>CM035406.1:173115519-173750519 GCA_020310875.1 Ceratopteris richardii
TGCGTGTATATGTGGGGATGTGTATGTGTATGTATAAAAGTATGTGTTTATGTGTGTGTATGTGTATGATGTTTGTGCATGTGTATGTAAATGTGTATGTGTATGTACATGTGTATGTACATGTGTATGTACATGCATATGTGTATAAGTATGTTTGTGCATATGTGTATGTGTGTATGTGTGTGCATGTGTATGTGCATGCATATGCATGTAGATGTGTTTGTGCATGTGCATGTGCATTTGTATGTATATGTGTATATGTGTGTATGTGCATGTGCATGTGTATGTGCATGTGTATGTGCATGTACATGTGTATGTATATATGTATGTGTGAGTATGTTAATTTATAAAAATAAAACAATTTAAATGTTGTAGAAACAATGAATATTGTACTTAATACAATAATTAACCATATATTATGCTGGGTGAACTTCTTCAATAACCTAAGAGAGAGAGAGTGAGAGAGAGAGGGAGAAACCGAGAGGGGGAGAGAGAGATAGAGAGAGAAATTGAGAGAGAGAGAGAGAGCTGGTAAGCACAACACATATATAAATGTTGGATCGCTCTTTGATTAGACACATGTAGAATGACGATTGAAGAGTGATGCACTTTTCTTATTATGATAAAAAATAAGCATCACATAAATTATGATTTATAGTCATATAAGTGATGTTCAATTTACAATGATTATTAAAAATACATAAGTGATGCATACAATGTTGAATAAGTGACATGCATCAAAAGCATTGCTTATGCAATGTCATCACATATGCGATGCTACAAAAGGGCCAAGTGACACCCTCATAATGAGCATGTCTAAAGGCCTCATATAAATGATGATAAATGCATGATGCTCTATATGACAGAATGCACAATCATGAAGACATAAAATTATGTCGCATCATCTATCCCTATAGAGGGTCACCTTGTAGTGTTGAACTCATCAATGCTCGTATTAATGTAGCTCTCATTATCCTAGTTGATCCATTGTTGAAATTCTCCTCGATATGCATAACAATCTGATGCAAAAGAAGCATTATGAGAGCCTGAACGGGTGTGATATGACAGAGGTGCATTTAACTTGCTATCACGCAAAGTCTACACTAGCCATTTTGGCATAGTTTTTGCCTCTTCAATATCATCTCTCTCATCAACAAGTGCATCATGTAAATCTACATTAGAAATGGAATGATATGCATAATCACATGAAACTTGTAAGGTTGAGAACTTGCCTCATTAGGACCAACACTAGACTATCCACCTGTAAAAAGAGGAAGCAAAGTGTCATACATGTCTTTGGAGCTAATTGATGTCTCCTTAGTACATGAAAGTAATGGTTGAATAGCATCTTTCACAAAAACAACATCACAGCTAACCAAAATGGATTTATCTTGTGGATTATATAGACGATATCCTTTTCTTTCATAATTGTATCCAACAAAAATATATTTCCCACTTGATCATCTGACTTCTTGCATTGTTCATGCACTAATGCATACGCTAGACACCAAAAACACGTAGGTGAGAAATAGATGGCTTACGACCATGCCAAGCCTCATATGAAGTGATAGACTGCAATGCTTTAGTGGGACACCTTTTAAGTACATATGCTGCACACATAACAACCCCAAGCCAAAAACTATGTGGTAAAGCCTAACTCTTGACCATACACCTCGCCATCTCCATGAGTGACCTATTCTTCCGTTCAACAACTCCATTCTATTGAGGTGTATAGGACACTCTACACTAATGTTTTATCCCATGTTCAGCCAAGAATGCATCAAAGTTAGAAGACATATATTCCCCCCCTCGATCAAAACGAAGGGTGCCCATTTTACATGCTGATAGATTTTTAGCCAAAACCAAAAACTATTTGAAGCACATAAATGCTTCAGAATTTGCTTTCAATGCATATACCCATGCATGCCTGGAAAAATAATCAATGAAAGTCATGAAGTAAAGATAGTTACCAAAAGAGGGTGCCTGCATAGGACCACAAACATCATTGTGAACAAGCTACAATTTATAAGTAACTCGAACTGAACCATCTTTTTGGAATGAGGAATGTTGCATTTTTCCCAAAATATAGCCTTCATAGATGTTTACTAGGTGCCTCAATTTTGGTAGAGAGGACACAATTTCATATTTCTGTAGGTATAGCAAACTAGCAAAATTCAGATGACCAAAGCATGCATGTCAAAACTTTGCATATGACATAGCATGAGAATCATGTACTATACATGCTAAATCATTGACAGACTTTTCATAGTCTACAAGCTTACAGAGCCCATGGCATAAAATGTCAGAAGCAATAATGACATCACCATTTGACAAATCATGAATTGTACAACTATCTGTTACCATTAGTGTCCATGTGAAAGGCCAAATGGCCACTGGACACTTCTTTGTATATGTTCTTTAATAAAACATATAGTGGCCTGGTCAGTCACGGACTATAAGTTCGACTGCATTTGTAAGACCTAAGAACTTTGTCTTCGTGCTCCCTGTATACTGTGTTTTCTGCGTATTCTACAGCATGTGTGCGGAGTATTGTGTGCGGCCTTAGGAGATCAGTTTTCTACTCCGAGCATATCATCTTGAAGCTCTCGAGAAGGAGAGTGCACTGTGGTGCATCGCCATCGAAATACTTCACTGGTATGAGAGCAAATTGAGGCAAAAGCTTTGTTCCTTTTGTGTGAGCAAAGCAAGCACGGCTTTCTCCAAGGCTTACGACTAAGGCAGCGACCAAGGCATAGACCTTGGCATACCTTGTCATCCGAGTCACCAAAGTCACTGTTGGTGTCGTTGGCTACGCGCGAGCGAGGACCTCAACGATCAAGGAGTATAGAGGTTCCCGGTACTTCCCGGGAGGTCACCCATCACAGTACTGTTCCCCCCAGAGCTCGCTTAATCGTGGCATTCTCCCTCAAAGCTTCATCCTTTGCTTTCAAAGCCTATTTTGGAAGCATTTTTGGGGTGTCTTTTGGAGCCATTTTGGAGTACTTCTGCACATAGTTCTATTCACACAGGTCCAAGAACATCAAGAAGAGTGTTCTTTGTACTTCTCCGACAATAAATATCAACCTTTGGGGCTGTTTTCAGCCACACTCATAAAACTACAGGTTTCTTGAAAGTTTTTAGTTTTGGTGGGAGCAACTGTTGCAAAATTTATGCAGGTTTTTTGAGCCTAAAACATCAGAGTTGACAGACACTTGCAGGTGTTAATGGCTAGTTTTTGGGCTGTGTATTCAGCCTTTTAGTGTCATTTTACTGCATATATTGAGCACATACACACCATGTACGCTTCTGTGGATACCGCTTATGTACGTCCATGTGGTCATTGATATAGCGGTTACGTTCTTTGTATAAAGCCTTTTATGTTTGATAAAGAGGGTCATTGTGAGGTTTTCTTAACTAGGAGACACCCAGATGTCGGGGTCTCTTCAGTTATGCAGGTGGAAGACTTACCCAGCCTCGCCATAGGAGATGTATGATAGTTGTTAGTAGGTGCTCCATAAGCCTAGTTGGCTTCTATTGGGTAACTGGTTGTATGTAGTGGAGTCAGTGATTCACTATGCAAGAAAACATGTCAGTACTTGCAGTTTTATGATATTTTGACACTGGTCATATGCTCATTTTGTAGAGGATACTCTGGTAAAATTTTTCCAGATTTTTGGTTTAGTCAACTATAGAGTGGTCGATTTACTCCTTGATACACATTCCTTGGTGTTCGAACTCTTCTAGCTCCATTATCATTCTATTCAATTCTCTACCATCATGGCATCAGAGGTCTCACGCACATCCGGTGGATCAGGGTCTAGTGCTAGTGTTTTGAGGAGGAGCTATAACTTGCAGGGCAAAGACCATTTTGAGATCCGAACATTTGATGGCACAAACTTTGCTCTATGGAAGAATCAGATTAAAGATGTGCTAATTCAAAGGATGCAATGGAAGCTAGTAAATGGGATTTCAAAGAAGCCTGCTGACATGGATGAAGATGATTGGGATGAGTTATACAAAATGGCCAGGTCTACCATTCACTTGCACCTGGCAGATAATGTTTACTTTACAGTATTAGACTGTGAAAGTGCAGAGGAGCTTTGGAAGAAGTTATGCAATACATATGAAAAAGAGACGGCATCAAATAAAGTCTATCTGATGAGAAAATTATATGGCCTTCGCATGAAGGACACAGATAGTGTTGCTGCTCATCTAAATGATTTTGATGCTATATTCTCCTAGTTACAGGCTCAAAAAATGGATATGGATAATGAGATGAAAGCAGTATTGCTGTTATGCACCCTGCCATCATCATGGGATACGTTTTGCACAGCTATTAGCCATAGTGCACCTGGTGGTAAACTCGTCTATGATGACAAATGTGGAGCACTCTTGAGTGAGGAGATTTGTAGAAAATCTATGGTTGGCACTCAGAGCGGAGATGCATATAATTTTCGTGATTCTTACCAAGGAAAGAATCGGCAACATGGCAGGAGCAAGAACAAGGAAAAGAATGGTCAATGGAATAAAAGTAGAAGTAAATCAAGGAAGAGGGATATGGAATGCCATTATTGTCATAAGAAAGGACATATGAAGAAAGATTGTTATGCATTAAAGAATGCTAAAGGTAAAGGACAGAATATTGATGGGCATGTTAAACAGTTACCTGCACCATCTACTTCGACTATGAAGATTGAAGAAATTAATGCTATTTTCGATGATGTTGATGTGTTGACACTTGATAGTACTGTGCCAATTGAGGCACTTATGGCTAATTCTCTTTCCCACACCTGGCTGCTAGATTCTGGTGCTTCTTTCCATGTGACACCACACAGAGAATGGTTATCTAATTATGCAGCAAAGTCTCTTGGTACCGTGAGACTTGGTGATTCTTACCAGTGTGACGTTGTGGGGATTGGAGATGTGGTTATGCAGTTCATTGATGGTTCAAAATTTACTATGCATAATGTACGCCATGTACCTTAGTTATCACGCAGTTTGATGTCAGTTGGTCAACTTGATGACCTTGGTTACAAGGTAGTCTTGTATGCTCAGTCCTTTCGTATATCAAAGGGCAATATGGCTATTGCAAAAGGAAGCAAAGTTGGCTCACTTTATCCTTTATTTGTATCACAGAACGAACACTTGTTAGCTGTTACTGAACAGCCTATGGCTTGTATTTGGCATGGTCGTTTGGGCCATATATCTTGTAGTGGAATGGAAAATCTTTCTCATTCTGGCTACTTACCTGTGTTATCTTTCTCTGATTTTTCATTTTGTGAGCATTGTCAATATGGAAAGCAAACCAGAAATGTGCATAGAACGCACATTGACTCTTCAATTCAGCCTTTAGATCTCGTCCATATAGATGTGTGTGGTCCTATGCCCACTAGGTCCTTAGGTGGTTCTCATTACTTTGTCACTTTCATAGATGATGCTACTAGAAAAGTCTGGGTATATCTTATCAAATCGAATGGTGAGGTATTCCCTACTTTTAGAAAATGGCTTGCTTCAGTTGAGACTGAAAAAGGAACTAAGCTTAAGGGTTTACGTTCAGATAATGGGGGTGAGTATACCTCACATGAATTCAGCCTTTTCTATCAGTCTAGAGGGATTCATAGAGAGTTTACAGCTCTTTATACCCCAGTACAGAATGGTGTAGCTGAGAGGATGAATAGAACTATTCAAGATAGAGTAGTTTCTATGTTGCATCATGCAAACCTCTCACAAGGCTTTTGGGTAGAAGCAGTATTGACTGTTGTTCATGTGATTAACCTTTCACCTAGTCCTGCCAAAGGTCTGAAAGTGGCACAAGAGCTGTGGACAGGGAATCCACCATATTATGATCACCTTCGAGTTTTTGGGTGTGAAGCATATGTTCATATACCCAAGAATCTTAGACAAAAGTTGGACCATAAGTCAAAGAATGCATTTTTCTTGGATATGGTCGGGATGGACAATTTGGATATCGCTTATGGGATCCTGAAACACGGATAGTGATCAGAAGTAGTGATGTCATTTTCAATGAGTCTAAGATGCATAAACAACCCATTAAGGAGGTTGAAGTGAGAAGAGTGGTGTTTGAGGATACTAGTTCTCCGGTTAGCATGCATAAAAATGATGCACATAGGGATGTTCAAGAGAATGTCCATTCAGATCAGTCTGCACATGTTCCTGTTCAGCAACCATTGAGACGTTCTGCACGTGTCTCACATCCACCTAATAGATATGTTCCAGGTTTAGATTTTATTATGCTAACAGATGCCGGTGAGCCTTCTTGCTACAAAGAGGCTATGCAGACAGAGGATCATGTCAAGTGGGAGCGTGCCATGAAGAGTGAGTTGGATTCTATTCACAAGAATGGTACTTGGGATTTAGTACCTTTGCCAAATGGGCTTTACCATGTAAATGGGTATACAAGCTGAAATTCACATCAGATAGTGCTTCTCCAAAGTATAAAGCACGACTTGTTGCAAAGGGTTTTAAGCAACAACATGGTGTTGATTTCAAGGAAATCTTCTCTCCAGTGATCAAGATGACTACCTGCGCATGTTGCTTGGATTCGTTGCAATGGAGGACTTAGAGTTAGCCCAAATGGATGTGAAAATTGCTTTCTTGCATGGAGATCTTACAGATGAGATCTATATGGAACAACCAAAGGGTTATGTAGTTCTTGGCAAGGAAAGTCTAGTTTGTAAGCTCAAGAAGAGCTTCTATGGACTTAAACAATCCCCTAGACAATGGTACCAAAAGTTTGATGTTTTTATGAAGTCTCAAGGCTATTCTCGAAGCAATGAGGATCATTGTCTCTACACAAAGAGATGCTCAAATGGCAGCTTGATATGTTTGATACTTTATGTCGATGATATGTTGATAACTGGGAAGTCCTCTTATGACTTGTCAATTCTCAAAAAGAAGTTAAGTCAGACATTTGATATGAAGGATTTGGGGGATGCCAAACATATTCTTGGCATGCGCATTACTCGTGATAGGAGTAAAAGATGCATATACTTGTCTCAAAGTGAGTATATATCCAAAGTACTTCACAGGTTCAATATGCAGGGTGGAAAGGCATTGAGTACACCTTTACCCACATATGTGAAATTGAGCAAGGATGATTGCCCCAAATCAGATGAGGAAAAGGAATTCATGACCAAAATTCCCTATCAGTCTGTTGTTGGTAGTCTCATGTACGCTATGGTAGCTACGAGACCAGACATTGCATTTGTAGTGGGAGTTGTGAGAAGATATATGTCTAATCCTGGCAAGAAACATTGGGAAGCGGTCAAGATGAGTTTGAGATATCTGAGTGGCTCTAAGGACAAGTGTCTATGCTTAGGTAGAGTGAAATCATCCATTATTGGTTACACAGATTCTGACTATGCTGGTTGTGTAGACAATCGTAAGTCTACATCAGGGTACATTTTTCATTTTGTTGGAGGTGCTACCTCTTGGAGACTTGTCTTCAAGAATGTACAGCTGTTTCCACCACAGAAGCAGAGTATGTTGCAGCAAGTGAGGCATGTAAGGAAGCATTGTGGCTTTCTTGTCTTGCTTGTGATATGGGTTTACCTCAGGATGTACCTTGCTTGCTCAGTGATAGTCAGAGTGCCATTGCTTTGGCTAAGAATCCGGTCTATCATGCAAAGACCAAGCACATTGAGGTGAGGTATCACTTCATGAGAGATTGCTTAGCCACTGAGTGCATTATTCTTGAGAAGCTTCACACTCGAGATAATGCTGCAGATACTTTGACAAAAGCTCTACCACAGGATAGCTTTCGACACTATTGTCACTTGATGGGGGTTACTTGATTCTTGATCTTACACAGTCACTTGTATACTGTGTAACATGCCCATCAGGTGGGAGGTATAGTTTGTATACTTACACTCAGATATTCTTTATCATTCTTTATTTTTCTCCTATGGTTAATGTTGACCTTTAGTGGGAGATTGTTACCATTTGTGTCCATGTGAAAGGCCAAATGGCCACTGGACACTTCTTTGTATATGTTCTTTAATAAAACATACAGTGGCCTGGTCTGTCATGGACTGTAAGTTCGACCGCATTTGTAAGCCCTAAGAAGTCTGTCTTCGTGCTTCCTATATACTGTGTTTTTTGCGTATTCTACAGCCTCTGTGCAGAGTACTGTGCCTTAGGAGCTCAATTTTCTACTCTGAGCATATCATTGTGGAGCTCTGAAGAAGGAGAGCGCATTGTGGTGCATCGCCATTGAAATACTTCACTATTATCAAAAAATTTCACAACCAAGACAATCTTGGCTAAAGCTAAAACTCATAACACATTCTTCTTGATCCTTGACGCAAATAAAGCATCCAACAATGTAAAAGAACTACCATCAATAGTAGTCAGAATGATCTTACCAACTTCCATGATAAGATAAGAGGAGTTGTTGGCACATATGACAGTATTCCATATAGGGGCAGGCTCAAGTGAAGTGAAGAAACTATGTTGCAAGGTAATATGTCTAGTTGCCCCAGTATCAGAGTACCAAACATCTGAGTCTACTATTGAGATACACTGCTCATGTGAACATGGGTCAAAACTACAAACAATAGTAAACACCCATTCTTCATTCTACACAAGATTAGCAGACTAATTTCATTGTAGAGGCCTCTGCAACAAACATTCCAACCTCTTTCTTCTTTGCCTCTTTTGCAGCTAATTTTTGACAACTCTTTATGACATGATCATTTGCTTTATAGTATCTGCAAAACAATTTATGCTTTTCTGTTTTCTTCTCATTTGTGGAACATTAATTTTTCCTAACTTAAGTGAGTCATTCTTGCACTTTCCTCATCCCCTAGACAAGAGAGCCATCATGTATGTAGCGTTTTCCAATGCTTCACTTGGTGTAGTACCCAACTTCAAATTCAAATATAATGCCATAGAAATTGGCTTACAATCAGCCATACCATACTTTTGCAGCATACTCAAGGCATATATTTCCTTTGTGACATCCATGTACTTGTTTCTGTATGTATAAACTCAATGTTCAAGAAATAGTGCAACACACCAAGATCTTTCATGTCAACTTCTTTCATAAGAAGTTGCTTTGTCTCCTCAATGGTTGCCATAGTCTATAACTATGTTTCAACACGTTTTGAGTGGGTCTTGCCTAATTCTTCTACTCTCTTCATCCATGCAAGTGTAGGTAGTTCAAATGTATCCTACCCTTCATCTATAACTCAACCACCAATGGTAGGTTGAGGTTCATATTCTTCTTCAAATGTGGCCTCTACTCGGATGCTAATTGTTTCTTCTATCGCAGGTATGTGATGTGGTGAGTCAGGTCTAGAGGATTTTTGAGTGATCTGGGACTTCGGCTTGAACTTCCAATACATGTGTTCTTAATGTGTTCAATTCTTCCAAGATTTTAGGTGGTGTGATTGCTTGTATGGTAGGTGGGTGCACAAGTTCTTTGAGTCCTAAATTGACATTATCGTTTTTGAGTGCATGGAACTCCTCACTCAGTTTGTCATAATCTTCTAAGAGACATGCATGATGATCCAGCAACATTTGCATGGTTTCTGAGGGAACTACCTTGAAACGACTCAAGCTGATTAGTTCCTCTGGGTTGTCTAGTGTAGCTTCGAAATTTGCCCTATTTTGTACTTGTAAACGTTGATTTTCTTCTTTGGCTTCTACTAAGTGGCATCTTGGGAGTCCCATATTTTGAGTTAGTTGGGCATTTATGATGACCTATTGTTGCAAGTGTTCTTCATCATCAACACCTTTTGGTCTAAATCTAATTCAATTGAGTGATACAAGGCATGAAGTTCTTGATGTTGTGCATTAAGCAATGCATTTTCAATGGTCAAGGAGTTGAGACTGGTCTATAACTGAGTGGTTGTTTGCTGTAAGGCCTCATAATGATGTCCTAATGAGGCAAACTCTCCTCGAACTTGATTCATACATGAAAACATTTTTTGAAATGTTGTATCTATAATGGAAGAGGAAAATAGTGATGGTGTTCTCAAAAATGTGTGTTGTTCAGTGTGTAATGCAGGGTGAATGGTGATCATGGAAAATTGTGTGGATGTGGTTGTGTGAGTAGTGGTGATGGATGTGAGTGGAGGTGTGGTGGGTGGTAAAATATCCATGTCATGAAGTTTGGTCTAGTAAACTGATAGTGAAGAGTGGTGTGATCATGGGTGATTTTGTAGGTGTAAACACTGGATTTACAAAGGCCAATGAATATGTTACATGAAAGAGTTCAAACACTGAGTGATGAAGAGAAGATGCATTAAAGCAACATCATTCAAAACATCGGTATGCAGACTCTACATAGACTAGGAGTATATTGGCCTTCTATGGAAGCAGATCTCTACAAGCTATGTAGAGAGTGCCCTATTTGTTGTGAAAGACCACCAATAGAACATGCTACGTTATATCATGTGTCTCTCACACCAGAATGGAGTGAACCATTAGTGATGTACTTGAGGACTAAAACATTCCCTCAAGGAATGACCTTAGCACGACAACGCAGTCTAGAGCAGGAAGCTCAGGACTATTCACTTATTGGCGACAATCTATACAAGCAAGGACGAGATGGATACCTAAGACAGTGTGTTCATGAAAGCAATTATTTGAGTGTACTAGAGACTGCACGCCAAGGTGTCGCAAGAGGTCATTTTGGCCCCGACAGGATAATCAAAGCCATCCTCTTTGCAGGATTATGGTGGCCCACTCTTCACATGGATGCACATAGGTATAGACTTTGTAGGACCCATTAACTCCCCTGCAAAAGGTACACATGCAGAATACATCATTGTTGCGACGGATTATCTTACCAAATGGGTAGAAGCCAAGGCCACAAAAAAGAATGATGCACACATGACTGCAAAATTCTTATTTGAAAATGTCTTTACAAGATATGGACTATCTATAGAGTTAGTGAGCGATCGAGGAACTCACTTTCTAACCCAGGTCATTGAATATTTGTTACAACATTTTATGGTGATTCACAAGAAAACTGCACCATATCATCCTAAGGCCAATGGTCAAGCTGAAAGTGGTCTATAAGACCGTACTCAATGCAACTCCCTTTCAGATGGTTTTTGGTCACAATATTGTGCTTCCTTTGGACTTCTTGATACCAACCCTTAAGGTTGCACAAGAACATCAGTGGACCGGCCATGAATTATCATCAAGAATAATGGACTTGGAACAATTAGGAGAAACCAGGATGAAAGCGACAGTAGGTATATATGCAGCAAAGAAATGACAGAAAGCCTATTTCGATGCACATGTGAAAGATAAAGGCTTAAAAGAAGGAGATTTAGTCCTAGTGTATACGCTGAAACAACACACATGGAAATTAGAAAAGTGAGGTTATGGACCTATGATCATTAACAGACTCTTGATAAGTGGAGCGATACAATTAGCCACCTTGGAGGAGACATAATGCCTAATTACATTAGTGGATGTAGAGTCAAGTTTTATCAGGAAACTCTTACTGAGGATATGCTTAGAAGACTCACGTTGGCAAAGAAGCGTAAGGAGGAAGAAAATAGAATACGAGCTGAAGCTCAGGCAGAAGCTATAGAACGCATTAAGTGCATGAAGCTAAGAAGACAAGCACTAGGGAGAGAACATTATAACCATCTGGAACCTACACCCAAATACCCCATGGCCATGTGTCAAGCAAAGTCAACCACTCATCCTAGCATAGTGGATAGACAGTCAAGCTAGAGCACGGCGACACTTGCCAAGAGCTCAGGGCATTAATTGACTCAAGAGCTGTGACTAGTGCAATTAGATGGTCCCACTATAAGGACTCAGGGATAGAAATGCGGCCAATTGAGGCATACCTCATAGGGCTAGGAGGCATGGAAACCCCTTGCATGGGTGAGGTGGACCTTCCTATCCTCATACATGATGCGACTATGACAGCAAAGCTACTAGTGTGCCATGACGACGACCTGATAGAACCCCTAATCCTTGGCCAAGATTGGCTATACGATCACTCAGTGGACCTAAATCTTAGACAAGGCTCCTTGCATATTGGAACCTTAGACCAGTGGCGAGTGATACCACTTGACTTCCCTAACCACACTCCTCCAGAGGTATGTAACCCTAGACCATATGAAATGCACGTGACGGAGGACCGAAAGATCTTTGGCCAGATAAGTCACGCTACGTCTACCCCAACCCATGTAGGCTTGGTGATGGACAATCGCCATTCAAAAGAACGTCAGGAGATTTCCCCTTGGTCTTCCTGCAAATTAGAAGGAGTCACCACCCAACAAATGGGTCAAGTGGGCCGCATCAGCGGTCAGGTGGACTGCATCAGTAGCCACATGGGCAAAACTCCCTGTAGTGCCCATCCTTCCACACTTACTGCAGACTAGCCTAAATTTATGGTACAAAATGAAGCACTTCCTAATGGGCAGGTTTCGCAAGTGTTGGACCTCCCTTCTTTTCCAAAGCAGAGTATCCATCCGACCTCTAAACCTCAACCACAAAGGAGTCAACCACAATGGAGGAACCCAAACCGATGACCATATCAGATGACACAAGGAGGGAAGCAGTATCAGCATAACCGAGCAAGCGGCACGAGACAAATATGGGTGCCAAAAGGACAAAAAACACCGATAGATTTCAGCAATGCAGACAATGACAAGATGAAGTTAAGGCAGAAGCAAAGTCAGTAGCCAAAGTCTCCTCGACGTTCTCTGACCTTGACGAACATTCAACAGATTTGGATCACCAAAAAGTACCTTACGAATCGACCCACACCCATGCAGATATGGGTACCCAAATAGTGTATTATAGTTCAACACTCAAGCCATGTAATATATACCCCTCAGAAATCTTTTCACCCCTCAATACCACCACATCCGATACCATCTTTTGACCCTCAGCAGAAACATACCACCCGCTCAACAACTCTTAGGAAGTGGATACCGAAATGTATCCAAAAGCCTCATCATGAACTATTGTCTAACATAACTCCCACCCTGACTAATCTCCATCCTTGTAATAACTCATTCACAACTGAACTTTGTACAAATTCACACACTATAACCCAACATCACTTGTAATAACATCTCATCAAGAAATGTATGCACTATCTGAAGCATGTAGGTGTCTAGAGACCCACATTAGTTTTGCAAAATAATCATTCCATAAACCACATCACAACACTCGGCTACACGGGTTACACATTGGTCATGGAAAGGGATTGCGGTCTCACTTTAATAGGATCATGATTAATTTCCATGCTAATGTGCTAATCTTTTGTAGCAGATCTCCACACTCGCATCACTCATCATGCAGACAGAAGGACCTTCTGAAGCTGGCCCCAGTGTACCTATGATCAATTTTGGTGAGCTATTGGCTGAATCATATCCTACTGTACAACCGCCAGAATTTCAAGGATTCCTAGGACCTATGTCGTTTGATGACCCTCCTAGGGGATACACTGAAAAAGTTCACCGTAATTCACATTGGTTCCAAGGTTAAGCATGACCTTTGGCGGATGCAGATTTCATTTTTGATGCCATGACTTTTGATAGTAGTAAATGGGGAAAGTATCAGTTCTTTTCCAGAGAATTTGAGGCACTTCAATTTACACAAGACTTAAAGCAAGTTTGGGCGAGAGCAAGTTTTACAGAATACTTTGGTGATCCACTGCCCAAACCAGATTTTTATAGATGTTACTACCTAGTGACCACTCTGACAGCCCCCGAGAACAAGGACTTGCTAGGCACTTTCATTTTGCCGTCTTTAGTAAATGACCCCCCATTCAAGAAGTTCTATCTTTCATAGGATTTGATTCGAGCTGCAATTAAGATTCATGGAACTCACATGCCAACAGAGCGAGAAAGGCTAATTCCAGAGCCGATGAAGCATGGTGATGTTATCAAATAGGAAGACATTTCAGCCATTACACCTGAATTATCTAAGCTGCTACATATATGTATGCAACACTTTGCATTTCCGGCTCAGGATCGTTTTACTATGTCTCACAAACGTATTTGTTTTGGATTGTATTTAGCTTGTATTGGGCCCCAAACAGTTGATCTTGCAAGTTGGATCATTGATCAGTTGTACTTAGCACAGCAGAGATGGGAAAGAAAGAAAGTCATCCATGGATGTTGCGCTCTCACACGAATTGTGTATATGTGTTTGGCATATGACTTGCCTATAGAGCGTGCAATGACAAGTGAAGAATTGAAAGCCTTCAAAGGGACCGCCAAGAAGGCCAAAAAATCTAGCAAGGGATGGGCAGGCAAGCGCATGCGAGGATCTATCCCATGCCTACAAGTTCCAGAGTCCTCATTACCTCAACCCTCTTTAGAAATCAGAACAATCTCCTACGGATCCCCTGTGCTGATACAACCTATACGCATATGCCTGTCAAGACTGATTATCACCAAAGGCACTACTAGTGCAGTTACCTCTCAAGCAACTTCAGTTCAGGAACCCACCACCACAACAGCAGAAATTCCCACCTCCATCGGTGCAGAAGCATTTACTTTTCCTATACCCAACATGGAAGCAGAACCAATGAATACCATGTTCGATTTTGAAATGTCAAATGCTTTTTCAAATGAATTTCACTTTTTGGAAGGACAATTTTTCTCTCAAGAGTATGAACATCCAAGTTACCCTACCACACCCCCTGATCAACTGCAACGGCAAGTAGTCTCCAGCTCAGAAGTAGAAAGGACAAGGACTGATGATGATGAAGCCAGTCAGGCCATTCATGAATCTCAAGAGAATGTGTAGATTGATGAACAAGGTCAACACACTCACACTCAGGGTGACACAAGCACGCACAAAGATGAAACATTTGAAGCTGCGGCCTACACATTGGCAATCAAGAAGCTATACTGAACTATGTAGAAAGTTTGGGCGCGCAGAAAACTCTCAGAGGAAGAAAGTCAAGCGCTTGTAGAACAGGAACTCACCACAAGAGGTTTCGAAGAAGCGTACATTCAAGGTTTCAGAGAACTGGTAAAGTCAATCGGAACCAATGAAGCATTACGCTATTTGCAGAGAAAACCACTACCACAATTGGACCCATGTCGCATACGGTTGTTATCAAAATCGGGTCAATATATTCATGTACCAATGGATGGCAAGTCATCACAACAGGCCTGAGAAGCACGTCTCATTGCGAAAGGTTCTTTGGTAGAAGAAATGATAATCATCGACTCCCTACCTCGCACCTCTAATGTACATACCCCTAACATCGTCGAAGTACCCACCTCACTGACTGCTCCGATTTCACCTCCTGTCCCTCCAATCTCTCGTATACACCCTGCCTCTCCCAGAACATCCACATCTTTTGATAGTGCGATAGCGGAAGCCTTTATTGCCTCAATTCCTCTCACCGTTTCTGCACCGACACAACCTACCTTACCTCCTAGGACTTTCACCCTTCCATCCAGTCACTTTCTCCCTCTGACCATCCCTTCCTTCCCCACCCCTCTAAGACCTCTTTTCCCATTTCCCCCTCCATTGACCTTCTCCCCCGTCTCACCTCCTCGACCCACTGTATTTCCTCTTTCCCCTCTCCACCAAGAAGTACAAGAGATCCCATCTATAAATTATTCATCAACTTTTGTAAATCTTGTATTTACACCCACTCATGCACCCATTATCACTCCACTATTCACAGTCACGGCACTTGACACCACATCTAGTGACATGGAAATATCACCACCCACTGCACCACCACTCACCTCATCCATTTCACCACCACATTTAGGCACATCACTTTTTTCCATAGTCACCACTGCATCCACTTTCCCATCCCTATTTCCCCTTCCTATTGCATCAACACCCACACCCACAGCATCTTCACTCACCCCGCCATTAATATTGTCACCCACAATCGACACAGCATTCCGTCAAATGTTCGCGTGCATGGCAAAAGTGAGAGATGAATTCGCATCTCTAGGTACAAGTTATCAGATGTTGTAGCAAACCACAAACGCCTTACAGTCGTAGCTAAATTCTCTAACAATTGAGAATGCCTCCCTCAACACATGCTACCAAGAGCTACGCCGGACCTACCATACACTAGAACTCGAAAGTGAGCAGAAGACCAAAGAGGCCATTACACATATCGACAATTTGCTAAGGACTCAAACCATTCGCAACGCAATGCTCACTAGAAACATGGGATTACTCAGATGCCACCTAGCAGCAGCAAAAGAAGAGAATCAACGCTTGTAGGAAAAGAATCGAGAGAACCTTGAAGCAGCCTTAGATCAACCAGATGAACCACTAGGTTCTAGCCGTTTCAAAGTTGTCCCCTCCGAATCCATGAAGATACTCCTGGAAGACCATGTCAGACTACTAGAGGATTATGACAGTATGAATGAGGCATATCAGAAGCTCAGAGAAGAACACAAAATGTTACAGTTAAGAGAATCGGTATAGCAAGAAACACCAGCTCTTGCAGCCCCACCTACTAAAATCATCAAGGAACTCAACGCTTTATGGGCCCAGGTATTGACTCTTCGAACACAGATAGCAGCATATGAAGCACCCCCTAGGCTAGATTCCCCATCGGAACTACCAGCGGATGAAGAAACAGTGACTATCCGGGTGGAGGACACTTTTGAAGAAGCCTATGAACCCCAACCCATCCCAGGCGGATGCATCACGACCGAGGGCCAGACCACATTTGAACTCCCTACCCCCACGTGGATGAAGACTATCGACGAGCTTGGAAAGACCCACTCAGCACGTATGGAAGCACAATTACACGCAATGGCTATGATCAAAGAGCGTATCTTACAATCCCCTTATTTCGCTCACTTGGCCCCTTGCAGATATATAGCTGGACATGAGCTGCAATATAAGCCATATTTTATGTTAATGGCAGAATACCAATTGGCCATCGAAAAAGAGACAGACAAGAAACCTTCCCATGCAACTCAGTTTGAGCTTGAAGACTTGCCATCGGAAGCGTAAAGAGGAGATATCTTTCAACCAACTTGGCACCAAGATTTATCACAGGAATATCCCAAAATGATGAGCACATGGGTCAAGGCTCCACTCCATTGAAAGTATAACCCATGTTGGGGACCAATGCCATGTCACTGCTCCTAGAAGACCTTTGCAATCAAAGTACAGAACAACAAGCAGTGTCAGGACTAGCTCAATTACCCGTATTTCACTCCACCCATCGGACCACCAACTGTAGGCTATATGATGGCAACGATTCACCACTGGCTCCCTCGCTTACGACGAATGGACGATGTAGCTACGCATATGACGGTCAAAATATTTGACATGATGCAGATAGTATTCAAAGTCTTTCATCACGTCAAGGCACCACACGTTAACACCCCGAGATTCGAGCATGGCAATCAAGATTTAGTGTATGATATGAGCATGATACTATCGCTACGGGTGTGTTATGCATGGCACTGTCGCATCAAATATTTATCGGCATGTTATAAAATGAACTTTGAAGAAATGTTTACTTCAAGTTTTTGGGAATATCACTCAGAGGTGTTCATCAACAGACCCACACATTTGCTCCAACTATTTGCCTGTGAACAACTGGTGTACTCCATGCACTACAGACTATTTGTCTATGCCTGTCAGAGGCATAGACAATGCGGAAGCATGTGAAGGTGGATCACAATGAAGTAGTGGGGAGCAGTCAGATTATTTTCCAAAATAATTATGTTTTAAAAGACTTTTTCAAAACACAATGATTTTCATCACTATTGTATCATATGTAACATAGAACAAGTACTTTTGTAATTAGTAGCTCCATTTTGTGCAAGCCGAGGAGTCCTCGAGCTTGAGGAGCTTAGGTAGAACGAACCTACCAAGTTTGGCTATTTTTGGATCCCGTTTACCCTTTCAAATAGCACCTAGAACCTATTTTTTAACTATGCCAGTCACTAGATGTGAAGCCGGTCAAAACTAGTCTAAAAACTATAAAAAGAGCTAGAGAGCTCATTTTTGAGGTTAGCTAGTGTAGACTTGTATGAGCTAGAGTGAGCTTGAGCTTGTAATTGAGATCTTGAGTAATAGAGTCTATTTTCCTACCTTCCATTGTGTCTTGCTTGTCTTTTACATGTGTGTGTATGTGTGTGTGCATCTCTATGCTTCTCACCTTCACTCTCACTACATTTCACATTCACGATCTTCATATCACTCCTATCTCTTCCGCGGATTGACATTAAGGAGGTGGAGCTTCTTAACATGGTACTTACCATTGTGCTAGAGCAACAGTGTTGCAAGTTCTTACTTCACACCAGCCAAAACAAAGTTGAGAAGTGTAAAGTAGACCTCTTGAGCTTTCTATGAAGCCCAAATGATCAGCCAAGTACTTTGGAAGATGATACTCAAATCATTGGATCAAGCCCAAGTACTTTGGAAGATGATACTCAAATCATTGGATCAAAATAGATAACTTGGAGTTTCAATGTGAGCCAAAAACTTGCTATTTTGGTCACTGCACCTGCTCAAAGAAATGAACAGTACTTCTTCCCTAGTAACAATTGGACAAAATCCTTCTAGGAATATCTAATTGACTATGATAGCTAACTTTCACAAGTTATATCACTTAAAATGATCAACTATGCTTAGATAATGATGCTTAGCAAAACTAAGATTCATCCTGAGATTTAGGGAGTTAACAGTATGCAAACCAGAGAGCAATGTTTTGAACATAACTCGAGAATGGCTGAAGCAATTAACATGAAACTTATGAACCTATAAAAACTTAAATTACTAAAAATGATCAAGTACACTCTGAGAAATACATCAGAGAAGCTCACTGTTTTGAGTAGTATATGACAGAGTAGAAGAGATGAGGCATGGGAAGATTATATGTATTAATGCACATAAACTACATTGAGATTGGCAATGAATGATTGCACAATGTGAGGGAAATAGAAGAGCTATAATGTGAGCTTGATATGCCACACAAACTCCTCTAAAATCTCTGCTATATCATCCCCTCTTTCACGCGACTAGCTAGTCCTCTTTTTATAGCCTTTTGTTAGAGCCAACATTCAAATTTCAATTCAAGTATCTATCTAAAAGTGTTTCAAAGTTTTAGGACTAAAACTTGATTCGCCATAAATCCTCACCAAATAATTCGTGGAACGATTATCCTATGAACTCATAATTGGAAGTGTTTCCACATATGCACTTTTACAAGGAGTAAAAATCAATCTTTTACAAGAGATCATTCATGTGCTAATACATGAGTGAACATATGAACTTTAGGATAAGTGGTGAAGCATTTAGGCTTGGAGTAATTGCACCAACATATAGGTAATCCATACCTTGTGAAGGCACTCTCAAATAAGAATTTTTTTTTCATGTGTGCATCATTCTTTTTGGTAGTCTTAGCCTCTACCCATTTAGTGAGATAAAATGTTGCTATGATGATGTATTCAGCATGAGTACCTTTAGCAAGGGGTTAATGGGTCCAACAAAATCTATATCCCACTTAGAGAATGCACGTCCTCCCATCATGGGTTTCAATGGCATCTCATCTTTGCATGTTGGAAATTGAGCTCTTTGGAAAACATCGCATCTCTTTACATATGTATGTGCATCCATATGAAGAGTATGTCACCATAGTCCTGAGAATAGTATGGCCTTGATTATCTGATTGGGGCCAAAATGACTACCTGCAACACCTTGGTGTGCAATCTCTAATATGCTCAAGTAGTCACTCTCATGAACACATTGTCTCATATATCCATCTCTTCCCCTTTTGTACAGATTATCGCCAATAATATTGTAGCCTTGAGCTTCCTGCTCTAGACCTCTTTGTCTTGCTAAGGTCATTCCTTGAGGGAATGTTTTTGTCCTCAAGTATGTGATCATTGGTTTGCTCCATTTTGGTGTTGGAGACACATGGTATAAGGTCACATGCTTGACTAGTGGTCTAACATGACACACTGGGCATTCCTTGCATATCCTGTAGATGTCTACTTCCATCAAAGGCTTGTACACCCCTAATCTATGTGCAGTCTATAGTGTGCGGCGTCATGAATGGTGTTGCTCTAAAGCACCTACATGTGCTAGTTGCAACCATTTATCATACTCTGATTCCTCTATGCAAAAAGCAAGGATTTTTTTTTTTTTTTTTTTTGTAAATACTTCTTGCCATAATTTGACATCTTTGTGACTTAGTTATCTCCCCTTCCTTGAACCCGATTTGAGGGTTCTTATGTCCAAATGTGAGGATAGGGACAATTGGTTTGGCCCATTTAGGCACCACTTCAAGATTAAACAAGTATGCATCTGGTAAATCATTCATGATCCCTTGAGGGGCTTCTCCTATAGTCAATTGTGAAATATGATTGGCTCTAAGGTGGTTCTTCCCCTTCCTGACTACCACTTCAAAATCATACTCCATTAATATTAGAAACCAACGTATCAATCTTTCCATGTTTCAAGGCTTATTGACTAGGTATAGCAATGCTTGATGAGCCATCTTATGTTGATCTTTAGGAGCAATGGCTGCTTGATTGTAGCCAAAGAATCCGTCAAGGGAGTTGTATACCTCCTAGTAGGTTTTCAGTGATAGGAAGTGGATAGTTATCTATAATAGTGGCTGCATTGATTTTTTCCAAGTTAATGCACACATGTAGCTTTCCATTTTTTTTTGAAACTACCACAATGGTTGATACCCATTCGGTATGCTCAATCTCATCGATAAATCCGGTTTCTATCAAACAATTTATCTCTTCCTAAATATTGGCAGTGTAATTATCATCATAAGTATATGGTTTCTGCTTTGAAGGCTTGGCTTCTTGAGTCACGTGGATTCTATGGGAGCATATGTCAGGGTCTACTCCTTTCAAATCCTTGTAGCTCCATGCGAACACATCTCTATAATCTCTCAACAAGGCTATCAATTCTTCTTCCTCCTCTTCTATCAATTCATGCCTGATATATGTTCATTTTTCTTCTCCTTCCTCAACTATAACTACCACCTTCTTAGTTTTCTCTCGGTTGTCATATGCTTCTCCAATGCTTGTTTCTCTCTTAAGCATTCTTACCATTATCCTTCTATCTTTGATTTCGTATTCCTTAAAGTTCTCAGGTACTTCCAATAGGGGTTCTTCCCCTTCTTCTCTAGAAGATTTCTTTTGTTCCATCTTCTGTTTCTTCTTTTTAATCTCTAGGAGTGATGTGCGCTGCACAATTTGGTTATCCTCTCTTACATTGGGAGTGGTGGCTTTTACAAAATAAAGATACTCTTCTTCTAAAGAACAAAAGGGATACATAATTATGGACTCTAGATCTTCGTCACTTATCTCCTCTAGCTCTTGGGTCATTTCGGTACACTATTCTAAAATAGGCTCTTCTTCCATGGTTTCTATCATAAAGATAGAGATCATTCATAGCCATCCTCATCGTAGTGAGGACCCCATTGTTCTTTGTTCACCACTATGTCCATTGTGGTTAAGATCTCTGCCCAGCCATGAGGCTCAAATTCCTCATCTAGAAATATTACCGGTGCATAGGCAGGATCTTGAAGGGTACATGGGAGCCGTTCGGAGCCTATGGTTCTAGCTTTTAATTACTCCTCCTCTTGTTACACAACTTTACACATCCATAAATGAGTGTCCTTGTGCAACCATTAAGGGACCGATTCTAAAGATTGAAGTGACTCAGTTTCTTTCGGTGCCTTATGAATGGTATTCCACTATAGTGGGGGTACATCATGATGGGAATAGTCTTTGAGGTTGACTTTGGTAGTCACTCCCAAATGTTGCAGGTATAAAGATTTGGTTCCCCAATCTTGTATGATTTGCAATTGTCACATGAAAGGACGTCCCAAAGTCATCTCATATGCATGGTTCTTTCCAAACTCACAAATGGAAAAGGTGTGCTCAAACTCTATACCACAAGTAGTGAGGGATCTTCCTTTTGGTAAGCCTAAGGGTTTCTCAATATGACCATCAGCCATTTGCAGCTTCATTCTCGTGGGTCTTAAGGTTGGTTTATCCCATCATATCCATAGGGAACTTGTAGCAATGGCTACTCCAGCACCTCAGTCTAGGATTGCTTTGGTGGTGTAGCCATGGTGAGAGATAGGAAAATAAGTATTTCCCTCTTCTCCTTCGCTCATGTCTCCAATCCTTTCAATGGGCATTTTTAGCACTTTCCTATGTGAAGCTTCCTATGAGTCTGTCTCTAGTCTCTGGTTTGCTACATGATTCCACAACTCAGGCTTAACCTTCAACAATTCTTCTAAAGTGAGATGACACTGCACTTTAGTGTTCTTTATTACATCAGTGATCCTAAGAATAACTAATTCTTCATTTCTTACTATATTATGGTGGGTGCTCTCACACTAATCGAATTTGCTTCACAAGAACCAATGAAATGAGGTAATTCTTGCAAATAATTAGACTCAAAATTTGTCTATTCACTAGGCTGCTCCTCCTCTTGCTCACCATATATAGAGGGTATGTCCTGTGGGAACTTTTCTTGGAGACCATCTATCTCTTGAATTGATGGGTGAGTTTCTTGCTCCAACTTCTATTTCTCTTCTTGAATTTCTCTCAAAAATCCTTGTGAGTACTTATGTATCAAAGAAATATTCTCCCAATTTGTAGTATTAGCAACTTGTGACAAGGATGGTGTAGTATCTTCTTATGATTTTGGGATATGATAGGTCCTCTTATGATCGTTCTTCTCATTTTTAGAAATCAAGTGTTTTAACCTATAAAGTAGCCCTTGAAATTGTAGCTCTGGTTTCACTAGGTTGTTCCAATTGACATACTGAGAAACTTCAAACATGGTTTGAGCCAATTCTACATTTTCATGAAGATCTTAGTTCTCTCAATCTCTAGGTATGATCTAGGATAGTTCTTACTTAATTCTCCCACCTGGGCTCCTTCTCTTAGTCTTGCTTGGTATGCTTTGAACAGCATATCTAGATCCTTAGGGATAGGTTCAGCTAGAACAAATCCCGTTCTTGGAATTTGGTTCTCTTGATTTGACTCTTGCGATGCTAATTCTAATATTTTGGCTCAAGTCTCCTTTAAGCTTCCTTCTAGTTCATTTATTTTCTTACTCTATTTTCTTTTAAGTCTTTCTCGTGAATCCTTCCAAGATCTAGTTTTCCTTTCGTTTGACTCTCTGACTTCACTACTCTTAACTATCTTATTAGGGTTTGACTATTGATTTTGTAGCAATGTCTTGGCTCTTGTCACAGCTTGGATAGGTACGCAGGTTGGTGTGGATCCATTTGAAGCATGCACAATGCCAATCACGATAATGGGGATTACCTTAGAGGCATCGGTGGGGTTTTTAGGACATACTCTTATGACATGTTCTCTACCACAATTGGAACAAAAACCTTGAAAGCTATAATATTGTGGTTGTCCTACTAGTGGAGGATGTGGGTACTCCCTTATATAATGGTCTGCTTCGCACCTAAAACATGGTCCTTTAGGGCCCTCTGGTCTTGTCTATCTCAACTAGGTCCATGGGTTGGGATTGGAAGACATGACATTGGTATAGTCTAGCTCCCGACTAGATTCCATCAATGGACTATCATATTGTTATGTTTCCATATGTTTGAGTGAATCGGTGTACTATGCAAGGGGGCTATCTACATGGGTAGAATCAAAACTATTGGAGTTAGGATGATTATTTGTGATCAATGGGGATGAGGAGATACTTGTTTAGCTTGAATGATTAGAGTCTGACTGTCTCCTCAGGGGTTTGTTTGAAACTATGAATCAAAGAAGAAGTATTGTGCCTAATCGCACTTTTAGAAAAATCGGTGATAAATGATTCTAATAGGTGATGGATGTCTCTAAATTGCCTTTGATATAAAGGTTGGAACTAGGTTAAAGTAGTGTTTTTTAAGGTGATTCCAAATTCATTATATTGGGTGAACATGTCATCCACTTGTTCAGGTCATAGCACTTTCTTGAACTCGGCCACATAGTCATAGGGATCTCATGTCTTGTCAAAATAGTTTTTCTTGGATTTCACTTATTGGGTGGGTCTCAATATTCTTGGGTTCTCTCTGGGTCTAGCTAGAGGAAAGTCATCTCTACCACATTGGGGTCTTGGTTCTCTTGGTCTCTCCGTCCTATTTGTTTCTACTACTCATCGGTCTCTTCCTATTGTGTTAGTGAAACTCACTTCAGGTCTCTCCTTGTCCTTTTCTCATTGAGAGCCATGAGCCATGGACATTCCTGCCCCTTGGTGACCAAAGGAAAAATTAGCTCGTGGTGGGGGAAAAACCAATTCACCCTTCCATGTATAGGTGTGCCTCCCATGCTCTCATACCACAAACAGTCGTTCTGAAGTGTTATCCAAGTACACCACTTTTCTAGGTGTTTCTGGATCCTTGAACTCATAGATAGTGATTATTCCTACTTCACTTGGTTGCTCATACATATACCTCCAAAATGCCTCATATGTATCTTTATTGAGAAATAACTCAATACTTTTGTTATCCTGAGGGATCCATTGTGGGGTGAGCATCCGTGTCAACACAGATTTACCTCTCCATGTTCTAGGTTCACCGTCTAACTGTTCATGTTCTAAGTCACCCCTTTTCAATTCAAGAATTACTACTCCTAATTCGTTAGTAATGTTGGGTTGGTTGGAAATTATGTACATCATTCCCTTCTTATCAATATATGCATCTCTCTCAAATTTGACCACTGGATGTTCCAATCCAATGAGTTGATCGGGGTTTTTCAATTGAATGATAGACCTCCTCAAACTGTCCTCATAGATGTGAGCGCCTTATTGGTTGGTTCGCATGTACTCTAGTTGAGTTTTGTATGGTCCTTCGGGTCTTTCTAACTATGCTAACCCTAAACCACCTTTTGGTCTCTCCATGTTGTAAGACATCTCTAATTTTCTTGTTTCTAACCTTAGTTCATATGGTTTTCCACTCAATTTTTGGGCCCAAGATTGTGTCGTGGTTGTAGCACTAGCTTCAGATGACCTAATGCTACGTCAGTCAGCCTTTCCTATGTGCTTTCTTGATCTGAGGTTCATAAATTGTAGCTCCTTCAAGTGCTCGATGTGAATTGTCATTACACAGATTCTTTCCTTCTCAATTACTTGATTCTGTTTTACTTTCCTTAATCTCTTGTCTTGTCAACTTATGTATGTCAGGTATCGTTTTTTTTTGTGTGCTTAAGTTATTGCACCATTGAAATTACACTCTTTTTCCTTTAGGTTTTGTCATCACAATGTCCTACTTTACACTTGAACTTGAGTAATTAGGGTTTCTTGCACATGCATCGTTCCTAGCATGACCCTAATTAATCAATAACACTAATGCGCTTAGCCTGTACAAGAATTTGATTGAGGGGGTTGAGAGTCCTTCCAACCTCAAGTCTGGTGCTTCGTTGAATGCTCTTATGCCCAAGAAGATGTGCTCTGCGAGCCTTGATTTGCTCTATACTTCACCTTACTCTGGATACCCTTCGATGGCTCTTAGTAGACCTGTAAAAAGCTTAAGTTTAGATCAAACTTTAATTGATAGGAAAATAGGACCTCTTTGATTATTTGCTCGAGAGCCCAATGCTGCACCAATTGCTTGAAAAATTACCCAAAATTAACTCCAACATTGCACCAATCGTAGGGATGCTCAGGTAGGATCGCGATGATCAAGAACCATCATGATGGTCTTACCCAATTGCAATGATGTGTCATAATCATGATGGCATGGTGTGTCATCGCAATGGTCTACAATGAGCATGATGGACAATGGCCATTGTGATGGCATGAGCCAATTGTGATGGTGCGGGCTCGTTGCGATGGCTTGAGCCAATTGCAAGGGTGTGGTCAATCATCATGATGACCTGAACCAATGGCAATGTTCAGTGGTCATTGCGATGGCTTGAGCCAATCGCGATGGTCAAAAGGCATGATGGTCTTAGGTCACGCTAGTAAGATCCAATCCTGATGGCATGGTTGGGTAGCCATCACGATAGTATGGCATGTAGTCACAATGGTATGGGCCAATCACGATGGTCAAATGTCATCATGATGGTGTGGGCCAATCGCGATGGTCTCGTATCCTCGGGATGGCTTGAGCCAATTGCGATGGTGAGGCATTGTCACGATGGCTTGAGCCAATCATGTGGTTCAAAAAAATGCAAAATTTTAGGATGTAGCTATGGATTCCCTAGTGCGCTAACATGCTCTACACCCTCCATATGATGTATTCAAAAAAACACAAACTTCTCAAACCATCGTGATGGTCTAAATCATTCGAGAGAAATGGTGAAAACTCAAAAATTTTACCTATAAAGTGTTGTAATCTCGTACTGAAGCAATATCGTTCAAACAAAACTCACAAACATATGCAAACACACTCTCTGACTTGCTCTTTCTATCACTCTCTCACTAATTAGGGAAATGAGAAGAGAAGGGGTGGATATGGTGAATTTTTACGATGTGTGGAGAAGATGTGGGGATCAAGGATGAGTGTAGGGAAGGTCAAAAAAGATGAAAACAACACAAAAGTAGAAACAAGACATATTACCTTTCAATGATAATCTCCAAGCACTCTTACCATCACATGTTCATCCTAGAGCTCGTCCCTGGCAATGGTGCCAAATTTGGTGTTGTTCTAGACAATGGCAAGTACCATGTCAAGAAGCTCCACCCCCTTAATTGTCAATCCATGGAAGAGGTAGGATGATATGAAGATTGTGTAACGAGTGATGTGCGTGAAGGTGAAGGTGAGAAGCACATAAGTGCACACACACATATACACACACACACAAGGTAGAGGCAAGAGGAGACACAATGGAAGACTTGAATCACACTTTAATTACTGAAAAATAGCTCTTACGCTCACACTCTTACAATGTCACTTTGTCTAATCCTTATAACCTCTCAAAATGAGCTCTCTAGCTCTCTTTATAGTTTTTTTACTAGTTTTGGCCGGTTTTGAACCTAGTGTTCGGCCTAGTTAAAAAATAGGTTCTATGGCTTATTTGGAGGTTCAAACAAGGTCCAAAAATTATGAAGGTTGGTATGATCAATCTATCCTTGGTTGCACAAAATGGACCAGCTCATGAAAAAATTAGGTTTTTTATATTACATATGTTACATGAGTGATTAGAATCATTGTTGAGATTTTGATTACTTATAATGAAACAACCTTTTTTGAAAAAGAATAGACATGGTCCCCCAATCTTCATGCATTTCCTTTTACATACTTCCTCTATGCCAAAGTTTGTAGCTACTACCACCAATGCTACTGCTAACAACTACAAAGCAAGAAATGTTGGCATTAAATGTTGGCATTCTTTTACTCAATTGAAGTGCTAGAAGAATTTAAATTTAGTGTTGAAGCTTGTTCAATGTCCCATTGTCATTCAAAATTGTTTTTATGGAGTGAAATGCCTATGAGCCTGATTTGCACATAAGGGAGAGCATGAAACCCAACCTTCAAACCTAAAATTAGACAAAGTGGCAAGCACTTGCCCTTCGAGAGAGTTATTCCAAATATCAACTCCCTTGAGGCTTGAAAGGTTTCCAAGCTCATGTGGAATGGTGTCAGAAAGCATGTTCTAATCAACCTCTAGATCAACCATGCCATTGCAATTGCTAAGTTCCCACAGGATGCCACCTATCAAATGGTTCATGCTCACATGGATTGTCTACACATTGACCAACTACCCAAAGTTCCCAAGGAAAATTGATATGGCCTCTGTTTCACTTGCTATTCTTTTCCAAGGTTGAAAAGGCAGGCAATTGATGAGATACATAAGGAATACTAGAGTCTGCATAGTGAGGAGTGATTGGGCAAGATGAAACCATCAAGGCCTAAATAATTTTCATAAATCTACTCTCTTTGCCCTTCTACGTGCCTCTGATCACTTGCACTTCAACATCTTTTACACAAGAAAAAGTCACATGTTGTACTTGTTTTTCATTGCTCTCAAGAAAACACTCCCCTTCTTGTTTTGTGCCTCCTCTTCTCCTCATGAATTGTAAGAGCATCATCAAGTGGAGGAGGTGAGCTTGAGCCTTCACAAAATGTAGGCAAAATTACCATCTCCTCATGTCACAAGATCAAATACTCTGATACCAGTATTGAACTCACAACCTACCAACTAGGAGTACAATGGCCTAAACACTTGCCCCAAAAGCCATGGTTGATGTTTACTTCCTAATCCTCTCTCTTAAGGTATGGTCCAACCATCTCCTACTCGGATTATGTGACAGAGAAAAAGGCCAATCACAATTCTCAAGTGAAAAAGAAGGAAGTGCAAAAGGTGTCCACACTACACATTGAAGAGGTAACCTTTATTTCTCCTTGGAATTCATATTAAGCTCATGGAAGAGGATGCATAGCTCATGACCACAACCAGATCTCAAACCTTAGGCAATGGAATCTGTTTCAAAACCACAAGAAGGAAAGTTCCTAGGTTAGCTAGTCCGCTTCCTCATCATCATCAGTAGGGAACATAGCATCCCAAATAGACTTAGAAACCTTACTCTCCCAATGAAACATAAAGTTCCCCTCCTTTAGACGTTGAGCACATGAAGACCCTCAAGATCATGTCTGGAGGTTTTTAGACTTATGCAAAACAAGGGGGTTGATAGGATGCAAAGATGCTTTTCTAATACTCTTCTTGACAACATTAGAGGGGTTGGAAGATAAATGGTTTATTCATTTTTTCAACAATGTTTTGCTACTTGGGACCTAATGAAGTATGCCTTTAAAGCGCAATTGCAATAGGGAAATAACACAAAAAACATTATTGAAGACTTGGAGAGTTTAATTATAAGTGTTGTGGAGACAATCCTACATTTGTCACTAGGGCCAAACTACATCCTCCATAAACTTTTTTTTAGAAAGAGGATTTTCAAGCCACTATCAATGTCTACCCAATGCAATATATAGAAATTGGTGCTTCTGAAAGCAACCATTGAGGAATTCGTTACCACATCAACAAGGTTGGGAAAAAATTTGGCAGTCAGTTCTCCTTCCACAGTGTAAATTTTTGAGCAAGCAAGCACTCATTCTTTAAGTTGGAAGGTAAGCTACCTATGACTAAAAGCATTTGATTAAACAAGTTCTAGTTTGAGAGAACCAAGCTTAAGAAGTTATAGGTGTCAAAATCGACTATAAAGAACTACAGTTTTATACATAGGTGACTTGTTAAGATCATTTCTCAAGATCTACTGATTCTTTTGGAATGCTTTAACTTAGAGGAGGTGCGCAAACTATAGGCAACACCTTGTACAAAGTTTTATCGAAAAATTTACACATTTGATAAGTCAATGAGTGAGCTATGTGCAGCAGACTTTCTGTGTAGTCACTTTCTTCACAGTTTGTTCAAGATTTTGGAAAATTGAGTACTGATCCTCCAAATTGGTGAAGGTTTTAAGTTATTCTTGATATAGAGGTGCTCTAACTTCAAGGATAACGTGTTCTTTTGGAGATTAACACTCTCCATCAGTGGTATCACAGTAGGAAGTATCAAAATTGAAGAAAGGAGGACCTCGAGTGCTGCAGTCATAAAGAATTCAACAATTAAAGATTCAAAAGGTGAAAACTTGAGAGCAACGCTTGAGAAGGAGGCCAAAAGACATCAAGCAAGACAAAAGGAACTTCATTTGAAGCAAAGGTAATCTTATTCCTCATAAAGCTTGAATGATTTAATACACAGGTGAAGAGAGGATGGGAGATTCTCTTCAGATAGAACTAGATAGAGAGAACTATCCAGCATGGTCAATGAGGATGGAAGCTAATCTTATGAGCAAAGACTTGATAGGTTATATTACAGGTGAAGAAGAAAAGCCTCAGTTCAAAGATCCTAGTGTTCCAACTAGGAAGGAATTATCAGATTTGAAGACTTAGATGAAGAGAGATGCTCAAGCCAGGAGCATTATCTATATGGCAGTTAATGACTACTTGCTACCTCACATTAGAGGTCTTGAAAGTGCAAGTGATATATGGGATGCTCTAGAGGAGCATTTCCAAAACACCACAAAGTCAAGGAAGGCATCCTTTTGGGTAGAATTTACTACATTCAAGAATAAGGCCTCTCAATCCATCTCAGATTATGTAACAAGAATGAAGGACATTGCAGATGCATTAGGAGCAGTTGATGAAGATATTGAGGAGGATAAATTGGTAAGGCAAATCCTTACAGGTTTGAGAGGTGATGACAAATGGAAGCCATTCATTTTGTCTACTGAATTATCACTAGATCATTTTACTCCTGATTTAAATCAATTGCTAGGACACATGTTAACCTTTGAGCAGGATGTCAAAGGTGAAAGTGATAAAAGTGCATGTCAAGCAATGTATTCAAAGCATAAGAAGAAGAATAGCAAAGGGAAGCAACAAGCAAATGAAGATGAAGGTACAACTAGCCAAGCTAACTTCCTAAGAGGAAGAGGAGGTGGCAAAGGTAGAGGAAGAGGCAGAAGTAATAAAGATGGAGGCAAAGCTTGCTGGATTTGTGGTAAGACAAATCATTTAGCTAATGATTGTTGGCATAATAATCAGAATAATGGTGGATATAATCAGAACTTTAATTCAAGAGGAAGAGGTGGCAGAAATCAAAGAGGTAATTTTAGAGGTAGAGGTAGTAGAGGCTACTTTGGAAGAAATGAAGGTAGAGGATTCCAAAGTCACCAATACAACAATACCTGCTACAATTATGATTCAGATCAGAAGGAGGATTCAACATTGATAATGAATGCAACTTGTGAAAGGCAAAGTGAAGACCAAAGAGTCTTCTACATTGACTCAGGGTGTAGCAATCACCTGAGTGGCAACATAGCTTTGATGACTGATTTGGAGAGTAAGGTAACTAATCATATAGTTCAAACAGGTGACAATACAAAGCACAATGTGAAATCAATTGGATCAGTGAAGGCCAAGGATGGAAGTACTCTCTTGAGTAAGGTTTTGTATGTTCCTACAATTCCAAAGAATCTGATAAGTGTAGGACAAATTGTTGAAAAAGGTTATGAAGTTAGGTTCAATAATGAAGGAGTTTTTGTGGAAGACCCTAGCAATGGGTATAAACAAATTGTTTCAGGGAAGAAAGAAGGAAGACTCTTCACATTGAAGATTCAAGGCAACATTGGTCATGCCTTATACACCTATGGAGGACATAAGATCTCAGAGTTAGATCTTTGGCACAAAAGGCTTGGACATTTTAATGAAAGAGGTATTAAAGATATGGTTAATAATGGTTCAGTGCTTGGATTGCCTAATGTTGCAGGTCAACATATGACATACAGATGTGAGGCATGTCAATTAGGTAAGGCTCATAAGCAATCTTATTCCAAGCATGGTTTTATGTATTCAGAGAAGCTTGAGTTGGTACACATAGATGTGTGGGGACCATCAAAGGATTTTAGTATCAATGGTTCAAGGTATCATGTGATTTATGTTGATGATGCTACCAAATGGATCACTATCTATGTGATTAAAGATAAGTCAGAGGTATTCAATACATTCAAACATTATCATGTGTATGTAGGGAGAATTACAGGTCAAAAGTTGAAGAGACTAAGGTCAGATGGAGGGGGAGAGTATTTCTCTAATGCGTTCAGTGATTACTTGTGGAATGCAGGTATAAAAAGGGAAATTACTTGCAGGTACTCTCCTCAACAAAATGGTGTAGCAGAAAGGAGGAATAGAACTCTTGTTGAGTGTGCAAGATCCATGATGAAGGAGAAAATTTGCCCAAATTACTTGTGGGTTGAGGCTATAAATACAGCAACATATTTGGTCAATAGACTACCATGTAAAGCCTTGCAGGGTATGACACCATATGAGGCATGGTGGGGTAAGAGACCTACTCTAGATCATTGGAAAGTATTTGGATGTTTGGCATATGCATATGTGCCATCTCAATTGAGGCATAAATTGGAACCTAAATCTGAAAAATATGTGTTCATTGGATATGATGATAAGCAGATGGGATATAGGTTGTGGAGTCCATCCACAAAACAATTCCTTGTGTCTAAGGATGTTACATTTGATGAGCAAGGTACTTGGTATGCAAGTACTCTTAATGTTCATGCAAGTGATGAAGAAATTGTGAATCAAAAGAAAGGTAAATCAAAGGTTCAGATATTTGATGAAGAGGAGAACAATGAAGTACAGGTTGAAGTTGAAGAAGTGCCAAGGTTTGATCCAGAATGTGATGAACCAGAAACCTCAAGAAGTGGAGAACTCAGAAGGTCATCAAGACACAAATGGCAACCTACAAGGTATAGCTATGACACTTCTTTTTTGGCTACCAAAGATTATGCTTATATGATAAAGGCAGATGAAGACCCTTCTACATATGAAGAGGCAAAGGGTAAGGAAAATTGGGAGAAGGCTATGCAGGAAGAGTATGATGCATTGATGGAGAATCAGACATGGGATTTGGTTCCTAAACCAGATAGTCAGAGATCATTGGATGCAAATGGGTCTACAAGACAAAGAGGTTTGCAGATGGAAGTGTGTCTAGGTATAAAGCTAGACTTGTTGTGAAAGGGTTTGCTCAGACATATGGTATAGATTATGATGAGACCTATAGTCATGTGGCAAAGATGGCAGCCATCAGGGCACGCATAGCTATTGCTGCAAGTAAAGGTTGGAAATTATGTCAATTAGATGTGAAGAATGCTTTTCAAAATGGTTACATTTCAGATGATGTTTTCATGGAGCAACCACAAGGATTCAGAAATGAAAGGTATCCAGATCATGTATGTAAGCTCAAGAGAGCTTTGTATGGTTTGAAGCAGGCCCCAAGGGCATGGAATTATAGACTTGTGAAGTTCTTTGAATCTTTGTAGCTTTGGTCCATCCAAGCTTTTGGTTAGCATATCAGCTATCTGAACTTTTGTTGAAGTATGTATTACTTCAATATTCTTATCCATCACCTTCTCTCCTAGAAAGTGATACTGAATCTCAATATGTTTAGTTCTGGCGTGAAAAACAGGATTAGCAGCTAAATACAATGAACTCATGTTATCTCCATGAATAGTGGGTGTACTCTGAGTGATGTCAAAACTCTTCATAAGAGTCTTAAGCCATATCACTTCCTTTGCAGCTTCAACCATACCTTTGTACTCAGCCTCTGTAGATGATAAAGCAACTCTGTGTTGCTTCTTTGAACACCATGAAATTAACTTATCTCCCACATAACACAAGTATCCATAAGTTGATCTCCTATCATCAGGATTACCTGCCCAATCTGTATCACTATATATCTTGATGTTTGTATCTGATGTAAAACCATAATACAAACCTTCTCTGAGTGTACCCTTAATGTACCTCTTTGTCTTGCAATCCAACGTTCTTTCCTAGGACAATGCATGAATTGAGATAATACTCCAACTGCATATGACAAATCAGGCCTAGTTAATGTAGCATAGATCAGACTACCAACCAAATTTTGATCTAGCTTCATGTCCTTGAACTCTTATCCTCCATATCTGCTCAATTTGTGATTCACCTCCATTGGAGTAGGTGCTTCCCTGCAATCATTCATCTTAAACTTGATCAACAAGTTTTTCAAATATCTTTCTTGAGTTACAAACACCCCATGTTGAGTGTAAGAGATCTGCATGCCCAAGAAATATGACAAGTCTCCCAAGTCACTAATCTTGAACTCTTTCTCCATTTGCTTCTTTGCAAGTATAAAGAAGATAGAGAAAACCTCAATTGATGATTGAGGGGGAGTTGTTGGTGCAAGGCAATCAACAATTGAAGTTTTGATGAAGGTTTGAAGTCAAGGACTGAAGAAAAGATCAAGATATGAAGCATATGTTCAAAGGATGAAGATATGTATACATATGTACATTAACTTAGAGTTAGCTCACTTATACTTTTGTATAGTTATGAGCTTGGATATATTTGCCTATATATACAAGGAATATGTTGGGGCAAATAATAGAGAGCATGTGAATAGAGAAATTAGATGTTGTATGAGTCATTAGACACTTTAGAAGTCAGTAAGACTTCTCTTATCACTCAGATTTAAAGTTTTCCAGAAATGAAGAAAATTTGTGCCCGATATTTCTGAGAGTTCTCCTTCTGTGTTGAATCTTTTGTGAAATGCTTTTGTACAAGTCTAAGTCTATAGTTGATTGACCTCTGTACAAATTTTCAGCTTCTAATTGTGATCAGGCTGAGAGAATTGAGTGTAGGAATATTTACATGTGTAAATGTAAAGAAGAGAAGTTGCACGAGGCACAAAATTCGATGCTAATGTTTTGGGCATTTCTCCTTCCATAGTGTAAATTTTTGAGCAAGCAAGCACTCATTCTTTAAGCTGGAAGGTAAGCTACCTATGACTAAAAGCATTTGATTAAACAAGTTCTAGTTTGAGAGAACCAAGCTTAAGAAGTTATAGGTGTCAAAATCGACTGTAAAGAACTACAGTTTTAGACATAGGTGACTTGTTAAGATCATTTCTCAAGATATACTGCTTTTTTTGGAATGATTTAACTTGGAGGAGGTGCGTAAACTATAGACGACACCTTATACAAAGTTTTATCAAAAAATTTACACATTTGATAAGTCAATGAGTGAGTTATGTGCAGCAGACTTTCTGTGTAGTCACTTTCTTCACAGTTTGTTTAAGATTTTGGAAATTGAGTATTGATCCTCCAAATTGGTGAAGGTTTTAAGTTATTCTTGATATAGAGGTGCTCTAACTTCAAGGATAACTTGTTCTTTTTGAGATTAACACTCTCCATCAATTCACGATCTTCATATCACTCCTATCTCTTCTGTGGATTGACATTAAGGAGGTGGAGCTTCTTAACGTAGTGCTTACCATCGTACTAGAGCAACACCAAATTTGGTGTCGTTGTTGGGGATCGAGTCTAGGATGAATGCGTGATGGTAAGAGTATAGCAAGAAGTGGCATTGGAAGGTAAAAGTTTCAGTTTTTATTGTTGTTTTTAACTAGTTTTTTGTGTTTTTCATATCCTCTACACTCCTCCTTCACCACCGCATCATCTTCTCCTACTCTAAAAAAATCAAAAATTTCACCATATCCACCTATCCTCCTCATTTTCCCTCATTTCCACATGAGAGAGAGAGAGAGCTTTTGTGCTTGTTTTTGCATGTGTGCTTTTGAGTTTTCTTGTAGGAACAGTGCTCTAGAGCAGTAGGAAAGCTTCCAAAAGGTGAGAAATCCACTTTCTGTTAGAATTTGCCGTAGGTGTCAGACCATCGTGATGGTCTGAGAAAGTCAAAATTTTTGGTAAACGAGTAGACCACCGTATAGAGCACACTTGCACACATGGGAATCCACAAAAGCATTTTGAAAATCATCAATTTGGTGGACCATCACGACGGGCTCACGCCATCTCGATTGTGTCACACTATCGTGATTGGCTCACGCCATCGCGACGGCTCGGCCGGACCATCACGACGGTCTCATGCCATTGCAATGGTTCACTTGGACCATCGCAATGGTCACTAACCATTGCAAAGACCTTGTCGACGCCACGCCATCGCGATTGGCCCAGGCCATCGCAATGATCCACTTGCCACGTGTCAAATCAGGCCATCGCAACGATACCAGGTATGCCATCGTGATTGGCTCAAGCCATCGTGCCTCATGACCATCACGATGGGCTCACGCCATCACGATTGTTACGTTCACCGTTGACCATCGTGAGGGGCTCATGCCATCACGATTGTTCGCTAGTCAGGCCATCATGACACATCGCACCATCGTACCATCGCGATTGTACCATGCCATCGCAACGGTTCAACTAGGCCATCGTGACGGTCCCAGACCATCGCGATTATCTCAGACCATCGCGATTATCTCAGACCATCACGATTGCCCACCCAAAACGCCAAAATTAGGGTTTGATTTTTTGGGCTATTTTAAGGCTATCTTGAGTGAATTTTTGGGTGATTAAGCTTATTGGAGACCCCTTAGCTCATATTGAAGAAAAACCTGTGTGTCAATTTTTACCCCCGAGGGCCTGAACATCCATAACTTTGTCATTCAAAGCCCGTTTTTTGAGCTTTATAGCTCGTTAGAAATCTCTTTACGAGTACTACATGACCTCAAATATTTTTACCAAGAATAATTTGTTGATATTTGGATAGGATAATTTGAGATTTACACATTGGTGGGACTAGAAAAGAAAGGGGGCATTTGGGAAATTTGGCCAAAGAAGAAGGAACCCTTAAAAGTGTATATATCCAAGTGCTTGAGCATTGACTTAAGAATTGGTCTAAACATTGGATTTTGATAGGTCTAGCAAGAGCAATTCAAGGGCGATCAAAGCAACGCAAGTGAAGAACGCAAGGCTTGGGAAGCGAGACTTCTTGGGTAGCACAGCAATCAAAGAAGCTGACTCAAGGTTGGAAGAATACTCAACCCCCTCAGTCAATTATTAGCTTAGGCTAAACGTTTATCATTGTGGATCAAATTAGGACGATGATAGGAATGCATCGAATCAAAGAGACTTAAATTTTCAAGTCCAAGACTAAGATAAAAGTGTGTTATACAAAACCCTAAAGGAAAGAATTTAAGTCTAACGAAATGAGAACTCAAAAGTACAATGAAAAGTCGACTCTTGACGCATACACTGAAAACAAGATAAGAATCTAAAGGAATTAAATATGAAACAAGCAAATGAGAACAAAGAAACATTGACTATCAATGTGTGTAAATTCATGAACCTTAGATCGGGCAAGCATATAAGTCAAACCGATGAAGCCTTAGATCATCAGAAGCAAGTGTAGGAACTACTACACGTTCATGGGCACAACAATTGAATAGTTACCCTTACGAGTTGGGCTCAAATACCAGTGAATCGGAAATGGCCTTTAGCACGGAAAGACCAGAAGGAAGGTTAAACATAGCATATTTGGAAAGACCCAAAGGACCCTACAGAACCCAATTAGAATATGCCCGAGCCAACCACTTAGGTGCTCGTATCTATGAGGATGGTTTGCAAAGATCAGCGGTGCAATTGCACAGTCCTAACCAACCCATTGGATTGGAACGTCCAGTGATGAAATTTGAGAGAGATGCATACATAGAGAACAAAGAAGGAACAATGTACATCATAAGTACTCAACCTCATCATACCAATGAGTTCGGTATAGTAAATCCCAATAAGGAAGCGAGATCCCAAGGAAAAGAACCACTAGGAGACAAACCTAGGGCACCTAGAGGGAAATCTATACTGACAAGAGTACTAAACCCAAAATGGATCCCTCAGGACAATAGAAGCATAGAACTGTTTTTAAATAAGGAAACTGATGAAGCATTTTGGAAGTACTGAATGGAACAACCTAGTGAGGTAAGCTCCATCATGATTTACGAATTCAAGGACCCAAATACACTTAGAAAGGTAGTATACTTGGATGATACTTCAGAATGAGTATTTGTAGTGCCGGACCATGCAAGACTTGTCTACACATGGAGAGACGAGTTAGTATTCCCTCCATCATGAACAAATGTAAACACGAGCCATCAGGGAGTTGGAACATCATCAGCCCATGGAACTCAAAGAGAGAAGAACAAAAAGAAACCAGAAGTAAGTTTCACTCACCCCATAGGGAGGGATAGAACCTCCATGGACACCGATAGATTGGAAAGACAAAGGGAACCTAGGATACCATGTGGTAGGGATGATTTTCCTCTACCTAGACCACATGAACACCCCAGGGTACTAAGACCCACTCAATTACTAAAGTCAATGAAGAACTACTTTGATGGGACAGGAGATCCCTATGACCATGTCGTGGAATTTAAGCAGGTATTAAGAGCAAAGCAACTAGAAGACATGTTTGCGCAATACAATGCTTTTGGACTAACGTTAAAGAACACGGCTTTAACTTGGTTCCAACCATTGCAACAAAGGAAATTTAGGGATATTCATCACTTGTTAGAGTCATTCATCACAGAATTCTCTAAAAGTGGAATCAGACATGATACTTCTTCGTTGATTCATAGCTTCAAAAAAACCCCTCAGGAAATAGTTAGATTGGTAGGACGTAGGTTTAGACAATACGTTGAGAGATGCCCAATGCAACAACTACCCTCATAGGCCAAGCAAGTGTCATTGTATTTAGATGGCCTCTTTATCTCTAAACTACGCTCCTATGTATACTTGAAGGAACCCAGAACGCTAGAGCAATGTGTGAGAATTTGTATAGACAATGAGGACAACCTAGGAGATGAGTTGGAACTCTCAAAGGTCTATAAGGACTCAGATTGTTCATCTCTAGCATCCTCAAAACTTTCTAACTCGATAGAAGACCTAGCAAAAAAAGTGGCCCAGAAACTAGATGTTTCTAGTAACAGATGCCTGGGTTAACAGCAAACAAGTGTTGTTACACTAAGAGATGATACACGAATCACACTGCCCAAGATTTCCCATACAACAAACAAGTAGTATGACAGAATTACCCGCAAGCATACCCCCAACCAGGTAGGTATCAAGGTCAATACAATGCTCAGCCTCATTACTACAAGACTCCACAGAACTATCATTATCAAGCTCAACAAAGGCCACAACCTGTTTTAGCTCAACAGTCACCCCCACCAGGGAATGTCATCCCAATCAAATACGGTGCTGCAGAAGAGAACCTCAATAGGGCTTTAGTGCCTTCTTCACCCCTGATCACAGAAAGTGACCCAAATTCTAACAGTTTTGACTCTACCCATGTAGATAGTCCACCCGCATATTACATGGAGTCACCATAACATGTGGAAACATATCAATACGATAGTCCACCATTGGAACCTAGTTGGGAGCCTAACTATGCTAATGTCATGTATACAAACCCTAATCCGCGGCCCCAATTAAGACAACAAAGACCACAGGGCCCTAGAGGACCATGCTTTAGGTGCCAAGGAGACCATTTCATAAAGGATTGTCCACATCCTCCAATAGCAAGACAGTCACAATACTATAATATACAAGGTTTTTGTGCCAAGTGTGGTAAAGAGCATTTCATCCATGGTTGTTGCGCTCTTACTCAAATTGTCTACATGTGTTTGGCATATGATTTGCCTATAGAACGTGCGATGACGAGCGAAGAATTGAAAGCATTCAAAGGAACCGCCAAGAAGGCCAAGAAGGCCAAGAAGGCCAGAAAAGCTAGCAAGGCAATGCTTTAGTGGGACACTTGTTAAGTACATATGTTGCACACATAACAGCCTCAAGCCAGAAACTATGAGGTAAAGCCTAACTCTTGACCATACACCTTGCCATCTCCATGAGTGACTTGTTCTTCTCTTGAGCAAATTCATTCTATTGAGGTGTATACAACCCTGTAGATGGATGTCTTATCCCACGTTCAGCCAGAAATGCATTAAAATCAGAAGACATATATTCCCCTCCGATCAGAATGGAGGGTGCCCATTTTATATGCTGACATATTTTCAACCAAAACCAAAACCTATTTGAAGCACATGGAAACTTCAAACTTTGCTTTCAATGGATATACCCATGCATTCTTGGAAAAATCATCAATGAAAGTCATGAAGTAAAGATAGTTTCCAATAGAGGGTGTCTGCATAGGACCACACACATCACTATGAAAAAGCTACAATTTTTTAGTACCTCGAACCCAACCATCTTTTGGGAATGAGGAACGCTACATTTTGCCCAAAATACTATTGGAGCAACACAATCAGATATTGATGATTACAAAGAATATTGAAGACTGAAGAAAAGGGGAAAGGATGAATCATAAAGTGAAGAGAAGGATCAAACAGAGATGGTTTGCAAACTCACGTACATTAATCTTGTAAATAGCTCATATACATTTTGTATTAGTGAAGAATCTTGATATATACACATAAATATACTTGCATATAGATGTGTCATATAGGAGAGAAGAAGAATAGATGAATAGATGATGAGTAGATGATGAGAAAGTGAATTCGAATGTGACAATTATCCATCAGATGTAAGTTCAAGTGAATAGAAATTTTTTCAGAGAATTGCATCTCGAGTTTTCTCCAAATTCTCCTTCTATGCTTAGCCAATTAAGATATCCTTTTGTATGTCTCTAAGTCTATAGTTGATGCATCTATGGTCAAGATTTGAGAGTCTGATTGTAATCAGGCTAAGAGAATTCTGAGTAGGAACATTCATGTGTGTAAAAGTGATGAGTGACTTCTGAAAATAGGTGCAATCTTGATGGTCGAAGATTTGATAAGATCTCAGTGTAAAGTGTTAAGTTTTACACAACTGAGCATTCAAAATCTAAGTTGGAAGGTAAGCTATCTATTTCTAAAAGCATTTGATTAAATGGGTTGTAGATTGAGAGAACGAAGTGTTTAAAGTTGCAAATGTGAAAGTCGCATCCAGAGAGAGCCTGTTTCAGACATAGGTTTACTTATTGAAGTAAATCTAAAGTTTTATAAGTTCTTTTGAAGAAATTTCACTTGGAGTAGCTGCGTAAACATTAGAAGAATGTTGTTTTCAAAGTTTCATAGAAAACTTAGTCATTTCATTAGTCCATGAGTGAGTTTTGTGAAGTAGACTTTTTTGAGTGAAGCCATAACTCACAAAAGTATTAAGTGTTCATAATTTGGTAAATATTTCCAAAATTGGTCAAGGTTTTGAGTTGTGCTTGATATAGAGGTGTTCTAGACTCAAGTATAGCTTGTCTTTTGGAGATTAAACATCTCCATCAGTGGTATCATAGCATGTTCTATCAAAATTGAAGGAAAGAAGGACCCCGACTGTTGCAAACATATAAAATTCAACATCTGAAGATTCAAAAGGACAAATTTTGATGGAAAGGCTAAAGGAAGACACATGACAGCAATCAAAAGGATCAAAAGGAGTAAATCTCAAAGTAAACATACATTCATTACTCATAAGGTTGAAGATTTGATAGTACAGGTGAAGAAAGAATGGGAGATAGTCTTCAAATTGAGAAGTTGGATAGAGAAAACTATCCAGCTTGGTCCATGAGGATGGAAGCTCATCTTATGAGCAAAGATCTGATGGGATACATCATAGGAGAAGAAAAAAAGCCAGAATTCAAAGATCCTAGTGTTCCAACTAGGGAGGAGCTTGCAGATTTGAAGGTTTGGATGAAGAAGGATGCTCAAGCAAGGAGCATTATCTATATGGAAGTGAATGATTACTTGCTTCCTCACATCAGAGGACTTGAAAGTGCAAATGATATATGGAATGCTTTGGAAGAACATTTCCAGAATACAACCAAATCAAGGAAGGCATCACTATGGGTAGAGTTTACCACATTTAAGAAAGAGGCCTCACAATCAATATCTGATTATGTGACAAAGATGAAAGACATTGTTGATTCCTTAGGTGCGATTGATGAAGACATTGAAGAAGATAAATTGGTAAGGCAAATTCTTATAGGTTTAAGAGGAGATGAGAAGTGGAAGCCTTCATATTATCAACAAAACTTTCATTGGATCATTTTACTCATGATTTGAATCAATTACTAGGTCATATGCTAACTTTTGAGCATGATATCAAAGGGGATATTGATAAGAGTGTAGGTCAAGCAATGTATTCCAAGGATAAGAAGAAGGCTAGCAAAGGAAAGCAACAATCAGTTGAAGATGAAGGTACTCCAAGTCAAGCAAACTTCCTAAGAGGAAGAGGAAGTGGCAGAAGTAGAGGAAGAGGTAGAAACAATAAGGATAATATCAAAGCTTGTTGGATCTGTGGAAAGACCAATCATCTAGATCATGAATGTTGGCATAATAATCAAGGCACTAGTAATTTTAATCAAAACTTCAATCAAAGAGGCACAGGTGGAAGAAATCAGAGAGGAAGTTTTAGAGGCAGAGGTGGTAGAAGTTTCTTTGGAAGGAATGGTGGAAGAAGCTTCCAAAACCAATCCTACAGTAACACCTACTATAACTATGCATCAGATCAGAAAGAAGACTTAACTCTAATTATGAATGCAACATGTGAACTTCCAAAAGAAGACCAAAAGGTATTCTACACTGGCTCAGGGTGTAGTATTCACGTGAGTGGGAATATTGCTTTGATGACTGATTTGGAAAATAAGATAATCAATAATATAGTCCAAATAGCTGACAATACGAAACAGAATGTAAAGTCTATTGGATCAGTGAAGGCTAAAGATGGAAGTACTCTTTTGAGTAAGGTTTTGTATGTTCCTACATTTCCAAAGAATTTGATCAGTGTAGGACAAATTATAGAAAAAGGATATGAAGTGAGGTTCATAATGATGGAGTTTATGTTGAAGACCCTAGCCAAGGGTATAAGCAAATTGTTACAAGGAAGAAAGAAGGAAGGCTCTTCACATTGAAGGTAAAAGGTAATGTTGCACATGCCTTTCTCACATATGGAGAGTAAAAGATATTTGAGTTGGATCTTTGGCACAAGAGGCTTGGACACTTCAATGAAAGAGATATTAAAGAGATGATTAATAGTGTTTCAGTACTTGGATTACCTAATGTTGTAGGTCAACACATGACATAAAGATGTGAAGCATATGAATTAGGTAAGGCTCACAAGAAATCATACAATAAGAAAGGTTTCATGTATTCAGAGAAACTTGAATTGGTGCATATAGATGTATGGGGTCCCTCAAAGTACTTTAGCATAAATGGTTCTAGATATTATGTGATTTATGTTTATGATGCTACCAAGCAGATCACTATTTATGTGATCAAAGACAAATTAGAAGTGTTTAGCACATTTAAACACTATCATGTATATGTAGAGAGGGTTACAGGACAAAAATTGAAGAGATTAAGGTCAGGTGGAGGGGGAGAGTATTTCTCAAATGAATTTAGTGATTACTTATGGAATGCAAGCATAAACAGAGAAGTTACTTGCAAGTACTCTCCTCAACAAAATGTTGTAGCAAAAAGGAGAAATAGAACTCTTGTTGACTTTGCAAGATCAATGATGAAAGACAAGAATTGTCCTAATTATTTGTGGGTTGAGGAAATAAATACAGCGACATACTTGGTTAATAGGCTACCATGTAAATCTTTGTAGGGTATGACACCATATGAAGCTTGGTGGGGTAAGAAACCTACATTAGATCATTGCAAAGTATTTGATTGCTTAACCTATGCTTATGTTCCCTCTCAATTAAGGCATAAGTTAGAATCAAAAGTTGAAAAGTATTCGTTCATTGGTTATGATGATAAACAAACGGGATACACGCTGTGGAGTCCATCTACAAAGCAATTTCTTGTATCAAAGGATGTCACATTTGATGAGCAAGGTACTTGGTACTCAGGTACAAATAGTGCTTATGTAGGTCTTGAAGAAACATTGAATCAGAAGAAAGGTAAATCAAAGGTTTAAATTTTTGAGGAAGAAGAGAATGATGAAGTGCTAATTGAAAATGAAGAATTGCCAAGGTTTGATCCAAAGTATGATGAGCCAGAAACTTCAAGAAGTGGAGAAGTCAGAAGTTCATCAAGGAACAAAAGACAACCTATAAGGTATAGCTATGACACCTCTTTCTTGACAACTAAAGATTATGCTTATATGGTGAAAGCAGATGAAGACCCATCCACATATCAAGAAGCCAAAGGAAAGGAGAATTGGGAAAAAGCTATGAAGGAAGAGTATGATGCACTCATTGAGAATGAGACTTGGGACTTGGTACACAAACCAAGTAATCAAAGGTAACTGGATGTAAGTGGGTCTACAAAACAAAAAGATTTGCAAATGGAAGTTTGTCTAGGTACAAAGCTAGACTTGTTGTAAAACGATATGCACAAATTTATGGTGTGTACTATGATGAAACATATAGTCCTGTTGCAAAGATGAAAACTATAATCTCAAAGCTATAGCTGCTTGCAAAGGTTGGAAATTTTCTCAATGAGATGTGAAGAATGCATTTTTAAATGGTAACATTTCAAATGAAGTCTACATGGAACAACCAGATGGTTTCAAAGATCAACATAATCCAAATTATGTGTGTAAGATCAAGAGAGCTTTGTATGGCTTGAAGCAAGCCCCAAGGGCATGGAATTGCAGGCTTTTAAAGTTCTTAAAGGAACTTGGTTTTCAAACATCAAAGGCAGATAGTAGTTTGTTAATCAAAGCAAGTGAAGATGGTTTTATTTATGTTTGTATTTATGTTGATGACATAATACTCACCGGTACATATGACAAAGGCATACAAATGCTTTAAAAGCAAATGGAGAAAGAATTCAAGATCAGTGACTTGGGAAATTTATCATATTTCTTAGGAATGGAGATTCTATATACCCAACATGGAGTATATCTACCTCAAGAAAGGTATTTGAAGAATTTACTAGTCAAATTTAACATGGAAGATTGCAAGATAGCATCAACCCCAATGGAGGTGAACCCAAAAATTGAGCAGATATGGAGGAGAGGAATTCAAAGATATGAAGCTTTATCAGAGTTTGGTGGGTAGCTTGATTTATGCTACATTGACAAGGCCTGATTTATCATATGTAGTTGGAGTTCTATCTCAATTCATGCATTGTCCAAGGAAGTAACATTGGATTTCACGTCAAGGGGTGCAATGATACATTAAGGGCACACTTAAAGAAAGTTTCTAATATGGGTTTACATCAGATGCAAGAATCAAGATATATAGTGATGCAGATTGGGCAAGTAATTCTGATGATAGAAGATCAACACATGGGTATTTGTGTTATGTGGGAGATAAATTGATTTCTTAATGTTCTAAGAAGCAACACATAGTTGATTTATCATCTACAGAAGCAGAGTATAAAGATATGGTGGAAGCTACAAAGGAGGTCATATGGTTGAGAAATCTCATGAAGAGTTTTGACATCAATCAGAGTGTTTCTATCATTTATGGAGATAATATGAGTTCTTTGTATTTGGCAGCTAACCCTGTGTTTCATGCCAGGACCAAACATATCGAGAGTCAATATCACTTCCTCAGAGAAAAGGTGATTGACAAAGAGATAGAGATCATGTATACTCCTACAAGAGATCAAGTTGCAGATATGTTAACAAAGAGTTTGGATGGACCTAAGTTTCTAAGGTTTAAAGAAATGGCAAGTATAAACAAGGCTCAAGTAATCACAATTAATGATTGAGGGGGAGTTGTTGGATCAAGAAAATCATAAATTGATGATTAAAAAGAAGATTGAAGAATGAAGAATGAAGAAAAGGAGAAAGGATGAAGCATAAACTGAAGAGAAGAATCAGAGAGAGATGGTTTGCAACCTCATGTATATTAATCTTGTAAATAGCTCATACACATTTTATATTAGTGATGAATCTTGATATATACGCCTTCATATACTTGCATATAGACGTGTCATATAGGAGAGAAGAAGAATAGATGAATAGATGATGAGTAGATGATGAGAAAGTGAATTTGAATGTGAGAATTATCATCAGATGTAAGTTCAAGTGAATAGAAGTTTTTTCAGAGAATTGTGTCTTGATTTTTCTCTGAATTCTCCTTTTGTGCTCAACCAATTGAGAAATCCTTTTGTACATCTCTAAGTCTATAGTTGATGCATCTATGGTCAAGATTTGAGAGTCTAACTGTAATCAGGTTGAGAGAATTGTGAGTAGGAACATTCATATGTGTAAAAGTGATGAGTGACTTTTGAAATAGGCGTAATCTCGAGGGTCAAAGATTTGATTAAATCTCAGTGTAGAGTGTAAAGTTTTACACAAATGAGCATTCAAAATCTAAGTTGGAAGGTAAGCTATCTATGTCTCAAAGCATTTGATTAAACGGATTGTAATTGAGAGAACTAAGTTTTTAAAGTTGCATATGTGAAAGCCACCTACGAAGAGAGCCTGTTTCAAACATAGGTTTACTTATTGAGTAAATCTAAAGTTTTATAAGTTCTTTTGAAGAACTCTCACTTGGAATAACTGCATAGACATTAGGAGAATGAAAGTTTCATAGAAAACTTTAATCATTTCATCAGTCAATGAGTGACTTTTGTGAAGCAGACTTTTCTTAGTGAAGCCATAACTCACAGAAGTGTTAAGTGTTCATAATTTGGTAAATACTGCCAAAATTAGTGAAGGTTTTGAGTTATGCTTGATATAGAGGTGTTTTAAGCTCACGTATAGCTTGTCTTTTGGAGATTAAACATCTCCATCAAATACAGCCTTCACAAAGCTGTTTGCCAAGTGCCTCAAGTTTGGGTAGATAGCACATTTGTGCTTACTAGTAGAAGAGCCCCATTTACCTTTGCCCATCTGTGTAGCCACGAAAGCTTAATCTGCAACATGCATAATGGACTTGTTCTGCCTAGACTGATCTTCCTGCAACACAACAAAGACTAAATCATCACATATTAAGGCATTTGGATTGTCTTTCATCATCAAACAAAGAGTAGAAGCAAAACTCTGATATGAATCAGGAAGACCATTCAGAACAGTTTGCTAAAGTGAATTGTCAGGCAACACTTCATCAGCAGAAATCAGTTATTCCTTCAAATCTTTGATCTTCATCAAAAAATTGTCCATGGAATCACCTTCATTCATGTGCTCACTCTGCAACTGTTTTTGGAGGTAAGCAACACCAGCCTCATTCCTTGCCTAGTATAGATTGGTAAGTGTATCCCAAGCATCCTTATTTGTTTTGCAAGAGTGAATGTGAGAAATAATGGCATGTTTGATAGAAAATGCTATCAATGCATATGCTTGAGCACCTTTTCCATCCCAGCAAATTTGCTCTGTAGTAGGTGTAGTAGGAACTGCAGCACAAACACGAACATGAAGAATATTGCCATCTTCAATGCCATCCGCATCACCTTCAGCAACTGTGTTTGCAGGTGTAATAGGATGTTTTTCAACACCCTATACAATATTCCACAGTCCTTTTGCAACCAATACATGATGCATCATATAAGCCCATAATGGGTAATTGGTACTGTCCAACTTATCCTCAATAGCCAACATACAACATACATCACTGCTTTCAACCATGGCCACTGATTGAAATACCCTGATGCAAAAAAAATGATTGTATCTCAAAAAGTTGAACAAAACTAACCTGTCTAATTCTACTAAATGAACAAGAACATGTATATATGTTTGGCATAAAAGAAAGAAATTGTCTATAGAGTCGCTATGATAGTGTGTTCAGAGGCCAAAATGAGCTCATATCAAAATTTTAGCACTAGAAAGTAAAGCCATTTTGAACTCCTAGTCGCTCTGTGTATGCTCACCAATTTTTGTGCAATTCTGAGACTGCCAGCGGAGGGGTGTCGAGGATGCCCTAAAGAAAGCAATGACTTTCTCTGATACCAATTGTTGGAGTTCGAGATCTATGAAAGCACACAAATAGCACAAGGAACAAGAAGCCTGGTGCATATTAACAAGGTATACTAATGTAAACAAACTAAAAAAGTGGAAATCATCTTGAATCATTGACTTGCGACATAAGCATCAAGGAATCAATGATCCAAAACTATGGATCTAGCTAAATATAATATGAAAACACGCTAAAAAGTAGATACTTGTGGAACTATCGCCATCTTTTGTATGATAAACACTATTTTGTTTAAGTGAGTTAATTGACTATACTATTCACCACTAAGATGGATTCATTGCCTCTACATGTATTTAGAAAACTAATGCATGAAATTATATCTCAATGATACTTCTAGATGCAAGAAGAGACCCAACGTGTTAGGTTTCCTAACACCAAAAACATTAACGAAAAAATATGCATATAGATTTGGCCAACCTAGGTTACCCATCTTTTTCTTCAAGTCAAATAATGATTTCAGGATGTCTTGCATTACATACATCAAAATGTTTGCAAAGTATGTACTTACTAAATCACTTGTTTGAACATTTTTTTATATCTTGGGATCCTATTTGCAAATCTTGCCTTTCCATTTGTAGGCACTTATCATCTTGAGAACTCAATATGTGGACTTGACATATTTTTTGTGGTAAATGAAGATGACTTTTGAAAATTAAGGTAAACTTACTTTTCCTAGTAGAGATATCTCTAGCACTTTCATATGTCTTCCTCTTTTTGCTTGACTGTGGGCATTGGTTTGTTCTTCCATGCACATTGAATATGATAGGCTTGAGTGCATATTCGGTATGCCACAACCTCCATTGGGATCTCTCATAGTGTCCCACTAGTCCTTGCTAGGTGCCAATATTTCGTGCTTCCACCTTCTAGTATTCTACCACTTTCTTAGCAAGCCAATCCCATTGTGGTCACCAAAGTGGTTCGAGTATATGATGCAGGTTACTATCGCTACAAGTCATGGGAGTTTCTTGAGTATTGCTATTTATGTGTTACTAAGAATTGGTTGTACCCACCCAACTTCGATTCTCACTCTACCACAAACTATATATAGACTACATTGGACACTCACCAAAGCTATGGTTTTGGAGAAAGATCTTCACACATGCAAAAAAAAAAGGGGAAAGAGGAGAAAGAAAGGTCAATCAAGAAGAAGCCACACCTTTTTCCACTCAATGCATCTTCTAGAGTTAGACCATACTTTTCATAGAGACAACTATGGTTGCATAAGGATTGGTTGAAAGCACAAGAAGATTACCCATACATATGCATGAAAAAAAGACAAGAAGGATATCCAATATGTGCATAGACAATGACTAAGACAAATACGCAAGGCCTCAATCACCCAAGTTCCAATCTTAAGATTCTAAAATGCAAGACTACTAAATGATGGATTCCAAAGGCTCATATGAATAGGAACACCATGATTGCATGGTCAAGAAGACCATTCCAATAGTCAACATGAAAGTAGTTAGAACACTGATGAAAGCATTGAATGTATGGAAACCTCCATTTGTTCCACCAACATAAAGTCGACAAAAAAGAGCAATCATAAGATAACTTGGCTGGGACAACTACATTTCCTTTAGAACACTGATGAAGGCATTAAATGTATGGAAACCTCCATTTATTCCACTAGCATAAAGTCAAAGAAAGAAGATCAATCATCAGATAACGTGGCTGGAACAACTACATTTCCTTTTGGTAACTCTTTCCAAGAACATGAACCCATTGGATTACAAGTTGTAGAAGACCTCCATCATCCATCAAGGACATCCACAAGTAATTGTAGGTCAAGGAAAGGTCAAACATCTCAATGAAACCCAAGTTTATAGTTTCAAATGTTTAGAATAGGACACCCCACCATCAACATCCCTTGAGCCATTAGCTATAAAGCATGGTGGTTTGATCTATCATGTGTGAAAATGAGATATCTTGGATTTATGTATAGTGAGAGAGAGCCTATTGAATAGAGCATTCTTCTAAGTAATAAGAAGAGAAGGATGGGACATGGAACATTATAGTCCAAGGGCATCAGCATTCTCTTGTTCTTCCTTCTTTTGTTGTATTACCAAGTATTGGATTTTCATCATGCAAGATCTTAGAATGAACAAGAGACAATACCACACAAGAAAATGTATGTTGTAAAAATTTAATGATTAAACATAAGTTCATAACAAAAATTGAATTCTTTTGAGTAGGAGTTGAATATCATGTGTAATATCTAAGAATATGTTGAGAATGGATTTCAAACAATGGACTTAAAACTCAAGCTTAATGCAAAGTTTAATTTGATGGGAAACCCCTCAAAAAAAAAGAGCGATTGAAGATTGAAAAGATTTAAGTTCTCCACAACATTTTGAGCTAATGTAAAAATCCCCAAAGATTAGATTAATTGGAAGAACTCTTTTTAGATCTCTCCAAGTTACTCCAATCTTTTGAGTTTCACTTACGATTTTGAGCAACCAATTAGCTTATTTGTTATTGTGGGGATGATTATGAGAAGGTAATCTTTAGCATGAAAAATAATTTAAAATGCGAATCATCAACTTAAGCAAACAAATGATGATAAAGCTAAAAATTACAAAGGTATTTTCAATCCTAGACATTGTAACGTAGGAATTACTTTTCTTACAAGAATGAATTCAATAATCAAATTCATTATAGGAATCGAGCATTAATTGAATATGAAGTGTGAAGTCTAAGAATAGATTTCAAAAAGTGTTGGAAATCAAACCTAAATGTGAGGTTGAGCTTAAAGGGAGATATCCTCCAAAAATAGAGATCAAATACTGAAGTTGATTGAGTATAACTTCTCCACAATAGGTTGAGCTATGTACAAACACCGAATCTTAAATGAGTTTTAAAAAACTCTTTGAAGAGCTATCTAAGTTACTATAATCTCTTAAAGTTGAGTTGTAATAATGAGCACACCCCACTCAACTTACTTGTAATTGTGGGTATAATTATAAAACTCTAAACATTAGCATGAAGAATAGATGCTTAATATGAAAAGCATCAAATTAAAGGGGGGGGGGGGGGGGTGTGATAAAGCTAGGCATTACAAAAATGATGCTAATCCTAGATTTTATATTTTTTATTACCAATTATTTTTCAAATAAAACAAATCTGACTATCAATTCATTAGAAAATGATCCTTAAATCTAGAGCACACTAAAAATTTATAAACTATGCATTTTTTGGAGCACATTCGATGAGAGTTGGGCTATGATGAACCATAAGCATGCAACACATTTTTACAACGTCAATTCTGAAATCTTCTAATTTTATAAAATCCAAAAATAGAAATCCTAACTTGAGAACAACATTTTGTATTGAAGATAGATACATGACTAAAAAAATTTCCAATGATCCTCTACTTGATTGGAGCTATAAGGAGCAAAAGAATTTTGACAAATTTGGTTAATGAACGGCTAACTAAGCTAATTGGAATCAAAAAAATGATTGAGCTAAGCCACATTATCTAAACAAAATTAAAGACCCATTTTCATCTTACATAGTACCATTCACAAAGATAGAGACAAACGGAACCATGACTAAGTTACATGCACATTGAGACCAAGTCAAAATTGTCTACATGTGACTAAGCCAATACTTACAAATTTAAAATTTCTTTAAGTTTATCATAAATCTGCGTACCTGAATCATAAATCAAACTTTCTGAAAACATGATTTTCAATAATAGCAATATTCTCACTTTACTTTTGGTAGAGATTCTAAGTTTTGTGATGAGTTTGTTGATTCCTTGGATTTATGGTAGAACTTCTTTTTATGATGCTTTATTTCACATATCTTACATGGATGAATCTCAAACACTCCACCTTATCATAATTTGTCTAATCATACTATTCACAAGGGTTTTCTTGTTGTTTTTCTTGTCATGTTTTCTAGCAAAAGCTCTCTAAGATAATCCGATCTAAAATTTTACTTGCCTTCTCTTGTGCAAATTCAAATCATTCAAGTGTTTTGTTCAATAATACTCTAAAACAAAATGGCCAAATTCACATGATAGAAACAAACTCTTCAAATATGCAGCCATAAAGATAACACTTAGTACTAGGGCACGTATTGAAGAATGTTGAATAATATGATTCTAAATGATATTGAGGCGTTTTGAAGTAGGTTTTCTCTTTCATGTGAAGAAAAAACCAAATTAATAAACTTGGGTTGCCTAAATCTTGCACGAAAAAGTCTATCTGGCTTGATTTAAGCTTCCATTGTTGATATCATACCAAAAATATGAGTTTAGGTCAATAATTGAAAAGACCCTCTGATTTCTCTTAATTAACTGACCTTGTCCTCCACTTAAATGTCCATTCAATAGCTTCCCAGAAGTATTGATCCTCAACCAGTTATTGTAGTTTAATTTGCTATACATGTAACCCTACTGCTTTGAACTTTTATATAGCAGCCACTCCTGAAGTGACCATATTGAGTAGGTTGTCTCTCAAGTAACCAACTCGGGTAGAATGATAAAGTTCTTAAATAATTTGAGTCTCCTTCCCCTGTATATGTATCTTCATTTCCTCTATCATGTTGTTCATTCAAGATCCTAGAAAGCACAAGAGATGGACCTCACAAGAATGTGTATTGAATAAAGTTTATGAAGAAAGCTTTATCGCGTATAACTCTGACTTTACAGAAGCTCTTTGAAAATGAGGTGGATATGAAGTACAAAATCTAACAAGGTGAAAACAATCACATGAAGGTTAAGTTCAAGATGAAGCTGAGGTGAAACCCCCTCCCAAAACAGGTAATATTGAGGGCTGAGGTTAATTTAGTTTGAGAAGTTGATTTGGATCGTCCCAGAAATGAAATGGGCTGTAAAACTCCTATAGAATTCCCACAACTCTACAACGGCTTGAGCTTGAGTTATGATTATTACCAAAGTTAATTGTGGTTGTGGATAGCTGCGAGAAAGCTGATCTTTAGCATGAAAAGGAGATTTTTAGAATAAAGGCATCACATAGAGCTTTTATGAAAATATTTTCATAAAACTTTAATTAGCGAGGATATTGTTGCAATCTAAATCTTCGATCAAACTTTTTTGTTTCTCGAGAAAATTGAATCTAAAAATGAATTCATTAGAAAATTATCTTTAAAAACTATATAAACTTCAACATGCACCAAACATGCCTTTTTAGGGCAAATTTGATGAGAGTTGAGCTATTAGGCTGAGTAGGCCTGCAATACATACTTATGAGATTGAAACTCAGAGCTGATCAAAATTCTTAAAGATTACACACACCTAAGGGATCCCCTTTATTGCCCACATTCAGGGGCTAATGTGAGGCAGTCTGTGGGTGATGAACCCTAGACATTCAGTCAGAAGGTTCAATGTGCTTACCACTACACCACACCCTCAACATATTTCAAATTTTTCAAGCCTATCCGGAGAGCAGGTCACAGACCATACTTCCAAAAAAAAAAAAAAAAAAAAACACACACACACACCAAAACAAAAACAAACCAAAAAAAAAAAGATCCACAAGCCCTAATTCCTGAAAACCCTAAAGCAAAACTAGTTTATCATTTTCACCTTCTATTGAAGGTAGACACATGTCTACAACATTCTCCAACCCATCTAACACTGAATAGAACCATTTCATGGAACCAATTATGTTGGCACAACTTAAAATGAAGTTGCATGCCTCTCTGGTAAATACAAGATCCTGTATCCTCTGATCCATCTAAAACTAAATGTTGTTCCCCTGTATACTATACCCATTCCTCCGGAGTATTCGGCTCTAATTTACATTCAAGCTCAAGCAGGATAATAAGCGTGAAGCTTTATTGGAGCACACTCATGCACACTCACACCTTATGATCATCTTACCATGCGTTTTTCACATGTTGATGCTTGAGAACTAACTCTGATAAGCGTAGTTGTGGGAGGATTGCATGTATAAATGAACAGAATTAGACATGACAGTGGCAGAAAATAGATGTAGAATCTAGTAAATCACACAGAATTTTAAATAACAAATGTTTCGATCAGTTTGAACTAACAGGCAGTACCCTGCGCTTCTCTTAATAGGAAAACTATATTGCAGCAAGGCCCAACACTTAGCAATTATCTCAGTGTCATTTAAGCATATATCTCAATAACAAGCCTTCGATAAAGATTATTTTTCCTTGTCGAAGAATATACATTGTCATTAGCAAGCACTTGAAGTCGGCTTCCATTTTATACATAGCAAATGTCATTCATCAAACACAAACAAATAACAAGCTTCCAAGGAGCCCAAACTCTGATGTGGTGCCCTGTAAACAGGGAGACTATGCTGTAACCAGGCTCAAAACTTTATAAACAAGTCAGTATCCCACATCACCATGTACAAGAACACGTTATTGGCTAGCACACCAACACGGACTTCCCAGTATGATTACCATGCATCAATTTAAAACTGGAACAAATATACAGCCGCTGAAGGAGCCCACACTCACGGACATTCAAGAAAGATACAGAGGTCTTTCTCAAATGAACCAATAGTTGCACACACAAGAAAGCTCTCTTCATCTAATAATTGATAACAGCAATAATCAATATAAGTTACAAAAGTTCGCGTTTGCAGATTGTTATACAATAAGAAACAGTTCCTTCAATGAAGGTTTTGGACTACCAAACTTACATTATACATAGTTTGAAAGCTTTTATGCCTTGAGGCTCTTGCTTTTGGTGAGGCAGGTAGACCAATCATCATGTGTGTTTTGGGCAACATAAAGACTCACCCAATTCCTGTGAAAAGTTCTTGGTACTCAAAGCAGGTCAGTTAGAGTACGGAGGTGCATTTCTGCAAAAAATGAATGCTTCACTACTCCGTGACAAATGGCAAAAAGGTTAGTATGGAAACTTTTTGCAGGCAGCAGTTTAACTCAAAACTCCAAAACCCTGAATACATCCATTACCTTGAAGATGCAGCATAATATATAGTCATGAGTATGCAGGAATAAGTAGACCCAGTAGAGTTTGGAAAATGAGGAAGAACTATTTAATGGCCCTCATCATATTGGTGACTTCTGCATAACATATTGAGAAAAATGCAGCATTTTCTGCAATCTGCATGCCTGGCTTCATGTTAACATGCTGTGCACATGGCAAGATAGCGTAACACCACCATTGTGTCTCTGAGTAACGCATCATCAACGGAAAATAGTGCAAGTTATCTCTAATACATCAATCTTCAGATTTACTCAATATCGAACCACTGCTGTTAAAGCCATGGAAGTTGTGTGGCCATGATGCTTCAGCCTCTGTGGATGATGACTTCTCTTGAAGAACTCGGGTTACCCTTTCATCCATTCTCTGTAAAGCGCCAGTGCTTTGATGAAGATAGGGAGGTTCTCTTTCTCTAGGTGATTGTGAGCTCCCTGACATAAAATACCTATTACTAGTAGGGGCATAAATCTGTTGCACTGGTCCATTTTCAGCAATTACACCCCAATGAGCATCAGGTCCATTCACAGTAACATGTAGGGATGCAGGGACCCCATGTCTAACAAGTGGCCTCCCTGCCCTCCTGGTGGGTACATTTGTATGATAACCCATGCTTGCATATAAATCGACACCGTTGGAAGTCCCTGGAGCTCCTGTTGGGGGGGTTGCAAATCCAGGCAACACACCTGTTGACCTAGTTGGAACTAGTCCACTGTGATTATGATAAAATGACCGTGGTGATACAGGAGCACTCATTGATGGAAATATTCCTGGACGAGGTGGTCCATGTGATTCCCTAAGATGTTTAGAGTCAAATATGCCATCATCAAATGGTAAAAATGCCCAGAAGTAAGCTAATGCAATTTGCAACCTAAACCTACCTCGTATTCATATACTGAGGCCCACCTCCAAAGCCTCTTGAACTGCTCCCAATATCGTGCCTTGCGCTCCTCTCTCCAACATCCTGTGAACATCATAATGTAAATGTGCATGGACTCATTCACATTGCAGTGCATCCAATTAGAAAACTTATACGCAGAGGAAGGATGGCCAATACCAAGAAATCTGGAATATTCAAGGCATGTGGTATCAACTCAGGGCCATCATTAGGTATCTGTACGAAAGGATGCTCTAATAATGATGCTGCTGAAGGACGCTCTGCTGGGTTCTTTTGAAGGCAGCACCTAATAAAATCCTCTCCTTCAGGTGAGAGTCCCTCTGGAATTGGAGGTGTGTCTGCTCTGGTAACTTTGAACATTGCCGCTACCTTAACAAACAAACAACCAGAGGCAAGATTATGTTAACTATGTGGACATGTTAAATCCGAAGATAGCTAAAGGAATGAACGCTTTTATTCATCCTTGAAGAAAAAAATTGAGCAATCTATCAGTTCTTGACCACTTCCAAAGCTTGAGCTTTCCTGTTACCATCTTTTGACACGAATGAAACAAACTAGGTGCTAAAAATTAACAAAAGGAAGCACATACTGCAGCACTGTTAGAACTCACCCCTTCATACTCGCTCCACGGAGGTTTCCCTGTGACCATTTCAATAACAGTGCATCCAAGGCTCCATATATCAACAGCGAATTCATAACCAGTATTCTTTTGCATGATAACCTGAAATGTCCAAAAGTAACTTTTATGACTGCAGAGCCAGAACATGAATTTCATTCTCCTAAAACCTTCACAGAAATCAGGAAAAAGCACAAGAACCTAGCAGAACATGAACTGGTAAACAAAAACACCTCACTTTCTAAAAGATGGAAAAGTAGAGCTCTGAAATTTCGAGTTCACAATAATATGAGGCTTAAAATGCCAAAATAATGTTGAGAACCCTCAAGAGTCTACCCTAGGCATTTGATACCCATTCAGACACCTAAAGAAGTGCTGGAAAGCCTTGCTTAATTAAAGCATATATACACCTCATGTCCAGATCTTATGTTTTTCATTCAGTTACTTTAAATTTACATACACTGTCTAGAACTCTCTAAATTTGAGCCTACCTACTAGATACTGCTCACAGCTGATAAGCACCTTCTCCTCACTAAAACTCTTCTAGCCGTCAGCTGTTTTACCTTCTTTTACCTTCAAACATAGATAGGAGATTGAGTGGACATAAGATGGCCAACAGCAAAATGATAGGCATAGATAAATTCCATAAGATATAAAATGCTGAAGCATACATCCATACATAAACCAGAATCAATCCCCCATTTAGATTTCAAAGTGTAGGGACTACCTCAGGAGCCATCCAATATGGACTTCCCTTAAACGACAGTGGAATCCCTTGCTCCTTTATCTGCCACACAAAAAATCCAAAACACATGAGAGCTACTTCATACAGAATAATGATACTCATTTAGCAAGAGCATATGTCAGCAGAATGTAGAAAGATTGCAGATGGAATTTTTTCACAGAATGTCAGACTTTTTATGTGTTAAATTATAAAAACATGTCAACTGATTCCCAAAGTTACCTGCAACTGACTCCATTATAAGAAAATGGAAATGGAAATAACTAGCCAAAGCGATGTATAACTTGTTTACATTTCCCCCACATCCCAAAAACTTTCTTATAACTTCAAATTTCACAACTTCCTCACATAGTTCTGTAGGCTGGTACAAATAAGGATGACATGCTTAACATCCCGTCGAAGAATTCATTGGCTGAAACATCTTTTCTAAACATGATCAAAACAATTATGTGTACAGGCGAATCTCATCCTTTCCCACAAACAACCCAACATATTCAAAATGATCGAACAATTTCCCAAGGTTCCAATACCATCTCTTTGCATTACTTATAGCATTCATAGCATGCCCTCAAATCACTGCTGTCCCCTTGTCACATCATGTATACACTCTGACATTCAACACTACACGGAGCATGAACTAATGCCATCAACATTACTTTGATTACAGAAGGCTACATCAAACACTCTACTTCCAAAGAAAAGGTAATGAGATGACAAAAGGCAAACAGCGTTGACATAAGGAATTTTCATTTTTCGAGTCAATTCAGCTAAAATAGTCATAAAGGTCATGACATGACGAAGGAAAAGCCATCAAAAATGTACAGAAATTTTGTCTTCAGGCCAATATGGATAAGATACTTGAAAAAAGTTAAACCGGACAGCTCAAGGGTGGGGAAGAAAACATTGCTACTGAATGAAATTTATCTGAAGCACCTTAGGTACCAGAAACACAAACATATGCACAGAGACACGTACAAAATGACATAAAACCAAAGCAAAAGAGAAAAAGTGACAAATGCAACTTTAAACAGATTCACTATGAGAAAATAAACACGATTTGTGATGAACTATGATCTGTCACCAATGATACTACTTCCGAAAAGGATAAATTCAGTTTGAAGTCATTGGCTATGTTGAACTCATAAACATTTCAAATCCATGCTTGCACTTCAATTCAAGGGTCTAGCACCCACAGGACCATATATTATTCCACAAACACAATACATTATATGAGTTATCCAATGCAGAAAACACAGTGAGTCCAGAAACCACTTCTATTATAATCACTTCCCTATCGACTCGACCAGCTCATTGAAAGGTTTCCACCATCCATGCGAAACTGAAGACTTTATCCAAACTCAACATGTAATTCAAACTTTGAAGCATGATCACAACTGCTGCAGATATTGTACAAGATTCCAAGATTGGCATCAGCTCAAGTGACCGTTGAGAAAACATCAAACAGTAATCAAGTGACCATTCAAGGGTCTAGCACCCACAGGACCCATACATTATTCCACAAAACAATACATTATATGAGTTATCCAATGCAGAAAACACAGTGAGTCCAGAAACCACTTTCATTAAATCACTTCCGTATCAACTCGACCAGCTCATTGAAAGGTTTCCATCATCCATGCGAAACTGAAGACTTCATCCAAATTCAACATGTAATTCAAACTTTGAAGCATGATCACAACTGCTTCAGATATCATACAAGATTCCAAGATTGGCATCAGCTCAAGTGACCATTGAAAAAACGTAAAACTATAATCATAGCAATAACAGAATAAAGATTGAATTTCCATCATTGCACAATCAAATAAGCAGACAGAAATTAATATCCACAAGGACACTACAACATCCAATAATGCAGCTTTATGGGGGATGGATGTTGTAATGACTCTTATATGGTTGAGCAACAACAAGGACGCTAAGGTGAGGATACATTGCTGAGAACTTAGAAGACATTAACAAGAAACTCTTAAGCGACAAATGAGGAGCATATTGCTTACATGTTTTGCCATGCCAAAATCAGCCAACTTCACAGTACCATCTTGGTCCACTAGTATATTAGCTCCTTTTATATCCCTGCAAACCTCTCTCTCTCTCTCTCTCTCTCTCTCTCTCTCTCTCTCTCTCTCTCTCTCTCTCTCTCTCTCTCTCTCTCTCTCTCTCTCTCTCTCTCTCTCTCTCTCTCTCTCTCTCTCTCTCTCTCTCTCTCTCTCTCTCTCTCTCTCTCTCTCTCTCTCTCTCTCTCTCTCTCTCTCTCTCTCTCTCTCTCTCCCCCTCCCTATATTGTATACATAAATTACAATATACGCGTACAATGTTATTTATGTTATATAATATATACAATATGCATTATATAGTAATACAATATAAAACAATAATACTATACAATGTGTTTATTATAAATCTATGTAATTTTCTAATATATAGTTTATAATATTAATTACGAATATGTTATATACATTATATATAAATATTATAATATTGTACAATTTATAAATTGTATGTGTGTATATTTATGTACGCATGCATGCATGTATGTGTGTATGCGTGTATGTGTGTGCGTACGTAAGCACATATGTATGTATGTATGTATGTATGTATGTATGTATGTATGTATGTATGTATGTATGTATGTATGTATGTATGGATGTATGCATGCATACATGCATGCATGTATGCATGCATACATGTATGCATGTATGCATGTATGTATGCATGTATGCATGTATGCATGTATGCATGTATGCATGTATGTATGTATGTATGTATGTATGTATGTATGTATGTATGTATGTATGTATGTATGTATGTATGTATGTATGTATGTATGTATGTATGTATGTATGTATGTATGTATGTATGTATGTATGTATGTATGTATGTATGTATGTATATATGAAATTTGAATACTAAGAGCTATCCACACTTCAAATAAAGAGAATGCCTAGAGCCAAAAAACAAAAAATGTTGACAATATTCTATGATCCAAGGATGAAAGTTTGGCAAGAGGAAAAGAGAGATCCACATGTAACCAACTATCAACATCTTCACAAAGGGATTGGAAGTGTTAATAGAATCAAGAGACACCTCGTTTTGTACAATTAAAATTGGGCATTTAACCTTGCAAACGACCAATGTATTATGCCACCAAGGATGGGAAATTGTTTAATATCGTAGAGTGCAACAATAAAATCTAAGAGAGTAAACATCAAATGTATGCACCTTCCACCACTCAAGAATAATTCATTGGACATAGATAACATACAAGCACTACAATCAAAGACTACACTAAGTTCATGTGCATTCCACCTTGAGTCTTCATTCATTTGGATTCATGCCTTCTTCAACTTGAGAGAGTAAAACTTTAGCATCTATGTTCATGTCAACATTCAAAGACAAGTAAGAGGAAACACAAGATACTATGAAACTACTTGTAAATTGGACACATGTTTTTATGAGTTGTATGAGCTATATCAATGAAGAATACCATGAGATTGGTGATGAGGCTTTGAAGTTCGGCAAGATGCACCTAATTATGAGGAGCTCAAAGGTATTAAGCTTTACAAAGCCAAAGAGATTGTGAAGTATGAAAAAGACATGATTAATGTATGACAACATTTTAATGTGTGGGAGATGGACTAACATCCAAAAGAAGAATGTCTATGACATAAGTTCATAACAATCCACTTTTGAGAGGCAACAATGTTTCTTCTTGTCATTGATGCATTTTTTCTTGGGCTTTCATCACAAAACAATACATATATGAATGTCTCATAGAGGCAGTTATGGAGAAAGTTCAAGTTAGCTTACATGTGTATTATCATAGAGAAGTTGCCTACTAGCAAACTCTTATGCTAATACTAAATACTGGTATTCCTTAGGTGGCTTGCACAAAGTGGTCATACCAACAATCAAGTATGTGCAATAACATGTGTGAATGATGCTTCTTACAAAGATGTGAATGCTTTGGTGATAGTTTTGCAACCCTTGTACTCCATGTAACACATTGTTAACATGGAGGGCAACACTTTAGATCTTGTTTATGAGTCCCTATATAACATATTTGTAGAGTTTCTAATTTCTATTCTTATTCAATGTTCACAAAGCATGATTCGAAAATTTTCTTTTGTATTTAGGAACTTGATGATAATAGATATAAACAATGTACATGATATTATATGTATTTGTTGAGAACAATGGAATTGGTTTCATCATACCTTACATAGCATGGCTCACATCTTACGCTCGTTATGGAGATATGAACAAATGGTTGATATGGAGTTTGACTTCGCATGGACTGCATGCATAGACAAACTCTATGCATATGATGTGGTGGTTAAGCTTGTAAGGCCCACTACAAGCTATGTGAACCAAACCTTATCTCAAAGGCAAGGTTCATGAGGTGCATTGTATTAAACTGATGTCTGTACATACTACATTGATACACATAGTACACAATTATTACATAGTTAAAAGTGCAATATTCATTCAATCTTTTGATAAATATGTTACAAACATAATATCACTTAAAATTACGTTATGATTAACAATTGCTATCAGATAGTTGACTCTAGGGCGAGTCTTCATTCAAGCTCTCTTTCAACTATGAACTCTCTCTCTCTCTCTCTCTCTCTCTCTCTCTCTCTCTCTCTCTCTCTCTCTCTCTCTCTCTCTCTCTCTCTCTCTCTCTCTCTCTCTCTCTCTCTCTCTCTCTCTCTCTCTCTCTCTCTCTCTCTCTCTCTCTCTCTCTCTCTCTCTCTCTCTCTCTCTCTCTACCAATGACAAAAAGGCTATGGAAGCTTGTATGCTTTACATGTTCCACAAACTATATGGGTAACAACTACAGAGAACACCATCATGGATATGTTAGATATTGCCAAAAGTACACTACATTTAAAGCTTATTTGTCAATCTGTCATGTATTGCACATAGGAGTCCTTCCTTTCAGCTGCTAAAAAAAAAAAGATCAAGCCATAACCAGGAAAACATATAAATAGAAAAAACCTCATGAAACATCAGAACATTATCATTTTTGGCTTTATTTTTTAAGTGAAAAAGCCCAATCAATAATTCATCAATTATTGAGGATGTCAGAGCCAGAATAATGAAGATTGATATACAACAAGATATGAAAAGCAGAACGACTGATTCTCTTAAGTTACATACCTGTGAACAGTATGTTTGCTGTGAAGGAAATACAACCCCTGCAAAATCTGGCGAGTGTATCGTCGTATGACAGGCTCTTTAAGCCTTGTAAATTCCTGATACAGCTTGAAAATGGAACCACCTGAAACAAGCTCCAAGTATATGTACAGATTTCCAGCCACCTGTGTACCACAAACCATGTAAGACTAAACTTGAATCCTCACGCAAAGAATGACAAAAATCACCAAGTTGATTATTTACCATTTCACTGCCTTTGTAGTGAACAATGTTTGGATGGCGCAGAGAACTTAAGAGCATAATCTCCTGTAGATAGACAGAAATATTAGACAGTCAAATACATGTTAGCTATCAGCAAGATAGAAGCAGGCTGCCCATGAAACCTTAGCACCACCTGAGCCAGTTGCTTGGCAGACTCCTGCGACTTTGGATCATCCCGTATAAATTCCACCTCTTTTATGGCACAAAATTCCCCTGTTTCGCTGAAATAAGTAAGGTAGATCTTTTCAGAATTGAAACATGATGGCCATGAAAATACCACTTCCTGAAAACTTGAAACCAGCAGAATATGATAGCTACAAACTAACCTATGAATTCCTTTGTAGACTTTGCCAAAGGACCCACAACCAAGAAGGCGTCCTTTCTGCCATTTCCCAGCTGAAGCCCCAGTCTCTGTCTTGCAAGGGCTTCGAGGTGGTACTCCAGAACGGGGTGAAAGTGGCGTAGAGGGTGCAGTTCCACCACCAGATGTTGAAGGCAAAGGCAATGCATGTGAATCGTTCCAAGGAGGTTCATAAACTGTACTATTGGAAAGAGGATGGCGAGGAGAAACAGCCCTGCTTTGTGTCCTTGGGCTCAAATCTGAGCTTTGCCTTCTCTGTTTCAGAGGGAAGTCATTAGATATTGAGTTATGACCAGAATTATGACCAGAAGTGGGGCTTGATGCTGGTTGTAAATGATTTGATCCTGGGTTCCAACGCCAAGGCTGCTGCTCTTGATGACCAATCCCACGCGGGCTTAGGACTGGGCTAGAGAATGTGCTAGTTGAAGCACTATTTTGAACACCATTGACATGTATATGTATATGCAGATCACCACCCTCGCCCTGACCATTTCTGAATGCAACCCTTGGTGAAATTGTACCTACAGGGCTCCCTGGCTGGGTCCCATCAGCTCGAGTGTTGGATGAAATGGGAAAGTGTGATGTAAACCTTTGAGAATCTCTACACAAATCAACAGTCCCAAAAACAAAAACCACCACATGAAATGACTTTTCTTTGTGTGAACTTCAAATGGACTATAAATACGTCAAGTTAAAGACTTTTAAGAGCATTCTGAATTGCAAAAACTTGAAAAAAAGATACAACGGCAGAGAATTGACATTATTTACGAAGCCCCAGTGTGAGAAATAAAAACCAATGAAGCAGGTTACAGACATATCATAAACTGGGAAAAATGCACAAAATAGAAATCAGTACGTGATTCTAACACACACTGACCCCATTACAAGAATACACACACCAATAATAAAGCCCGACGATGTGTTACGTGTGAGCCCTATATTTGATACCAATTTACCATTTAAAAATTGTGCACGACTTCTATCATTATCACAAATGCAGTAGCAATCAGCCTAATCCTTACTCGAGTACCGAAGAATGCTGATGCCTGAAGACTTCTCCATCAGGATTTCTGCGCATAGATGTGCAGAATTCTTGCCCAATCCCACTTTCAGAAGAGCAATCACTCAAATCTGAATCTGTAGGATAACCTGATAAACCCGATGTTCCATCGCCATCCCGGCTTTCACCAGCTCTCGATTGTGAAAATGAACGACTTGAATGTTTTCCGCCTGAAGGCAATATAAGATTATTCTGCCTAGGAGGAAGAGGTAAGGGTTTTGCGTTATCTGCTAGCCTGCATGCAGGAATGGGCGGAGAAGCTGCCTGTGAAGGACTCAAATGACAGGGGGTAACATCTGCCGAGTGATCATTACATAGCAAACTCCTTGGAACGTCAACACTGATTGATATGTCAGCATGCCTTTGACTTCGACCATTACCAACTCTTACAGGTAGTTTACTGGAGTTCTGTCGTGTTGCATCGATCTCTGAGGACTTACACCTAGTTGAATTCTCATTAACGCTCACAGGTTCATCTTTCGTCTTCTTGGTGCTTCCTTTCTTTCTTGCATCCTTCGTTCTTCTGAAGAAGGATGAAAACATCGGCATTTGAAGAAATTAATCAGGAACGCATAAGTTCTGATAAAGGTTAAAGCCGCAGGTACACGGAAATTGTTCAGAAGAGATTCTGTGCACAATAAAAGCTCATACGAAGTGATCTCCCTTGTATCTCTCTATCTCGTCTAATGACGCATATGTAGTTTTTCTGGCTGCAAACTCGAGATCTGAACAGCTGAGTCCAATTCCAACACACTGGCATGGTCACATACTTCAACTGAGGGTAGAACAATACTCAGCCTAGAGTCACAAACCGAAACAACGGCATCCTCTGTAAAATTCCAAAACTGCAAGGCCCCTGACTTTGTGTTGCGCGTTCAGTTTCTGAATATGCAATCTACAAAGCCAAGTGATCAGAATCTCAACTACTGACTCTTCTCACCAAAGATCATGCACTGCTTTCTGTCTCTGTTCTTTGAAAGTGTAATTAAAAATAGGGGAGCGTCCAACAGAGAAACCTTGAAGTTGCGTCTAAAAATTTGTAAAGGATGATGAGTACATTATACCCTAATTTTGAATCCCAGATTCTGTATGGATTTCACGTTGCAAATGGCATTTCTGAAGTGGAGCCTACTCCTCCACTTACAAACCACTGCCAGGATGTTGCATATGGCCAGATCCCCCTGCTGTGATCGTGAAGGGTACTCATCAGAACCTGCGCAACCTTGGAACTTTTGGCTCCGCCCCAGCAGAGCTTTAAGGAGTGGTTTTCATCTGAAATATTCTACAATGTCAGTACGTCGAACCTGTCATTCTTCTGTCCGCGTGAGCTAGCGTAACCCTAAGAATTGAGGCCAAGAATCTAAGGAGATCGTGCCTGCGTGTAAAAGTGACGGTGAGGGTGAAATGGTATGAGCGGTCTGAAGTGAAGGTCGCTGGAATGTAGTCCAGCGGAAAGGGGCGAAAAGGAGAAGGGCAGGCCTAATGATCCAGCGAATTTTCCTGCACAGAAGAACGTTCGTGGGTGCGCATTGGAGAGCAAATCGCCAGGAACTCAAAGAGGGGAGAGGAGTAGGAAAAGCAGAAAAGCAGGAAAAAGCCTGTAGAATGAGAGCGAGATTGAGGGAAAGGGATTGGATATAGAAGGGCCAAGCCTTTCCGAACAGATGGGTTTTAGCTTGCAAGTTCACCGGCTGGAAAGCGAAAGCAACGCTGTCTTCTTCGGCCGTCTCTTCTGCTCTGCCTGCCTACTCAAGTCCTCGCAACCCTGTGCTGTCCTAACGCATAAACCTCGCCGCAGAAAAGTAAATGACGCAGAGTGACCGCCTTCCTGGGAAGAAAGAAATCCAGCGATAAGCAGGCAACATGTAAAGATCGGAGGCATGCAGAAGAGAGAGAAAAATGAGAGGGCCTTCAGAAGTTGCGGAGCACGCTACTGGAGTCGTGCGATTTAGCTCACAGTCGGGAAAATGGGAAAAGCTTGAGAGAGAGAAAAAGAAAGACAGACAAGTACGTTAGAGAGAGAAAGAAGTTTGTTACAGCAAAAATGCCAGGTCCCAGGACCTTTACAGTAAGATCAGAGAGAAGAAAACACAGATCACGGCCATATCTAGAGAGAGACTATAATTGACGATATATTGACAGAAGGCATAGTACTGCAGAGTCCAGGCCATGGCGGAAACCCATATGGCGCATGGCGTGAAAGTTTTCGAGGTTTAACCATGTATGATGTACAGACCAAAGAATGAGAAATTCCCGCAGAATCCGGATGAGCAGAGGCCCCCGCTGTGTCGCTCATTCATCATAAGTTTGGAGAGAAACTGTCTCTGATGACATCGTGAATGGAGAGAGAAGATCTACAGAGTGCATGGTCGTGACTACAAGAGAGAGTGAGAGCGATAGGTAGGAAGTGAGAGAGACATGTCCGATGGAGATGGAGATGGAGAAAGACTACATAAGAGGAGCTCGGGAGCGGAAACTCGCTGGAGGTCTCATGACTCATGAAGCCACTCCACTAGGCTCTGAGAGGAGGGAGAAGCCATGCAAGGAATGATTAGCGCGTGCTCAACAATGTACAGAGAATTTAAGACATGTCAACACTAAAAGCACCCTCTCTACTCTCTCTCTCTTTTTTTATTTTCAATTTGCAAATGTGTCCAGCCTGCAGCCCATAAAGATCATTAATTCCACCTGTAATTTAGTGCCAATTCCCACTTCCATTTTAATATGATTCAGATCTAGCAACAAGTCCAAATTTCAAAAATATTAGTATGTAATGGACCTTGAGTGTGCCCCATGTGATGCCCTTCCCTTTCCTAGAGTGTGCTCTTCTGGCTATGGCTTCTCCCTTTATCACCCATGAAAATCATTATACCAAACAGATTATGTAACATTCGCTGACATAGAAGAGTAGGGAGGAAAACAAATGCTTAGAGACATAAGTCCTAGTAAGAACAAGACAAATCACATATGAGTGTTTATCCTTACAATAAGAGCTACTAAGAAGTCTCCTAGTAAGAACAAGACAAATCACATATGAGTGTTCGTCTTTACAAAAAGAGCTCCTAAGAAGTGCCACATGAAGGTTATATATTGCTTTTACCATGTAAGGTAGCATGCTTGATGAAATGAGGCATTCTTAACAAAATATGGCCCATTAGAGCTTCACATTGAAAGATTTTTTCTTTAAAAGAAGAATTTCTCCATCTTCAATCTCTCTTATCTCTTCATAAAAAAGAAACATTTTCACACAATTTTCTTTGAAGAAATCAAATAAACCAAGATTAAAAGAATATGCATAATTACTTGTCTTGACCAACCTTTTTACATAGGTTTTTTCCACCTTTAACCACATAGAACAGAAACAGTATAAGAAATTCAATGTACACCTATTTTCTCTATTGTCAATGCCACATTTTTTGGCACTTTTACAATCCATGTGGTCTTCTCAAGAACTTTCCATAATAAGCTTACTCAATCGGGGTGAATCTAGCAAAATAAAAATGTCTACTTTCGTTCACCATCATCCTAGATTCTCATGAACATATAAGAAATGTATGTTGAATCCATCCTCAATCACATGTACATTTATTATATTTCATCACTTGTTCAAATTTTGAAGAAATCACTATAGTGTTCAAAGAGTGCCAAAACCCTAGGGAGAACTACCCATATGCCATGTTCTAATGCCAAAAAAAGAAAAGGGAGCTTTTTATAAGGCTTTCGAGTCTTGCAATGCTAGACTTGGGACCTCATGGATTCATTATCACCAAGTAAGTCACCTTAAGTTCAAGTTCTAGTTCTTTTCCAAGTATATTGTCTAGTGTAACCTTATCTTGTCACCTTTGCAATCCCATATTATTATACCCTATCTAGTTATTTCTTGTATTATATTTATTCTCATCAAAGAAGTTTTGTAATTTTATTCTTGTGTCTCTATACCTATGGTTGTGGGTTGTGGGTTGTGGGACTTTTGATCTCAAGTTTATCTCTATTGTCTATATCCAAGCTTTTGGTTTATGGGATCCTTAACGTCTAGTTTTTTTTTTTTAATATATGCCCTTCCTTATCCAATTGTGTTTTTAGCTATACCATGGTCTTAAATTGTGGATCGTGATATCCTTTGTCTTTGGATGGTCCATTGTATCTTGTATTCTAATATGGCACTATCTTGTACTCTTACAATCTTGTCATCAGTACCCTTACAATAGTGTAATCAAAAGGGTGTAGTTATGTATTGAAAGAACAACTTTACAAGTCAAGGGCATAGTACCCATGGGACCCCCCATATCTCACAAACTAGGGGTTAAACTGTCGAAACATTACAAAGGAAGGGTTGCCCGAAGGTATCTAGTTTCAACGAACCGAAGGCATTGCACAGATAGATTGGCCACACTAGCCCAAGTATGTTTAGTAGCCTGAAGAGATTAGGCTTCGACAGAACTTCCCTTTTTTTTTTAGTGTGTAGTAATCATTCTTAGTGTAGAAAGTAAAAGCTTCTAATAATTCTTTTTACTCTAGTGCTTAGGAAATAATCCCATCCGGGGTGGAGCCATGGAAAGAATTCATAAAGTTTAGAAGATAAGAGAGAACCAAAAGAAAATTTCAAGGCCAAAATACTTAAAAATTATAAAGGGCACTTTAGGAGTTGCAAATCAATCTAGGTTGCCCTATAGTATATTAAGGCACTGTATGGTTTGAAGCAAGCACCACATGCTTGGTATGAGAAGATACATGCGTACTTGCTAGCACATGGTTTTGAAAATAATCAAACTGAGAACACCTTATATCTTATGCGTGTGGATGATGTACTTTTGTTTATTGTTGTATATGTTGATGTTATGTTGTTTACTTCCGTTGATGGGGAAATAGCTTTGTGTCAAAAAAATATTAGCACATTAATGTAGCATTTTGGCCTTGAAGATTGCAAACCTGTTTCCATTCCCATGGGAATAGGTTTATGATTGAGTCTTCATGATGTTGGAGATGCATTTAATGTTTTTCTCTATCAGCAAGTTGTTGGATACTTGATTTACTTATGCATAATTTGGCTTGATATTCAATTTGTTGTCTCTCATATGAAAAGGTTTATGAATTTCCCATGTGTAAAAGATTGGCAAGTGGTTAAGTGCATCTTTCAATACTCAAGTGGTAATCGGCTATGTGGATCTTTTTATCCCAAATAAGGATCATTACCACCAGATTTACATGCTTTTTCTTACTGAGATTGGATTGGTTGTTATGAAAATTGTGTGTCCACCAATGGTTTTAACTTCATGCTTGGTAGCTCTCATATCTTGCTTGATCAAGAAGTAGCCTATTGTGGACACTTCTACTTGTGAGGTTGAGTATAGGGAAACTTTCATAGTGATTGTTGAGTGTGTTTGTGACTCATATGCATTTTGGCTAATTTGGGTGTTCGCCTCTCTTCTACAACCGCCATCCTTTAGTGACAATCAGAGTGCATTGGCCATTGTGAGGAACCCTATTTTCCATGCTCGCACAAAGCACATTATGGTACACTATCATGGTGTCAGGGGGAGATTCTCTGTTGGAGTGCTTAATTTGACTTATGTGCCCACAAATGATAATGTTGTAGAACTTTTCACAAAGGCTCTACCTAGGAAGAAGTTTGAAGCTTTTCACAAAGCTTTTGGATTACTTCCTTTTGTGGATTGATTTCTTTCCACACAACTTGACACTTCCTTATAAATGGGTGCCAACTCGTTGTTCACCGCATCACTCCCAAGGGGATTTTGTTGATATATTTTGGTAGTGATATATTTGAACACACTCAGGATCACCGGTGCACTTTTGTCCCTCTTTAGGAGGCTCCACCCCCCCCCCTCCAACTTGTATATAAGACTATAAACCTATTGGTCAATTACCTTGTACATTCACTTGGTAATACATTCAATAATGTGTTGTTCTCCAAGCTTCATATTCTTCCTTGTGTTTTTCATGTGCTTGTGTATACCTCCAAATCCAAGAATGGCACCATCATTTTTTTTTTCATTCAGTTAACCTATATATTTGTCAACAAAAACATTGTACATATTTATAAACAGATTGTTTAGAAATTATGGAAATCGTATTGATAGAATCATGATTCTTTCTTTAATCATATTAAAAAATACAATAGACATAGGGATACCTATGTCAAGGACCATGAGGATGTCTAATGCGTATATGGATAAGACCTAAATAAGAGAAAAGAAAAGGTTTTGGAAATCTCATAAATTGTTTCGGACCCATGAAAGATTGATACAAGTGAGTGATTACAAGTTAAAGTAGACTTGAAGTAGTTTCAGTCCCACCCCTCATTCCACCATCTATGAAGCTCATTTCTTTGGTCCTCTCTCTCTCTACACACACATACACAAATGCATGCATACAACACACAATATTTTTTTTCATTGTGTTTGTTGACTAGTTAGTTAGTTTTTAGAGTTTTTGAAAATGTGAGTAAGCGAGAAAGAAGATATGAGTAAGGGAGAGAGGACCTATACATATATAAGCAGATAGATACATACACACTCATGTTACATGTACATACATACTACGTAAGTAGAAACTACAGATATACACACATACATACACACACGTACATACATACACACAAATATATGTGTGTGCATGTGTGTGTACATGTAAATATATGTGTGTGCATGTGTGTGTACATACATGCATGCATACATACATAGACACATATAGGTGCTTGTCTTTAGTTATTTAGCTATTTATTATTTATTTATTTGTACGTGTGTGCACGTGTGAAAGTGTTAATTATACTTACCTCCATTCATTTGCAATATTGATATTAATTAGTTTTTAATGGTAAACATTTTTATATAATTATCATATTTAAATTTTTTTTTGGTTCTCATACATTTTAGAGAAAACTTGAACAACCTATTTCCATGTGACCTTTTTACTAATTTGAAGGGCATATTTTACCATTTCGCAAATACAAGCATTGTTGGGACATGTAAAAAAGAGGTCGATGGTATCATACTCTTTGCATAGACACTGCTTGCACCAAGGAGGGGCCATAACTAGCTTATGGACTTGTATTTACTCCATATCGCCTTGTGGAGGATTTTCCAAAATAACACAAACTTCTTGGTTTCAATCAACAAATTAAGAGGCTCCAAAATTTGAACTCCCATATGAGCCAAGATCATTGAACTTTCCATTTTTTTATTGATATTGATGTGAAAGCCTTAACTTATTTTATTACAATTCTTGATATTGTCTAACAATAATGATGAACTATGTTGATGTGAATGGTCTTGAGAAGTAGACACATAAAGCACTAGCATCACCAAACACATGTTGAGGAGGATTGCTTGACTATTCAAGAAGGGACCCTTGATAGGCCATAATTCATATAAATCAATTAATCCATGAAAAGCAATTAATTTTACTACCTTAATTGGCTTAATTGTCCTAGAAGTAGCATGTATCTATTGACTTAAATAGTCATCAACTTCACCTATCATGTGTATTCGAATTTCGTTAAGATGTCCATATGAAGAGCATGATGCCGCTTCTTGTATAGTTTGTGTGTACAATTTAGTGAGGATCACCTAAAGGAAAATGTGTCTCGAAAAACAAAGTATACAAGTGATGTATGTTCTCTACAAAGTATCACTCTTGTACATGAGATAGGGTTAACCATATCATATGCAAGGTTTTTTAATTTAGTCATTGATCCACACATTAAGTGCAATTATGGTGCAAAGATAGGGTTGTGCATGAAACACATGGTTATTACATGAAGAGGTTTTTTCTTCTTGATAAATAATATCTTTATGCTTGATTTCTTATATCATTGAATATGAAACACTAAGTGGTCTGTGTTAGTTTTAAATATGGAAATAGAAGAACATATATGTACATTATAAAGTGTAAATTCGTTCTTTCAAAACATATGCATGGATTGCAAGAGCATGAGTTGCACAAGGATCATGAATATCTAAAGGTCTTTTAAACGTGATGCATGCTCCTTGATGGTGAGTGGTTTCTCTAGTTGACTAGTGACTAGGAAAGAAACACCTATGGGATAAGGAAGAGGTTTTTTCTTCTTGTAACCCACATCATATGTGTGTTTTTCTTCTCTTATTTTGCTTGTTATTGCTTAGGTACCCACTTTTGTATGGTCCTAGGTTTGTGTGGTCATGATTGCTCTCTCTGAATGGTTTGAAACCCCTTATGTTGATTGGATCCTATGTTCTTAACTTCTTTGATTTCTTGTTTACCCTTGTAGTATGAGGCATAAGGAGATATTTCAATTAGAGGACCTTTGATTTGCTATAATGGTCTTAGGTATCCAAATATATTGGTGTGATGCATGGGTCCTTGAAGTTCTCTTTTATGTTAGTCTTGTTTCTTCTAGTGGAAACAAGAAGAATCTTTGGACGATGTTACCAGTTCCTTGAGCAATCAATTTGCATTTGAGATTGCACATCCACAAGAGACTTAGGGAACCAGTGTGTGGGCACTTCAGTGTTGGATTTCTTGGTGTCTTTGGTTGTGACTCTACTTGCCTAGGTTTATGTTTGACGTTATTCTAATTGACAAGTGGCAATGGTAGGATTTGTTTCACTTTAGGAAAATGATCAAAGAATTTTGGAGTCTGTTTAGGTATCAAGCCATTTTGTGAATAAAAAATGAACAGAGATACAAGTACATCTTTTCCTTCCCATTTTAGTAAAGATTTTTGGAGTCTGTTTAGGTATCAAGCCATTTTGTGAATAAAAAATGAACAGAGGTACAAGTACATCTTTTCCTTCCCATTTTAGTATAATTGGGTTCATTCTGGTTTGATAATGGAAATAAGAGTTGAGAAGGACCAAAAAATAATATGACCATTTTTTTGCAAAATAATCAAAATGTCAAAAAAACAATCTTGACTACATATCACTTGCTCGCTCAATTCATCATCATTGCATACTAAAAAAATTACATGTAACTTGGCCTTGCCCAAATGCACAGGAAGTGTGACTTTGCCTACACATGGGCTTTGTGTATCAAATAGGCTTGATTGGGTTGAGCTTCACCTTTGGATTCCATATGAGATACAATTGTATTATGCTATCTATGAAACCTATCTATGAGAAATTCCACCATGTGCTTTGGGGAGTGCCCTAGCTCAGAAACTATATGAGGTCTTCTATCCTTGCTATGATTTGCCTTGTGTACTACTTGGCTCGTAGCCATAGCAATGACTTGGAATTCTAGGAAGTACTCTATGGGAATTTCCCAATATATCTTAGATTGCATGTTTTCATCTAGGTATTTTAGTAGAAATTATTTCTTGCATATACACTGTAAGGCTTTTTCTTGAGACGTGCTTTGATTTATTGTTTTTCTTGGTTTTTATTCATAGCCACTTGTAATCGTCTTAAGTTGTTTGCAATGAGGGATTCTTGGTAGAGTTTGACTCTACAATGACTTATATAGTTGTGAAACACTTCTCCTTGTAGTGTGGCTAATTGGATGGCTCTAGGAAAGATAGAATTTATCATCTAGGGTACATGCCCTCATTTCCATAGTTTCTTCATGTGTTATTTTAATGTTTAGACAAGTACAAGGTCACCTTCCTATAACTTCTTACCCTTGGTGTTCGCATCAAAATAAGATTTCTATCTCTTCTTATGAGCATAGATGCCTTCTACAACCTTAAGGCGCATCTCTTGAAGTACATCAAGTTTATCCACTAGAGTGGATAATTCAAGACCACTCCATTCATAATCTCTTGCGAGTTTGAGAGTCGGTGATAGGAAGTCACTATATATACATATGATTTGATGAAGTTAAGGGATCCTTCCATAAGTTTTTGTGCATCCTCTTGATTTTCTTATGTCAATCCAAGCTATCCCCTAGCGAAGTTATCCCCCTACTAGCTTATCTTTGCATATAGGTAGATAGTTTCTTTTAGTTATATCTCATTGGTAAAGACTTGCATTTCAACTCTGGTTGTTTCATTCGATTGTTATCATTGTAAGGATCATTTTTGGTCTAAATTTATCCTTTTTTACTTATTGATGTTGTAAATGTAGAGCAATACGACTATTTGTTCAATTCTCTCCATATTCTGAGTGTTTGTGTTAATGTGATTACACATATACACACATAGCTTGCCTAGATAGTAATTTTTTTTTTGTGTTTGAAGTTAGTATACCTCCTAGAATCCAATTGGGGTGATATAAAGATTTTTTGAGATCTCTCAAGGTTTATTTTATGTGTACAAAGTTTCAAAGGTTCAATCTAAGGGAGCATAGAGAAATTGAGTTTTTGGTTGATTGTGGTAGCTATATGTGAGATCCTAGGAAGGGTCCAACACACATTTGCTACAATTTGGAGTGCATATTCTCCATCAACTATATTAGATCTCATATTGAAGTATTGAAGATATTAGGAGTAAGGATTGAAGTCGGAGGAAGGGCAAGTTTGAAGCAAGAATGAGACAAGCTTGGAAGAAGCATTGAAGGAAGAAGGAGCTTCTAGAATAATTAAAGTATCAAGTCAACACAAAGCTTTGGAGAAGTGGTAAAACATAAACCTTTTACATTTCTATCGCATTCAAGGGGGCATCAGAAGACATTAGGTGATTTCAACACTATGGGAGACTTCAATATTAGGTGATTTCAACACTATGGGAGACTTCAATACGCAAACTGAGAAGCTTGAGAAGAGCAATAATCAATTATGGAAGTTTAGAATCTCAAACTTCTTTCTGTGAAAGGGAATTTGGGTATTGGTTAGTGGCACATCATAATTTGAAAGCTTCCATGGAGGCCCATGTTTCCATTATTGATTTTTGGGGAGAGATGAATTTGCTTATCGTCTCACTCATTGAGGAAAGAATTCCAACTAATTCACAATTATATTTGTGTATTCCTCTTTAAAAGCACAGTTGTTCCTGACACTTTCTTCTACATGCACATGTGTCAACCTCACTGCTCGCCTGCACATGTTTCCCTCTCTCTCTCTCTCTCTTGTTAAAGTTTGTTTGCAAAAGAGAATGAAGCAAGCCTTTCAATCATGGGATCATACTCCAAAACAAGCCCATGTGGTGTCCCAATAGGGCATCAATGAGAACTGACGTATAGAGAGTCCACATGCTACACTCATATGGGTAGGACATGAATCACGTGCCTTGGGGGCATGTGAAGGAAGCATGTAGAGCTTCTTTGATCCTCTATGTAGAAGATAGTAAAAGATAACAAAGATGTAGTTTATATAGCTAGTTTGTAAATCATCCAACACGCTATGTGGGGTATTCAACCCTCATCTTATCTCTTTTTGCAACTTCTTCAAACTTCCCTCCATTGTTCCCTCTAAAGATAGATTGCATGTGCCATCTTTGGCTTTGAATTTCTAGATGAAACTTGCACGCACCAAATGAGGCTCTCTCTCTCCGTGCATCCTCATTTCCAATTATGCTTACCTTATAAACAACCCCCATTTTCTATCAACATATCTCTCATAATACATGTTTATGATGGCCGTCTTTCTTTCACAAGAGTTCAACCTCATTATTTTTTCACATCGAGAAATCTTCACAACTACATGTGAAGGAACGTGAAGCACTTGAAGAGAAAGAGATAAATATCTCTTGAAATATCAAGGAGGAAGAGGAAGAGACTAAGCTATCTCTCAAGGAAGATCATTTGAAGGGCAAGGAGTCATGGTATGCATTCAAGAGAAGAGCTTCACATGCACTCATTGTTCAAATCTTTGAGTAAAGTAACAAGTGAAGCAAGAGGAAGGGAATTTCTTCTTCCCTTCTCTTGAAGAAAATATGCTCGAGAAGTATGATAAAAGAAGGATCCACATTATTCAGGATCAAATTTATGGAGACACAAATAATACAAGCAAGTGAAGGATCTTCATCCTCTAATGTTCCAATCTTGATCAAGCAAGGTGTTACAGTTAGGTGACCCTCGAGTAGCTTTGATGTGAACCGTTTTTCTATACATCGACACTTTTTACTCTAGAGCTGGCTAGATGTCTTTCCCCCATGTTGTTGGAGCAAGACAATCAACAATTGATGATTATATGAAGCTTAGGAGTGAAGATTTGAAGAAAAGATTGAAGCCTAAGAGCATGAAGTGAAGTAGAGGTTCAGAAAGAGATGATCTATATACACATGTATATTAGCTTTGTAAATACTTCACAAATACTTGAAGCACTCATATGTATATATACACTTGCATATAGTCGTGATATATATGAGAGATGAAGTATAGATGAGATAGATAGGAGTAGATCATAAGTTGAATGAGTATCATCCATCAAGAAGTAAGATGAGTTGAATAGAAGAAGTTTTCTAAGAATTGCGCGTTGATTTTTCCTCCATTTCTCCTTCTATGTTTAATCATTTCAAGAATCCTTTTGTAGATGTCTAAGTCCATAGTTAATGCATCTATGATCAAGATTTGAGAGTCTAATTGTAATCAAGCTGAGAGAACTGTGAGTAGGAACATTTGTATGTGAAGAAGTGATGAGTGTCTTTTGAAACAGGTGCAATTTTGATGATCAAAGAATTGATCAGATCTCAGTATATAGTGTAAAGATTTACACAGATGAGGAGTCAAAATCTAAGTTTGAAGGTAAGCCATCTATGTCTAAAAGAATTTTATTACATGGGTTATATTTTGTGAGAACCAACTGTTTAAAGTTGCATATGTAAAAGTCGCTTGTAGAAAGAGTGTTGTGTCAAATTTTCATAGAAAACTTTAATCATTTCATTAGTCAATGAGTGAATATTTTGAGGCAGACTTTTCTGAGTGAAGCTAGTTTTCATAAAGAAGCTGAGTGTTCATATTTTGGTAAAAGATTTCAAAATCGGTGAAGGTTTTGAGCTATATTTGACATAGAGGTGTTCTAAACTCAAGTGTACCTTGTCTTTTGGAGATTAATCATCTCCATCAGTGGTATCAGAGCAGGAATAATCAGATTTGAAGAAAAGGAAGACCTTGACTACTGCAGACATACAAAATTCAACATTTGAAGATTCAAAAGGACAAAGTGTAAAGGAAAAGCTAAAGGGAGACACATGAGAGAAAACAGAAGGAGTAAATTTCGAAAGTAAGGTACATTCATTACTCATAAGGTTGAAGATTTGATAGTACAAGGGAAGAAAGGATGGGAGATAGTCTCCAAATTGAGAAGTTGGATAGAGAGAACTATCTAGCTTGGTCTATGAGGATGGAAGCTCATCTTATGAGCAAAGATCTGATAGGATACATCACAAGAGAAGAAGAAAAGCCAGATTTTAAAGATCCTAATGTTCCTACTAGGGAGGAGCTTGCAGATTTAAAGATTTGGATGAAAAAGGATGCTCAAGTAAGAAGCATTATCTACATGGTAGTAAATGATTACTTGCTTCCTCATATCATAGGACTTGAAAGTGCAAGTGATATATGGAGTGCTTTGGAGGAGCATTTTCAGAATACAACCAAGTCAAGGAAAGCATCACTATGGGCAGAGTTTACTACATTCAAGAAGAAAGCTTCACAATCAATATCTGATTATGTGACAAAAATGAAAGACATTGCTGATTCCTTAGGTGCAGTTGATGAAGACATTGAAGAAGATAAGTTGATAAGACAAATTCTAACAGGTCTAAGAGGAGATGAGAAGTGGAAGCCTTTCATATTGTCAACAGAACTTTCATTAGATCATTTCACTCCTGATTTGAATCAATTGTTAGGACATATGCTAACTTTTGAGAATGATATCAAAGGAGATGTTGATAAGAGTGCAGGTCATGCAATGTATTCTAAAGACAAGAAGAAAGATATTAAAGGAAAGCAACAATCACTTGAAGATGAAGGTACTTCAAGCCAAGCAAACTTCCTAAGAGGAAGAGGAAGTGGTAGAAGTAGAGGAAGAGGCAGAAATAACAAAGATAACGTCAAAGCTTGCTAGATATATGGTAAGACCAATCATCTATCTCATGAATGTTGGCATAATAATCAAAGCAATGGTAACTTTAATCAAAATTTTAACCAAAGAGGAAGAGGTGGAAGAAATGAGAGAGGAAATTACAGAGGTAGAGGTGGTAGGAGTTTCTTTGGAAGAAATGGAGGAAGAAACTTCCAAAACCAATCCTACAATAACACCTACTACAATTATGCATCAGATCAGAAAGAAGATTCAACTCTTATTATGAATGCAACATGTGAAGCTTCAAATGAAGACTTAAGGGTATTCGTGGAAACATTGATTTGATGACTGATTTGGATCATAAGGCAATTAATCATACAGTTCAAACAAGTGACAATACAAAGGACAAGGTGAAGTCAATTGGATCAGTTAAAGCCAAAGATAGAAGTAATCTCTTGAGTAAGGTTTTGTATGTTCTACAATTCCAAAGAATTTGATTAGTCTAGGACAAATCATGGAAAAAGGATATGAGGTGAGGTTCACTAATGATGGAGTTTATGTTGAAGACCCTAGTCAAGGGTATACGCAAATTGTTATAGGAAAGAAAGAAGGAAGGCTCTTCACATTGAGGGTACAAGGTAATGTTGGACATGTCATGCATACATATGGAGAGCAAAAGGTGTCTAGTTTGGATCTTTGGTATAAGAGGCTTGGACACTTCAATGAAAGAGGTATCAAAGAGATGGTTAATAATGGTTCAGTACTTGGATTACCTAATGTTGCAGGTCAACACATGACATATAGATGTGAAGCATGTCAATTAGGTAAGGCTCATAAGCAATCATATAATAAGCATGTATTAAAAAAGACTTGAATTGGTACATACAGATTTGTGGGGTACTTGAAAGGACTTTAGCATAAATGGTTCAAGATATTACATCATATATGTTGATGATGCTACCAAGTGGATCACTATTTATGTGATCAAAGACAAGTCAGAAGTGTTTAGTACATTTAAACACTATCATGCATATGCAGAAAGAATTACAGGACAAAAATTGAAGAGGTTTCAAATGAATTCAGTGATTACTTGTGGAATGCAGGTATAAAGAGAGAAGTTACTTGTAGGTACTCTCCTCAACAAAATGGTGTAGCAGAAAGGAGAAATAGAACTCTTGTTGAGTTTGCAAGATCAATGATGAAAGAAAAGAATTGCCCTAATTATTTGTGGGCTGAGGCTATTAATATAGCCACATACTTGGTTAATAGGCTACCATGTAAAGCTTTGCAGGATATGACACCATATGAAGCTTGGTGGGGTAAGATACCTACATTAGATAATTGCAAAGTATTTGGTTGCTTAGCCTATGCTTATGTTCCTTCTCAATTAAGGCATAAATTGGAACCAAAGGCTGAAAAATATGTGTTCGTTGGTTATGATGATAAGCAAATGGGATACAGGTTGTGGAGTCCATCTACAAAACAATTTCTTGTATCAAATGATATCACACTTGATGAGCAAAGTACTTGGTACTCAAGTACAAATAATACTTATGCAGGTCTTGAAGAAACATTGAATCAGAAGAAAGGTAAATCAAAGGTTCAAACATTTGAAGAAGAAGAGAACAATGAAGCACTAGTTGAAGTTGAAGAGATGCCAAGGTTTGATCCACAATGTGATGAACCAAAAACTTCAAGAAGTGGAGAACTCAGAAGATCATCAAGGCACAAATGGAAACCCACAAGGTATAGCTATGATACTTCATTCTTGACTACTAAAGATTATGCTTATAAGATAAAAGCAGATGAAGACCCATCCACATATGATGAAGCCAAAGGAAAGGAGAATTGGGAAAAAGCTATGAAGGAAGAGTATGATGCACTCATTGAGAATGAGACTTGGGAATTGGTACATAAACCAATTAATCAGAAGGTAATTGGATGTAAGTGGGTTTACAAAACAAAAAGATTTGCAGATGGAAGTGTGTCTAGGTACAAAGCCAAACTTGTTGTAAAAGGATATGCACAAACATATGGTGTGGACTATGATGAAACTTATAGTCCTGTTGCAAAGATGACAACCATAAGGACTCTCATAGTTATTGCTGCTTGCAAAGGTTGGAAGTTATCTCAATTAGATGTGAAGAATGCATTATTGAATGGTTACATTTCAAATGAAGTTTTCATGGAACAATCAGATGGTTTTAAAGATCAATTTTATTCATATCATGTGTGTAAGCTCAAGAGAGCTTTGTATGGCTTGAAGCAGGACCCAAGGGCATGGAATTACAGGCTTGTAAAGTTCTTGAAGGAACTTAGTTTTCAAGCATCAAAGGCAGCTAGTAGCTTTCTAGTCAAAGCAAGTGAAGATGGGTTTATCTATGTTTGTATTTACGTTGATGACATAATACTTACAGGAACACATGACAAAGGCATACAAATGCTTAAGAAGCAGATGGAGAAAGAATTCAAGATCAGTGACTTGGGAAATTTGTCATATTTCTTGGAGATTTCATATACACAACATGGAGTATATGTAACTCAAGAAAGGTATTTGAAGAATTTGCTAATCAAATTTAAAATGGAAGATTGTAGGATAGCACCAAATCCAATGGAGGTGAATCAAAAATTGAGAAGATATGGAGGAGAAGAATTCAAAGACATGAAGCTTTATCAGAGTTTGGTGGGTAGCTTGATTTATGTTACATTAACAAGGCCTGGTTTGTCATATGCAGTTGGAGTTTTATCTCAATTCATGCATTGTCCTATAAAGGAACATTGGATTGCAGGACAAAGGGTGCTTAGATATATCAAGGGCACACTTAAAGAAGGTTTGTATTATGGGTTTACATTAGCTACAAGGATCAAGATATATAGTGATGCATATTGGGTAGGTAACTCTGATGATAGAAGATCAACACATGGGTATTTGTGTTATGTAGGAGATAACTTAATTTCATGGTGCTCTAAGAAGCAACATACAGTTGCTTTATCATCTACAAAAGCAGAGTAGAAAGGTGGGGTAGAAGATGCAAAGGAAGTCATATGGCTAAAAACTCTTATGAAGAGTTTTGATATCATTCAGAGTACTCCTATCATTTGTGGAGACAACATGAGTTCTTTGTATTTAGCAGCTAACCCTGTATTTCATGCCAGGACCAAACATATTGAGATCCAATATCATTTTTTGAGAGAGAAGGTTGTTGATAAAGAAAGAGAAATCATGCATACTCCTACAAAGGATCAACTTGCAGATATGTTGACAAAGAGTTTGGATGGACCCAAGTTGTAGAGATTCAAAGATAAAGAAGGTGCAAGTAATCACAATTGATGATTGAGGGGGAGTTGTTGGAGCAAGACAATCAACAATTGATGATTATATGAAGCATAGGAGTGAAGAATTGAAGAAAAGATTGAAACCTAAGATCATGAAGTGAAGTAGAGGTTCAAAAAGAGATGGTCAATATATGCATGTATATTATCTTTGTAAATACTTCACAAATACTTGAACTAATGATGAATCCACACTCATATGTATATATACACTTGTATATAGTCGTAATATATATGAGAGATGAAGTATAGATGAGATAGATAGGAGTAGATCATAAGTTGAATGAGTATCATCCATCACGAAGTAAGATGAGTTGAATAGAAGAAGTTTTCTGAGAAATGCACATCGATTTTTCCTCCATTTCTCCTTTTGTGTTTAATAATTTTAGGAATCCTTTTGTAGATGTCTAAGTCCATAGTTAATGCATCTATGGTCAAGATTTGAGAGTCTAATTGTAATCAAGCTGAGAGAATTGTGAGTATGAACATTTGTATGTGAAGAAGTGATGAGTGTCTTCTGAAACAGACTCAATTTCGATGATCAAAGAATTGATCAGATCTCAACATATAGTGTAAATTTTTACACAAATGAGGAGTCAAAATCTAAGTTGGAAGGTAAGCCATCTATCTCTAAAAGCATTTTATTAAATGGGTTATATTTTGTGAGAACCAATTGTTTAAAGTTGCATATGTAAAAGTCGCATGTAGAAAGTGCTTGTTTCAGACACTGGTTTACTTATTGAAGTAAATCTAAAGTTTTGTGAGTTCTTTTTGAGAACTTTAACTTGGGGTAGTTGCACAAACACTAGAAGAGTGTTGTATCAAAATTTCATAGAAACCTTTAATCATTTCATGAGTCAATGAGTGAATTTTGTGAGGTAGACTTTTCTGAGTGAAGCTAGTTTTCATAGAGAAACTGAGTGTTCATATTTTGGTAAAAGATTTCAAAATTGGTGAAGGTTTTGAGCTATACTTGACATAGAGGTTGTTGGTAGCAGTCAGGGCATCTCAAGACAAGGGAGCCAACATAAGGAATCAGAACAAAGAGAAGGACCAAGTAGGCAAAGCGGTCAAAGAAGATCCAGCAAGTAGGCCATTCAATTTTTTCGACCTAATCTCTTTTTAACAGTGATTTTCATCACTACATGAACATTGTAAATACCGTTTTTGGTAGATAAGACTTCATTTTGTTCAAGTTCCTGGAGCTTGAGGAGTATCATAAGTATTTATGTACCAATTTTCATAATTTTTAGAGCTTGTTTGAGCCTCCAAAATAGCCTAGGAACCTAATTTTTAATGAGGCCGGACACTAGGTCTAGACAAGGCCACTAGCTAGTCAAAAACTATAAAAGGAGCTAGAGAGCTCATTTTTGAGGAGAACAAATTGTAGTTTGAACTAAAGAAGAGCACTTCTAATTGTGTTTTGATCTTAATCAAAGCTTCCATTGTCTCACTTTTTGTTCTTACATGTGTGCACGTGTGTGTGTATGTGTGTGCATGCTTGTGTGCTGCTCCATCACCACTTGTGCACATCACTTGCTCGAGGTCTTCATACCATCCTCATGTCTTTGCGGATTGACATTAAAAGAGGTGCTACTCATCATTGAGCTACACCAAATTTTGGCAGCATTACCGGGGATCGAGCTTTGAGGACAAGCGTGTGATGGTAAGAAGAGTAGGTAATCATTTCTTTTACTTTTTTTTACTTTCCTCTTCTTTTGTACACACCATATCCACTCATCATCATCTTCACCACCGCGGCTATATACCTCCATCATCGTTCATGTCCTCATTTCCACTTGAGAGCGAGACACGAGAGAGATAGCTTGCACCTTTGTTTTCTGTCTTTTCTTGAGTGTTATTATAGGTACAAGCTTCCTTTGCAGCTGTAGAAGCTCCAACAGGTGAGAAAATTATCTGTGGAGGTCTCGAGGCATTGACCTCTATTGATCGTGATCGACAAAAAAGTTTGACTATTGGTAAAACTAAGTGCACCACCACAAAGCACATGATGAGCACATTCCAAATCACTAATCACAGTTAAAAAAATTCGTTGATTTCCTATCAATCGTGATCGACAGACCCTGTCAATCGTGATCGACAGACCCTGTCAATTGCAACCGATAGACCCTGTCAATTGCAACGGACAGACCCTCTCAATTGTGACTGATAGACCCTGTCAATTGTGATCAACATACCCTGTCAATCACGATCGACAGCCATGATGGACTGCCACGTAGGGCTTAGTCAGTCGCGATTGACATCGTCGATCGCGATCGACCAAAACTTCATGATTGACATAATAAATTGCATGTCCACGTGTCCATTGAGATGGACACACCCCCGATCGATTGAAATCACGCCAAACTTTGCGAAAAAAGTGTTGATCGCAATTGACACCATTGATCACGATTGACAGACCTCACGACCGATTCTATCGATCGCGATTGACACCATCGATTGTGATTGACACGTCGATAGTGATTGATAGGCCCCGATGGACACCTCTATCAATCGTGATTGATAGCCCTGTCGATCGCGATTGATAGCCAATTTCCGCAAATTTTTAGTGGTTTTTTATTTGAAAATTTGGGGCAATTTTGGGCATAAATATCAAGTAATTAGTGCTTTGTGAGGCCCCTACACTAGTAATTTGAGAAATCCTGTGGGCTTGTTAGCTGGTTTCAACCTTGTTTTGACCCTAGAACCCTGAATAAACATAACTTCCTCATACGAACTCCGTTGCTAGTAATTTTGGTCTTGTTGGAAAGGGCAATTTGGTAGTCTTTCATAAAGACAAAGGGAAATTTGGTCTCTGAATTACATGAATGAAAATGGTTTGTTATGTCATCTTAATTTAAATCTTGAGCTAACTTTGGGACTTTTACAGGTCCATTGAGAGCATCGAAGGGCGTTCAGAGCACTAGAATATTGCAGGCTTGAGAACCGGGAGTTATAGATAGGGTGTTTTGAATTTGATCATACCCCGGTGCGAGAAAACTGAGGGATCTCTTGGGTAATCTTTCATAAAGACAAAGGGCAATTTGGTCTCTGAATTACATGAATGAAAATGGTTTGTTATGTCATCTGAATTCAAATCTTGAGCTAGCTTTCTTTTTTAGGTCCATTGAGAGCATCGAAGGGGGTCCAGAGCACTAGCATATTGCAGGCTTGAGAACGAGGATTTATAGATAGGGTGTTTTGAATTTGACCATACCCCGATGCCAAAAAACTGAGGGATCTCTTGGGTAGTCTTTCATAAAGACAAAGGGCAATTTGGTCTCTGAATTACATGAATGAAAATGGTTTGTTATGTCATCTGAATTTAAATCTTGAGCTAACTTTGGGACTTTTACATGTCCATTGAGAGCATCGAAGGGCATCCAGAGCACTATCATATTGCAGGCTTGAGAACAGGGAGTTATAGATAGGGTGTTTTGAATTTGACCATACCCCGGTGCGAGAAAATTGAGGTATCTCTTGGGTAGTCTTTCATAAAGACAAAGGGCAATGTGGTCTCTTAATTACATGAATGAAAATGGTTTGTTATGTCACTTGAATTTAAATCTTGAGCTAACTTTGGGACTTCTACAGGTCCATTCAGAGCATCGAAGGGCATCCAGAGCACTAGCATATTGCAGGCTTGAGGACGGGGAGATATAGATAGGGTGTTTTGAATTTGACCATACCTCGGTGCAAGAAAACTGAGGGATCTCTTGGGTAGTCTTTCATAAAGACAAAGGGCAATTTGGTCTCTGAATTACAGGAATGAAAATGGTTTATTATGTCATCTGAATTTAAATCTTGAGCTAACTTTGGGACTTTTATAGGTCCATTGAGAGCATTGAAGGGTGTCTAGAGCACTAGCATATTGCAGGCTTGAGAACCGGGAGTTATAGTTAGGGTGTTTTGAATTTGACCATACCCCAGTGTGAGGAAACTGAGGGATCTCTTGGGTAGTCTTTCATAAAGACAAAGGGCAATTTGGTCTCTGAATTACGGGGAGCTATAGATAGGGTGTTTTGAATTTGACCATACCCCGATGCGAGAAAACTGAGGGATCTGTTGGGTAGTCTTTCATAAAAACAAAGGGCAATTTGGTCTCTGAATTACATGAATGAAAATGGTTTGTTATGTCATCTGAATTTAAATCTTGAGCTAACTTTGGGACTTTTACAGGTCCATTGAGAGCATTGAAGGGCGTTCAAAGCATTAGCATATTGCAGGCTTGCGAATGGGGAGTTATAGATAAGGTGTTTTGAATTTGACCATACCCAAGTGCCAGAAAATTGAGGAATCTCTTGGGTAGTCTTTCGTAAAGACAAAGGGCAATTTGGCCTCTGAATTACATGAATGAAAATGGTTTGTTATGTCATCTAAATTTAAACTGAGCTAACTTTGGGACTTTTACAGGTCCATTGAGAGCATCTAAGGGCATCTAGAGCACTAGCATATTGCATGCTTGAGAACGAGGAGTTATAGATAGGGTGTTTTGAATTTGACCTCTGAGGGATCTTTTGGGTAGTCTTTCATAAAGACAAAGGGAAATTTGGTCTCTGAATTGCATGAATGAAAATGGTTTGTTATGTCATTAGAATTTAAACCTTGAGCTAACTTTGGGACTTTTATAGGTCCATTGAGAGCATCGAAGGGCCTCCAGAGCACTAGCATATTGTAGGCTTGAGAATGGGGAGTTATAGATAGGGTGTTTTGAATTTGACCACCTCGATGCGAGAAAACTGAGGGATCTCTTGGGTAGTCTTTCATAAAGACAAAGGGCAATTTGGTCTCTGAATTACATGAATGAAAATGGTTTGTTATGTCATTTGAATTAAATCTTGAGCTAACTTTAGGAATTTTACAGGTTCATTGAGAGCATCGAAGGGTGTCCAGAGCACTAGCATATTGCAAGCTTGAGAACAGGGAGTTATAGATAGGGTGTTTTGAATTTGACCATACCCAGGTGCGAGAAAACTAAGGGATCTATTGGGTAGTCTTTCATAAAGACAAAGGGCAATGTGGTCTCTGAATTACATGAATGAAAATGGTTTGTTATGTCATTTGAATTTAAATATTGAGCTAACTTTGGGACTTTTATAGGTCCATTGAGAGCATCAAAGGGCATCAAGAGCACTAGCATATTGCAGGCTTGAGAACAAGGAGTTATAGATAGGGTGTTTTGAATTTGACCATACCCTGGTGCGATAAAACTGAGGGATCTCTTGGGTAGCCTTTCATAAAGACAAAGGGCAATTTGGTCTCTGACTTACATGAATGAAAATGGTTTGTTATGTCATTTGAATTTAAATCTTGAGCTAACTTTGGGACTTTTATAGGTCCATTGAGAGCATCGAAGGGCGTTCAGAGCACTAGCATATTGCAGGCTTGAGAACGAGGATTTATAGATGGGGTGTTTTGAATTCGACCATACCCTAGTGCGAGAAAACTGAGGGATCTCTTGGGTAGTCTTTCATAAAGACAAAGTGCAATTTGGTCTCTGAATTACATGAATGAAAATGGTTTGTCATTTGAATTTAAATCTTGAGCCAACTTTGGGACTTTTACAGGTCCATTGAGAGCATCGAAGGGCATCCAGAGCACTAGCATATTGCAGGCTTGAAAACGAGGTTCTTGAGCACCAAAGAGCAAGGGATAAGCAAGTGAGGCTGGATCATTCTCAACTCCCTTCGCCAATTCCTAGCTTAAGCTAAGTGCGAGTCATGCTAGAAGTAAGTTAGGGTGACGATAGGCATATGTCAAGTTGAAGACTCATAAATACTCAAGCTCAAGCAGAAATATAATCTCTTTGTGATCGATAACTTTAAAGGAAGGAATTTAACGTGGAACGATCAACTTAAAGTGCAGAAATTCACTCAAGTATTCCTGACAATGTGATCTCAGATAAGAGCATAAACACGATAACCAACTAAAAAAGAATCAAGTGACTAATACGAATTGATCTGCAATGAGGTTGTACTTGGGGTAAATTGGGGTTATTCAATCAGGCATATGAACCTTAGATCAGGACGATATCTAGGGAGAGATCGACAAAGCCTTAGGTCTTCAGAGGCTAGTGTCAACCACACTTCTAGGTATTGGGCCCAACAGTTGAGCGATTATCCGCACTACCCTAGCTCTAAAACTAGCGAATCATAGATGTCTTATGCTATGGAGAGACCCACAGGAAGTTAAGGTGCGGCTTACTTAGAGAAAATCGAAGGCCCTTACAAAACACATCTTGAATACATTAGGACCAACCGATTAGGTGCTCGTATCTATGAGGACGGCCTAAGAAGATCCGTTGTCCATATTAAAAACCCAGATCAACCCCTTGGACTAGAACATCCAATGGTCAAGTTTGAAAATGGTGCAAACCTAGATAAGGAAGGAACAATGTACGTAGTCACCAACCAACCAGATAGAACAGATGAATTTGGTAATGTGATTCCAGAGACAGGCATAGGTGACATAGAGCAAGGGAACTTAGGAAGAGAGCCTAGAACTCCCCGAGGCAAATCAGCCTTGACTAGAATCATCACTCCAGAGTGGGTTCCCCAAGACGATAAGAGCATAGATCTGCTCTTAAACCAAGAGACTAACGAGGCCTTTTGGAGGTATAAGACTAACCAGTCTAATGAAGCAGGAATGCTCACAATCTATGAGTTTAAAGATCCTGATAGCCCGGCAAAGTGACCTATTTAGACAGTACTTCAGAAAGGATATTTGTGGTCACAGAGCATGGTAGGCATGCCTACACTTGTAAGGGTGAATTTGTCTTCCCCCAACCAAGATCGAATGTCTCTTACGTTCACCAAGGAGCTGGAACATCCCACGCTCATGGAGCTCAAAGGGACAGGAGTAGAGATAGGCAAGAAGTGAGCTTTGCTAACCCACTGGGAAGAGAAAGAACAAGAACAAAGATAGATAGAATGGAAATTGAGAGACCTAGAGACCCAAGGAATCAAAGAAATATAGACGAATTCCCTCTACCAAGGCCTAGAGAACACACGAGGACCTTGAGGCCTACACAACTAGTCAAGTCCATGAAGAACTGCTTCGATGGCATAGGAGACCCATACGATCATGTGGCAAAATTGAGGCAAGTTTTGAGAGCTCAACAAGTTGAAGACTTGTTCACTCAATATAATGTCTTTGGCCTAACTCTCAAGAACACAACCCTCACATGGTTTCAACCGCTTCACCAAGGCTAGTTCAGGAACATAGACCAACTTCTAGAGGCTTTCATCACATAATTTTCTAAGAGTGGCATCAGACACAACACCTCCTCACTGATACATAGCTTCAAACAAACACCTCAAGAAATGGACAAAGAAGATGAGTGAACTTGAGAAAAGTCTAAGAGAAACGAAAGCCAAGATAATTGAACTCACATCTCAAACTCACTCTCACACTACTCCACACCCACCATTCCCATCTCCATCCAATCCGCCACCTTCCAACCCACCTCACACAATCCCACCACCCCCTAGAGTAGGATTAGTCTTAGCAAATCCCACTCTCAAGGACCTAGACATGATGCTTAAGGCATATCATACCAGACTTCAAGAAGGGCCAAACGTAACAGATCATGAAAAGTGTTATCCTAGAGCTGAACTAGAGCTTGAACGAACTAAAATTTGTGCTAAGATGGTGGAATTGGCTCAAACCATGTTTGAAGCCAGTCGCCTCTTTAACTTGTCTAGTTCGGCTAAGACACAGTTGCACTTTGATGGACTGCTAGAAAGATTGGAGAGGCTAATTGCAAAATATGAAAAGGACTCTACCTCCCAAGATAAGGACACAACAAGTGAAAGGATAAGCCTTCCTGCCCAACAAGCTTCTGTGCCTAGCTCCACATAAACAGACACATCTTTTTCAATGAATCGGTACTCACCAGGATTTCTAAGGGAGATTCAAGAAGAGAAATGGGCTAAAGAAAGTGAAGCTCCTCCTCCCATTGAACTTGTGGATGACTTGCATGATCAATTCCCACAAGACATTCCTTCCATTTATGGAGAGCAGGAGAGCATCCAATCTCATGAGAGATTAGACTTTGAGTCTAATTCCTTGTAGGAACTACCCCATTTCACGGGCCCATGGGAAGCTAAGTCCACTTGTATGAGAACACCCACGGTCATGATAAGAAACGAAGACTCAGTCATACCTATGAACATGGAGGTAGTGAAAAACACTAAAGTGCAGTGCAATCTCACTTTAGAGGAGCTACTCAAGGTTAGGCCAGAACTATGAAAACATGTAGGCAATCAAGTGCTAGAAGTAGAAAAACCTCGTTCCCACGTAGGTTCACATAAAACAGTGCCAGAAATACCCTTGGATAAGATAGGAGACATGAGCAAAAGAGAAGAAGGAAAGACCTATCTTCCAATTACCCATCAAGGTTACACCACCAAGGTAATTTTGGACTCAAGTGCAAGAGTTGCAATTCCTACCACTTCCCTATGGAAGCGATGGGGCAAGCCAACACTTAGGCCCACGGGAATGAAATTACAGATGGTCGATGGTCACATAGAAAGACCCTTAGGATTGCTAGAAGGAATAACTCTCACTACATGTGGTGTCGAGTTCGAGCATACTTTTGCCATATGTGACTTTAGCAAGAATCAGGCCTATGAGATGATTTTGGGAAGACCATTTATGCGGCAGTTGCAAGTGGTACAAGATTGGGGAACCAATTCTTTGTATTTGCAACACTTAGGTGTTACAACCAAAGTCAATCTCAAGGATTACTCTCATAGAGACGTACCCCCTATTCAATGGAATCCCATCCATAGAGCTAAGGATGATACAGAATCAGTGCATTCCATAGGATCAGGATCCTCATGGATGCATGAAGACACCCACTTATGGATGTGCAAAGTAGCCGTAGAAGAAGAGAAGAGAGAAAAAACTAGAGAGGTAGGTGAGGACACTCATAGATCAATTCAAGACCCAGTATGTCCACCTGTAGTATTTCCTGACGAAGAATTTGAACCTCATGGTTGGGCGGAGATTTTAGCAACAATGGATGTAGCCATCAATAAAGAACAATGGACACCCCACTGTGACGAGGATGGCTATGAAATTTCAATCTTTACAATAGAGACAATCATGTGTGATTCGGTTATTTAAGAATGTGAACCTAGCATTGATGCATTTGAGGATGCAAGTGACTCCGATCTAGAGTCAATCATTATGGACCCACCTTTTGCATCAGATGAGGAATATTTCTACAAAGTAGAAGCTCACCCTCAAAGACACGAACAACTTACAAATGATGTGAGATTAGCCGCACAGGTAACCACTAAGAATGAAGGCAAGAAGAGGAAGAAGAGAGAAGTCACACAAGAGGAGGAGAGTCCTTGTTTGAGGTTCTAGAAAACTTTAAGAAGTATGAGGCAGAAGATAGGAGAGTCATGATAAGAATGCCTAAACGTGATGCACAAGTAGGAGAGGCCTACGATAACAAAGAAACCACCAAGAAGGTTGTTGTAACCATAGAAGAAGGAGAAGAAAAATGCACATACATTGAACATGACCTGATGGAGGAAGAGGAGCAAGAGTTGATAGCCTTGCTAAGAGAATATAGAGATGTATTCGCTTTGAGTTACAAGGACTTGAAAGGTGTAAACCCTGACATATGCTCACATATGATTCCCATGACCTGAGATGCCAAACCCTCTAAGTAGAAGCCATACACATACAACGATAACTATGCTACCAAAATCAAGGAAGAGATAGATCGTTTGGTTGAAGCTGGATTCATCTATGAAATTGAGCACACTGAGTGGGTATCCCCCATCGTAGTGGTGCCCAAAAAGAATAGGAAGCTATGTGTATGCATTAACTTGAAGAAAGTTAACGCAGCCACTATTAGAGATAGTTATTTGCTTCCTATCACCGAGCATCTCTTAGAAAGAGTAACAGGTAAGGAAGTATATAGCTTCCTTGATGGCTTCTCTGGCTACAGTCAAGTGCTCGAGAAGATCAACATAAGACAACTTTGCTACAGAATGGGGAATATTCGCCTTTAGAGTAATGCCATTTGGTCTTACCAATGCGCCAACCACCTTTCAAAGGCTGATGTGCCACGTGTTTAAAGAATTCTTGAGAAAAAATTTGGAAGTCTATGTTGATGATCTTTGTGCTCATTCCAACATAAGACAAACACATATCCTAGAGTTGAGAGCTATATTTGACACATGTACAGAATACCAAGTTTGCTTGAACCGAGAAAAGTGTGTTTTTATGGTAAGGCAAGGCAAGATTCTAGCACATAGTGTGTCAAGGAATGGTATATCCACAGACGAAAAGAAAGTGAGAGCTATTACGGAGCTATCTAGACCAAAGAATGTCAAGGAGGTACAAGCTTTCATGGGGCATTGTGGCTATTATCGCCGATTCATTCATATGTATGCGATCATTGCAAAGCCTCTATACTCCCTTTTGACTAACTTTGAGTGGATGGAAGAATGTGAGAACTCTTTCAATGAGCTTAAATGGTGATTATGTTCAGCACCAATCTTGACTATTCTCGATTGGAACAAGCCCTTTCATGTTCATGTGGATGCATCCAATTATGTTATTGGGTGTGTACTTGCATAACCTATGGGCAAAGGTAATATGGATCTTCCAATTGCCTATGCTAGTAGACAGTTGAATGCAGCTGAACGAAACTATACCACCATCGAGCAAGAAGGATTAGGCATGGTATATGCGGTTAAAAAGTTTAGACACTATTTGCTTGCAAATAAGTTTAATTTTTTCACTGATCATCAGGCACTACTATACTTAGTAAATAAGCCATGCAATACATGTAGATTAGTAAGATGGTTTCTCTTACTAACGAAATATGACTTTGAGGTAGTAGTGAGGAAGGGCCAGACTCACTTGAGAGCAGATCATCTCTCAAGGCTCACATCTGAAGAGGCCCCACAAGGAGTATCAGATGATGTTCCTGATGCTTACTTGTTTAATTTGGAAGTTGTACCACAATGGGCCAAGACATTAGTGTCACTATTGACATATGGACCAAGACACCCAGTAATGAACACTCAAGATAGGGAGGTAGTAAAAGCCCAAAAGTACCATATCATGGCAGGAAGTATGTACAAGCATACAGATCAAGGGATATTAGTTTGTTGTGTGGAAAAGGGAGAGTACGCAAAATGGTTCCAATTAGCACATGTGGGTGCATTAGAGCAACACTACTCAAGGCAAAGAACCTTACAGACACTAAGGAGACTTGGAGTGCACTGGCCGACTATGGAAGCAGATGTCCATAAGTTGTGGAAGGAATGCCCAGTCTGTCGTATTAGACCACCTCTGGAGCAGGCTACACTGTACCAAATGCCTCTAATACCAGATTGAAGTGAACCATTGGTAGCCTTCCTGAGGACGAAAACATTCCCTCAAGATATGACCGTCGCTAGGCAAAGAAGTTTAGAACAAGAAGCCCTAGATTACGCACTCATTGGTGATAATCTATACAAGCATGGAAAAGACAGATATCTAAGACTATGTGTCCATGAGAGCGAATATCTTAAGATCTTGGAAATTGCTCACCAAGGTGTAGCAGGAGGACACTTTGGACTAGACCGTGTGATTAAGGCAGTCCTATTTGCAGGCTTGTGGTGGCCAACCCTTCACATGGATGCACATACCTATGTGAAACGGTGTGACGTTTGTCAGCAAACTCAATATCCCATACATCAAGATGAGATGCCTTTGAAACCTATGATGGATGGATGTGCATTCTCTAAGTGGGGAATAGACTTTGTAGGCCCTATTAACCCCATAGCTAAAAGTTCACATGATGAATACATTATTATCACCACAGATTACCTCACCAAGTGGGTAGAAGTAAAAGCCACAATGAAGAACGATGCTCAAAGGATAGCTAAGTTTTTATTTGAGAACGTGTTCACTAGATATGGGCTATCGATAGAGCTAGTAAGTGATAAAGGTACTCACTTCTTGAATGAATTCATTGAAAATCTTCTCCAAGAATTCTTGGTAGTACATAAGAAGTTTGCCCCCTATCATCCACAAGCCAATGGACAAGCCGAGAGCACCAATAAGACCCTATGTAATGTGCTAACAAAATTAGTGAATAATAAACACTCTGATTGGGACAAATAGCTACATCATGCTGTTTGGGCATATAGAGTTGCCTATAAAATGGTACTCCAAGCCACACCCTTTCAGATGGTTTTTGGCCAAAATGCATTGCTACTATTGGACTTCTTGATACCAACACTGAAAGTAGCACAGGAGCATGAGTGGACAGGTCATGAACTCTCTTCAAGGATCTTTGATCTTGAACGGCTAGGTGAAACGAGACTGAGAGCTGCCATAGGGATTTATGCAGCCAAGAAAAGACAAATTCATGCTTCGATGCCCATGTGAAGGATAAAGGCTTGAAGGCCGGAGACTTAGTTTTGGTGTACACCTTGAAACAACGTGCACGAAAGCTAGAGAAGCGTGGCTATGGACCCATGATTATTAACGGAATATCAACAAGTGGGGTAGTCCAATTAGCCACATAAGGGGATATCCTACCAAGTTACATTAATGGATGCCGAGTCAAATTATATCAAGAACCCCTCATGGAGGAAATGCTTAATCGAACTGAATACTGCCAAGAAATGCAAAGAAGAAGAGAAACAAATATGAGAAGAAGCATAGGTAGAAGCTTTGGAATGCATCTGAAGAATGAAATTGAGAAGACAGGGTAGAGATCAACCTAGGACAGATGCCTATGCAGCTCTAGGGTATCACATGGCTATGTGTGAATTCTCTAGTGTAAGTTCCCATAGAATAATTGACCGACGTCCTTTTGTGACCTTAGACATAGGATAAGGAAATAGTGCAAGGACTGTATGGGCCTTGATGGACTTAGGTGCAGCTACTAGTGCGATTAGACTTTCTTACTGTCAAGAATTGTAATTAGAGGTCAATCCTATCAAAGCTTATCTCATAGGATTGGGAGGTGTGGAAACCCCTTGCATGGGCGAGGTGGAACTTCCCCTCTACATTCAAGATGTTCTTATGATAGTTAAGGTGCAAGTGTGTCAAAACGAGGATCTCACTGAACCTCTTGTCTTGGGTCAAGACTGGATCTATGATCATGCAGTCAACCTAAACCTAAGAAGTGGACTTCTTCAGGTCTGGGTAAATCAGAATCGCATTACAATTGAGTTAGAAAATGAAGCACTTAAGGAACTAGGAAAGGCACCAACTCCTGGACCTTCCAGGAGCACACATGAAGATGACGATGCTATTCTTGTCCAAAACTATGTGATGCAGAGGGATGATGTTCTCAACAAAGAAGCCAAGGACACAATGTAACTCCCTTCTTTTCCAAAAGTGATAAAGACACGGCAACCAAAGGAGTACCAAATGCAAAAAAAGCAGAAAACCTATGCTCAAAACCAAAGGAGAGTACGAAGCAAGGTGTCTCAGCCACCAAAACAAATATGGGTGCGGAAAGGTGAGCATCCTGTTATGATCAAGTTACAATCACTGACTAAACATCATGCTAGTGATCAACAATAGGACACGAATAAGAAGTCTTTCAAAGATTCGCCTACAAAAGTAAAGTCTATATGGGCACCCAAGAAGTCATTGAAGGCCGATCCACAATCAAGATAAATTTGGGTGCCTCAGGCTTGCTTGCAGACTCAAATAGCCACACATAAACCACACAATGTACAACATGATTCACACACTCGAACAATCGATGCCCAAAATTGTTTGACACGCACAAACACATATTCGTCCATGAGCACAAGCAGAATCACTTGTAAATGGGTCCCTAAAAAGCCTCATTTCCAAGTTGACATTCTTATAAAGCCCTCCAAAGTCTCCACAAAATCAAAGGATAAAGCCATACACCATGTTTGGCAGCCCAAATCTTGTAAAAAACCACATGATCCAATTGTAAAACCACATCCGCATACCAACTATATCCGCACTACATCACGCCACTCCAATTAGCACATAGGAACCCTTCATCCGCTAACCACACACACTCATGACCACGCGAGCATGAAATAACCTACTAACTACTTCACAGTTCATCATCTTAATGTTGTAACACGGACAAATGGTCATTTTGTGTCCATTGTAATGTTAAGATGTATTTATATATTCTCACAGAATCGGCGATCAGTACCCTCAACATGGCAGAGGCTGCAGGAACGAGCTCCAAGGCAGGCACTGGACCTCAAATAGTGGACATTGAAAGTATCCCTATTCAGGAGTAGTTGAAGGAACGACCATAGGAGTTAAGAGAAGTACATGTTATACCCATTCAAAATCCTCCCTCGGGGCATACATCACCAGTTAGCAAGAACTCTCATTAGTTTAGTGAAGTCGCAGGACCCCTTGGGGATGGCACCTATTTATGGGAATCTGAGATAGAGTTTAATGGATGGTGGGGCCGATATCATTTCTTTACACGAGAGTTCGAAAAGCTTTAGAACAGTGAAGGATTGCGATCAATATGGAAGAAGGCAAGATTGGATGACTACTTCCATGCTCAGTTACCAAAGCCTGACTTCCTGAGGTGTTCATACCTAGTTAGCACACTCACTCCCAACAAGGATAAGAAGGGAACAAGCACCTTTGTAATTCCTTCTCTTACACAAGGGAATGAACTAAAGCATTTTAAATTGACCAACAATTTGGTAAGGGAAGCTCTAGAAATGAGAGGTATGCACATCCCTACTGAGAAGGAGACAATGATCCCGGACAATATGAAGAACAGGAACCTAACTAAGCTAAAGGACATGGTGGCAATGACCGCAACTATTGCCATCCACCTCCGAATGTGCATGCAACACTTCGCATTCCCTACCCAAGAAAGATTCACAATGCCACCCAAGAAGATCTGGTTTAGTTTATACTTGGCAGACATGCTGAACCTGAAAATCAATATGCCACATTGGATTATAGACCAGATCCATGTTGCACATCAATGCTGGTACAAGAAACAGAAGTCAGTGCTCTATGGATGTTGTGCACTTACTAGAATTGTATATCGATGCCTGGCGTATGATGTGCCAATTCAAAGGTACTCATTTGGACTAGGGTGCAGGACTTTCAGCAAAGAGTATCATCCATAGGGCCCCCATCAAAGAAAATGAGAGGAGCTGTTCATATGCCATGTGCACAGGCCCGGGGTGCTACACTGACACCGGACATGACTCCGCCACCCCAAAGGCGAGTACAAGCCTTCACCATTAGATTACCAAGGCAGAATGCAGAAGGACCTAATTTGATCTTCCCATTGATCCCCAAAGATTTAGAGTTTCCTCATGCCTTCACGCTTGAGGATTTAACTGATGAGGAATTAGCCAGGATAATCAATGCAACTAACTTGGAAATCGAAACAGACCAGTTAAGTGGACAACAAACAGTCACGGATCGGCCCGACCAAACTCAACTAATTGTAGTCGAAGTAGAGGAAGATGAGGAGGAGACTGAAGAAGAGGAACAAGATGAGGAGCAGGAAGGACCACCTGATGACGAGGAGCATGAATATGAGCAACACGTTATAGCGGAACTCGCAGAAGCCCCAACATACACAACACAAATAAAAAGATTGTATGATACTATGAACTTGGTTCAGGAACAACATAGACTATCCTTCGCATCAGGGAAGGCCTTAATGAACCAGATACTTGAAGAAGAAGGTGTGGATGATCAATTTAGAGCTTCCCTCGACATGCTCGTAGATGCATTGTGGGCGCCAGAGGCTGTGCACACCGCCCTCGCCCACCCTGAGAGATTTGAACAAAGGCACGGGAAACGCCCTCCAAGATAAGGAAAGCATATACATATTATAGAAGAACCACATGGCACCCCCTCCACAACCACCGACATGGCACACTCCATCCAACACACTAAAGAACCCCATGCGTCAAGTGCACTCCCATCACCATCCCTACCACCCTCCCCTCAACTCCACCCCCCTTACCTCATACCACTATTGTCACCACTACTGTCACTGCCACGATCTCCACCTCCCTTAGTGAAGCACACAATATGAGTCAACCCTCACAACTCTCACAATCTGACACCACTACTGTTCTAACTACGACCACGGGCAATAGAACTCTAACCATAGTTACCGAAAATCCAATTCCTCTTGTCACACTTCTAGGTGGCCCACATGCATAATTAAACACACCACTATACACTTTCACTACCATCACCACACCTACCATTCTCATGTATATGGTAACTCCCACGATCGCATCCATGCATGACCACATGGACATATCACCCACATCTGCACCTCCCCCTTCCCCCATATTCCCACAATTGCCCATTCCCCCACCACCAACATCACCACCTGTCACTACAACATTCACCACCCCTTTCCCTCCTCCCTATTTTTGGGGATGTAAGGTTTGTGTGACCTTACCCCCATTTTCATATATATACATCATATATAGAGCATTGCCTCAAGAGAGATCATTATGTGGGTTTCGAGGATCCCACACATATGTTCGTGTCTCTCCTCTTCTCTCTCTCCCTCCGTCTTCTCCTTGCTCCTCTTGTTCTGCACACCAAAGCCCTTCATTGGTATCAGAGCATGTTGAAGGCTGATGTTGTTAAACGTTTCATCGTTACTTCCACTTTCAGACTCAAGCACTTCAAGTTCAGCCGGTTTCGAATCTTCCTAACCGCAATTGTTCTCTTAGCCACGTGGGTCCTTGGGAGTGGTAGGGGTCTGTTAGACAGAGGCCCTGTACTATTTTCCCAAATTAACACACAATCCTAAATGTTATCCCGTTCTTAGCTCAGTGTCCATCCCTGAACAACGGAAGACTGTTCAGTGTATTGGAATTAGAACTTCAGGACTGAGGGTAGCAATCCAGTTACTTAATTTATGAGCAAAATATACTTCAGTAACAATGTCACCTACTTCGTACTTCGTTAGAGTAGATAGGTATACCAACCAGACATTATACCTTAAAGTTACGAGGACTCATCGTATGTTAAACTCGAACAACCAATTTCCTAATAACAAACGGCTAACCATAAACTAACGAGGTCCTGCTCACATTCAGACCATTACAGCTACTAGTTTTCATGTGGTCGGAATCAACAGCAAATGTAGACCACGATATCGAATTTGGTCACTTACAGAAACGCTACCAGACAATTAGTTCGGGACTACTTTTCACGTTCCCTGCTCCGCCGAAGAACTGATAAACAACATACTACACTTGATAACACTCAGAGACACACTCAATCATTACAGAGCAGATTCGTAACACAATACAACTGATTCGTAACTCTGTAATAATGTGAGAATAATCGACTAGCCGGAGTACAGACGGAACAGAACAAAGCAGAACTTATCTTTTCAACAACATACACGCTCACACAAGGCGTTTACAGCCCTCTCAAAACGAGACTCAATCAAACAACACACTGCAATTCCCGCAAACGGGGTGCTCTCCGCTCTTTTTCTCATTGCCTTAAATAGAGGATTTTTTACAAGAGTGCGCACTTCTGCAATTACCTGCGCGTTTCCTGAAAGATTCATTTTTTTCATTTAAGCTACCTGTCCTCGTACTTTTGTCCTTGTTCGGCGGCCGTCCAATACTTTTACATTTAAGGCACCTGTCCGAGTTCATTTGTCCTTGTTCGGTGGCCCTCTAACAATGTGCAAGAAGATTCAATGGAAGCTTAGGTCACAAGAGGTGAAAGTGCAGGTCGGCATCTCTCAATAGTTGTTTAGTATTTTGGCCATAACTCAAGCTAGGAAGCTCGAAATGATGTGCTATAAAGTTTTGTACGTAGCTAACAAAGAGAAGTACAACTTCACAGAAAGGCGTAGAACCTGGTTCAGAGTGCTACAGTGCCAAAAATTCGAAAAACGTAGAATGATGTAAAAGACGAATCTATAATCACTTCGATAGTAGGTCAGTGTTTTGGTGATAATTTGAATTTTACAAATTGGAATGAGATGATTCAACTTGATATGCGTAGCTTGGAATAACCCCTACAACTTTGTAGAAGAACACAGATCCAAATTCTGAGTGCAAGGTCATCAAAATTGCAAAATACGGAGAAGCAGTGTTACAAGTGAAGATGAAATTGATAGCTGATGATTGTTTTGTGCATATCTTGAGCTACGCACCTCCGATTGAGGTGTTCTTTATCTCGTTACGTAGTCAAGAAAAATTTCTTGAAGTTTACTGAAGAGCAAAAGTTTAGATTCAGAGGGTATTACCACTGAAACAGAAAAACATAGAGCAACATATTTTCATCAAAACAACCCTAGTTGCTTTTGGAGTTTCATTTTGGTTTGGAACTTCTTCGAGAGAGATTTTTTGGTGTGCAAGATCTTATTTTCAGAGCTTCAAGGCATTGTACATGTATGATCACTGTGGTAGCTCCTCCATATGAGAGTAGAGCATGATCTTGTCACGTGTTTGGTATGTAAGATTACATTGTGGTATACCTTCTTTTTTGAGGTTTATATCATCATGAGTTCAATCATGGATGTATAGTGGCATTGTGCTCTATATCTTGTTTATGGCACTTGGTTATGAATTTAGTTATCAGTTGCACACAATTCTGTGAGAGTTGATTGTGGATCTTGGTTGGTACTTGTATCTTTGTTTTCGTTGCAAGCACATGATCCAGATTGGAGCCTCAATTACACATTCATTTGTCACCGTTATTAGCATTTGGTCATTGATTGATACATATTTGCCAGCATGATTCTTGGCATATGTGGATGGTGATTCCCACATGGTTTATTTGGTTCAGAGTTCATTTTACAGAGGAGATGCTGTATTTTGACAGCTTTTATGCTAGAGGAGAGCTCTAGTGGATCTTGAAGTTTGTGTGATAGCTTTGGATCATTGATTATCTCCATTCACTTGGACTTGGTCACACATTGTTCGTGATAGGTTGGACCATCTTGCAAGATTTATTATTGAGCGGGAGGTGTATCGCCATTGTATTGGCATATATTGCCATCAGTTTGTGGGCATATGTATTTTCCATTATCCTTGATTGGATTAGTGACAGGTGGTGATAGATTACTCATTGTTCTTTTGATATTGGTTATCTTGTTTGATTGCTCAATTTATAAGGGATACTCTGTCAAATTTTTTCCAGGATTCTTTCACATCTACTTTGTTAGTTTGGAGACTTGGTGAGCAGGCTTATGCTCATGGTTTTATGTGCATGCTAGATGCATGGTTATGTGACAGGTGGTTCACATGGTTCCTTCTCCATCGAGACATTTGTGATGTGAGTTATGCATATGGATATGTAGGTGTGATTCTATTGAGGATAGAGTATTGTTTCTAGTCTCTTGTTATATTTATAGTCTCTTGGATTGCCAACATGGTGTCTTCTCGATTTGATGGCACTGACTTTCCGAGATGGAAAGCTCAGATGTGGTATACATTGGTTCGTGCCGGGTTACACATGTATGTGCATAGAGATGCACAAAGGCCTCATGACATGCCCGAACATATATGGATGGATATGGATGCATTGGCTAGCTCCACTATCCGATTAGAGCTTGTGGATTCTATATATGAGTCTGTTATGTATGAGGAGATGAGTAGTGCATTATGGCAGAGACTACATGATATGTATGCGAGTCCATTGGCTCATGTGAGACACAGATCACATCGACGACTTCCATGTTGGCATTGTGGTCATGAGGGCCATATTCGATGATGTTGCTTCAGGCGGATGCAACGACAGCGTCAGAGATATGCACGTGATGTAGGTCAGGTAGTGATTTTAGGAGAGTCTATGGCACTTGACTATGCTAGGGATGGTGATATCACTTTCTCCTATGGTTCATCTCAAGATTCGTCTTGTTCGTTGGATAGCACACATATGGTTTGGTTGCTTGATGCATTAGCTGCTTTTCATGTTACTCCACATCGTGAGTTGTTTTGTCGATTCTCAGGTGAGAGTCGTGGATGTGTGCACATGCTTGATGATATGTCATATGACATTGAGGGTGCAGGAGATGTATGCCTTATGCTACCTAGTGGAGCATCACTTATGCTCAAACATGTACGTTATGTGCCTTCATTCCCTATGAGCTTGATTTCAGTTAGCCAGTTACAGGAGAGCAGGTATTATGCATTCCTTGATGAGCATCATTTTCAGTTGCAATTGGGACAACTTATGCTTGTCAGAGGTACTAGGATTGGGCACAGGTATCCACTGCATGTACTTCATGTGAGAGACAGTCTCGTCTGAGTGGGAGTTCAGCCTTATGTGCGATGTGAGACTCGTCACGTCTAATTTTGTCTACCTACATAAAGGTCTATTGACATTCATGATGCACATGTATGGTAGGATTTAGATGCTCAAATGGATGCACATGTAGAGCATGTTTTGGATGCTTATGATGCTTATATAGAGCATGATTTTATTGATCATATGGATGATCATGTGGACCACACTTTGGATGATCAGTTGGATGCTTTAAAGCATGATGTAGATGCTCATGTAAAGCATTGTGATGATACTCAGTTAGAGTGTAATAATCACTTTGACCTTGGTGTTGATGTTGTGCAGTTAGCTCATATGGAGCATGATGATACACGGTGTGTGGTAGAGCACGATAGCTCTTATGATACACAATGTATGCTAGAGCATACTAGCTCTTAGGGTGCACAACTAGACACATCCTTGGTTGAGAGGATGGCTGATTTGGATGTTGAGGAGTCAGCTATTATGCAGTCATTCTTGGATTTGCTCATGCTAGATGTTGACACAAATATATCATGATATGTTGCTCTTGATGATGGTGCTTTGGATGCCTTGGATAGAGGGATGGCTGACATGCTTAGGTTAGCCAGGATAGCACATGTTTCATCAGCATTCGAGAGTCTGATATACGAGTTGTTATGCTCGAGACCAGATATTGCAGTTGCTATTGGAGCATTTGCACTTGGACTTGTCAGTCATTCGATGATCGACATAGGCATAGAGCGAGTAGGAGCTTTGCAAGAAGTTCATCAGTTCTTGCATCAGTCAGATATGAGCTGGACTCTTATTGATACGAGTCTAGAGTAGTTTGAGGTGCATGGATACACCTTGTTTGAGGCAGTTGGTGTAGGGTGATATGTATGGATTGAGATCTGGACTCTTCCTATATATTAGTGTATATTCCTACATCATTCTTTGTATATTTTTCCACTGATGGTCACATTGACCATTAAGTGGGAGATTGTTGGGGATATAAGGGTCATGTGACCTTACCCCCATATTCATATATATACATCATATATAGAGCATTGCCTCAAGAGAGATCATTATATGGGTTTCAAGGCTCCCACACACATTTAACTTGGAGGAGGTGCACAAACTGTAGGCAACACCTTGTGCAAAGTTGTATAAAAAACTTTACACATTTGATAAGTCAATGAGTGAATTATGTGCAACAGACTTTCTGTGTAGTCACCTTCTTCACAGGTTGTTCAAAATTTTGATAATTGATCATTGATCCTCCAAATTGGTGAAGGTTTTGAGTTACTCTTGTTATAGAGGTGCTCTAACTTCAAGAGTAGCTTGTTCTTTTGGAGATTAACACTCTCCATCAATTTCCAGAGCTTCCCTTACCAAATTGTTGGTCAATTTGAAACGCTTCAATTCATTTCCTCGCATAAGAGAAGGAAGTACAAATGTGCTGAATCGTTTCTTCTCTTTACTGGGAGTGAGGGTGCTAATCAAGTACAAACACCTTAGGAAGTTCGGCTTTGGTAAATGAGATTTGAAGTAATCATATAATCTAGCCTTCTTCCATATTGGTTGCAATCCTTCACTATTTTGAAGCCTCTCAAACTCTCGTGTAAAGAAATGATATCGGCCCCAGCGTCTGTTGAACTCTATCTCAGCCTCCCATAGATAGGTGCCATCTCCAAGGGGTCCTGCAACTTCACTGAACCAATGGGAGTTCTTGCTTACAGGCGATGTGTGCCCTTGGGGGGGATTTTGAATACGTATGACATGTAATGCTCTCAATGCTTGTGGTCTTTCCTTCAACTCCTCCTGAATAGGGAGACTCTCAATGTCTACTATCTAAGGACTAGTGCCTGCTTGGGATCTCGTTCCTATAGCCTCGGCCATATTGAGGGAAGCGATCGCCGATTTTGTGAGAATATACAAATGAATGTTAACATTGCAAATGGACACAAAGTGGTGATGTGTCCCTGTTACAACATTAACATGACAAACTGTAATGTAGTTAGTCAGTTAGTTAGTGCTCGCATGTGTGTGAGTGTGAAATGTGGTTAGTGGATGCGGGATACCTATGTGCTAATTGGGGTGGTAAGGTGGCATGTGGATACAGTTAGTAAGCGGAGGTGTCTTTACAGTGGGATCGGGTGGTTTATTACAAGATTTGGGCTGCCAAACACAATGGATGGCTTTCACTTTTAATTTTGTGGATACTCTGGAGGGCTTTACCAGAATGTCTACTTGGAAATGAGGATATTTAGGGGCCCATTTACAAGTGATTCTACTTGTGCTCATGGACGAATATGTGTTTGTGCGTATCGGATAAGAGTGGATAGCACCTGTTCGAGTGCAAGTATCATGTTGTACATGGTGTGGTTTATGTGTGACTATTTGAGCCTGCAAGCAAGCCTTAGGCACCCAAATTTGTCTTGATTGTGGGTCAGCCTTCATTGACTTCTTGGCTACCCAGATAGGCTTTACTTTCGTAGAAGGGTTCTATCATTGATCACTAGTATCACGTTGCGTCAATGGTGGTGACTTGACCGCAACAAGTTGCTCGCCTTTTCGTACCCATACTTGTTTTGGTGGCTGAGACACCTTGCTTTGTACTTTCCTTTGGCTTCGAGCATAGGTCGTCTACTTCTTCTGCCTTTGGCACTCCTTTGGTTGCTGTGTCCCTATGACTTTTGGAAAAGAAGGGAGTTCCATCGTGTCCTTGACTTCTTTTTTGAGACAATCGTCCCTCTGCATCACATAGTTTTGGACAAGAATAGCATCGTCATCTTCATGTGTACTCCTGGAAGGACCAAGAGTTTGTTCCTTTCCTAGTTCCTTGAGTGCTTCATTTTCTAACTCAATTGTAATGCGGTTCTGATTTACCCAAACTTGAAGAAGTCCACTTCTTAGGTTGAGGTTGACTGCATGCTCATAGATCCAGTCTTGACCCAAGACAAGAGGCTCAGTGAGGTCCTCATCTTCGCACACTAGCACCTTAACTATCATGAGAGCATCCTGAATGTAGAGGGGAAGTTCCACCTCGCCCATGTAAGGGGTTTCCACACCTCCCAATCCTATAAGGTATGCTTCTATAGGATTGGCACTTAAGTTCAATTCTTGACAGTAAGAAAGTTTAACAGCACTAGTGGCTTCACCTGAGTCAATCAAGGCCCATACAGTCCTTGCACTCTTTCCTTGTCCTATCTCTAAGGTTACAAAAGGATGTCTATCAATTATTCTATTGGAACTTACACCTAAGACTTCGCACATAGCCATATGATATCCTGGATCTGCATAGGCATCTGTCCTAGGCTGATCTCTACCCTGCCTTCTCAATTTCATTTTTCATATGCGTTCCAATGCTTCTGCCTGTGCTTCTTCTTGGATTCGTTTTTCTTCTTCCTTACGTTTCTTTGTAGTATTGAGTCAATTGAGCATCTCCTCCGTGAGGGGTTCCTGATATAACTTGACTTTGCATCCACTGGTGTAACTTGGTAGGATGTCACCTTCTAGAGTGGCTAGTTGAACTACTCCACTTGTGGAGATCCTATTGGTATTCATGGGTCCATAGTCTCTCTTCTCTAATTTTCGTGCATGTTGCTTCAAGGTGTAGACTAAAACTAAGTCTCCTGCTTTCAAGCCCTTATCCTTCACATGTGCATCAAAGTACGCCTTCTGTCTTTTCTTAGCTGCATATATCCCTGCGGCCGCTCTCAGTCTTGTTTCACCTAGCCGTTCAAGATAAAAAATCCTAGAAGATAGTTCATGGCCTATCCAGTCATGCTCTTGTGCTACTCTCAGGGTAGGTATCAAGAAGTCCAATGGTAGCACTGCATTTTGGCCAAATACCATATGAAAGGGTGTGGCTTGGAGTACCGTTTTATAGGCAACTCGGTATGCCCAAACAGCATGGTGTAGCTGTTTGTCCCAATCAGAGCGTTTATTATTCACTAGTTTGGTTACACATTGCATAGAATCTTATTTGTGCTTTTCGCTTGCCCATTAGCTTGTGGATGATAGGGGGCAGAATTCTTGTGTATCACCAAGAACCCTTGAAGAAGATTTTCAATGACTTCATTCAAGAAGTGAGTGCCTCTATCATTGACTAGCTCTATTGGTAGCCCATATCTAGTGAACACATTCTCAAATAAGAACTTAGCAGTCGTCTGAGCATCGTTCTTCGTTGTGGCTTTTACTTCTACCCACTTGTTAGATAGTCTGTGGCCACAATGATGTATTCAGCATGTGAAAACTTAGCTGGGGGATTAATGGGACCAACAAAGTCTATTCCCCATTTAGAGAATGCACGTCCATCCATCATAGGTTTCAATGGCATCTCATCTTTGCGTATAGGATACTGAGTTCGCTGACAAACATCACACCTCTTCACTTAGGTATGTGCATCCATGTGAAGGGTTGGCCACCAAAGACCTGCAAATAGTATTGCCTTGATCACTCTATCTGGTCCAAAATGTCCTCTTGCTACACCTTGGTGAGCCGTTTCCAAGATCTTCAGATATTCACTCTCATGGACACATAATATAAGATATCCATCTTTTCCACGCTTGTATAGAGTATCCCCAATGAGGGCGTAATCTAGGGCTTCTTGTTCTAAACTTCTTTGCTTGGCCAATGTCATTTCTTGAGGGAATGCTTTCGTCCTTAGAAAGGTTACTAATGGTTCAGTCCAATATGGTATTAGAGTCACTTGGTACAGAGTAGCATGCTCCATAGGTGGTTTACTGCGACAGACTGGGCATTCTTTACACAACTTATGTACATTTGCTTCCATAGTAGGCCAATGCACTCCGAATCTCCTTAGTGTCTGTAAGGTTTGTTGCTTAGAGTAGTGTTGCTCTAATGCACCCACATGTGCTTATTACAACATGATGAAAACTACTACAGGATACGACGGTGGTGCAATTGGTCATGGAAGAAAATCCTCCGAGACCAGAAAGAGAGCAACAAAAAGTTCCTCATCTAGGAGCACTAGGCAAGAAGCCCCGATCTTTGACCAGGCTACAAATAGGAAGAAGACTAGGGTCGGGGGAGAACAATAGAAGATGCCTTTTGAATGGCCCAACGAGACATGGAGGTTGCAATCCCAAAGCTTGTAGTAAGTGTACCTATGACTCCTTTCTTTATGAGCCACATCTTGAAGAATATATTTTAGTATATGATTTCAGAGTAGCTTGGATTGAACCATCTTTGGGGAACAAGGAAGGTTGCATTTTTCCCAAAATTTTAGCCTTCACAGACGTGTTTACCAAGTTCCTCAGTTTTAGGCAAGGAGGACATCATTTCGAATTTCTGTAGGTGTAGCAAACTAGCAAAATTCATATGGCCAAAGCATGCATGCCAAAGCTTTGCATCTGACATAGCCTAGGAATCATGTACTGCACATGTTAAATCATTCACAGATTTTTCATAGTCTATGAGCTTATACAACCCACCTCCTCATGCTCATGTTGTATTTCAAAAATACAAGTGCAGTATGGGTTTGTGTGTTGAGTGTGGTCCATCCAAGTTCTAATGGTGCCAAAAGAGAGCTCTTCTAGTTCATGCTCAATACATCTCAAGATGTTGCAAGATATAGAGACCATGCATGAAGGAAATCTACTCAAAACAAAGGACATTGTGAGAAAGGAATTGTGTTATAGAGAGCTGCTTAAGTTGTTTTAAAAGTCTCTAGAGACATTTATAAAGCACAATTTTATTTTTCAATGGAAAGGAGATTATTTCAAGATATGTGTCACTGCATTTCCTATGGATCTTGTGGTCCTAGTTGTAGATTTCTCTGAGGCCTATAAATTTAGCGAGCAAAATGAAATTCAATCTATGCATTGGTGGCCTTTGCAAGTGACCATTTTCCTTCATATAACATATTTTCACACTGATCAAGGAGTAAAGAAGTTGATACACTTCTTCATTTCACATGATAAAAAGCATGATACTCTCTTTGTTCAATGTTTTTTTGAGTTACATTGGCAACAACTCAAAGAGATTAACTTGGTGTTGGAGTTTGAGGTATGCAGATGTACACAAATAGCACTAGGAAGAAGAAGAAGAATCTTGGAGCACAACATAACATTGAAATAAATTACCAAGTGAATGTATAAAGATAAGCAACCTATTAGGGTTATAGGCATATATACAAGCCGTGGGAAAAAAAACCTCCTAAAGAGGGAAAAAAGTGCCCTGGTAGTCCTAAGTGTGTGCACACGCATCACTACCAAAACATATCAACAAATCCCCTGTTGTAGAAAATAGAGGCACAAGGAGGAGCCCCAAAATTTTCAAATTAATGGGCATAATTTTCTTCTTCAAAATCCTATGAAATTCCCTCAAAGCTATGTAAATGCACTAGAGGAGTCCCCTAGATGCATAAGCCCAACTCATTGTAACATATTTCTTGTAAAATAGTAGGAGAATATAGATTAGTCAATAAAGTGCCAATCACTTGTGTGAAAGGATCATTTTTAGGGCACAGGTATATAAGTCACTTTGTGACTCTTTGTAAAGACTTTTTGCCATTGTGAAGAAGGAGAGCTCAAAAAATTTCGAATTTGCTTCTTTCCTGCAGATTTTCATCTTCTCTATGATCTTTTGTGTGTGTGTGAAGCTTGGAATGTGTGTGTAGGACTATTGTCTACCCCTCCCCATCACTTCTGAACGACTGCAGTGTGTGTGTGATCAAGCACGAGTTGTGGAGTGAGTGTAGGTGTTTCTCACCATTCACTATTTTGGCCATAACTTGAATAGCGGTTGTCAGATTCAAGTGATACGAAGAATAGAGGCGTCTCGTCGAGAGCTTCAAAAGGAACCTGCTATTGACCATATTCGGAGTTCAGGGCTAGGAGAAACATTCGAATTTGTATTTACTGCTGTAAGTGGTATCGCGGCAGACACTTTCAGAGATTAAGTGAGTTGGAGAGGTAGTTTAGTCTTTACTCATGCATTGTAGTTGAACCACTTCATTTTCCATCATGTGCGCACACGTCCTCATACACTTGGTTAGATCAGTTCTTCGGATTGATAATTAAGCGTGTGTCAATCCGCCCCTATATGTACTTGTGTGGCAAATGAGATTTATTCTCTTTGACACAAGTCCCTAAGACCTCGTGACTTAGGTACACACATTTTTGGCACCGTTTCCATGGAACACACTCAACCAAGGTGCCTTCGTGATGGTTATAGCTCTGGAGTAAAGGAATCATACTTGTAGAAGTGAATTCGTTTAGTGGCAAGTAGTCAAACACTTCACCACTTGTTACTTCACATCCCGGAGGTGTGTGTGATGAGTTTTTAGGTTTAGGGTTAGGAGTGAAGGAAAGAAGAAGGAGTTAGGGTTAGGTCAAGGAGAGAAGTGGAGTAGGAGTGAGTTAAAATCATCAAGAAAATTTCAAAAATGTACTTAATAGGTGTTCCACCAGACCACTATAGTCTATCACTCCATATGAGGCTTGGCATGGTTGCAAGCCATCTATTGTGGAAGATGCAATTAATTTTGTGGAAGATGCAATTTAGCCCTTAATTTCATGTGCCAAGTAGACTATAGTTAGCTCTAAAGATGAGTATGACACTTTGATGCCTCTTTTTATAGGTGGAGAGTCAAGTGCTAGCTCGAATGAGGCAATTTCTTAGACTTTACAGGTTTCACATGATGATGCAGATCATTCCATTTTTTATGCAATTTTACATGATGCACTTGTTGATGAGAGGGGTGATATAGAGGAGGCAAAAACTATACCTAATGATTGGTTTAGACCATGCTAGATAGAAAATTAGATGCATCTCCATCATATCGTATGCGTTCAAGATCTCATAGTGTTTCTTTTGCATCAAATTTCTATACTATCTGCCTCTAGTCTTTGTGATGAGAATGAGCATATTGCTTTTGATGAAGCACAAAATTCAAAAAATTGGATGGCTGTCATGCAATTAGAATATGATGCTATTATAAATAATGGTACCTCGCCTTATGTGATTTGCCTCCAAGAAAAAAGTTCATTGGCACTAACTGGGTATACAAGCTAAAGCATAAGCCTGGTAGAACACTTGACAGGTATAAGGCTAGGCTTGTTGCAAAAGGTTATGCTCAAGAGAGAGACATTTATTTTGATGAGACCTTTGCACCCACTTGCCGAATGACCACCATTTGTAGCATTTGTGCACCTACAGATCATCATGGCAAGGTGTGTATTTATTGGATATGACAACAATCAAAAGGGCTACAGGTTATACAACCCTACCAACAAAGGATTCTTGGTAAGCAGAGATGTAGTTTTTGATGAGAACAATTCATGGTATGAAGATTCATGCAGGAAGATCAATTTACCATATGATCTTGAAGAAGATTTTCCAAAGCTTGGTAGAGAACAATCAAAGATTGAAGAACAAGACACCTCAGAGGATGATGAAGAATCTCACATGGAAAAGATCAAAGCATGGAAGTCTAAAGGTAAAGCAAAATTGCAGGAACTTGGACATGAGGCAGAATCATCACATCATGGCCTAAGAAGATCTATGAGGGAAAAGAAAAAACTAGAAAGGTATGGGTTTGACACCTCATTAGTAACTAAACATTCTATCTACATAGCACAGGACATAAACCAAGAGGAGCCATCATCATTTGAAGAGGCCAAAGCAAAAACAGAATGGAAGCATGCAATGAAGGAAGAGATTGAAGCACTTGAGGAAAACAACACTTGGGATTTGGTGCCCAAGACTTCATCCATGAAGGTAATAGGCTCAAGATGGGTCTATAAACTCAAGAAGAATTCTGATGGTTCCAATAACAGGTATAAGGCAAGGCTTGTAGCAAAAGGCTTTGCACAAACTCAGGGAATTGATTATGAGGAGACCTTCTCTCCTGTGGCAAAGATGCCTACTATTAGGGTTTTGCTTAGTATTGCCTCTTCCAAGAATTGGAAGATACTTCAACTAGATGTAAAGAATGCATTCTTGAATGGTTGGATAACAGAAGAGGTATATATGGCACAACCACCTGGTTTTGAGAATCAAGTTTATCCTGATTATGTGTGTAAACTTAACAAAGCATTGTATGGTCTCAAGCAAGCTCCAAGAGCTTGGAATTTCAGGCTTGTTTCATTCTTGCAGGACAAAGGCTTTCAACCAAGCAAGGCAGATCCTTCACTCTTTATTAAAAAGAGTAATTCCGAGGTCATCTACCTATGTGTATATGTAGATGATATTATATTGACAGGAAATGATGCAGATGGTATGAAGAAGATCAAAGATAAGATGAGAGAAGAGTTCAAGATAAGTGATTTGGGTTCACTTACCTACTTCCTAGGTTTGGAAGTTGTCTACAAAGATCATGGTTTGTTTCTCACTCAAAGAAAGTACATTAAGGACATGTTGGCAAAATTCAAGATGCAAGATTGTAAGATTGCAGGTACTCCAATGGAGGTCAATCACAAATTGAGCTCACATGAAGGTGAACTCATAGAGGACATCACATCATATCAAAGTCTAGTGGGTAGTCTCAACTATGCCACATTGACAAGAGTAGATATATGTTACAGTGTGAGTGTGCTAAGTCAATTTATGCACACACCAAGGAAACCACATATGGATGCTGCCAAAAGGATTCTCAAGTATCTCAAAGGAACCATAAATGAAAGACTTTATTATCCTTATGTATCTGATTTAGGTTTGAAGCTATTTTCTGATGCAGATTGGGCTGGCTCCAAGGAAGATAGAAGGAGCACTTCAGGTTATCTTACCTTTGCAGGTTCAAAGCTTATTTCATGGTCATCCAAGAAGCAACCCACAGTTGCTCTCTCTTCTACTGAAGCTGAATATAGAGGTCTTGCCATAGCTACACAAGAAGCTATGTGGATGAAGACATTATTCAAAGATCTTGGATTGGAGTTTGGAACTCCAACTATTTTTGGTGACAATATGAGTTCTATTCACTTGGCTGCTAATCCTATTTTTCATGCAAGGACTAAACATATTGAAGTTCGTTATCACTATGTACGAGAGAAGGTTCTAAGCAAAGAGATTCAAATATCATATGTGTCCACTCATCAACAATGTGCAGATATTCTAACCAAAGCATTGGATGGTACAAAGCTTTGCAAATTCAAGGCTATGATTGGTTTGCAGGTAATCTTGGAAGATTGAAGACCTCAAGCATACTTGGCTTGAGGGGGAGCTGTTGGAGCAAGTCTATGACAAGCCTAAGTATTGGCTTCAGTCTCACAAAGTCTTAGAAGAAGCTTTAAAAAGAAGACTATGTAAAGCTCACTTGTGAACTACCTCTTATAACTTTTGAAGAGTTTACTTAATGTAAAAGTAAGAGAATCTTAAGTGGTTGAGTCCACTTGATCAAGAATGGAAAGAGGAGCCACAAATTCGTGATTTGTGGTAGGTAGAGAATCAAATCAATCATTGATTGATTGGAGAGTGATTGAGGGAAGTTAGCCTCCCAAACTCAACTATAAATAGATGGCAGTTTTAGTCGTGGTTAGAGAGACCTATGTGAAGACCTCCAAGAGCTGAGCTTTATGCCATATCAAGGTGTGATTACAAGGCACACATATGTATCAGTAAGTCATTGTATTGTACAAGCAATATACTTTCATTTTCATGATTCTTTGAGTTCATCTTTCCATGTTCTTGTGAAGTGTACTACTCACTGCCATTACTCTCAGTTTTTCTCAGTCAGCTTGCAGAGATGTTTTCTCTAAGCTTGGTGCATCATTTTCAGTGATTTAACTTGTTAAAGTTAGCTCTATACGTCTACTATATGCTCACAAATTTTCATGTCATTTGGATGTTGCAATCTTCAGTTATGTTCATTTGAAGTCAACAGGGTCTGTTCATCTTCACTTCTCTGTCAGGTACCCGACTTTTTCACTCATCTTGTCAGAGCCATTTCTCAGTGGTTACTTACCCAAATTCAGTGATTTAAAGCTTTTTGGATTCGACTTACTTCCTAATATAACCATACAAATTTTCATAATCATTAGATTTCTACATTTTGAGTTATGTTGATTTTTCTGCTCACTGGTCTATTTCTGTAGCAGCCCGTGAAAATCGGGATGATATCATCACTTGTTAAAACTCATTCTCAGTGTGTGGTTCATTATTTTTGATGAGATTACTCTTGAAAGTTATCTCTTTAAGTTGCCTAGACTTCGCGAAGAGGAATTGAGCTAATTGCTGCTGTGCTCAGAGAATTATGTAAAACACTGGACAGGTGTATGAACCAAGAATAGCAAGTTTTCACCTCTGAGCTAACTCCAACTTATCTGTTTTGATCTATCTTTTTGAGAGTGATCTTCCAAGGTACATAGGGTGTCTAATACATCCATTGGCAAGCTAAAAGGGCCCACCATATACTCCTGGAGTTCATTTGGCTGGTGTAGATCAAGGATTTTGCAACACCTCTTCATCTTCAAGCACATAACTATCCATCTCTTCTCATTTGGGTGGTCAAACATGGAAAAACTAGGTAGGACTCGTGGGTTTTCTCTTGAGAATGGTTTTGAAAAGCTCAAAAATGGCTTAGAGCCATTGGATTGCTTCATAGATCCAAGGGCTAGCATGAAATGCAAAAAGTCAAGGTAACTTAGATCTTGCACCCTTGGATTGGCTTAAGAACAAGTGGTTGAGATCTTGGCAATGATGGAGAAATGTGCCATCACTGTAGACCCTTAGATCAACATCAAATCGGACACCTCGCCTTGAATTCCGCTGAAGAACTGCGCTTGTAATCGTAGCCCTTGGATCTAGCCAAGATCCTATGGATCTGATTGCTCCATTTGAATGAAAAGGTGCCTTTTTGTATGGGCCATTAGATCCAGGCCTTGATCGGATAGCGGCACTCATCTTCGAAAAGTTCTCAACCCCATTTGCGCTGAAGCGTAGGATTAGTCAACATCCAATGGTCCAACATCTTGCAGAAGGTTGGGAAAGATTCTCTGCAAACTCCCACGAGACCTGACACCTTCTCTCTCTTAATTTTCATGTACTTTAAACTAAGCCATTGATTCAAACAATCCAAGGGCTATGGATGCTCACGACTGAGGATTTGAATACACATCTTTTTCAAGCATTGTTTTATTCACACAATACCAGTAGTGGTTTTTTGTACCAACGAAAGAGACTGTTCCTCTATCACCAGCAAGTACATATAGTGGGGATGATCACGCATTTAAATTATCGATTCAAAAAGTATTTTGAATCGAACCGAGTGTATGAAGATGTGCACTTACACAATGGTCAATGGAGTGATATAGTTACCATTGCATGCAGATGAGTGCCATCACTCACATTCATCACTTACATAGGTGGAAATGGTGTCATGATACATGAAACAGTAGTAAGTACAAAAACGAACTTTCCTCTCAGCTCCGAACTCAGAATATGGTCAATAACAGGTTCATTTCAAAGCTCTCGATGAGACGCATCCAATGATGGCAAGTTATGGGCAAAAAACTGAGCTGTGCAACTCACCTTATCTCACCACAAACCTCCTCAAAATTTTCACACACATTACACACTTCAAAAAAGCAATGAAATGGATAGACGACACTTCCATGCACTCAATTCAAGCTACAATCACACATTCAATCTCACAAGCAAGGAGGTACAAGAGGAAGAAGAGGCAAATTTGAAAATCTGAGTTCTCCCTTACTCGCAATGGCCAAAAGTCTTTACAAAGTGTCACAAAATGACTTATATACATGTGCCCTAAAAATGGTGCTTTCACACAAGAGATCGGCACTTTTATTTGCAAACTCTAGTCTCCTACTATGTTACAAGGATTATGATACAAGGTTTGGGATTTATGCATCTAGAGGACTCCTCTAGTGCATTTAAATGGCTTTATGAGATTTCCATAGAGATTTGAAGAAGAAAATTGGTGCTTATAATTGAAAATTTTTGGGGGCTCCTTTTTTGTGTCCCTTTTTCTCTGCAACACCCTCTCCCTCTTTGTCTCTGTCGTCCCTTGATAGGATTTGCTGTGATAATTCGGGCTGCCATGCACACATCTAGTGACTAAGAATGTGATTGTTTTACTCACCCATTTCAACTTCTTAGCCTCTACCTCTTTCTAAATTTGGCCTTTGGATAAATCTTTGTTCTCACACAGCTGGCCTGTTGTATTGCTGAAGCATGTTTACTTCTTTTCACTACACACACCTAATGGCTAAGAATGTGCCTGTCTTAGTCACCCTCTTCAACTTTTCAGCCTCTGCCCCTTTCCAACTTTTGGTCTTAGAAGGATTTTTGTTTCTTGGCTGCCCACTGGATGGGGGTTGGTAGTTGGGATTGGCTCCTGGCATTGAGAACTGAGCATTAGTCCTCACCAGAATGCTCTGTTGTTGAGTCTGCCCAAAGTTTTGGTAGGCAAAGCTTTGGTAAGTTCCTTGAGTTTATGGGAGGTTGTTCCCTCGTCTCTAGGGGGAAACACTGGAATGCCTTGATATCTTAATCGGGATCATTCTGGATCCGAAATAGGCCAATAATTTCTCATATTCCTGTCAAGGTAAGTAATTCAAAGAGATCCTCCAGATCTTGTAGCTTATAAATGGTGACAAATTGCTACTTTCTCCCCATAAAGATGAAGGGGCTTGTAGTAGTTTCTCCATCCCAATTACCATATACAGATTAGTCAATGTGTCATCCTAAGGGATCTTGTCACCTCTCCAAACTCTGTTCACTTTAGACTTACCTTGGGGTGTAGAAATCCTATCTTCATTATTCTCCCCATTAGGGTGATCTATGCTCTCATTCTCCCGTTGTTCACTTATGGTTTCAAGATAGTTTTTCACTACACAAATTACTCCCCTTTTGTCCATGTAGAATCCTCGTTCATACTTTTGCTCCTTTCTTCATTCGTGCCACTGATCTATTTAACCCATCTATCTAGATTGGCAAATCATGCTGATTGGTCTTCATGTACTTGAGAGAGGTCCTATATTCTCCTTCAATGACGGATATGAATCTTGCCAAGGGCATAGAGCTATGCATGTCTTTAGAAGCCATTCTAGCTTCTTCGTCTGACTCACTAGAGGTATCAGAGTAATGGGAATTGGCACTAGGTAGATTTACACTTCCTACTGATGATATGACACTACGTCGGCTTCCTAGGACACGTCTTGAGTGTAGGTTCATTCACAGATCCCTAAGTCGGGTTAGTGGGTCTCCCCGATTTGTGTTTATTCTAGGAGTTTATTTGAACCAAATTGGTTTTTTTTTAATAGGCTTTTCAGCAGTTTACAAGTTTTCGTGATACAGGATACCTAAAGCACAAATGATACACGATACTCAAATCAAAACAATACACGATACTTGACGATGATGATACATGATACTTGGACAATGTCATGTATCCATGATACATGATACCTGAGCGATACACGATACAAGGCAAGGTCATGATACATGATACATGAGGGATACATGATACACGATACACGATACACGATACACGATACACGAGGGATACATGATACACAATACATGATACACGATACACGATACATGATACATGATACACGATACACGATACATGATACACGATACACGTTACCTATGATTGGGATGATACACGATACACTATACTTGATGATCGTGACAATACATGATACCAAGATGTTGTGATACATGATACTGGGCCAAGGTCACGATACATGATACATGATACACCAATCTCTAATGATACACGATACTTGGGACTTGGATGATACACGATACACAATACATGATACACAAGAGCAATGATACACGATACTTAGAGTACAAATGATACTTGGCATGAAACGATACACGATACTTAGTGTTGCGATACACAATACTTGAGTGTCACGATACATGATACTCAAATGCTGTGATACATGATACTTAGGTATCATGATACTCGACCCAATGATACACAATACCTAGGTATCGCAATACACGAGGAGTATAGGTATCGGTGATACATGATACCTGCTAGGTATCACGACACATAAGAATTCAAGTATTGCCATACTTGAACTCGATCGATCATGATACTTGGACTTATCTCACTCAAATGAAAGAGTTTTTTAGAACAAAATACATGAATGTGCTCCTTGTGCACTCCTCTCCATCGCTATGTGCCTGTGGCAATCAAACTCTCACTCTATCCCACGATACCTCTCCCACAATACCGATTGCGGCCCCGATCACATTTTGAGCAGATTTAATTTGATTTTAACTTGAAAATGTTGGAAATGATCTTGCATTTTTGATATGAACACTTTCTAAGAAAGAGAAATCTTATCCTCCTCTTTATCCTCTATTTGATTGGCTGAACACCTTCATTATCTTGTATAAAAATAGTCATGTGTAATGAAAAGAACAAGGCACATTGTATTATTTTATTCGTGCATATGAGAAATTCTATCTCTCTCTATCTTATCACCCTTTCTCTCTCTCCTCTCTCACTCCTCTATCGACCTCTATCCGTATGTGAAGGCTACCATTTGCTTCTGTGTTCGTGCGGTATAGCTCCTCGATTTTGCAAATGCATCATGTGGTATCAGAGCTCGGTTGTGATGTTGGTATGGTCGAAAGTTACTGCACCTGTTTTGATGCCATAGCTTTGGAGGTACAATTGTTACTGTCAGGAGACGGTCTATGACAATCTTTCTCAGTGAGGCTGATAACAATCACTGAGCCAACTTTGGGCAGGTAAGGTTGGAGCTATCCTTTCATGTGCATTGCATGTCCTGGCAGAGCGACATTTTGAGTTACTTCAGATCTCTTGCAAGCTCGACACATAAGTCAAAGCTCTTCGATTCAGTTTGTAGTTTTGAGTGTATTTTATTGATTCAATAAGAAAGAGTGAGAGATGGAGTCAAGCAATGACATCATGGGCAATATTAGGTGCGGCCTTGTGATGATGATGAGTACTACAACCAACAAAGGATCCAAGTAGGAGGACTCACGACTATCAGACTGCTTGAGTGGATGCTTGAGAAGGAGATTTTCTTGCAAATAAAATCGTTTTTGCTGAGAAGGGGGTTTTGGTGGAAAGTCAAATGCAAAGTCAATGCAAAATCCAGATGCCGAGGAGTTCAACTTCATTATTGCTCAATGGATAAAGGTGAGAACATCTGGTGTGTGCAACAAATGTCAAACTCGAACATCACATAAAGATGAAGAAACATCGCTTCCAGAAAATGAAGCTTTACAAATGAAATCTTCCATCACCGACATGTTATTGCTGAACCATTGCTTGCGGACCGTGTGAAAGAATGAAATGCCAACGTTTATTCAACTCACCTTTTATGTTGCAGTTTAGTTTCAGAGATAACCCACATAGTTCTTTTGCATTTGAGTTGAGCATTCTTTTGCACTAATAGCCATACATATATTGGGGCCTTGTGATTTAATATGTAGCTACACGTGCACATCTTGAAGAAAATAAGTAACGAAAATATGTGGGTGGCATGACAGTCAGAGTTGCATAAAAAGTCTTAGCAGGTCTTTGCAAACATGTTATATGAATACGTGGGTCATTTCGCACACAAAGCTATTCATTCATTCCAAGATAGTTGCTGTTGTTCCTTTCATGGTAGATAAGTATCCGCATCCATGACAACCTGAAGTATGAAGTATAATGTGTTTTCCAGACGTTGCAACTATTCTTATGCTAGCTTAGTGATAAAAGATATTGCAAATGCTAGTAAGTCATTTCTTTCAAAACATCACTATGTAAAAGCTTTTAGTGATTTGTAATAACTCCTACATATGTAGGTATAAGCATGACAATATCGATTTCTTTTATGTACGGGAATTAGACACTCCCTTTTATATGAAGGAAGGACCTTTCCCAAAGTGTTTCTTTATAGTTGTTTTGTATAAAAGAAGGACCTTTCCCAAAGTGTTTCTTTATAGTTGTTTTTCCCTACAAGAAGTGCCTTTATATAAATGAGAGCTATGATGATAAGTGCAACTTTAACAAAAGGACGGATGATAAGTGCAACTTGTAGAAACTTCCTTTGGACGGGCGATCACAATAGAAGGGGGGTGCCTAAAATCAAATGGTCCATCTGCACCAGCCATAGAGATAGTGGGGGACTTGGTATCCTGGACATTGGGTGCATGGCTAACAAATTGGCAGCCAAATGGATGATTAAGGCTTGGTGCAATGGGGAGGCCTCGTGGGCCAAGTTGATCTTCAGAAATAAGAACGAGTTGGATCTCATGGGTTTCCCAAATTGGAAGAATCTCGACATCTTGACCTTGCTATTTTCCCCGATCCCCATCTTCTCGAAAGGCTCTAATCTCGTGTGCTCCCTATGGAAGAGTTGTAATAAAGTCAAATGCTACACAAGAATTAGTGAAGACTGGAAGTGGGCTGCCAGTATCAGACAAAACGACTCTATCTGGTTTCCGATCCATGGCATCCGGAGTGTGGAATCTTGGAACATTCAAAATGCCAAGAAGTTATGGAACAAAGGCTTCAAAAAATGGAAACATCTCTAGAAACAAGACACCAACTGTTGGATCAACTTCGAGAATATTGACCCTAGCGTCAACATTTCGTATGAAAAATGGAACACTTTGCAAAGCAGATGTCTCGCCTTGGATTGATGCAAAACTCGCCTTCTCATGGGAAACGACACATCGAGCTCGCTTGGTCTCAAATGGCACAATGGGAATAGCCTATCAAAAATCCCGAACATCAAAGAAACGATTGACTATCAGGTTAACCTCAACAAGAAGTGGTGCCTGTCATGGACGCGGCTTCGGTGGGACATGAAGTTCATGGCTATCTGGCACCGCCTCATAGAAATCAAAAAGTCTGTCCTCTTATGGCAAATTCTTCATTATGGAATCTGGACCAATCCTAAGGCTAGCAAACTTTGTGGGATTCCTCCCTAGTGCAAATGCTGCCACCGGTCTATCGAAGATGTTCCACACATCTTCTTTACCTGCCCCAACTCCAACAGACTCTGGCAGACGGTCAAAAAGAAACTTAGACTTCAGAAACATCTCAGTTGGCAGCAAGCCCTGCTGGGAGAAGCGATCGATTGCTCCGCGACTCTCTGGAACGCCATCAGAGGGGAGGTCCTATGGAAAATCTGGCGGGAAAGATGTGCTCTCAACTTCGGTGACTCCCCCAAGGAGTGGTCAATTGAGAAATCCTTGTTCCTCCTTGGAAAAAGGATTGTTAACTATAAGAAATCCCCCCCCCCCCTTGAGGCATCATCAAGTTCTCCTTTTGATCAATGACAAGCTTAAACCCAAGTGGGCCCCTCATGAGGGTGATGAGAGGGTGATCAACCTTCTTTGTAATGCCATCTAAGCTCTGTAAAAGCTTCCCCTGCTTTGTGGGATTTGGGGGGTCCCGTGGGCACTAGTCCCCTTCTCTTGTACTTTTCCTTCTTTATTTAATTCAAGTCCGAGAGAGTAGGCTAATGCCGAACTTCCTTTATATAAAAGAAAAACTTTAACAAAAGGAGGCTATCAAAAGAGAGAATCAACAACAACAACAACAACAACAACAACAACAACAACAACAACAACAACAACAACAACAACAACAACAAAGCCAATAATGGATAAAGTCATTACCATCAATTACGATGTCAAGTGAACAATGCTATAAGCCCTTCAATCCTTTGTACCACCCTACTTTGTCCTAGGGAAGGAGGATATACATGTACCACCCTAGAATGAGAGAAGGATACAAAATACATTGTTCCACCCATTAGTTTGAAAGAAGGAAGCCAAAATATTGTACCACTCTTTTTTATATAGCGGAAGGATCTTTACCACTCTCATTGTATGTTGGGAAGGAATAGTGCCCACAAAGAGCTATGTATAATCAAGCTCAAGGGGGGGATTTTTGGAAATGAGCTTGTATTTCTCATATGAACACTCTCTAAGAAAGAGAAATCTTATCCTCCTCTTTATCCTCTATTTGATTGGCTGAAAGCCTTCATTATCTTGAACAAAAATAGTCATGCGTAATGAAAAGAACAATGCACATTGTATTGTTTAATTCGTGTGTATGAGAGATCCCATCTCTCTCTATCTTATCACCCTTTCTCTCTCCTCTCTCCCTCCTCTATCGACCTCTATCCGTATGTGAAGGCTACCATTTGCTTCTCTGTTCGTGCAGTATAGCTCCTCGATTTCGCGAATCCATAAAAAAATCCACTTAATCTCACCTCATTGATGATCTGTCTAAGCTTCTCCACTGATTTTGTTATACCTCATGGAATATGTTGAACAATGCATTGTTGGAGTGTAACATGGAATATGTTGGCCAATGCATTGTTGGATTGTAACATGGAATATAACATATGGAATATGTTGGCCAATGTATTGTTGGAGTTTAACATGGAATATGTTGGCCAATGCATTGTTGGATTGTAACATGGAATATAACATATGGAATATGTTGGCCAATGCATTGTTGGAGTGTAACATGGAATATGTTGGCCAATGCATGTATTATTGTAACATGGAATATGTTGAACAATGCATTGTTGGAGTGTTAAATTATTATTGAACAATGCATTGTTAAAGTGTTATATTATTAATGTATTAATGTGTTTCTGATGTTTTTGATATAGCAGCTGAAGGTTCGTGAGGAGCGTGCAAAGCGTGAAAGGGCGGATATCAATAATCCGAATAATTATTATTTAGCTTGTAAAATAAACCTGCGTAGAAGGTTCTATTGTTAGAAACAATTAGAAAAGTAATGGTTAGAATAAGGGTCGTTGTAGACCGTAGTTTTTGTTATTGAAAGCAATGGCTTTCTGTAAAAGTTACCAACTTTTAGTTTCATGCTTGCTTTTCGAAGCCGCTCTCATGTAACCACTCTTTTTGATGTAATCAAAAGTCCTATAAATACATGCACTCTGTGGACTGTTGGAACAGAGTGCATGGGGGGAGATTGCACCCAATCTTGCGTTCTGTCTCGTCTCTTGTTGCATCTATTCTTCTGTGTATTTTCTGCATTCGTAACCTCTGTTGCACGTGAGCAAGATCCTGACAACAGATTTTGTTGCTCTAGAAGGCTATAGAAGCTCACAATACCACACCCATGTTGATATATTTAAGTAGTGATGTGTGTGAACACACTAGGACTGCCGGGGCACTTTTTTCCCTCTTTAGGAGGTTTTTTTCCCCCGGCTTGTATATACGCCTATTGCATTAATGGGCTACTTATCTTTGTACATTCTCTAGTAATACATTCAATATTGTGTGTTTGTGCTCCAAGCTTCTTCTTCTTCCTTATGTTGTTTGCGTGCTTCCGCAGACGTCTAACTCCAACAATTGGTATCAGAGCAGGTCGTCGCTTCATCTATGGTGCCGTCGATACTCCTCCGTTTGCAGTCTCAGTTTCGCACGAAATTTGGTGAGCATACTCAGGGTGTTTCAGAGATAAAAACAGCTTCACTATGTGGTGCCGAAATCGCGATCTGAGCTCGTTTCGGCCTCCGAACGCACTATCACAGTGCTTGTGCAGGCTATTTTCATCTTTTTGTGCCAAACGTATATACTAGTTTTTGTTCGCCAGTTTAAGCATCTCAAAGTCTGCTATAGGTCTAGCAGAATTTGTCTGGGCAGTTCCGTTCAACTTTTTGAGATACAGTCAATTTTCTGCATCAAGGTATTTTAGTCACCGGCCATGGCTGAAAGCAGTGATGTATTCCGTATGTTGGCTGTTGAGGATAAGTTGGATGGTACCAACTACCCATTATGGGCTTATATGATGCGACATGTATTGGTTGCAAAAGGATTGTGGAACATTGTGCAGGGTGTTGAAAGACGTCCTGTTACACCTGTAACGACAGGTACTGCAAATACAGATGCTGGAGCTGATGAAGATGGTGTCGAAGATGATATTCCATAGATTCCTGTTTGTGCTGCTGTTTCTGCTGCACCTACTGCAGAGCAGATTCGCTGGGATGGCAGAGATGCCTAGGCACATGCATTGATAGCTTTGTCTATCAAACGTGCCATTATTCCTCACATTCACTCTTGCAAAATAGCTAAGGATGCTTGGGATACACTTACCACATTGTACCAAGCTAGGAATGAGGCTCGTGTTGCTTACCTTCGAAAACAGTTGGAGAGTGAGCACATGAATGAAGGCGATTCTATGGACAATTTCCTAACAAAGATCAAAGACTTGAAGGAACAGTTAATTTCTACTGATGAGGTTATACCAGATAGCTCACTTGTGCAGACCGTTCTGAATGGTCTTCCTGACTCATATCAGAGTTTTGCTTCTACTCTTTGGTTGATGATGAAAGGCAATCCGAATGCCTTATCATTTGAGGAGTTAGTCTCTGTTCTATTGCAGGAAGATCAGTCTAGGCAAAATAGGTCCATTATGCGAGTTGTAGATCAAGCTTTCCTGGCTAGTCAGAAGGGCAAAGGAAAATGAAGCTCTTCAACTAGTAAGCAAAAATCTGCTAATTCTGCATATTCGAAGAAGGAAGATAAAGATGAGAAGAAATCAAAAAAGCAGAAATTGTTTTGTAAGTACTGTAAAGGGAATGATCATATCATAAAGAACTGTCCAAAACTAGCTGCTAAAGAGGTAAAGAAGAAAGAGCCTGGAATGGTTGTTGCAGAGGCCTCTACACCAAAAACAGAGTCTGCAAATCTTGTGCAGGAAGAAGAATGGGCGTTTACTACTGTCTGCAGTTTTGACCCATCTTCTCATGAGCAGTACATGTCTGCAGTAGACTCAGATGTTTGGTATTTTGATAGTGGGGTGACCAAACATATTACCTCGCAGCACAGTTTCTTCTCTTCACTCGAGCCTGCCCCTATAGGGAATACTGTTACATGCGCCAACAACTCCTCTTATCCTGATATGGGAGTTGGTAAGATCATTTTGACTACTGCTGATGGTAGTTCTTTCACTTTGTCAGATGCTTTATTTGTGCCAGGGATAAAAAAGAACCTGTTATCAGTTTCTGCATTAGCCAAGATTGGCTTGGTTGTGAAATTTGTTGATGACAGGTGTACAGTTCATGATCTGTCAAATGGCGATGTGATTATTGCTTCTGGCATTTTATGTCGTGGGCTGTATAAGCTCATAGACTATGAAAGATCTGAAAATGATTTGGCATGTGCAGTAAATGATTCTCAGGCTATGTCAGATGCAAAGCTTTGGCATGCACGCTTTGGTCATCTGAATTTTGCTAGTTTGCTACGCCTGTAGAAATCTGAAATGGTGTCCTCTTTGCCCAAACTTGAGGCACCTGGAAAACATGTTTGTGAAGGCTGTATTTTGGGCAAAATGCAACATTCCTCCTTTCCAAAAGATGGTTCAGTTCGGGCTACACAGAAATTGCAGCTTGTCCATAGTGATGTATGTGGTCCTATACAGACACCCTCTTTTGGAAATTACCTTTACTTCGTGACTTTCATTGATGATTTTTCCAGGCATGCATGGGTATATCCACTCAAAGCAAAGTCCGAAGTGTTCATGTGCTTTAAACAGTTTTTGGTTTTGGTTGAAAATCTGTTAGCATGTAAAATGGGCACCCTCCATTCTGATCGAGGGGGGGAATATATGTCTTCTGATTTTAATGCATTTCTGGCTGAACGTGGGATAAAACACCAGTGTACAGTGCCGTATACACCTCAACAGAATGGAGTTGCTGAACGGAAGAATAGGTCTCTCATGGAGATGGCGAGGTGTATGGTCAAGAGTCAGGCTTTACGTCATAGTTTCTGGCTTGAGGCTGTCATGTGTGCAACATATGTACTGAACAGGTGTCCCACTAAAGCATTGCAGTCTATCACACCATATGAGGCCTTGCATGACCGCAAGCCATCTGTTGCTCATCTGCGTGTTTTTGGTTGTTTGGCATATGCACTAGTGCTTGAACAACATCGCAGAAAATTGGATGATAAGGCAGTAAAATGTATTTTTGTTGGGTATAGTTCTGAAAGTAGAGGCTATCGTCTGTATCATCCACAGACTAAAGCCATTGCTTTGATGTACTAAGGAGACATCTGTTAGCTCTAAAGACATGTATGATACTTTGATGCCTCTTTTTACAGGTGGAAATTCTAGTGTTGGTCCTAATGAGGCAAATTCTCAGCCTTTGCAGGTTTCATATGATGATGCAGATCATTCCATTTCTGATGCAGATTTACATGATGCACTTGTTGATGAGAGAGCTGATATTGAGCACGCAAAAACTATGCCAAAATGGCTGGTGCAGACTTTGCGTGATAGCAAATTAGATGCAACTTTGTCATATCATACTCGTTCAGGCTCTCATAGTGCCTCCTTTGCATCAAATTGCTATGCTATGGCTTCGTCTAGTCTCTGTGATGAGAATAAGCATGTTTCTTTTAATGAAGCACAAAATTCAAAAAATTGGATGGCTGCTATGCAATCTGAATATGATGCTATAATGAAGAATGGTACATGGTCTTTATGTGACTTGCCTTCTGGCAAGAAGGCCGTTGGCACTAAGTGGGTATACAAGCTGAAGCGTAAACCTGATGGTACAGTTGACAGGTATAAGGATAGGCTTGTTGCAAAGGGTTATGCGCAAGAAAGAGGCATTGATTTTGATGAGACCTTTGCACCTACATGCCGTATGACTACTGTTCGGAGCATTTGCGCACTTGCAGCCCATCATGGCTGGAATGTACATCAGCTGGACATTAAAACAACATTTCTGAATGATGACTTGCATGAAGAAGTGTATGTTTTTCAGCCCCGTGGCTTTGTGTAGAAAGGGCATGAAAATCAGGTGTGCAGGTTAAAGAAGGCATTATATGGTTTAAAGCAAGCACCACGTGCTTGGTATGAGAAGATACATGCCTATCTGGTTGCACATGGTTTTGAGAACAGTCCAACTGAAAGCACCTTATATGTTAAGCGTGCTAATGATGTGCTTCAGATCATTGTTGTCTATGTTGACGACATGCTGCTCACTGGTCCTATTGAGAAGCATATTGCTGATTTCAAGGCTGATTTGCATGGGCATTTGCATCACTATTTGGGCATTCAGTTTATGCAAGTTGATGGTGGAATGGCTTTGTGTCAAACGAAATATATTAACACATTATTGCAGCATTTTGGCCTTGAAGACTGTAAGCCTATTGCCACTCCTATGGAGACAGGTTTACGATTGAGTCTTCATAATGCTGGAGATGCATTTGATGTTGTTCTCTATCAGCAAGCTATTGGATGCTTGATTTACTCATGCATTACTCGACCAGATATTCAGTTTGCTGTCTCACAAATGAGCAGGTTTATGCATTGCCCAGGAGTCACGCATTGGAAGGCGGTTAAGCGCATCTTTCGCTACTTGAGTGGTACTCGGCTACTTGGGTTGTTTTATCCCAAGGGGGGATCACTACCGCCAGATTTGCATGCTTTTTCTGACTCAGATTGGGCTGGTTGCTATGACACTCGTGTGTCCACCAGTGGTTTTTGCTTCATGCTTGGTAGCTCATGTATATCTTGGTTGAGCAAGAAGCAGCCTACTGTGGCCACTTCTAGTTATGAGGCTGAGTATAGGGCAGATTTCACAGCGACTGTTGAGTGTGTGTGGCTCAGACGCCTTATGGCTGATTTGGGTGTTGGCCAGTCTTCTGCCACCACCATCTTCACTGACAGCCAGAGTGCATTGGCAGTTGCGAGGAACCCTGTGTTCCATGCTTGCACTATGCACATTGAGGTGCATTATCACTATGTCAGGGAGAGGTTCTTTGCTGGGGAGATCAGCTTGGCATATGTGCCCACGCAGGAGAACATTGCAGACCTTTTCACGAAGGCTCTACCTAGGGAGAAGTTTGAAGCTTTCCGCAAAGCTTTGGGCTTACTTCCTTTTGTGGAGTGATTTCCACATAGCTTGGCACTTCCTTATACATGAGTGCCATCTCCTTGTTCACCGCATCACTCCCAGGGGGGATTTGTTGATATATTTAGGTAGTGATGTGTGTGAACACACTAGGACGGCCGGGGCACCTTTTTCCCTCTTTAGGAGGTTTTTTCCCTCGGCTTGTATATACGCCTATTGCCCTAATGGGCTACTTATCTTTGTATATTCTCTAGTAATACATTCAGTATTGTGTGTTTGTGCTCCAAGATTCTTCTTCTTCCTTGTGTTGTTTGCATGCTTCCGCAGACGTCTAACTCCAACAACCCAGGATACTGGTCATCAGAGCTCCACGATACTTGCAGATCACAAGTGAAGTATTGAATGAATTTTTTGGTTCTTATACTCCTGGGCTAAGCCAAGGCTAAGAGGTACGAAAATGATTTTTTTTTGGGATTTTGGGTGATCTACCTACCTACTCTTCTCCTACTCCTTCCTCTCTACTGTCTAATCCTACTCACTCACTCTCACTTACCTAGGTCTAACAACTTACGACACACACCTTCTAAGTGCGAAGTAATAAGTGTAATGAGAAATGACTCACCAAAGCAGAGTACTCGCCTCTTCACAACTCGTAGCTTCACCTACAAGATCTACATGTGATGATCCAGGATGACACGTACCAGTTTTTCATTTCTCTGACATGTATAGTGGTCACGCCGGTATATGTCAGGGATATTTGTTTCTTGCCAGCTCACTCATTCGCGGACATTAGGTTTTTCCTTATGTACTCGTCTTTATATATTGCACTGGTTGTATTCTTGTTTTTTAGGTCATTCTTGTACATTCCTTTTATGTAATAGAAGAAGAAGAAGATAATACTTCTTCCTTGCCTCAATCTGTGTGTGTGCTTCTCCTTGAGAGTGAGAGTGTGTGTGTGAGCTCTCTTCCTTATCTCCTTCCTCGTGACATGGTATCAGAGCCAGCGTGGCTGTAGAGAGCTCGTGGAGAAGGCGACGGTGAAGACTACTCAGCAAGGCGTGGAGAAAACGCGATTTCACAAACGACCTCCGTTTGCTACGAAAATCACCGTGAAAGTAGAAGACCTCAAAATATTTTCGGAAATTACCCCTTTAGGTTAGGGTCACTAGTTTTTGTCAGATCGAAGTTTCGGAGCCATCTCGACCTCCGTTTCGAGCCCACAAGGTGGGGCCCACATAAAAACCAGGTCAGTTTCAGAAACTGTAACTTGTGTTGTGTTCGGCGACACTCATATATTCCAGATCCAGAATTTCAAGCGATTCCGTGAATTGTTGATACACGAAAATTGTGTTTTTTTTAGATCGAACTGTCATGTCTTAGTGCGACAATGTTCAAGTAGAAGTGCTGCTTGTAGTGTGTTGCGGTGTTGTGAATTGTTGCAGAAATGGCAAATGCAGATGGAATGAGTCAGCTTATGAGCGATAAGCTGGACAAGAACAACTTCCATGCTTGGAGATTCAGAATGACGAATTTCCTGATGGGAAAAGGCTACTGGAAGTACATCGAAGGAGAGAATGAAAATGCTCCGCAGTTACCAGAAAGGAATCGGACTGCAGAACAGTTAAGAGCATATGAGGAATGGAATCAAGGAGCATGAAAGGTAATGTATTGGCTATCTGTTAGCATACAGGATAGCATGATTGGACACATACAGGATGCCAAGACTCCAAAAGAGGCTTGGAACAGTTTGGTCACTTTGTACGAGACCAATACAAAGGCACGGAAATTGCAACTCAAGAACGAGCTGCATACATTGGAGAAAAAGAGCATGTCGGTAAGTGACTACACTCTAAAAATCAAAAGCATATGTGAGTCACTTGCATCTATTGGCGTGAATGTAGATGATGATGATAAGGTGGAAGTGTGCCTTCGTGGTTTAGGAGCTGCATATAAGCAGTTCAGAACTTCCATACAGACCAGGGGAAATATTCCGAATTTTGTTGATCTGGTATCTATGCTGATTATTGAAGAAAAGAATCTTGGTGAGGACTCAAACTCCCAAGGAAAGCCCAGTTTTGAGCAGGTATTCTACTCTGGCAGAGGAAGAGGCAGAGGTAGAGGTTTTGGAAGTGGAAGAGGAAACAGTAGCCAAGACCAAGGTCAACAACAGAATCATGCAGGAGGAAGAGGTCAGTTTCGAGGCAGAGGGAGCCAAAGAGGTCGCAGAAATTTCCAAAGAAATGATTCAGGTAATGATAGTAAAGGATGGTGGAATTGTGGTAAACCTGGACACTTTGAACATGATTGCAGGTTAAAGAATCAAAATAACAGAAGGCAGCAAAACAACTATGCATCCACAAGTGCAGATGATTCTGAGAAGCTGTTTATGGTTCAACATCACATGATGAATACAATGTCTGCTGGTGTTTCAAAATTGAATGATAATGTCTGGTATGTTGATTCAGGTGCTTCAAATCACATGACCAGTCATGCAGAATGGTTTAGTAGTTTGTAGAAAATGCCAGTTCCTGGACATGTTGAAACAAGTGATGATACATCGCATCCTATTGAGCATACAGGAAACATAACATTGTCTATGGAGGACGAAAAGGTAAAACATCTCGCTGATGTGCTGCATGTTCCAAATATAACAAAGAATCTGGTTTCTATTGGACAAATGGTTGACCAGGGATTACAAGTCAGGTTCAATGCTGATGGATTATATGTAGAAGAGTACAAGCAGGATGGACGATTGGTTGCCAAAGGAAACAAAGTGGGTAGGATGTTCACCTTAAATGTGAAGATTCCTGAAATGAATGCAGCCATGTTTGCAAAAGGTGCAGGAGTTATTGCAGATATAGAGATATGACACAAACGGATGGGGCATGCAAACTTGCAAAGGCTGAAACTGATGCAATCAAAGGAGATTATCCATGGAGTACCAAATTTCAAAGTTGCAGAAATGCAAAAGGTATGTGCAGCATGTCAATTTGGTAAACAGTCAAGAGCATCATTTCCACATGACAAGCATGTTAGTGAGAATGTACTAGAAGTAGTACATACAGATGTTTGGGGTCCAGCAAAGACCACATCTATGGGTGGCTGCAAGTTTTATGTTACTTTCATTGATGACCATACACGCAAAGTATGGGTATATTTCATGAAAGAGAAGAGCGAGGTGTTTACTCACTTCCAGAATTTTAAAGTTATGGTGGAAAAGCAAGCAGGGAAGTACATTCAGACATTAAGATCTGATGGAGGAGGTGAATACATGTCAAATGAGTTCAGCAGTTTTCTAAAAAATCATGGAATTCGGCGTCAGTTTTCATGCAGGTACACACCACAACAGAATGGTGTTGCTGAACGCAAAAATAGACATATTGCAGAAATAGCAAGAGCCTTAATGGATGAGAAGAATATGCCTCATTGTTATTGGGCAAAAGCTGTGCATACTGCTGTATACATCATGAACAGAACTTTGACTGCTGCTGTACATCAAGTTACACCTGAAGAGAAGTTTACAGGTAAAAAGCCAAACTTATCACATCTGAAAGTTTTTGGCTGTATTGCATATGTACATGTTCCAGATGAGTTGAGGACGAAGCTTGATCCGAAAGTAGAAAAATGTGTCTTCATTGGATATTCCCTTGAGCAAAAGGGGTACAAATGTTATAACCCACTCACACGACAGGTGAAGGTGAGCAGAGATGTGGTATTTGATGAAATGTCAAGCTTCTATGCAGATGTCAAAGAAGGATTGAATCTTGATTTCACCAAATGACAAAGAAAATGCTGAAAAATCTAGTGCAGAATCTCAAGTTTTGAGTGGACCGGATGCATCACCAAGGAATAGTTCCAACTCAAATCCATGGAGTGGAAGATTGCGTGGAAATTTCAGTCCAGCAAATTCATCAAATACATCCAAGAAAGGTAAAGAAAAGCTTTCTACTGGTAGTAAAACAGGTGCAGGTTTTGAAGATGTTGATGGAGATTCAAGTGGTTCAGAAAAGAGTATTGATGAGGAACTTGGATTGCCCTCTGTGAAGACTCCAGGAGTAAGAAGGGCACATGCAGATGATACAAGGATAAGTGACCCAAGACCAAGAAGATCTGGGAGGATGCGTAATTCAGTGCAACGATTGACATATGATAGTTACATGGCTCGCCATTGTGCCTACATGACAAAGGTAATACAAGATGCTGAACCTTCTTGTTTTGAAGATGCAATTGGTAATGCAGATTGGGAAAAAGCTATGGATGAGGAGATGGCTGCACTTTATGGAAATGATACATGGAAGCTGGTTCCATTTCCGCAAGGAAAGAAACCCATAGGTTGCAAATGGGTTTACAAGGTAAAGCATAATGCTGATGGTAGCATAAGCAGGTATAAAGCACGATTGGTAGCTAAAGGTTATGCACAAACATATGGCATTGATTATGAGGAAACATTCAGCCCTATAGCTAAAATGTCTACTGTTAGGACACTTGTTGCATTAGCTATAGCAAAAGGATGGACTTTGCATCAGATGGATATGAAGAATGCTTTCCTACATGGTGAGTTACAGGAAGAAGTATATATGGACCAGCCACAAGGATATGAAGATTCAAAGCATCCAGAATATGTTTGCATGTTGCAAAAGGCTTTGTATGGGCTGAAGCAGGCTCCGCGTGCATGGCATGCAAGGATTGCTGATTACTTAACCAGCATTGGGTTTTCTATGTGTGATGTAGATCACTCACTATATGCAAGGAAGGCTGATGATGGCATCACTATTGTGGCTATTTATGTTGATGACGTGATTGTAGGTGGTGATAATGAAGAAAGCATCAAAGAGGTAAAGAAACTCCTTATGCAGGAATTTGACATGAAAGATCTTGGTGTGCTGCGCCATTTCTTGGGCATTGAGTTTATACATACAGAAGGAGGTATATGGATGTCGCAAAGGCAATATGCCTTGAATATGCTGCAAAAGTATGGTATGGCTGATTGTAAGACAATTTCTATGCCATTAGATCAGAATTTGAAATTGGATACTACATCAGGTGAAGCATTGGAAAATACTACTATGTACAGGAAAATTGTGGGAAGTCTTATATATCTCACAATTACAAGGCCTGATCTAAGTTATACTGTTGGACTTGAAAGTCACTTTATGCAGGTTCCCAGGAAGCCACATTTGGATGCTCTGAGGCGCACTCTACGTTATGTGAGTGCTACTTTGGATTATGCATTGTTTTATGAAGCTGGTGTAGATTTGCAGGTTCATGGATACATCGATGCAGATTGGGCTGGTAGTACTCCAGATAGAAGATCTACTAGTGGCTTTCTTTTCTCACTTGGAGGTGCAGCTATTACATGGAGCAGTAAGAAGCAACCCACTGTTGCTTTGTCGAGTACATAGGCTGAGTATAGAGGTGCTACAATGGCAGCATGTGAGGCATCATGGTTGGAGATGTTACTTGCAGATTTAGGTGTGGAAGTGCAAAAGCCTATCACTATCTATTGTGATAATCTTAGCAGCATACATTTAGCAGGGAACCCTGCTTTCCATGCTAGAACAAAGCATATCGAGGTACATTATCACTTCATCAGAGAGAAGGTATTAGCAGGTGATATTGATCTTGTTTATGTAAGAACAAATGAGCAGGTTGCTGATATTTTCACCAAAGCACTTGGAGCTGAGAAGTTGAAGAAGTTTCGGAAGATGCTTGGATTATAGGATATGGCGTTGAGCTTGAGGGGGAGTGTTGGGATATCAAGTTCAACATGTGATGATCCAGGATGACACGTACCAGTTTTTCGTTTCTCTGACATGTATAGTGGTCACGCCGGTATATGTCAGGGATACTTCATTGAGCTTTATTCGATTTATCTACTGAGAGTGATGGCACATTTTTTTCTTGCCAGCTCACTCATTCGCGGACATTAGGTTTTTCCTTATGTACTGGTCTTTATATATTGCACTGGTTGTATTCTTGTTTTTTAGGTCATTCTTGTACATTCCTTTTATGTAATAGAAGAAGAAGAAGAAGATACTTCTTCCTTGCCTCAATCTGTGTGTGTGCTTCTCCTTGAGAGTGAGAGTGTGTGTGTGAGCTCTCTTCCTTATCTCCTTCCTCGTGACAAACATCACTACCAAAATATATCAACACTTGGATCTTTGTCAACATTGGGTCTAGTCAAATGGAGTTGCATCACAATTCAAGGCAAAACATATATCTTATTTTGTTGGAAGGTATCCTACTATTACTGATTTAATTTTGGACTGGAATTTTTCTAAATCCGAGCATAGTAAGGGAGAACATGATGGTACAGGTGTGTTCATAAAATTGACATTGACACATGAATAAATTAAACCAGATGGGACAACCTTGAAGTGTGCTACAAATGTAGTTGCCTACTTGAGACGACACCTATCCACAGGTGCATGCATCCTGTCTGAATTGTGGCTGACCATGCAAAGTCTAGCATGAGTATTGAAACGTTAAGTTTTTAAGTGAGGGTGATTATCTGAATGATGCCCTTGTGGATGATGATAACTATGCAACAAATGCAGAAAAGGGACATTCAGAAGGTGTAGATTTCTATGTGTTGAAAAGTACACAAGCAAAGCATGAAGCAACTAAAACAATATGGGATGGGTAGGGTAATAGTATATCTACTCTTCCATGTTGAAGGTACTCTCCACAAACCAAAGATGAGAATGTATTTAGACTTTCAAAATCTTAACCACTAGCTTATATGTAGTCGCATTTAGTAAGGTGCATTAAAATACCCATGACTCAACTCCATATTGGTTAAGGCTCTATGTTGTATACTCTCTCACTTGATGTCTATGAATGCATCTACAATAATATGCCTTGGGATTTGTGTCAAGATTGAGTAATACTAGAATCTATCGGTTATAACTAGGAGAAGGTTCACTAATTTAGTTCTATTTCTTGGAACATTAAGAAAATGATTGGAATTAAGTGCTACTTCTTGGTGCATTTTGTAACTAAATACTATCACTAGATATAATCAAATGATACTTGAATGATTATAGATCATGAAAGTGATTGGAATAAATAATTATGCATTTTGTTAATAGTCTTTGTAAACATATTCTTCATTTGCTTAATGTATCTAGGTAGACCATTTTAATTGATGACCTTTTTTAATTAATGTATCTAGTGTTAACCATTTGTGTGCTCATATGATCTCTTACAACTCATTTCTTCTCTAGCTCATTTTTGAGCTGAAGTGATCTCTTGCACCTTATAATTCCTTACCTCATGTTGTTAGCTAAAATGATCCCATGAAGCTCATTTTTTCTTTATCTCATTTGTAGCTCAACCATTTATGTGCTCATATGATCTCTTACAGCTCATTTCTTCTCTAGCTCATTTTTGAGCTAAAGTGATCTCTTGCACCTTATAATTCCTTACCTCATGTTGTCAGCTAAAATGATCCCATGAAGCTCATTTTTTCTTTGTCTCATTTGTAGCTCATTTCTTCTTCAGTTATAGGTCATTTCCTCTTAATCTCATTTGTAGCTCATTTCATCTTGGTTGTAGCTTATATATTCAATAATGATATAATGCTTCTAACATTATTAACTCTTGGGGGTGTAAGGGTCATGTGATCTTACCCCCATATTCATATATATACATCAATTATAGAGCGTTGCCTTAAGAGAGATCATTATGTGGGTTTCGAGGCTCCCATACATGTGTGTGCATCTCTCCTCTCCTCTCTCCCTTCATCTCCTCCTTGCTTCTCTTGTTCTGCACACCAAAGCCCTTCATTGGTATCAGAGTTTGCTGAAGGCTAGTGTGCAAGAAGCTTCAATGGAAGCTTATGTCACAAGAGGTGAAAGTGCAAGTTGGCACCTCTCGACAATTATTCATTATTTTGGCCATAATGTGAGCTAAAAAGCTCCGATTGATGCGTTTTGAAGTTTTGTGTATCACTTAGAAAAACAAACACAACTTCGCAAACGAGTGCAAAACCTGGTTCAGAGTTCTAAATCGTTGAAAATTCAAAAAACACAAACTAATGTAGAAGACGAATCTACAATCACTTGGATAGTAGGTCAGTTTTTGGGCCATAACTTGAGTTTTAGAAGTTAGATTCAAGCAATTTAACTTGTATGTAGCTTGGCAAAGAGAGTATAAGTTGTTAGAAGAAGAAATGTCCAAATTTTGAGTGATAGGTCATTGAAATTACAAAATATAGAGCAACAACGTTGTAGGTGAAGATGAAATTTATAGAAGATGCTTGTTTTGTGTATATCTTGAGCTTCGTACCTTCGATTGAGGTGTTCTATATATCTTTATGTAGCCAAGAAAAAGTTCTTGAAGTTTGTTGAAGAGCAAAAGCTCAAAATCAGAGGGTGTCCTCTCTGAAATAGCAAAACATAGAGCAGTATATTTTCACCACAAGAACCTAATTGATTTTGGAGGTTCATTTTGTTGTGAAACTTCTTAGAGAGAGATTTTTTGTTGTGCGAGCTCTTATTTTTAGATCTTGAAGGCATTGTCCATGTATGATCAATGTGATAGCTCCTCCATATGAGAGTAGCACATGATCTTGTCATGTGTTTGGCATGTGAGATGACATTGTGGTATACCTTTTTGAAGTTCATGTCATCATGAGTTTGGTCATAGCATTATCAGTGGATGTATAGTGGAATTGTGTTCTCTATCTCATTTATGCCACTTGGTTATGGATTTACTTGCCAATTTCATATAATTTTATGAGAGTTGATTTTGGATCTTGGTTAATACTTGTATCCTTGTTTTTTTTGCAGGTACATAATCGAAATTGGAGCCTCAGTTGCACATCCATTTGTCACCTTGATTGGCTATTATTTTAGCATATGATCATTGATTTGATATTTATCTTCTAGTGTGATTCTTGGCATATGTGGATGGTGATTCCCGCATGGTTATTTTGGTTCTAGAGTCCATTTTACAAAGAAGATGCTGCCAAAATTTTGATGGCTTTTATGCTAGAAAACAGCTCTAGTGGATCTTGAAGTTTGTCCAATAGTTTTGGATCATTGCTTATCTCCATTCACTTGGACTTGGTCAAAGGTTATTCGTGATAGGTCGGACCATCTTGCAGGATTCATTCTTGAGTGGGAGGTGACATGTATTGCCATCAGTTTTTTGGCATATATATTTGCCATTATCTTTGGTTGGATCAGTGATAGGTAGTGACAGGTTGCTCATTGTTCTTTTGCTATTGGTTATCTTGTTTGATTGCTCAATTTACAGTGGATCAAGGATTCTTTCACATGTACTTGATCAGTTTGGAGACTTGGTGAGCAGACTTATGCTCATGGTTTTATGTGCATGCTAGATGCATGGTCATGCGACAGGTGGTTCAGATGGCTTTTCTTCTCTAGTGAGACATATGTGATATGAGTTATGCATATGGATATGCAGATATGATTCTATTGAGGATAAAGTATTATTTCTAGTCTCTTGTTACATTTCTAGTCTCTTGGATTGCCAGCATGGTGCCTTCTTGATTTGATGGCACTGACTTTCCGAGATGGAAAGATTAGATGTGACATACATTGGTTCATGCAGAGTTACACATGTATCTGCATAAAGATGTAGAGAAGCCTCATGACATTGTCTAACGAGGTATGGATGTATATGGATGCATTGGCTAGCTCCACTATCCCGTACAACTTGTGGATTCTATATATGGGTCTGTTATGTATGAGGAGATGAGTAGTGCATTATGGCAGAGACGACATGATATGTATGCAAGTCCATTGACTCGTGTGAGACATAGATCACATCCAAGAGTTTGATGTTGGCATTGTGGTCATGGGGATCATACTTAACAACATTGTTTCAGGTAGATGTAATGATGATGTTAGAGATATGCATGTGATGCAAGTCAGGTAGTGGTTTTAGGAGAGTCTATGGCAATTGATTATGCCAGTGATCATGATATCACTTTCTCCTATGGTTCATCTCAGGATTCCGCTTGTTGATTGGATAGCACACACATGGCTTGGTTTCTTGATACATTAGCTATTTTTCATGTTACTTCACATCGTGATTGGTTTTGTCGATTCTCAGGTGAGAGTTGTGGATGTGTGCACATGCCTGATGGTATGACATATGACATTGAGGTTGCAAGAGATGTATGCCTTATCCTACATAGTGGAGCATCACTTGTACTCAGACATGTATGCTATATGCCTTCATTCCCTATGAGCTTGATTTTAGTTAGCCAGCTACAGGAGAGCAAATGTTATGCATTCCTTGGTGAGCATCATTTTTAGTTCCAATTGGGACAGCTTATGCTTGTCAGAGTTGCTAGGATTGGGCATAGGTATCCACTGCAAGTACTTCATGTGAGTGATAGTCTCATCTCAGTAGGAGTTCAGCCTTATGTGCAATGTGAGTCTCGTCATGTCTCATGTTTTCTACCTACAGATAGGTCTATTGACATTCTTGATGCACGTGTATGGTAGGATTGAGATGCTCAAATGGATGCACATGTAGAGCCTGTTTTAGATTCTCATGATGCTTATGTAGAGCATGCTTTTGTTGATCATATAGATGCTCATATGGAGCACACTTTGGATGATCTGTTGGATGCTTTAGAGCATGATGTGGATGCTCATATAGAGCATTGTGATGATACTCATGTAGAGTTGGATCATCAGTTTGACCTTGGTGTTCATGTTGTGTAGTTAGCTCATGTGGAGCATGATGATACACTTGGTATGGTAGAGCATGATAGCTCTTATGATACACAGTGTATGCTAGAGCATACTTGCGCTCATGATGCATAGCTAGACACATACTTGGTTGAGAGGATGACTAATTTAGATGTTGATGAGTCAATTATCATGCAGTCATTCTTGGATTCGCTCATGCTAGATGTTGACATAGATATGTCAAGACACGTTGGTCTTGATGATGGTGCTTTGGATGCCTTGGTTACATGCATGGCTGCCATGCTCAAGTAAGCCAAGATAGCACATGTTTGGTGAGCATTCGGGAATCTGATGTATGAGTTGTTATGCTTGAGACTAGATATTACAGTTGCTATTGGAGCATTTGCACTTGGCATTGTCAGTCGTTTGATGATTGATATAGGCATAGAGCAACTAGGAGCTTTGCAGGAACTTCATCAGTTCTTGCATCAATTAGATGTGAGCTCAACTCTTTTTGATATGAGTTTAGAGCAGTTTGAGGTGCATGGATACACCTTGTTCGAGGTAGTTGGTGTAGGCTGATGTGTATGGGTTGAGATCCGGACTCTTCCTGTACATTAGTATATAGTCCTACATCATTCTTTGTATATATTTTCCACTTATGGTCACATTGATCCTTAGGGAGACACTCGGGGACATAAGGGTCATGTGGCTGCCTCAAGAGAGATCATTATGTGGGTTTCCAGGCTCCCACACATGTGTGCACATCTCTCGTCTCCTTTCTCCCTCTATCGCCTCCTTGTTTCTCTTGTTTTGCACCCCAAAGCCCTTCATTAACAATCTGACTACTAGCCTATATCAATAGACTACTAATTTATATTTATTAAGTAGTGATTACCAGCTTGCATGTACGCATTCTTATGTGTTTATAATATATTAGCTCTTACAAGCTCACATATATTAGTGTTTTATTTTCTGAGAATAGCTTATATATATAAAATATGAATAGATTTTGATAAATTTTGGGTTTTCAACGTGCACAACTTATATATCTATCTATCTATCTATCTATCCATCCATCTATCTATCTATCTATCTATCTATCTATCTATCTATCTATCTATCTATCTATCTATCTATCTATCTATCTATCTATCTATCTATCTATCTATCTATCTATCTATCTATCTATCTATCTATTTATCTATCTATCTATCTATCTACCTATCTCTCTCTCTCTCTCTCTCTCTCTCTATATATATATATATATATATATATATATATATATATATATATATATATATATATATATATATATATATATATATATATATATAGAGAGAGAGAGAGAGAGAGAGAGAGAGAGAGAGAGAGAGAGAGAGAGAGAGAGATGAATATAGCTAACATATATTTGTGTTGAATAGCTTACATATATTAGTGATGATTGAAATTGCTTGAAAGGAAGAAAATGAAAGAAATTTTTGCATTGAGTAATGAAGTTTCGTTTAGCTATCAAGCATAGAAACTTCCCTTCATGACTTGGATGAAGATGGTGCAAAACATATTACTTGCACATGAAGCAAGTATAAAAACTTTCTAATTATGGATGGAAGGTATCACTTGAAATGCTCAGTACTCACACCCTCTTTAGAATTGACTACACTCATCCCATGAGATGATGCCTTATAGAGTTAAGATGCTATTTTGCACTAGTGTATAATTAATTAATAAGGCATGCTCTAGTTATGTGCTCAACATCCAAAGATAGTCATCGTGACTTTTTCAAGCAATAGCAATAACAAACCCGGAGAAGGAAAATGAAATATTACTCACTATAGAAGGATCCAAATAAAGAAATATTTTATAGACTCAAATTAGAAGCTAATACCTTTAAAAATAATCCTTAATCATGATAATTGGATTCCTTTGCAAAGAGAACCAAGCTTTGCATGTCTACTAACTTTGGAGAAGATGTCAGAGAGAAAGGTGTAGTGAGCAAGTAGTAGATCCAACTTGATTCTATTCTCATTTATCACTGAGTACAAGTGTGTAGAGTGATTATATACACTCCTTCATGTCTCCCCAAGGTATTCCATGACTTCCAAAAAACAATGAGTTGGTTGTGAAATTCTCTCTTTTCCTATAATCTAGGAAATGAGGTATCGAATTCAAATTGATTGAAGTGTTGGTAGGAGACTTTAACCACTTGATGCGTGGCTTGAGATTCATACCACATCTTCAAACAATGAGATAATGCTATGGTACATGAATAATTGTTCAAGTATGTGATTATAGAAAGGGTGTATATGAGACCATATGATATACCATATGAACAAAGTTCACTTCAATACATAAACTTGATTGTTCTTGATGAGTCCTTTATCTTTAAGCATGATCAAAGCTTGTTTGTTCTAATAGCTCCCCCTCAAGCTAAACATGCTTGAATCTTAAATCTAAAATGATTTGTACACGTGCAATAATGTTTAATTTTCTATGCTTTACTCTATCTAGAGCCTTTGTCTTCATATTTACCACTTCTTTATCTATTGGAACAAATGACACATCAATCTTTTTTAATGTTCTTGCATGGTATATGGGTTTAGTTTCTAATAAAGTAATAATGAACTTCTATATGTTTTGTTCTTGCATGATATATGTGTTTAGCTTCAAGATGCATTGAGCTCAAGTAGTTTCCAAAAATGCAAGGTTTCAAGCTCACAAGTCCTAAATCTGCATACAATCATTATCCATATTGCATCTTGTTTGGCTATTGTCAAGCCTCTATATTTAGCTTTAGTTGAGGAGATTGCTATCGTAGTTTTTTCAATCTGAATTTCTTTTCAGCTTGTACATCCATGTGCAATCTATTACCTTCTTGTTGCTTTTCATAGGAACCAACTCCCATGTGTCCATCTTCTTTAATGCTTCTATTTCCTCTTTCATGGATTTCTCCCAATTAGGGTTACCTTTCGCTTCTTTATAAGTAGAGGTTTCTTTTGAAATTGAATATTTGGCCAAATAGATGGTATGTTTAGTTAGAAATGACGTATCAAAACCATACTTTTCAGGTTGTCTCCTATCTCTTGTTGATCTTCTAGGATCATATTTGGAGCATTCTTCACATTCCTGTATATTAGACTTCCCTCATGATTTCAAAAGTTTGTTATATTTATCTTTCTTATCTTGTTCTTCTTTTGAATCATTTCTAGAGTCTTGAACTTATGCATCATGCTTACTCTCTAATTGGAGAAAATCTATATCAAAGTCATAGGGTAGCTTTACCTTTTTCTTAAATTCTTCATACCATGACCTATGTTCTTCAAATACAACATCCTTAGTTTTTTTGAACTACTTTTTAGTTGAGTTATAAAATCTGTATCCCATTTGTGTTGATTCATATCCAATGGACACAACTTTGGTTGCTCTTTCACCCAATTTTTGCTAGATTTGTGAAGGTACATGCACATATGCAAAACAACAAAAAACTTTGCAATCACTTAGGCTTGGCTTCCTTCCATTCCAAGCTTGATAGGGAGTCATACCTTTAGATAAAAGTCTATTGGCATAATATACTATAGTAGATATTGCTTCTAACCATAGCTAATATCGTAACTTGTTTTCTTCAAGCATAGTCCTAGTTGTCCAGCTAGGGTTTTATTTCTCCTTTGAGCAACAACATTTTTATGAGGAGTATATCTAGTGATGACTTCTCTTTTGATTCCTTTATCCTTTCAAGTATTCATCCAAATATTTGGAGAAATATTCTCCCACTCCATCAGATCTTTGACCACACCATTCAGAGTTGCCAATAAGAATTCATTTATCAGAAGCTTGCACGAGGAGGCTATGCAAAAGTGATCCTGTCAAATATGCAAGATTCCAAGACCTATATTCAAAACAAGATAAAGTACAAGATTTTTGCGATAATGATGAAGATGATGGCATGACAACTTTTATTTAGGATTGGTATCAAAATGATAGCAAAAGCATTGATATTTCTAAAAAATGAGAAATATCTTTGAGAAGAATGTCTAAAACATATATATGAAGGAAGTCACTTGACAGGACTAACTGCAAGCTTATTCTCCATCTGCAAATTTATTTTGGATGCAATAATGTATTTGTCTCAGCATTATTAAAGTATACTTTTTGATTTTCTATCTATTTATTTATTTATTTTCATTCATATCACCTTTTTTCATGAACTTAGAGGTCACTATTTGAAATGTTTTTACCAAACAAGAATATTCTTCCTACATCACATGATAAAATGAAGAACATAATCAACAATCTTGGTATATATTATTAGTGTATACATGCATGTCCTAAGGACTGTCTTTTATATAGAGGTGAATATGTAGACTCTTTGACATGTCCAAAATGTCGATCTCCTCAATATAAGGACGAAGAGGGTAAAATCCCAAAAAAGATATTGATACATTTTCCATTGGCTTCATGAATTAGACATAAGTTTCAAAGCCCTGAATTATCAAAGCTTTTGACATGGGGATTTGATCATAAAAGTATTGATGGACGAATGAGAATTCCACCACATAGTGCAACTTTTCAACATATTGATTCTAGATGGCGTGATTTTGCACAAGAGCAACACAATCTAAAGTTAGGAGTTTCATTAGATGGGGTTAATCCATTTTCAATGAAATCTAGTAAATGGTCAACATGGCCAATGGTAGTCATCAACTACAATCTCCCACCATACGTTAGCATTAAAAAGGAACATTTAATTCTTTCACTATTAATCCCAAGAAAAAGACAAGTTAAAGACATGAATATATATCTTGCTCCTCTCGTTGATGATCTCCAAGAGTTATGGAGAGGTATTAATGTCATTGATGTATAGAAAAACATTAATCAAATACACATTATGGTTCATGGAGTTGTGTATTGGACTATACATGATTTTCTAGGATATGGTGTCTATTCAAGTAATGATGTAATTTTTTCTTCTGGCCGTTGGGTAAGCATCAGTATGGTAAAGTCTAATTCCTCATCGGCCATGTCTACATACTCATGCATGATAGCCCCTAAGGAATCAGCACGAATGTTTCCTCATATGATTCTTTATGTGAGTAAGTTTTGCCATTGTCTCTCTATTACGATCCATAATATTTGTCCATATAAAACAAAATGGATTATATATATATATATATATATATATATATATATATATATATATATATATATATATATATATATATATATATATATATATATATATATATATATATATCTGTGTGTGTGTGAATGTGTGTATATGTGTGTATGTATGCGCATGTATGTGCATGTATGTGTATGTGTGTATGTACATATATGTGTATGCATGTGTGTATGTATATGTGTGTCTATATGCATGTATGTATGTATATGTGCTTGTATGGGTATGTAGCTGTGTATGTATGTGTGTATATGTGTATGTGGGTGTGTATGTGTGTGTATGCATGCATGTATGTATGTATGTATGTATGTATGTATGTATGTATGCATATGCATGTGCATTGTGTATGCATATGTATGTGTGTTGTGTATGGATATGTATGTACGTGTGTGCACACATGTATGTGTGTGTCTGTATGTGTGTGTGTATGTGTATGTGTGTGTCTCTATGTGTGCATATGTATATGTGGGTGTATGTATCTATGTGTGTGTCTGTATACGTGTGTGTGTATGCATATGTATGTATCGTGTGTATGTGTGTGTATGTATATGTGTGTGCGTACATGTGTATGTGTGTGTATACATGTATATATACATGTGTATGTGTGTGTATGCATATGTGTGTATAGTGTGTGTATGTGTCTTTTTATATGTGTATATGTGTGTACGTTTGTGCTTATGCATGTGTATGTGTGTGTCCCTATGTGTATGTAATGTGGGTGTATGTATGTGTGTGTGTATGTGTGTGTATAGTGTTGGTGCCATTATTCAAAGCCTAAATACTTGATCACTTATCCTAAAAGTTCAAGTATTAGCACATGAATGAACTCTTGTAAAAGATTGAGTTGTACTCCTTGTAAAAGTGCATATGTGGAATGACCTCCATTTATGAGTTTTAAGGAGAATCTTTCCATGAATTATTTGGTGAGGATTCATCTCCTCAACTCAGTTATGGCTGGTATGAAGCAGGAATTTGCAGCACGATCTTGTCTCTAGAAGCTGTCCACCATCTCCTCCAATAGTGGTATCATAGCAACATCAAGGTAAAATGGGAGATGTATTTCCATCATTGAGTGACAAATTGGATAGGGGAAATTATCCAGCTTGGTCCCTAAGGATGAAGGCTTACCTCCAAGGAAGAAGCTTGTATGGATAGATGTCTTGAGAAGAAGAAATGCCAATCTTTAGAAGCAAAAACCAACCTACAAGAGAAAAGCAAGAGAGACTAGCTGCATGGTGTGCAAAGGACGCTCTAGCTAGGTCTTACATACTCAATTCAATATCTGATTTCTTGCTACCTCATATTAGGAATTGTAAGGCTTCCCAAGAGACCTGGGAAGTGCTCTCTTCATACTTCTCATCAAATACAAGAGCCAGAAAGAACCAGCTTTGGATGGAGTTCACAACCTTGAAGAAGCAACCAAAAAAAAGTGTAGATGACTATGTGACAACATGAAGGTTGTAGCTCATCAACTTGGGAGTATTGGAGAAGAAATAGTAGAGGATCAAATAGTAAGGTAGATCATAAATGGCATCTTGGCTGATGACAAAAGGGAGTCTTTTACCACGTCAATGGACCTATATATGGACATAGAGATACCTGACCTCAATACATTGTTGGGGCAACTCTTCACACATGAGACAAATCGCAAAAAGAATGGAGACACTTCTAGAGGTAATCAAACTTCTGCCCTTTACAAAGATAAGAATAAAAGTAAAGATAAAGGCAAAAGTAAGAAGAGTGAAGAAGATGCAAGTACCTCTCAAGTGAATTTCACAAGTAGAGGAAGAGGTTCTAGAGGAAGGGGCAGAGGAGGAAAGCAAGGCAAGGGGAGATCACACAATTCTTCACCTTGCAACATTTGTGGCTTGAACAATCATACCATAGATGGGTGCTTCAAGAACACAAAGAATCAGAGAGGAAGAGGCTTCCTCAAAGGAGGCTATGGACAATCAAGAGCCAGGTTCAATAATGGAGGAAACAACTACAATCACAATTACAACCAAGGATTCAACAACAACTATCAAGGAGGCTTCAGAGGAAGGAGAGACTACAACAACTATAGAGATGATCAAGAGGATTCCCTATTACTTATGAATATGACAACCAATCAAGGTAAAGATGATGAGTACCTATTCTATATTGATTCTGGTTGCTCAAATCATGTAGCAGGCAATATAGCATTAATGTTTGACCTTGAAGAACCCAAAGGAAAGCATGAAGTTCAGATAGGTGATGACACTAGGCACACAGTAAAGAAGATTGAAAATGTTTAAGTAGCTAATGGTAACATGAATCTTCTAAGTAGGGTATTGTATGTGCCAAAAATAACCAAGAATCTAATCAATGTTGGACAGATTGTTGAGAAGGGTTTACAGGTTTAGATTAATAAGGAATGGAGCATATGTGGAGGACCCTCAACAAGGCTTCAAGGGGATTGCAAAAGGTGAGAAATCTGGTAGACTTTTTACCTTTTAAGTTGAAGATACAAGAAATATTGCTCTCTTCAATTATTAGGAACAAACCCTATCTAAATTGGAGATATGGCATAAGAGACTAGGACATATAGGTGAAAGGAAATTGAAGCAAATGTGTAGGGATTAGAGTATACTTGGCATCCCAAATGTGTCCAAGAAACACATGAATTACAAATGTGGAGCATGCCAATTTGGCAAGTGACATAGGCAACCATTCAACAAAAAGAGATACATGTATGAAGACTACTTGGAGCTTGTACACACATATGTGTGGGGTCCTAGGAGAGAGCCATCAATTTCAAGAACAATTTATTTTTTTTCATTCATAGATGACTATAGTAGGTGGACAATACTTTATTTTATGAAGCATAAAGATGAAGTCTTCACTTGTTTCAAGAAGTATTTGGCATTGGTTCAAAATCAAACAGGTAGAAGTTTGAAGAGGCTTAGATCTTATGGAGGTGGTGAGTATTTCTCACATGATTTTGACTCCTTATGGGACAGAGGAATAAAGAGAGAGATTACAACAAGGTACACTCCTGAAAAGAATAGAGTGGTAGAGAGAAGAAATAGATTAATAGTTGAGGCTGCAAGATTAATGATGAATGAGAAAAAAAACTCCCTAATAATCTATGGGTAGAGGTTGTTTCCACAGTCACTTACCTAATCAATAGGCTTCCATCTCAATCTCTAGACGGGAGGACACCTTATGAGGCATGGAATGACAAGAGACCTTCTTTAGATCATTGCAAAATCTTTGGGTGCATTGGTTATGCACACATACCCTCACAGATTAGGGGAAAGCTTGATCCAAAGGCTAAAAGATGCATATTTATTGGCTATGATAGAATAAAAAAGGATATAGGTTATATAATCCAACTAACAAAGGATTTAGAGTTAGTAGGGATGTGGGATTTGATGAAAATAACTCTTGGTTTGAGGATGATTGCAGGAAAATAAAGCTACCCTACGATTTGGAGAATGACTTTCCAAATCTGACCAAAGAACAACCACATACATCAGAGGATCGTAACTCAGAAGAGGAAGAACAAATTGATCTTGAAGAATTCAAAGCTTGGAATTCCAATGGGAAAGCAAAGTTCAAGAAATTGGAAGACATTCCAGAGTCATCCAATCAAGCACTTAGAAGATCTCAAAGGAAAAAAAAAACCTATAAGATATGGCTATGACACATCACTAGTCACCAAGCATTCTATATGCATGGCTAAAGATTTTATATTAGAGGAACCTACTTCATTTGAGGAAGCCACCAAGAAAGAAGAGTGGAGAGAAGCTATGCAAGAGGAAATTGAAGCACTTCAAGAGAATAACACTTGGGATTTGGTTCCCAAAAAACCACTCATGAAGGTAATATGATCTAGGTGGATTTATAAAGGGAAGAAGAATTCAGATGGCACAATAAAGCAAGGTTAGTAGCAAAGGGGTTTGCTCAAATGCATGGAGTGGATTATGAGAGACCTTGTCACTTGTGGCCAAGATGCCAACTATCAGAGTTTTAGTAAGTATTATTGCTTCAAAGAATCGGAACTTGTACCAATTAGATGTTAAAAATGCATTCCTTAATGGGTGGATTTTTGAAGAAGTCTACATGGCTCAACCACCAAGATATGAAGACAAAGGCAAACCTGATTATGTATATAAATTAAGCAAGGCACTATATGGTTTAAAGCAAGCTCCTAGAGCTTGGATCACAAGCTTGCAGGACCAAGCTTTTGTTGTAAACAAGGGAGATCCTTCATTTCTCATTAAGAAGAATAATTTAGAGGTTATTTATCTGTGTTTATGTGGTTGACATTATCATTATAGGAAATGATGCCAATGGCATCAAGAAGATTAAAACTCAGATGAAGGAGGAGTTCAAGATCAATGATCTTGGACTGCTTACATATTTTCTTAGCTTAGAGATTGTCTACACAGATTTTGGTGTTTTCATTACTCAGAGAAAGTATATCCATGATATACTAGTCAAGTTCAAAATGGAAAATGCAAAAATTGCAAGTAGGCCCATGGAATTGAACCACAAACTCAGTGCTCATGAAGGAGAGCTGCTTGAAGACATTATAGGTTATCAACTGCTTGTTGGGGGTCTAAATTATGCAACCCTAACAAGAGTGGATATATGCTATGGGGTGAGTACATTGAGACAATTCATGCATACACCATGAAAACCTCACTTGGAGGCTGCCATAAGGATTTTAAAGTACTTGAAGGGTACCATAAATGAAGGGCTATTTTATCCATTCACATCTGACTTGGATATTAGGCTATATTCTAATGCAGATTGGACTGTCTCAGAAGATGATAGGAGGAGCACCTCTGGCTACTTATCTTTTGGAGGATCTAAGTTGATTTCTTGGTCATACAAGAAACAACCAACTATGGCATTGTCATCAACTGAAGCTGAATATAGGGGCCTAGCAAATGCAACACAAGAGGCAATGTGGTTAAAGCTACTCTACTCAGACTTGGGGCTACATACATACACTCCAATGATCTTTGGAGATAATAATAGCTCACTTCATTTGACTGTTAATCTTGTATATCATGCAAGGACTATGCACATGGAAGTGCATTATCATTATGTGAGAGAGAAGCTACTTATCAAGGACATACAATTTTCCTATGTATCAACAAACTTGCAATGTGCAAATATGCTAACTAAATCTTTGGATGGATATAAATTGAACACGTTCAAGATGATGATTGGATTGTAGGAGATCAAAGATAATTGAAACACAAGCATATTAGGCTTGAGGGGAGCTATTAGTGCAATCACTCCAAGACTAAATGCTTGATCATGTATCCTAAAAGTTCATGTATTAGCACATGAATGAAATCATAAAAAAGATTGGGTTTTACTCCTTGTAAAAGTGCATATGTGGAATGACCTCCAATTATGAGTTCTTAGGAGAATCTTTCCACCAAATTATTTGGTGATGATTCATAGAAAATCAAGTCCTAAAGCTTTGCAACACTTTTAGGTAAAGATTCAAATTCAAAATTGAATCTTGGCTCCAACAAAAGACTATAAAGAGAGGACTGCCTAGTCAAATGAAAACAACCAGATATAGGAAAGATTTCAGAGAGATTTCATATGGATATTGAGCTCATACTATAGCTCTACCATTGCCCTCACATTATGCAATAATTCATTGCCAATGTGAATGTAGCTTGTACTTGATCGTTTTCACTGATTTAAGTTGGTATAGATTCATAAGACTATTTATTTTCTTGCTAAAAAGTTTCATTTTAAGTGGCTTAGTTAGTCTTGAGTTATGAGTAAAACATTTCTCACTGGTCCGTATACTGTTAGTACCCAAAAATGTCAGGATGCATCTCTGATTTGCTAAGCATCATTCTCTAAGCATACTTTATCATTTCAAGTGAAATAACTTGCAAATGTTAGCTACCCAGGTTAATTAGATATGCCCAAAAGGATTTCGTTCAATTGTTAGTAGAGAAGAACTAATGTTCATTTCTCTGAGCAAGTGTAATGACCAAAATAGCAAGTTTTTGGTTCACAATGAAACTCCAACTTATCTACTTTGATCCAATGATTTGAGGATCATCTTCCAAAGTAATTGCATGATTATTTGTGCTTCCTAGAAAGCTCAAGAGGTCTACTTTGCACTCCTCAACTCAGTTTTGAATGATGGGAAGAAGAAATGTGCAGTACCATCTCATCTCTTGAAGGTGTCCACCATCTCCTCCAGCATATAGGTGTGTGTATCTGTGTGTATGAATTTGTTTGTATGTGTGTATGCATGTGTTTGTATACTGTGTTTGTGTGTGTATATGTGCATATCTGTGTATGTATGTGTGTGTATGCATATGTGTGTATGTATGTGCATGTGTGTATGCATGTGTCTATGTATGTATGCATATGGATGTGTATGCATGTGTGTGTAAGTATGCATGTGAGTGTATGTGAATGTGTCTATGTGTGTGCATGTATATGTTCAAGTATCTATATGTGGATGTGTATTTGTATGTGTGTGTATGCATATGTTTGTTTATGTGTATGTGTATGTGTGTGTATATGTGTGTATGTATGTGTGTGATATGTGTGTATGTATATGTGTGTGTATGTATATGTATGTATGTATGTATATGTGTGTCTATGTGTGTCTATGTGTGTCTATGTGGATGTAGCTGTGTATGTATGTGTGTATATGTGTATGTGTATGCAAGCATGTATGTATGCATATGCATGTGCATTGTGTATGCATATGTATGTGCGTGTATGTGTATGTGTATATGTGTGTGTGTCTCTATGTGTGTGTATGTGTATGTGTGTGTCTCTATGTGTGTGTATATATATGTTGGTGTCTGTATATATGTGTGTGTATGTATGCATGTGTGTATGTGTTTGTATGCACATGTATGTATAGTGTGTGTATCTATATCTATGTATATGTGCGTATGTGTGTATACATGTATGTATGTGTATGTTTAGGTGTGTATGTGTGTGTATGCATATGTATGTATAGTGTGTGTATGTGTGTTTTTATGTGTAGATGTGTGTACGTTTGTGTGTGTGCATGTGTGTGTGTGTGTCTATGTGTGTGTGTATGTGTATGTGTGTGTCTCTATGTGTGTGTTTGTATATGTGGGTGTATGTATATGTGGGTGTATGTATATGTGTGTGTGTATGTATACATTTATGTGTGTGTATGCATATGTATGTATAGTGTGTCTATATGTGTGTATATGTGCATGTATGCATGTGTTTGTATGTGTGTGTATGCATGTGTTTGTATAGTGTGTTTGTGTGTGTATAGGTGCATATGTGTGTATGTATGTGTGTGTATGCATATGTGTGTATGTATGTGATTGTGTGTGTATACATGTGTTTGTATGTGTGTGTATGCATGTATTTATATGTGTGTGTGTATGCGTTTGTAGAGTGTGTTTGTGTGTGTAAATGTGCATATGTATGTATGCATGTGTGTGTATGCATGTGTCTATGTATGTGCATGTGTGTGTATGTGTGTATTTATGTGCATGTGTGTGTATGCATGTGTATGTATGCCTGTGAGCGTATGCGTGTGTGTCTATGTGTATGTATGTATATGTGCAATAATTTATATGTGTATGTGTATGTGTGTGTATGCATATGTGTGTATGTGTATGTGTGTATATGTGTGTATGTATGTATGTATGTATGTATGTATGTATGTGTGTGTGTGTATATATGTGTGTGTGCATATGTGTGTATGTATGTGTGTGTATATGTGTGTATGTATGTGTGCGTGTGTATATGTGTGTATATGTGTATATATGTATGTATATATGTGTGTGTGAATGTATGTATGTATATGTGTGTGTGTATATGGGTATATATATGTATATGTGTGTGTATATGTGTATATATGTGTGTATATGTGTATCTGACTGTATGTATATGTGTGTATATGTGTGTATGTATGTTTGTGTATATGTGTGTGTATATATGTGTGTATGTATATGTGTGTATATATGTGTGTGTGTATGTGTGTGTATATGTGTGTATGTTTGTGCATATGTGTGTATGTATGTGTGTGTATATGTGTGTATGTATGTGTGTGCATATGTGTGTATATGTGTGTATGTATGTGTGTATGCACATGTGTGTATGTATGTGCATGTGTGTGTATGCATATGTGTGTGTACCTTTGCTCGCTTGCTTGCTTGCCCGGTGGCTCGCTTGTTCGCTCTCACTTAATCCCGGCACAAATGTGCTGGGAGAAATGTTTTTTTTTCCATTCCTTTATCGTTGCTTATGTGATGCTAAAGCGTTGCAGCCAGTTTGCCACCATCGCTACAAGCATTGCTAGGCTTCGATGCTTGTAGCAATGGTGACTATGAGCTTTGAATAAGTGATGCTAAACATCACTTATGCAACACTCTCAATATCTTTTTTTTTTAATTCTTTCTCTTAGGCATAGTTTATGCGATGCTCTTGATTTCTTTTTTTTTATAATCTTTCTCTTGGGCATCGCTTATGCAATGCTTTTTAACAAAAGCTTTGCATAAGTGACAATCCCTGCTTTTTTTTTTCAAGTGGCACCCCAAGTGTTAGCTAAGTGCTATTAGTTGAAAAATCACTAAGTATTAGCTAAAGCATAATGTCTTTAGCTACTACAAAGTAGTTAAGGAATATTTGTGTAAGTACCTACTTTACATAGATTTAAGCTAACTATTATCACCTATTAGCTAAGTACTATCACCTAAGAAATAGCTAGGTAGCTAAGAAATGACTAGATAACTAAGAAATAGCTAGGTAGCTAAGAAATAGCTAGGTAGCTAAGAAATAGCTAGGTAGCTAAGAAATAGCTAGGTAGCTAAGAAATAGCTAGGTAGCTAAGAAATAGCTAGGTAGCTAAGAAATAGCTAGGTAGCTAAGAAATAGCTAGGTAGCTAAGAAATAGCTAGGTAGCTAAGAAATAGCTAGGTAGCTAAGAAATAGCTAGGTAGCTAAGAAATATCTAGGTAGCTAAGACATAGCTAGGTAGCTAAGAAATAGCTATGTAGGAAAGAAATAGCTAGGTAGCTAGAAATAGCTTAGGGTATCAATTAATACTATTCAAAGTAGATAACTACTTGTTATAACCTATTAGCTAAGTACTATTAATTGAGAAAATATCTAAGTGGTAGCTAATTGTTGTCACTATTTAGCTAAGTAGTATTATTGATATATTTTGGAAGTGATGCATGTGAACAAACATAGGACCACTCGAACACTTTTTTCGCTCTTTAGAAGGTATCTTTCCCTCATCTTGTATATATGCCTATAACCCTAATAGGTTACTTATCTTTGTATATTTTACTTGGTAATACATTTACTATTGTGTGGTGCTGTAACCTTCTTCTTCTTTCTTGTGCTATTTTCATGGCTCCGTAGACCTCAAACTCTAGCAATTTTTATCCGAGCAGGTCATTACTTCATCTACAGTGTTGGCACCACCCCTCCGGTCACAATATCAGAATCCCATGAAAATTGGTGAGCATACTCAAGGTGATTAGGAGTTCAAAATAACATTGTTGTGTGGTGTTCAAATTTGGATATGAGCTTGTTTCCGCCTTCAAAGGCACTATCCTAGTGCCTATGTAGGCAATTTAATCCCTTGGCCCAAACATATATATATAGGTTTTGGCTCGCTAGTACAAGCATGTCAAAGTATCCTATAGGTTTAGTGAAACTCTATAGGGTAGGTCTTTTCAACTTTTTGAGATACAATCATTTTTCCAGCAAGGTATCTTAGTCAGTGGCCATGGCTGAAAACAATGAACTATTCCGTATGTTGGCTGTTGAGGATAAGTTGGATGGTACCAATTACCCATTATGAGCATAATGATGTGTCATGTATTGGTTGCAAAAGGACTATGGAATATTGTGTAGGGTGTTGAAAAACGACCTATTTAACCTCCAAATTAAACTATTGAAGGTGATGGAGATGGCATTGAAGATTACCATCTTCAAATTCTTGTTTCTGTTGCAGTTGCTACTGCACCTACTCCAAAGCAACTTCGATGGGATGGCAAAGATATTCATGCACATGCATTGATATGTTTTTCTCTTAAACTTTCGATTATCCCTCATGTTTGCTCTTGCAAAACAGAAAAGGATGCTTTGTATACACTTACGACCTCATACCAAGTAAGAAATGAGGCTTGTGTTTCTTATCTCCGAAAACACTTGGAGAGTAACCATATGAATGAAGGAGATTCTATGGACATTTTTTTTTTAAAGATCAAAGATTTGAAGGAGCAATTGATTTTTTCTTTTGAATCGTTGCCAAACACTTCACTTCTACATACTATTATGAATGGTCTTCTAGATTCATATCAAAGTTTTTCTTTAAATCTTTGGTTCGTGATGAAAGGAAATCCAAATGCCTTAACATTTGAGGATTTAGTCTCTATTTTGTTGCAAGAAGATTAGTCAAGGATGAATAGGTCCATTATGCATGTACCAAATCAAGCTTTCTTAGCTAGTTAGAACATCAAAGGTAAATGAAGCTCATCTACGAGTAAGAAAAAATCTGCTAATTCTACACAATCAAAGAAGGAACACAAAGATGAAAAGACATTAGACAAGTAGAAATTGTTTTGCAAATGCTGTAAAAGAAATGATCATGTCATAAAGAGTTGTCCAAAACTAGTTGCAAAAGAGGAAAAGACAAAAGATGCAACCAAACATATTACCTTGTAGTGCAGTTTCTTTAGTTCAATACTTAACAGGTGTCCCACCAAAGCATTGCAGTCTATTACTCCATATGAGGCTTGGCATGGTCGTTAGCCATCTCTTGCTCATCTATGTGTCTTTGTTTGTCTAGCATATGCACTAGTGTCTCAACAACATGTGGAAGCTCCAAAGATGTGTATGACATTTTACTGCCTCTTTTTAGAGGTAGACAGTCAAGTGCTAGTCCAAATGAGGAAATTTCTCAACCTTTAAAGGTTCCACATGATGATGTAGATCATCCCATTTCTGATGCAAATTTACATGATGGACTTGTTGGTGAGAGAACTAATATAAAGGATATAAAAACTATGCCATAATGGTTTGTGCAAACTTTAAAAGATAACAAACTAGATGCATCTATGTCATATCATACTTGTTCATGCTCTCAAAGTGCCTCCTTTGCATCAAATTGCTATGCAATGGATGCCTCTAGTCTTTGTGATGAGAATGAGCCGTTTCTTTTTATGAAGCACCAAATTCAAAAAAATGGATGGTTGCTATGCAATCAAACTATGATGCTACTATGAAGAATGGTACATGGTCTTTATGTGATTTTCATTTTGGCAAAAAGGCCATCGGCACTAAATGGGTGTACAAGCTAAAACATAAACCTAATGGAAGTGTTGACACGTATAAAGCTACGCTTCTTGCAAAAGGTTATGCTCAAGAGAGAGGCATTGATTTTGATGAGACCTTTGCACCCGCTTGCTGAATGACCATCGTTCATAGCATCTATGCACTTGCGGCTCATCATGGTTGGAATATACATCAGTTGGAAAATAAAAATGCATTTTTGAATGGTGACCTACATGAAGAAGTGTATATATTCTAGCCTCATGGTTTTGTGCAAAAAGGGCATGAAAAAAAAGTGTATAAGTTGAAAAATACATTACATGGTTTGAAGCAAGCACCACATGTTTGATATGAAAAGATACATGCCTACTTGATTGCACATGGCTTTGTGAACAATCCAACTGAGCATTTTCATCATTATTTGGACATTTAATCTATGCAAGTTGATGGGGGCATATCTTTGTGTGAAAAAATAGACACATTATTGCATCATTTTGGCCTTGAAGATTGCAAACCTATTGTCATTCCTATGGAAACAAGTTTATGGTTGAGTCTTCATGATTTTGGAGATGCATTTGATGATGCTCTCTATCAATAGGCTCTTGGATGCTTGATTTACTTATGCATAACTATGCTTAATATATAGTTTGTTGTCTCTTAGATGAGCAGGTTTTTGCATTGCCCAAATGTGAATCATTGGGAGGTACTTAAGCACATCTTTCCCTACTTGAGTGGTACCCAGCTACTTGGGTTGTTTTATCCCAAGGGGGGTTCATTACCACTAGATTTACATGCTTTTTCTGACTCAGACTGGACTGGTTGTTATGACACTTGTGTGTCCACCAATATTTTTTTCTTCATGTTTGGTAGATCATGCATATCTTGGTTGAGCAAGAAGAAGCATATTGTGGCCACTTCTAGTTGTGAGGCTGAGTATAGGGTAGATTTCATAGGGACTCTTGAGTGTGTGTGACTCAGATGTCTTTGTGCTGATTTTGATGTTGGTCAGTTTTTTTGCCTCCACCATCTTCACTGATAGTCATAACACATTGGCGGTTGTGAGGAACCCTATGTTCCATGCTCCCACAAAACACATTGAGGTGCATTATCATTATGTCAGAGAGAGGTTCTCTGTTGGAGAGATTAGTTTGGCATATGTGCCCACACATAATAACATTGCAGACCTTTTCACAAAGGTTATGCCTAGGGGGAAGTTTGAAGCTTTCCGCAAAGCTTTAGGCTTAATTTCTTTTGTGGATTGATATCTCTCCACATATCTTGGCCTCACACATGGTGCTTGTTCACCACATTACTCCTAGGGGGGATTTATTGATATATTTTAGTAGTGATGTGTGTTAACACATTTAGAACTGCTGGGGCACGTTTTTCCCTCTTTAAGAGGTATTTCTCCCCTAGCTTTTATATATTCCTACAACCCTAATAAGTCACTTATTCTTGTACATTCACTTGGTAATTCATCCACTCGTGTTGTGCTCCAAGCTTCTTCTTCTTCTTCTTCCTTTTGTTGTTCATGTGCTTGCATAGACCTTGAACTCCAACACTATCCCCTATAGACTTTGACAACTAATAGGTGCTCCCTAAGAATATTCATTCTAATGTTGAGGTATTAATGCGAAATACTTCTTTTTCATAATTTAAATTTGTAGGAAAATAATCGATAGGAATATTATAAGTATTAAGCGTCGACTAATCTTACAAATAGTTTAGGCCCTTAGATAGCATTTCAAAGATAGCATTTCTCTTTATGTTATGGACCTCTATATCCCCCATCATGCTATGTCCATCATTTTCCTTATGCATACTTTCACAAAGCTCTTTTTTCTCTAGGAAAGATCGTCATCTATCCTTTTTTTTTAGGCATGATTAGCATGGATTCCACAACTCTCAAACATTTAAATGGCATGCAAAATATGGTGTGGAATGATGCCTAATTTTATTCTCGAATTCTTTATTATAGATTAAGACAAGTCCTTTGGAAAATAACAATCTGGGGTGTATGGAAGTATAATTGCAATCATCCAACCGTTGAAATATGGCTTGTTGGCTAGTCATTCAACGCATTTAAAATTTTTTGGGTACTTAGGTTTTCTTCCACCTGGGCCATATATTCATAGATTGTTTAAAAATCTGTCCTAATCTTACCTCTTCTTTTGGTTTCTATGTATGTTCATGCAACAAAGAGTTATTGGGAAGCTTGATACATCTCTCAATAATTTAACGGAGGAATTACTACATTATTATCGTATGCTTAATCTCTCCCAAGTGATATAACTAGGTATTTTTGGATCCAATGAATGGCTCATTATGTTTTACATTCCTTTTCATTGCTCTAACTCTTACAATTTGCTGAAATATCTCAAACATATATGATGTAAATTCCTCCAACATCCTAGTGGTTCCTTAAACATTTATATTTCCGTTCCGCATAGATTTGGGTAGGTCATATAGCACAAATTTACTCTACATGAGCAAATGAGGTAATCAAGCATGGAAACTTTGATGATCTCCCAACATTTTGGCCTTATCAAGTCTATAGCTATCGTAGGGAGTGGATCGATCCTCCATGCATCTGTCACGAGTATTTCGCTACATGGCACAAGTCTTGCACTAAGTTTGTGATAGTGGGTGTTACCATGATAGAGCTTGTTGATGGCTTATGGTAACTCTATATGCTTTATCGTGATAGATAGGGAGGGCACATGCATGTTTTCTTGGGTGACCAGATTATACTTTTTGATCATGGAGCGGAGCATTAACGGTACATGTGATAGATCTGATGAAGTCAAAATTATGGACTTGTATTAATTAAGAGAAAAAAAAAGTACAAGTGAAGGGGACTAGTGCCCATGGGACCCGAGTTAGGTCCACCTTGTGATTTTAAGTAGAATGTCACGATCAATTCAACCCCGTCTCTCTCCTCTTTACGCACACTATAGAATAGCTAAGTCAACCCTACCGCTCTCTCCTTTCACAAATTTCATATGTATTTCTGATGAACTTTCATTATATATACAAACTATCTTCAGAGATCTCCACCATATGCAGATATATGACTATAAAAAGCAAGGTCGATAGGGTTTTTTAATAGTATTGTGCTACTCTTTTATTTCGCTAGCTGTTAAAAGCAGCTTCATTGTCATCTTCATGAAAAGCTCTTCTTTTTGTACTTTATCTTTACCGCAAGTCATGTCTAGATGTTTTTTTAATGTACAACTAATACAAATGCTCGTACCAACACTCCCACCTGTGCGATGAGAGTAGAAATATTCAATCGTCTTTCTCTTCCCACAAGGATGTTCTTTATTGTTTTCCCATGGATTCAATCTCTTTAAAGAAGATAAAGTTCATTCCATAACATGATTACTATTAACCACTAGCTTATAATAATTTGTTTTTTCTTTAGAATAATCTTTAACCTTAAAAAAGGATTCCTATAGCTTTTTCTTGCTTGTTTTGCAATAAATATCTTCCATCCTTCTTTGATAATCAATTTTTTTTCATCTGTTTCAATGCAGCTATACAATCTCAATGATTTTTCATACTTATGCATTTTCTTAAAAAAAAAAGGAAATTCGGCCATGGCCTACTCTCCCGGACTTTAATTAAAGAAAACGAAATTACAAGTGAATGGGACTAGTGCCCTTGGGACCCCTCGAATCCCACAAAGCAGGGGTGGAACTTGCTAGACTAGAGCATGTTACAAAGGCGGTTAACAATCCTCCCATCCCCCTCATACGGGGCCCACTTGATTTTGAGCTTGTTGTTCTTGATGAGAAACACTTTATGATACCTAAAGGGTGGAGACCTCTTACAATTGGAGATTCTTTTTCCAAGGAGGAATAGAGACTTCTCGATCGACCACTCTTTAGGAGGGTGTAAAAAATTATTGGCACATCGCTCCCTCCAAATCTTCTAAGGGGTTTCTCCTATTACAACATTCCAAATTGCCGTTGAGGAGCCGATCCCTTTGTCGCAAGCAATGCTTGCTTCCAAGTGATTTGTGCTTGTAATCTCAAGATATTCCCAAGGGTTTGCTAGAGTAGGAGCGACTTGGGGCAAACAAAGAAGATGTGACTTAGGTCCTCGATGCTACGGTGGCATCACTTACAACATGATAGAGCCGCACAAATTTTGTTAGCCTTTAGGTTGGTCCAGATACCACAGTGGAGAATTTGCCACATGAGAACTAATTTTTTCATCTTGATGAGGGGATGCCAGATAGACATGAACTTCAAATCCCAATGCAGTCTTGTCGAAGTCTAGCACCACTTCTTGTTAAGTGTGATGTGATAGTCGTTGTTCACCTTGATTCTAGGAATTTTGGGAAGACAATTGTTGTTGTGCCACATAAGACCCTGATGGCAAGGGGGGTCCTACCCAATGTAGAGTCGGGTTTTTGAATGTTCACAAGCAGTGCATCTGCTCTATAGAAGAGTCCATTCTTCATAGTTCCCTCTCATTTAAGGGTCTAAGTCCTCAAACCTGATCCACTGACCAGTTTCTTGTCTCCAGAGGTGTTTCCACTGTTTGAAACCCATGTTCCAAAGCCTTTTAGCATTTTGGAGGTTCCAGGAGGCCACACTTCTGATGCCAGCGATCGCGAACCATATTGAGTCATTTTGTCTAATACCGGCTATCCATTTCCAGTCTTCACTGACTCTAAAAAATGGTTTGAACTTATTCCATATCTTCCATAGGGATCGAACAAGGTTCGAGCCTTTAGGGGAAATTGGAATTGGGGAGAATAAAAGGGTAAGGAGGTCCAAGTCTTTCCAACTAGGGAGGCCCACCAATGTAGGTAAGCTCTTGCTCCTGAAAATGAGCTTGGCCCAAGAGGTCTCACAGTTACACCAAGCCTTGAAGATCCATTTTTCCGCCAACTTGTCAACCATGCCTTTAATATCCATAATGCCTAGGCCCCCACACTCCTTTTGGCTGATGCATGTAGACCATTTAATTTTGGGAACACCTCTCCTATTGTGGTCCCTTGTCCACAGAAAGTTTGTGCAGATCCCTTTCTAGTTTGCTAAGCTCTTGATCTTTCGGCCTCCAACAAGAGAGAAAGTAAATGGTTGCGAGAAGAGGAAGGTATTGATTACCATGGCATGACCCGCGAGGTTGATTTGCATGCCCTTCCAGTACGCTAACTTGCAATCAAGTTTAGAAAGGACCCAATCCCATCTCTGCACCATCGAGACACCAAATCCCATTGGAATACCAAGTACATGGAAGACCTATCCCCAAGGGATAATTTGGCAACCATATACTACACAAAAAGTGTCAAGGCACCCCCAAAAGGCCTCAATGCTAGACACATCATTGTGCACAAATGTATTCATGTCATCAGAAAAAAGTCTCATGATCATCTGGCTGTGGTTGAGAGGTAGAGAGAGACCTTTAATATGGCCCATTTCCATGTGATTGCCACTTTGCTGGGGAATGCATCAATGCAAATACTTATGCATTTGAACTTTTCCTAAAAGAAGCATTTATTACTATGACCATCGATATCTTTTGAGGTAGATATTCTCTCAACTTAGGCCGTATCAACACATGGGCTTGTCAATTCACATCGATGACCTAAGTTTCTACTCCAAACACATGCCGTATTGTAATTAACTTTCTAGAAGGAACATCCATAAGATAGTGGTGTCTAAGATTGCTTAAACTGGAGATGGGACTTTAAGTTCCAATCCCTTTGTCACCCCCTCATCCAGATAAAAAATTTTGTGATTATGTGGCAAATCCTAGACCGTGGAATCTAGACCAATGTAAAAGCTAACAAAATTTGCCGGGTCTCTCCTTGGTTCAAATGATGCGTTCATGGCATGGAAGACTTGGGACACCTCTTCTATTTGTGCCCCAAATCAATATCAGTTTGGCAGGCCCTTGGGAGAATCATGCTCTTACAGAGACAAATCAACTAGAAGCAAGCTTTGCTGGGTGAAGCAATCAGATGTTTCTCAGCACTGTGGAATGCTATAAGAGGGGAGACTCTATGGAAAATATGTAAAGATAGGTGTGTAGCTAACTTTGAAAGCCCTCCTAAAGAATGGTCTGCTATAAGAGGGGAGACTCTATGGAAAATATGGAAAGAGAGGTGTGTAGCTAACTTTGAAAGCCCTCCTAAAGAATGGTCGATTGAAAAATGTATTTTACTTTTAGGAAAAAGAATTTCCAATTGTAAGAAACTCCTCTCTTTAGACATCATAGAGTGTTCTTCCTAGAGAGAAACAAGATCAAAACGAAGTGGGCGCCACATGAACGAGATGAGAGGGTTATCAACCTGCTTTGTGGGATATGGGGGGTCCCATGGGTGCTAGGCCCCTTCACTTGTACATTTGTTATTTCTATTAGTTAAAGTTTGGAAGAGTAGGCTATGCCAAAATCGCTTTATATATATATATATATATATATATATATATATATATATATATATATATATATATATATATATATATATATATATATATATATATATATATATATATATATATATATATATATATAAACAAAGCTTGGGAGAGTAGGCTGTTGTCGAGCTTCCTTTTAAGGGGAAAAAATATAGATATTAATAGATATCATATTATGAAATTTCTAAAATGGGAATGGTATAATACAAAGTTTGCACCTAAACAAGTATCTGTTGGGCCTCTCCTTCCTCATTGAAATTTAGTGGAATTATTAGAAGAGACATATGTTTTCAGTTGAAAATGCTCAAAAGACCATCTCCTCTTTCTCCAACACCAAACCATAGAGGAACATTTTGTGTCTAAAGCTTTCCACAAAGCTTTGGGCTTAGTTCCTTTTGTGGATTGATCTCTGTCCACATAGTTTGGCATTACCCTATACATGAGTGCGAGTTGCTTGTTCACTGGATCACTCCGAGGGGGGATTTGTTGATATATCTCAGTAGTGATGTGTGTGAACACATATAGGGCCATAAGGGAACTTTTTTCTCTCTTGAGGATGTTTTCTCCATGCTTGTATGTATGCATATAACCTTAATAAGTCACTTATCCTTGTACATTCACTTGATATTGATTCCGTGTTGTCTTGTGCTCCAGGCTAGTTCTTCTTCTTCCTCGTGTTGTTTTTGGGCTTGCGCATACCTCAACTCCGACAATATCCCCTATAGACTTTCACCACTAATAGGTTCTCCCTAGGAATATTCATACTAATATTGAGGTGTTAATGCGAAATACTTCTTTTTCATAATATTCATTCGTAGGAAAATAATTGATAGGAATAATATAAGTATGAAGCGTTGATTAATCTTATAAATAGTTTAGGCCTTTACATAGCATTTCTCTTTACGTTATGGATCTCTATATCGCCCATCATTAAATTTCCATCGATTGGTATCGACTCCACAACTCTCAAACATTCAAATGGCATGCAAAGTATGGTTTGGAATGATGCACGATTTTATTCTCGAGTTCTTTATTATGGATTAAGATAAGTCCTCTGGAAAATAACAACCTTGGGTGTATGGAAGTATAATTGCATTCATCCAACTACTGAAATCTATTGTACGATAGAAGAATCCCAATGGCTTGTTGGCTAATCATTCAATGCATTTCAAAATCTTTTTGGGTACTTAGATTTTCTTCCAATTGGGCTCTATATTCATAGATTGTTTAAAAATTTTTGTCTTTAATCTCTTGTTGGGAATCTTGATACATCTCTTGTTGATATATTTTGATAGTGATGTGTGTGAACACACTAGGACTACGTGGGGACTTTTTTCCCTCTTTAGGATGTTTTCCTCCCCCGGCTTGTATATACCCTCCAGTCACAATCTCAAAATTGCATGAAAATTTGTGAGCATACTCAGGGAAATTAGGAGTTCACTGGCCATGGCTAAACGCAATGATGTATTCTGTATGTTGGTTGTTGAGGATATATTGGATGGTACTAATTACCCATTATGGGGATATATGATGCATAATGTATTGGTTGCAAAAGGGTTGTGGAAAATTGTGGAGGGTGGTGAAAAACTTCCTATTACACCTACAAATACAATTATCGAAGGTGATGTAGATGGCATTTAAGATGGCGATCTTCAAATTCCTATTTGTACTGCAATTCCTACTGCATTTACTATAGAGAAACCTCTTTCCAATGGTAGAGATGCTTTGGCACATACATTGATAGCTTTTTTCTATCAAATTCCATTATTCCTCACATGTTCTCTTGCAAAATAGCAAAGGATCTTTGGGATACACTTACCACTTTATATCAGGCAAGGAATGAGGCTCATGTTGCTTATCTTTGAAAACAGTTGAAGAGTGAGCACATGAATGAAGGAGATTCCATGGATAGTTTCTTGAAAAAGATAAAAGATCTGAAGGAGAAATTGATTTTTGTTGATGAAGTATTGCTAGACAGTTCAATTATGTAGACGGTTCTAAACACTCTTCTAGATTCATATACAATTTTTGCTTCAACTCTTCAATTGATGATGAAAGGCAATCCAAATGCCTTAAGATTTGAGGAGTTAGTCTTTGTTGTATTGGAAGAAGATCAATCTAGAGAGAACAGGTCGACCATGCATGTGTTATGTCTCTGTCCTAACTTATTGTATCCAATAAAGATAACAATGATAGAAATAGTTTACAGGGTGCTTGGGATGGACAGGGGTCTGTAAAAAGGGAGGCCCTATAGTATTTTCCCACACCGCGAATGAATTTATCACTATGGCAACTTACTGAACTAGCATCTTCTTATTCATATATCAAAAACTTAGACTTCTATTAATTATGTCCATAACTTTAATCATCCATCAGTATGCCACTTTTGAGTGTAACTTACTCAAAAAATATTTATCACCTCACTTACTATCACGTGACCAAACTATTATCAATTCATGTATATTGAGGGATCTACAATAGTCACCGAATACTTTATCACCAATGAGATTATGATGCTTTCACATAACTTTCAACAAAAATTCTTTAACACTTAATTACTTCAACCAAAGTAAATCACTTATGTGTTACTTAACATCATCGAAGGAAACTCTATAGAGGCACAACATTGACTAAACACAGGTTTGCATTCAATTGCTTCACCATGTGCAGTCTAGCAGACTCGCTATGCATCTCTGCCACATTTCGATAAGACATGATTATATCCTTTTAAATTATTATGAGAAAAGGTATAACGGTTAGGCCATTACGATGCTTCATCAAAATATTGCAACTTTACAAAATAATAATCTAGCAACCCAACACATATTGTAGATCAAGATTTCTTATTTAGTTAGAAGGGCAAGGGAAAATGGAGCTCATTGTTGGCATACAAAGCAATAAAGGAGTCATGCACAATACGGCAACAAGGCCAGATCATTTTTTCCCATAGATTATGTACAACCCAAGTGATTTTAATCACTACACAAACATTGTAAATCCCGTTTTTGGTAGATTAGACTCCATTTTGTGCAAGCCGAGGAGTCCTCGAGCTTGAGGAGTATTAGAAGTACCATCGTACCAAATTTCATAATTTTTAGACTTCGTTTGAGCCCTCAAATAAGCCCTGGAACCTAATTTTTAACTAGGCCGGACACTAGGTCTGGACAGGGCCAAAAGCTAGTCAAAAACTATAAAAAGAGCTAGAGAGCTCATTTTTGAGGCTAGATTGTAATTGAAACGAACTTGTAAGAGCTTGTGAAAGTAATCTAAAGAACTCCATTGATTCTCTCTCTTTGTCTTGCCGTGTGTGCGCGTGTGTGTGTATGTGTGTGCATGCTTGTGTGCTTCTCACTCACGCACTTGTGTCGCCACTTGCTCGAGGTCTTCATACCATCCTCACGTCTTCCCGGATTGACATTAAAGGAGGTGCTACTCATCATTGAGCTACACCAAATTTTGGCGCCGTTGCCGGGGATCGAGCTTTGAGGACGAGCGTGTGATGGTAAGACGTAGAGTTGACGCGTTGGAGTTGTAGGTATTTTCTTCACTCTCATCGGTTTTCTTTTACTTTCTTCACCATCTTCATCATCATCATCACCATCTCCCACGTCCATCTCCATCATCGCGAAAATTTCAGTTTTGACTATATCCCCATCTCCACCTCATTTCCCTCATTTCACTTGTGAGAGAGAGCGAGAGAGCGAACTTGCATGTGCTGTTTTTGCTTGTTTTCTGAGCTATTTTGCAGGTTTTTGCTGTACCATCATCCCCAGCAGTGTGCGCAGGTACGACAGGCTCTGCACAGGTCCCGGGACGACAATCTCTGTCTATCGCGACAGACAGAAAATCTTAACATTTTGTGAATGCATGATTACCACTGTAACCTACACCTTGTGGGCACTCTAGATCACTAGAAGTTTTTCAAAAATTTGCATTTTTTCAGTCTATCGCGACAGACACTGTCTATCGCGACAGACACCGTCTATCGCGACAGATAGAAATCCACGATAGACACCGTCTATCGCGACAGACACCGTCTATCGCGACAGACACCGTCTATCGCGACAGACAGAAATCCACGATAGACACCGTCTATCGCGACAGACACCGTCTATCGCGACAGACACCGTCTATCGCGACAGACAGAAATCCACGATAGACACCGTCTATCGCGACAGACACCGTCTATCGCGACAGACAGAAATCCACGATAGACACCGTCTATCGCGACAGACACCGTCTATCGCGACAGACAGAAATCCACGATAGACACCGTCTATCGCGACAGACACCGTCTATCGCGACAGACAGAAATCCACGATAGACACCATCTATCGCGACAGACACCGTCTATCGCGACAGACAGAAATCCACGATAGACACCGTCTATCGCGACAGACACCGTCTATCGCGACAGACAGAAATCCACGATAGACACCGTCTATCGCGACAGACACCGTCTATCGCGACAGACAGAAATCCACGATAGACACCGTCTATCGCGACAGACAGAATTTCACGATAGACACCGTCTATCGCGACAGACAGAATTTCACGATAGACACCGTCTATCGCGACAGACACCGTCTATCGTGACAGACAGCCCCCACGATAGATTGTGTCTATCGCGACAGACACCGTCTATCGCGATAGACAGGCATTTTCGGCAAAAAATTAAGGAGTGAATTTTTGGAAATTTAGGCTAAATTTTGGGCATATTTGCACTTTCATGTACTCATCTACTTACAAAGGCCTTAGAAAATGCATTAAAACCCCCGAAAGGTTCTGTTTGTCTAGTTAACCCCCTAAACCCTGAACGGTCATAACTTTTTCATACGAAATCCATAACATGATTACTATTAACCACTAGCTTATAATAATTTGTTTTTTCTTTAGAATAATCTTTAACCTTAAAAAAGGATTCCTATAGCTTTTTCTTGCTTGTTTTGCAATAAATATCTTCCATCCTTCTTTGATAATCAATTTTTTTTCATCTGTTTCAATGCAGCTATACAATCTCAATGATTTTTCATACTTATGCATTTTCTTAAAAAAAAAAGGAAATTCGGCCATGGCCTACTCTCCCGGACTTTAATTAAAGAAAACGAAATTACAAGTGAATGGGACTAGTGCCCTTGGGACCCCTCGAATCCCACAAAGCAGGGGTGGAACTTGCTAGACTAGAGCATGTTACAAAGGCGGTTAACAATCCTCCCATCCCCCTCATACGGGGCCCACTTGATTTTGAGCTTGTTGTTCTTGATGAGAAACACTTTATGATACCTAAAGGGTGGAGACCTCTTACAATTGGAGATTCTTTTTCCAAGGAGGAATAGAGACTTCTCGATCGACCACTCTTTAGGAGGGTGTAAAAAATTATTGGCACATCGCTCCCTCCAAATCTTCTAAGGGGTTTCTCCTATTACAACATTCCAAATTGCCGTTGAGGAGCCGATCCCTTTGTCGCAAGCAATGCTTGCTTCCAAGTGATTTGTGCTTGTAATCTCAAGATATTCCCAAGGGTTTGCTAGAGTAGGAGCGACTTGGGGCAAACAAAGAAGATGTGACTTAGGTCCTCGATGCTACGGTGGCATCACTTACAACATGATAGAGCCGCACAAATTTTGTTAGCCTTTAGGTTGGTCCAGATACCACAGTGGAGAATTTGCCACATGAGAACTAATTTTTTCATCTTGATGAGGGGATGCCAGATAGACATGAACTTCAAATCCCAATGCAGTCTTGTCGAAGTCTAGCACCACTTCTTGTTAAGTGTGATGTGATAGTCGTTGTTCACCTTGATTCTAGGAATTTTGGGAAGACAATTGTTGTTGTGCCACATAAGACCCTGATGGCAAGGGGGGTCCTACCCAATGTAGAGTCGGGTTTTTGAATGTTCACAAGCAGTGCATCTGCTCTATAGAAGAGTCCATTCTTCATAGTTCCCTCTCATTTAAGGGTCTAAGTCCTCAAACCTGATCCACTGACCAGTTTCTTGTCTCCAGAGGTGTTTCCACTGTTTGAAACCCATGTTCCAAAGCCTTTTAGCATTTTGGAGGTTCCAGGAGGCCACACTTCTGATGCCAGCGATCGCGAACCATATTGAGTCATTTTGTCTAATACCGGCTATCCATTTCCAGTCTTCACTGACTCTAAAAAATGGTTTGAACTTATTCCATATCTTCCATAGGGATCGAACAAGGTTCGAGCCTTTAGGGGAAATTGGAATTGGGGAGAATAAAAGGGTAAGGAGGTCCAAGTCTTTCCAACTAGGGAGGCCCACCAATGTAGGTAAGCTCTTGCTCCTGAAAATGAGCTTGGCCCAAGAGGTCTCACAGTTACACCAAGCCTTGAAGATCCATTTTTCCGCCAACTTGTCAACCATGCCTTTAATATCCATAATGCCTAGGCCCCCACACTCCTTTTGGCTGATGCATGTAGACCATTTAATTTTGGGAACACCTCTCCTATTGTGGTCCCTTGTCCACAGAAAGTTTGTGCAGATCCCTTTCTAGTTTGCTAAGCTCTTGATCTTTCGGCCTCCAACAAGAGAGAAAGTAAATGGTTGCGAGAAGAGGAAGGTATTGATTACCATGGCATGACCCGCGAGGTTGATTTGCATGCCCTTCCAGTACGCTAACTTGCAATCAAGTTTAGAAAGGACCCAATCCCATCTCTGCACCATCGAGACACCAAATCCCATTGGAATACCAAGTACATGGAAGACCTATCCCCAAGGGATAATTTGGCAACCATATACTACACAAAAAGTGTCAAGGCACCCCCAAAAGGCCTCAATGCTAGACACATCATTGTGCACAAATGTATTCATGTCATCAGAAAAAAGTCTCATGATCATCTGGCTGTGGTTGAGAGGTAGAGAGAGACCTTTAATATGGCCCATTTCCATGTGATTGCCACTTTGCTGGGGAATGCATCAATGCAAATACTTATGCATTTGAACTTTTCCTAAAAGAAGCATTTATTACTATGACCATCGATATCTTTTGAGGTAGATATTCTCTCAACTTAGGCCGTATCAACACATGGGCTTGTCAATTCACATCGATGACCTAAGTTTCTACTCCAAACACATGCCGTATTGTAATTAACTTTCTAGAAGGAACATCCATAAGATAGTGGTGTCTAAGATTGCTTAAACTGGAGATGGGACTTTAAGTTCCAATCCCTTTGTCACCCCCTCATCCAGATAAAAAATTTTGTGATTATGTGGCAAATCCTAGACCGTGGAATCTAGACCAATGTAAAAGCTAACAAAATTTGCCGGGTCTCTCCTTGGTTCAAATGATGCGTTCATGGCATGGAAGACTTGGGACACCTCTTCTATTTGTGCCCCAAATCAATATCAGTTTGGCAGGCCCTTGGGAGAATCATGCTCTTACAGAGACAAATCAACTAGAAGCAAGCTTTGCTGGGTGAAGCAATCAGATGTTTCTCAGCACTGTGGAATGCTATAAGAGGGGAGACTCTATGGAAAATATGTAAAGATAGGTGTGTAGCTAACTTTGAAAGCCCTCCTAAAGAATGGTCTGCTATAAGAGGGGAGACTCTATGGAAAATATGGAAAGAGAGGTGTGTAGCTAACTTTGAAAGCCCTCCTAAAGAATGGTCGATTGAAAAATGTATTTTACTTTTAGGAAAAAGAATTTCCAATTGTAAGAAACTCCTCTCTTTAGACATCATAGAGTGTTCTTCCTAGAGAGAAACAAGATCAAAACGAAGTGGGCGCCACATGAACGAGATGAGAGGGTTATCAACCTGCTTTGTGGGATATGGGGGGTCCCATGGGTGCTAGGCCCCTTCACTTGTACATTTGTTATTTCTATTAGTTAAAGTTTGGAAGAGTAGGCTATGCCAAAATCGCTTTATATATATATATATATATATATATATATATATATATATATATATATATATATATATATATATATATATATATATATATATATATATATATATATATATATATATATATATATATATATATATATAAACAAAGCTTGGGAGAGTAGGCTGTTGTCGAGCTTCCTTTTAAGGGGAAAAAATATAGATATTAATAGATATCATATTATGAAATTTCTAAAATGGGAATGGTATAATACAAAGTTTGCACCTAAACAAGTATCTGTTGGGCCTCTCCTTCCTCATTGAAATTTAGTGGAATTATTAGAAGAGACATATGTTTTCAGTTGAAAATGCTCAAAAGACCATCTCCTCTTTCTCCAACACCAAACCATAGAGGAACATTTTGTGTCTAAAGCTTTCCACAAAGCTTTGGGCTTAGTTCCTTTTGTGGATTGATCTCTGTCCACATAGTTTGGCATTACCCTATACATGAGTGCGAGTTGCTTGTTCACTGGATCACTCCGAGGGGGGATTTGTTGATATATCTCAGTAGTGATGTGTGTGAACACATATAGGGCCATAAGGGAACTTTTTTCTCTCTTGAGGATGTTTTCTCCATGCTTGTATGTATGCATATAACCTTAATAAGTCACTTATCCTTGTACATTCACTTGATATTGATTCCGTGTTGTCTTGTGCTCCAGGCTAGTTCTTCTTCTTCCTCGTGTTGTTTTTGGGCTTGCGCATACCTCAACTCCGACAATATCCCCTATAGACTTTCACCACTAATAGGTTCTCCCTAGGAATATTCATACTAATATTGAGGTGTTAATGCGAAATACTTCTTTTTCATAATATTCATTCGTAGGAAAATAATTGATAGGAATAATATAAGTATGAAGCGTTGATTAATCTTATAAATAGTTTAGGCCTTTACATAGCATTTCTCTTTACGTTATGGATCTCTATATCGCCCATCATTAAATTTCCATCGATTGGTATCGACTCCACAACTCTCAAACATTCAAATGGCATGCAAAGTATGGTTTGGAATGATGCACGATTTTATTCTCGAGTTCTTTATTATGGATTAAGATAAGTCCTCTGGAAAATAACAACCTTGGGTGTATGGAAGTATAATTGCATTCATCCAACTACTGAAATCTATTGTACGATAGAAGAATCCCAATGGCTTGTTGGCTAATCATTCAATGCATTTCAAAATCTTTTTGGGTACTTAGATTTTCTTCCAATTGGGCTCTATATTCATAGATTGTTTAAAAATTTTTGTCTTTAATCTCTTGTTGGGAATCTTGATACATCTCTTGTTGATATATTTTGATAGTGATGTGTGTGAACACACTAGGACTACGTGGGGACTTTTTTCCCTCTTTAGGATGTTTTCCTCCCCCGGCTTGTATATACCCTCCAGTCACAATCTCAAAATTGCATGAAAATTTGTGAGCATACTCAGGGAAATTAGGAGTTCACTGGCCATGGCTAAACGCAATGATGTATTCTGTATGTTGGTTGTTGAGGATATATTGGATGGTACTAATTACCCATTATGGGGATATATGATGCATAATGTATTGGTTGCAAAAGGGTTGTGGAAAATTGTGGAGGGTGGTGAAAAACTTCCTATTACACCTACAAATACAATTATCGAAGGTGATGTAGATGGCATTTAAGATGGCGATCTTCAAATTCCTATTTGTACTGCAATTCCTACTGCATTTACTATAGAGAAACCTCTTTGCAATGGTAGAGATGCTTTGGCACATACATTGATAGCTTTTTTCTATCAAATTCCATTATTCCTCACATGTTCTCTTGCAAAATAGCAAAGGATCTTTGGGATACACTTACCACTTTATATCAGGCAAGGAATGAGGCTCATGTTGCTTATCTTTGAAAACAGTTGAAGAGTGAGCACATGAATGAAGGAGATTCCATGGATAGTTTCTTGAAAAAGATAAAAGATCTGAAGGAGAAATTGATTTTTGTTGATGAAGTATTGCTAGACAGTTCAATTATGTAGACGGTTCTAAACACTCTTCTAGATTCATATACAATTTTTGCTTCAACTCTTCAATTGATCATGAAAGGCAATCCAAATGCCTTAAGATTTGAGGAGTTAGTCTTTGTTGTATTGGAAGAAGATCAATCTAGAGAGAACAGGTCGACCATGCATGTGTTATGTCTCTGTCCTAACTTATTGTATCCAATAAAGATAACAATGATAGAAATAGTTTACAGGGTGCTTGGGATGGACAGGGGTCTGTAAAAAGGGAGGCCCTATAGTATTTTCCCACACCGCGAATGAATTTATCACTATGGCAACTTACTGAACTAGCATCTTCTTATTCATATATCAAAAACTTAGACTTCTATTAATTATGTCCATAACTTTAATCATCCATCAGTATGCCACTTTTGAGTGTAACTTACTCAAAAAATATTTATCACCTCACTTACTATCACGTGACCAAACTATTATCAATTCATGTATATTGAGGGATCTACAATAGTCACCGAATACTTTATCACCAATGAGATTATGATGCTTTCACATAACTTTCAACAAAAATTCTTTAACACTTAATTACTTCAACCAAAGTAAATCACTTATGTGTTACTTAACATCATCGAAGGAAACTCTATAGAGGCACAACATTGACTAAACACAGGTTTGCATTCAATCGCTTCACCATGTGCAGTCTAGCAGACTCGCTATGCATCTCTGCCACATTTCGATAAGACATGATTATATCCTTTTAAATTATTATGAGAAAAGGTATAACGGTTAGGCCATTACGATGCTTCATCAAAATATTGCAACTTTACAAAATAATAATCTAGCAACCCAACACATATTGTAGATCAAGATTTCTTATTTAGTTAGAAGGGCAAGGGAAAATGGAGCTCATTGTTGGCATACAAAGCAATAAAGGAGTCATGCACAATACGGCAACAAGGCCAGATCATTTTTTCCCATAGATTATGTACAACCCAAGTGATTTTAATCACTACACAAACATTGTAAATCCCGTTTTTGGTAGATTAGACTCCATTTTGTGCAAGCCGAGGAGTCCTCGAGCTTGAGGAGTATTAGAAGTACCATCGTACCAAATTTCATAATTTTTAGACTTCGTTTGAGCCCTCAAATAAGCCCTGGAACCTAATTTTTAACTAGGCCGGACACTAGGTCTGGACAGGGCCAAAAGCTAGTCAAAAACTATAAAAAGAGCTAGAGAGCTCATTTTTGAGGCTAGATTGTAATTGAAACGAACTTGTAAGAGCTTGTGAAAGTAATCTAAAGAACTCCATTGATTCTCTCTCTTTGTCTTGCCGTGTGTGCGCGTGTGTGTGTATGTGTGTGCATGCTTGTGTGCTTCTCACTCACGCACTTGTGTCGCCACTTGCTCGAGGTCTTCATACCATCCTCACGTCTTCCCGGATTGACATTAAAGGAGGTGCTACTCATCATTGAGCTACACCAAATTTTGGCGCCGTTGCCGGGGATCGAGCTTTGAGGACGAGCGTGTGATGGTAAGACGTAGAGTTGACGCGTTGGAGTTGTAGGTATTTTCTTCACTCTCATCGGTTTTCTTTTACTTTCTTCACCATCTTCATCATCATCATCACCATCTCCCACGTCCATCTCCATCATCGCGAAAATTTCAGTTTTGACTATATCCCCATCTCCACCTCATTTCCCTCATTTCACTTGTGAGAGAGAGCGAGAGAGCGAACTTGCATGTGCTGTTTTTGCTTGTTTTCTGAGCTATTTTGCAGGTTTTTGCTGTACCATCATCCCCAGCAGTGTGCGCAGGTACGACAGGCTCTGCACAGGTCCCGGGACGACAATCTCTGTCTATCGCGACAGACAGAAAATCTTAACATTTTGTGAATGCATGATTACCACTGTAACCTACACCTTGTGGGCACTCTAGATCACTAGAAGTTTTTCAAAAATTTGCATTTTTTCAGTCTATCGCGACAGACACTGTCTATCGCGACAGACACCGTCTATCGCGACAGACACCGTCTATCGCGACAGACAGAAATCCACGATAGACACCGTCTATCGCGACAGACACCGTCTATCGCGACAGACAGAAATCCACGATAGACACCGTCTATCGCGACAGACACCGTCTATCGCGACAGACACCGTCTATCGCGACAGACACCGTCTATCGCGACAGACAGAAATCCACGATAGACACCGTCTATCGCGACAGACACCGTCTATCGCGACAGACAGAAATCCACGATAGACACCGTCTATCGCGACAGACACCGTCTATCGCGACAGACAGAAATCCACGATAGACACCGTCTATCGCGACAGACACCGTCTATCGCGACAGACAGAAATCCACGATAGACACCATCTATCGCGACAGACACCGTCTATCGCGACAGACAGAAATCCACGATAGACACCGTCTATCGCGACAGACACCGTCTATCGCGACAGACAGAAATCCACGATAGACACCGTCTATCGCGACAGACACCGTCTATCGCGACAGACAGAAATCCACGATAGACACCGTCTATCGCGACAGACACCGTCTATCGCGACAGACAGAATTTCACGATAGACACCGTCTATCGCGACAGACAGAATTTCACGATAGACACCGTCTATCGCGACAGACACCGTCTATCGTGACAGACAGCCCCCACGATAGATTGTGTCTATCGCGACAGACACCGTCTATCGCGATAGACAGGCATTTTCGGCAAAAAATTAAGGAGTGAATTTTTGGAAATTTAGGCTAAATTTTGGGCATATTTGCACTTTCATGTACTCATCTACTTACAAAGGCCTTAGAAAATGCATTAAAACCCCCGAAAGGTTCTGTTTGTCTAGTTAACCCCCTAAACCCTGAACGGTCATAACTTTTTCATACGAAATCCATAACATGATTACTATTAACCACTAGCTTATAATAATTTGTTTTTTCTTTAGAATAATCTTTAACCTTAAAAAAGGATTCCTATAGCTTTTTCTTGCTTGTTTTGCAATAAATATCTTCCATCCTTCTTTGATAATCAATTTTTTTTCATCTGTTTCAATGCAGCTATACAATCTCAATGATTTTTCATACTTATGCATTTTCTTAAAAAAAAAAGGAAATTCGGCCATGGCCTACTCTCCCGGACTTTAATTAAAGAAAACGAAATTACAAGTGAATGGGACTAGTGCCCTTGGGACCCCTCGAATCCCACAAAGCAGGGGTGGAACTTGCTAGACTAGAGCATGTTACAAAGGCGGTTAACAATCCTCCCATCCCCCTCATACGGGGCCCACTTGATTTTGAGCTTGTTGTTCTTGATGAGAAACACTTTATGATACCTAAAGGGTGGAGACCTCTTACAATTGGAGATTCTTTTTCCAAGGAGGAATAGAGACTTCTCGATCGACCACTCTTTAGGAGGGTGTAAAAAATTATTGGCACATCGCTCCCTCCAAATCTTCTAAGGGGTTTCTCCTATTACAACATTCCAAATTGCCGTTGAGGAGCCGATCCCTTTGTCGCAAGCAATGCTTGCTTCCAAGTGATTTGTGCTTGTAATCTCAAGATATTCCCAAGGGTTTGCTAGAGTAGGAGCGACTTGGGGCAAACAAAGAAGATGTGACTTAGGTCCTCGATGCTACGGTGGCATCACTTACAACATGATAGAGCCGCACAAATTTTGTTAGCCTTTAGGTTGGTCCAGATACCACAGTGGAGAATTTGCCACATGAGAACTAATTTTTTCATCTTGATGAGGGGATGCCAGATAGACATGAACTTCAAATCCCAATGCAGTCTTGTCGAAGTCTAGCACCACTTCTTGTTAAGTGTGATGTGATAGTCGTTGTTCACCTTGATTCTAGGAATTTTGGGAAGACAATTGTTGTTGTGCCACATAAGACCCTGATGGCAAGGGGGGTCCTACCCAATGTAGAGTCGGGTTTTTGAATGTTCACAAGCAGTGCATCTGCTCTATAGAAGAGTCCATTCTTCATAGTTCCCTCTCATTTAAGGGTCTAAGTCCTCAAACCTGATCCACTGACCAGTTTCTTGTCTCCAGAGGTGTTTCCACTGTTTGAAACCCATGTTCCAAAGCCTTTTAGCATTTTGGAGGTTCCAGGAGGCCACACTTCTGATGCCAGCGATCGCGAACCATATTGAGTCATTTTGTCTAATACCGGCTATCCATTTCCAGTCTTCACTGACTCTAAAAAATGGTTTGAACTTATTCCATATCTTCCATAGGGATCGAACAAGGTTCGAGCCTTTAGGGGAAATTGGAATTGGGGAGAATAAAAGGGTAAGGAGGTCCAAGTCTTTCCAACTAGGGAGGCCCACCAATGTAGGTAAGCTCTTGCTCCTGAAAATGAGCTTGGCCCAAGAGGTCTCACAGTTACACCAAGCCTTGAAGATCCATTTTTCCGCCAACTTGTCAACCATGCCTTTAATATCCATAATGCCTAGGCCCCCACACTCCTTTTGGCTGATGCATGTAGACCATTTAATTTTGGGAACACCTCTCCTATTGTGGTCCCTTGTCCACAGAAAGTTTGTGCAGATCCCTTTCTAGTTTGCTAAGCTCTTGATCTTTCGGCCTCCAACAAGAGAGAAAGTAAATGGTTGCGAGAAGAGGAAGGTATTGATTACCATGGCATGACCCGCGAGGTTGATTTGCATGCCCTTCCAGTACGCTAACTTGCAATCAAGTTTAGAAAGGACCCAATCCCATCTCTGCACCATCGAGACACCAAATCCCATTGGAATACCAAGTACATGGAAGACCTATCCCCAAGGGATAATTTGGCAACCATATACTACACAAAAAGTGTCAAGGCACCCCCAAAAGGCCTCAATGCTAGACACATCATTGTGCACAAATGTATTCATGTCATCAGAAAAAAGTCTCATGATCATCTGGCTGTGGTTGAGAGGTAGAGAGAGACCTTTAATATGGCCCATTTCCATGTGATTGCCACTTTGCTGGGGAATGCATCAATGCAAATACTTATGCATTTGAACTTTTCCTAAAAGAAGCATTTATTACTATGACCATCGATATCTTTTGAGGTAGATATTCTCTCAACTTAGGCCGTATCAACACATGGGCTTGTCAATTCACATCGATGACCTAAGTTTCTACTCCAAACACATGCCGTATTGTAATTAACTTTCTAGAAGGAACATCCATAAGATAGTGGTGTCTAAGATTGCTTAAACTGGAGATGGGACTTTAAGTTCCAATCCCTTTGTCACCCCCTCATCCAGATAAAAAATTTTGTGATTATGTGGCAAATCCTAGACCGTGGAATCTAGACCAATGTAAAAGCTAACAAAATTTGCCGGGTCTCTCCTTGGTTCAAATGATGCGTTCATGGCATGGAAGACTTGGGACACCTCTTCTATTTGTGCCCCAAATCAATATCAGTTTGGCAGGCCCTTGGGAGAATCATGCTCTTACAGAGACAAATCAACTAGAAGCAAGCTTTGCTGGGTGAAGCAATCAGATGTTTCTCAGCACTGTGGAATGCTATAAGAGGGGAGACTCTATGGAAAATATGTAAAGATAGGTGTGTAGCTAACTTTGAAAGCCCTCCTAAAGAATGGTCTGCTATAAGAGGGGAGACTCTATGGAAAATATGGAAAGAGAGGTGTGTAGCTAACTTTGAAAGCCCTCCTAAAGAATGGTCGATTGAAAAATGTATTTTACTTTTAGGAAAAAGAATTTCCAATTGTAAGAAACTCCTCTCTTTAGACATCATAGAGTGTTCTTCCTAGAGAGAAACAAGATCAAAACGAAGTGGGCGCCACATGAACGAGATGAGAGGGTTATCAACCTGCTTTGTGGGATATGGGGGGTCCCATGGGTGCTAGGCCCCTTCACTTGTACATTTGTTATTTCTATTAGTTAAAGTTTGGAAGAGTAGGCTATGCCAAAATCGCTTTATATATATATATATATATATATATATATATATATATATATATATATATATATATATATATATATATATATATATATATATATATATATATATATATATATATATATATATATATATATATATATAAACAAAGCTTGGGAGAGTAGGCTGTTGTCGAGCTTCCTTTTAAGGGGAAAAAATATAGATATTAATAGATATCATATTATGAAATTTCTAAAATGGGAATGGTATAATACAAAGTTTGCACCTAAACAAGTATCTGTTGGGCCTCTCCTTCCTCATTGAAATTTAGTGGAATTATTAGAAGAGACATATGTTTTCAGTTGAAAATGCTCAAAAGACCATCTCCTCTTTCTCCAACACCAAACCATAGAGGAACATTTTGTGTCTAAAGCTTTCCACAAAGCTTTGGGCTTAGTTCCTTTTGTGGATTGATCTCTGTCCACATAGTTTGGCATTACCCTATACATGAGTGCGAGTTGCTTGTTCACTGGATCACTCCGAGGGGGGATTTGTTGATATATCTCAGTAGTGATGTGTGTGAACACATATAGGGCCATAAGGGAACTTTTTTCTCTCTTGAGGATGTTTTCTCCATGCTTGTATGTATGCATATAACCTTAATAAGTCACTTATCCTTGTACATTCACTTGATATTGATTCCGTGTTGTCTTGTGCTCCAGGCTAGTTCTTCTTCTTCCTCGTGTTGTTTTTGGGCTTGCGCATACCTCAACTCCGACAATATCCCCTATAGACTTTCACCACTAATAGGTTCTCCCTAGGAATATTCATACTAATATTGAGGTGTTAATGCGAAATACTTCTTTTTCATAATATTCATTCGTAGGAAAATAATTGATAGGAATAATATAAGTATGAAGCGTTGATTAATCTTATAAATAGTTTAGGCCTTTACATAGCATTTCTCTTTACGTTATGGATCTCTATATCGCCCATCATTAAATTTCCATCGATTGGTATCGACTCCACAACTCTCAAACATTCAAATGGCATGCAAAGTATGGTTTGGAATGATGCACGATTTTATTCTCGAGTTCTTTATTATGGATTAAGATAAGTCCTCTGGAAAATAACAACCTTGGGTGTATGGAAGTATAATTGCATTCATCCAACTACTGAAATCTATTGTACGATAGAAGAATCCCAATGGCTTGTTGGCTAATCATTCAATGCATTTCAAAATCTTTTTGGGTACTTAGATTTTCTTCCAATTGGGCTCTATATTCATAGATTGTTTAAAAATTTTTGTCTTTAATCTCTTGTTGGGAATCTTGATACATCTCTTGTTGATATATTTTGATAGTGATGTGTGTGAACACACTAGGACTACGTGGGGACTTTTTTCCCTCTTTAGGATGTTTTCCTCCCCCGGCTTGTATATACCCTCCAGTCACAATCTCAAAATTGCATGAAAATTTGTGAGCATACTCAGGGAAATTAGGAGTTCACTGGCCATGGCTAAACGCAATGATGTATTCTGTATGTTGGTTGTTGAGGATATATTGGATGGTACTAATTACCCATTATGGGGATATATGATGCATAATGTATTGGTTGCAAAAGGGTTGTGGAAAATTGTGGAGGGTGGTGAAAAACTTCCTATTACACCTACAAATACAATTATCGAAGGTGATGTAGATGGCATTTAAGATGGCGATCTTCAAATTCCTATTTGTACTGCAATTCCTACTGCATTTACTATAGAGAAACCTCTTTGCAATGGTAGAGATGCTTTGGCACATACATTGATAGCTTTTTTCTATCAAATTCCATTATTCCTCACATGTTCTCTTGCAAAATAGCAAAGGATCTTTGGGATACACTTACCACTTTATATCAGGCAAGGAATGAGGCTCATGTTGCTTATCTTTGAAAACAGTTGAAGAGTGAGCACATGAATGAAGGAGATTCCATGGATAGTTTCTTGAAAAAGATAAAAGATCTGAAGGAGAAATTGATTTTTGTTGATGAAGTATTGCTAGACAGTTCAATTATGTAGACGGTTCTAAACACTCTTCTAGATTCATATACAATTTTTGCTTCAACTCTTCAATTGATCATGAAAGGCAATCCAAATGCCTTAAGATTTGAGGAGTTAGTCTTTGTTGTATTGGAAGAAGATCAATCTAGAGAGAACAGGTCGACCATGCATGTGTTATGTCTCTGTCCTAACTTATTGTATCCAATAAAGATAACAATGATAGAAATAGTTTACAGGGTGCTTGGGATGGACAGGGGTCTGTAAAAAGGGAGGCCCTATAGTATTTTCCCACACCGCGAATGAATTTATCACTATGGCAACTTACTGAACTAGCATCTTCTTATTCATATATCAAAAACTTAGACTTCTATTAATTATGTCCATAACTTTAATCATCCATCAGTATGCCACTTTTGAGTGTAACTTACTCAAAAAATATTTATCACCTCACTTACTATCACGTGACCAAACTATTATCAATTCATGTATATTGAGGGATCTACAATAGTCACCGAATACTTTATCACCAATGAGATTATGATGCTTTCACATAACTTTCAACAAAAATTCTTTAACACTTAATTACTTCAACCAAAGTAAATCACTTATGTGTTACTTAACATCATCGAAGGAAACTCTATAGAGGCACAACATTGACTAAACACAGGTTTGCATTCAATCGCTTCACCATGTGCAGTCTAGCAGACTCGCTATGCATCTCTGCCACATTTCGATAAGACATGATTATATCCTTTTAAATTATTATGAGAAAAGGTATAACGGTTAGGCCATTACGATGCTTCATCAAAATATTGCAACTTTACAAAATAATAATCTAGCAACCCAACACATATTGTAGATCAAGATTTCTTATTTAGTTAGAAGGGCAAGGGAAAATGGAGCTCATTGTTGGCATACAAAGCAATAAAGGAGTCATGCACAATACGGCAACAAGGCCAGATCATTTTTTCCCATAGATTATGTACAACCCAAGTGATTTTAATCACTACACAAACATTGTAAATCCCGTTTTTGGTAGATTAGACTCCATTTTGTGCAAGCCGAGGAGTCCTCGAGCTTGAGGAGTATTAGAAGTACCATCGTACCAAATTTCATAATTTTTAGACTTCGTTTGAGCCCTCAAATAAGCCCTGGAACCTAATTTTTAACTAGGCCGGACACTAGGTCTGGACAGGGCCAAAAGCTAGTCAAAAACTATAAAAAGAGCTAGAGAGCTCATTTTTGAGGCTAGATTGTAATTGAAACGAACTTGTAAGAGCTTGTGAAAGTAATCTAAAGAACTCCATTGATTCTCTCTCTTTGTCTTGCCGTGTGTGCGCGTGTGTGTGTATGTGTGTGCATGCTTGTGTGCTTCTCACTCACGCACTTGTGTCGCCACTTGCTCGAGGTCTTCATACCATCCTCACGTCTTCCCGGATTGACATTAAAGGAGGTGCTACTCATCATTGAGCTACACCAAATTTTGGCGCCGTTGCCGGGGATCGAGCTTTGAGGACGAGCGTGTGATGGTAAGACGTAGAGTTGACGCGTTGGAGTTGTAGGTATTTTCTTCACTCTCATCGGTTTTCTTTTACTTTCTTCACCATCTTCATCATCATCATCACCATCTCCCACGTCCATCTCCATCATCGCGAAAATTTCAGTTTTGACTATATCCCCATCTCCACCTCATTTCCCTCATTTCACTTGTGAGAGAGAGCGAGAGAGCGAACTTGCATGTGCTGTTTTTGCTTGTTTTCTGAGCTATTTTGCAGGTTTTTGCTGTACCATCATCCCCAGCAGTGTGCGCAGGTACGACAGGCTCTGCACAGGTCCCGGGACGACAATCTCTGTCTATCGCGACAGACAGAAAATCTTAACATTTTGTGAATGCATGATTACCACTGTAACCTACACCTTGTGGGCACTCTAGATCACTAGAAGTTTTTCAAAAATTTGCATTTTTTCAGTCTATCGCGACAGACACTGTCTATCGCGACAGACACCGTCTATCGCGACAGACACCGTCTATCGCGACAGACAGAAATCCACGATAGACACCGTCTATCGCGACAGACACCGTCTATCGCGACAGACAGAAATCCACGATAGACACCGTCTATCGCGACAGACACCGTCTATCGCGACAGACACCGTCTATCGCGACAGACAGAAATCCACGATAGACACCGTCTATCGCGACAGACACCGTCTATCGCGACAGACAGAAATCCACGATAGACACCGTCTATCGCGACAGACACCGTCTATCGCGACAGACAGAAATCCACGATAGACACCGTCTATCGCGACAGACACCGTCTATCGCGACAGACACCGTCTATCGCGACAGACAGAAATCCACGATAGACACCATCTATCGCGACAGACACCGTCTATCGCGACAGACAGAAATCCACGATAGACACCGTCTATCGCGACAGACACCGTCTATCGCGACAGACAGAAATCCACGATAGACACCGTCTATCGCGACAGACACCGTCTATCGCGACAGACAGAAATCCACGATAGACACCGTCTATCGCGACAGACACCGTCTATCGCGACAGACAGAATTTCACGATAGACACCGTCTATCGCGACAGACAGAATTTCACGATAGACACCGTCTATCGCGACAGACACCGTCTATCGTGACAGACAGCCCCCACGATAGATTGTGTCTATCGCGACAGACACCGTCTATCGCGATAGACAGGCATTTTCGGCAAAAAATTAAGGAGTGAATTTTTGGAAATTTAGGCTAAATTTTGGGCATATTTGCACTTTCATGTACTCATCTACTTACAAAGGCCTTAGAAAATGCATTAAAACCCCCGAAAGGTTCTGTTTGTCTAGTTAACCCCCTAAACCCTGAACGGTCATAACTTTTTCATACGAAATCCATAACATGATTACTATTAACCACTAGCTTATAATAATTTGTTTTTTCTTTAGAATAATCTTTAACCTTAAAAAAGGATTCCTATAGCTTTTTCTTGCTTGTTTTGCAATAAATATCTTCCATCCTTCTTTGATAATCAATTTTTTTTCATCTGTTTCAATGCAGCTATACAATCTCAATGATTTTTCATACTTATGCATTTTCTTAAAAAAAAAAGGAAATTCGGCCATGGCCTACTCTCCCGGACTTTAATTAAAGAAAACGAAATTACAAGTGAATGGGACTAGTGCCCTTGGGACCCCTCGAATCCCACAAAGCAGGGGTGGAACTTGCTAGACTAGAGCATGTTACAAAGGCGGTTAACAATCCTCCCATCCCCCTCATACGGGGCCCACTTGATTTTGAGCTTGTTGTTCTTGATGAGAAACACTTTATGATACCTAAAGGGTGGAGACCTCTTACAATTGGAGATTCTTTTTCCAAGGAGGAATAGAGACTTCTCGATCGACCACTCTTTAGGAGGGTGTAAAAAATTATTGGCACATCGCTCCCTCCAAATCTTCTAAGGGGTTTCTCCTATTACAACATTCCAAATTGCCGTTGAGGAGCCGATCCCTTTGTCGCAAGCAATGCTTGCTTCCAAGTGATTTGTGCTTGTAATCTCAAGATATTCCCAAGGGTTTGCTAGAGTAGGAGCGACTTGGGGCAAACAAAGAAGATGTGACTTAGGTCCTCGATGCTACGGTGGCATCACTTACAACATGATAGAGCCGCACAAATTTTGTTAGCCTTTAGGTTGGTCCAGATACCACAGTGGAGAATTTGCCACATGAGAACTAATTTTTTCATCTTGATGAGGGGATGCCAGATAGACATGAACTTCAAATCCCAATGCAGTCTTGTCGAAGTCTAGCACCACTTCTTGTTAAGTGTGATGTGATAGTCGTTGTTCACCTTGATTCTAGGAATTTTGGGAAGACAATTGTTGTTGTGCCACATAAGACCCTGATGGCAAGGGGGGTCCTACCCAATGTAGAGTCGGGTTTTTGAATGTTCACAAGCAGTGCATCTGCTCTATAGAAGAGTCCATTCTTCATAGTTCCCTCTCATTTAAGGGTCTAAGTCCTCAAACCTGATCCACTGACCAGTTTCTTGTCTCCAGAGGTGTTTCCACTGTTTGAAACCCATGTTCCAAAGCCTTTTAGCATTTTGGAGGTTCCAGGAGGCCACACTTCTGATGCCAGCGATCGCGAACCATATTGAGTCATTTTGTCTAATACCGGCTATCCATTTCCAGTCTTCACTGACTCTAAAAAATGGTTTGAACTTATTCCATATCTTCCATAGGGATCGAACAAGGTTCGAGCCTTTAGGGGAAATTGGAATTGGGGAGAATAAAAGGGTAAGGAGGTCCAAGTCTTTCCAACTAGGGAGGCCCACCAATGTAGGTAAGCTCTTGCTCCTGAAAATGAGCTTGGCCCAAGAGGTCTCACAGTTACACCAAGCCTTGAAGATCCATTTTTCCGCCAACTTGTCAACCATGCCTTTAATATCCATAATGCCTAGGCCCCCACACTCCTTTTGGCTGATGCATGTAGACCATTTAATTTTGGGAACACCTCTCCTATTGTGGTCCCTTGTCCACAGAAAGTTTGTGCAGATCCCTTTCTAGTTTGCTAAGCTCTTGATCTTTCGGCCTCCAACAAGAGAGAAAGTAAATGGTTGCGAGAAGAGGAAGGTATTGATTACCATGGCATGACCCGCGAGGTTGATTTGCATGCCCTTCCAGTACGCTAACTTGCAATCAAGTTTAGAAAGGACCCAATCCCATCTCTGCACCATCGAGACACCAAATCCCATTGGAATACCAAGTACATGGAAGACCTATCCCCAAGGGATAATTTGGCAACCATATACTACACAAAAAGTGTCAAGGCACCCCCAAAAGGCCTCAATGCTAGACACATCATTGTGCACAAATGTATTCATGTCATCAGAAAAAAGTCTCATGATCATCTGGCTGTGGTTGAGAGGTAGAGAGAGACCTTTAATATGGCCCATTTCCATGTGATTGCCACTTTGCTGGGGAATGCATCAATGCAAATACTTATGCATTTGAACTTTTCCTAAAAGAAGCATTTATTACTATGACCATCGATATCTTTTGAGGTAGATATTCTCTCAACTTAGGCCGTATCAACACATGGGCTTGTCAATTCACATCGATGACCTAAGTTTCTACTCCAAACACATGCCGTATTGTAATTAACTTTCTAGAAGGAACATCCATAAGATAGTGGTGTCTAAGATTGCTTAAACTGGAGATGGGACTTTAAGTTCCAATCCCTTTGTCACCCCCTCATCCAGATAAAAAATTTTGTGATTATGTGGCAAATCCTAGACCGTGGAATCTAGACCAATGTAAAAGCTAACAAAATTTGCCGGGTCTCTCCTTGGTTCAAATGATGCGTTCATGGCATGGAAGACTTGGGACACCTCTTCTATTTGTGCCCCAAATCAATATCAGTTTGGCAGGCCCTTGGGAGAATCATGCTCTTACAGAGACAAATCAACTAGAAGCAAGCTTTGCTGGGTGAAGCAATCAGATGTTTCTCAGCACTGTGGAATGCTATAAGAGGGGAGACTCTATGGAAAATATGTAAAGATAGGTGTGTAGCTAACTTTGAAAGCCCTCCTAAAGAATGGTCTGCTATAAGAGGGGAGACTCTATGGAAAATATGGAAAGAGAGGTGTGTAGCTAACTTTGAAAGCCCTCCTAAAGAATGGTCGATTGAAAAATGTATTTTACTTTTAGGAAAAAGAATTTCCAATTGTAAGAAACTCCTCTCTTTAGACATCATAGAGTGTTCTTCCTAGAGAGAAACAAGATCAAAACGAAGTGGGCGCCACATGAACGAGATGAGAGGGTTATCAACCTGCTTTGTGGGATATGGGGGGTCCCATGGGTGCTAGGCCCCTTCACTTGTACATTTGTTATTTCTATTAGTTAAAGTTTGGAAGAGTAGGCTATGCCAAAATCGCTTTATATATATATATATATATATATATATATATATATATATATATATATATATATATATATATATATATATATATATATATATATATATATATATATATATATATATATATATATATATATATATATATATAAACAAAGCTTGGGAGAGTAGGCTGTTGTCGAGCTTCCTTTTAAGGGGAAAAAATATAGATATTAATAGATATCATATTATGAAATTTCTAAAATGGGAATGGTATAATACAAAGTTTGCACCTAAACAAGTATCTGTTGGGCCTCTCCTTCCTCATTGAAATTTAGTGGAATTATTAGAAGAGACATATGTTTTCAGTTGAAAATGCTCAAAAGACCATCTCCTCTTTCTCCAACACCAAACCATAGAGGAACATTTTGTGTCTAAAGCTTTCCACAAAGCTTTGGGCTTAGTTCCTTTTGTGGATTGATCTCTGTCCACATAGTTTGGCATTACCCTATACATGAGTGCGAGTTGCTTGTTCACTGGATCACTCCGAGGGGGGATTTGTTGATATATCTCAGTAGTGATGTGTGTGAACACATATAGGGCCATAAGGGAACTTTTTTCTCTCTTGAGGATGTTTTCTCCATGCTTGTATGTATGCATATAACCTTAATAAGTCACTTATCCTTGTACATTCACTTGATATTGATTCCGTGTTGTCTTGTGCTCCAGGCTAGTTCTTCTTCTTCCTCGTGTTGTTTTTGGGCTTGCGCATACCTCAACTCCGACAATATCCCCTATAGACTTTCACCACTAATAGGTTCTCCCTAGGAATATTCATACTAATATTGAGGTGTTAATGCGAAATACTTCTTTTTCATAATATTCATTCGTAGGAAAATAATTGATAGGAATAATATAAGTATGAAGCGTTGATTAATCTTATAAATAGTTTAGGCCTTTACATAGCATTTCTCTTTACGTTATGGATCTCTATATCGCCCATCATTAAATTTCCATCGATTGGTATCGACTCCACAACTCTCAAACATTCAAATGGCATGCAAAGTATGGTTTGGAATGATGCACGATTTTATTCTCGAGTTCTTTATTATGGATTAAGATAAGTCCTCTGGAAAATAACAACCTTGGGTGTATGGAAGTATAATTGCATTCATCCAACTACTGAAATCTATTGTACGATAGAAGAATCCCAATGGCTTGTTGGCTAATCATTCAATGCATTTCAAAATCTTTTTGGGTACTTAGATTTTCTTCCAATTGGGCTCTATATTCATAGATTGTTTAAAAATTTTTGTCTTTAATCTCTTGTTGGGAATCTTGATACATCTCTTGTTGATATATTTTGATAGTGATGTGTGTGAACACACTAGGACTACGTGGGGACTTTTTTCCCTCTTTAGGATGTTTTCCTCCCCCGGCTTGTATATACCCTCCAGTCACAATCTCAAAATTGCATGAAAATTTGTGAGCATACTCAGGGAAATTAGGAGTTCACTGGCCATGGCTAAACGCAATGATGTATTCTGTATGTTGGTTGTTGAGGATATATTGGATGGTACTAATTACCCATTATGGGGATATATGATGCATAATGTATTGGTTGCAAAAGGGTTGTGGAAAATTGTGGAGGGTGGTGAAAAACTTCCTATTACACCTACAAATACAATTATCGAAGGTGATGTAGATGGCATTTAAGATGGCGATCTTCAAATTCCTATTTGTACTGCAATTCCTACTGCATTTACTATAGAGAAACCTCTTTGCAATGGTAGAGATGCTTTGGCACATACATTGATAGCTTTTTTCTATCAAATTCCATTATTCCTCACATGTTCTCTTGCAAAATAGCAAAGGATCTTTGGGATACACTTACCACTTTATATCAGGCAAGGAATGAGGCTCATGTTGCTTATCTTTGAAAACAGTTGAAGAGTGAGCACATGAATGAAGGAGATTCCATGGATAGTTTCTTGAAAAAGATAAAAGATCTGAAGGAGAAATTGATTTTTGTTGATGAAGTATTGCTAGACAGTTCAATTATGTAGACGGTTCTAAACACTCTTCTAGATTCATATACAATTTTTGCTTCAACTCTTCAATTGATCATGAAAGGCAATCCAAATGCCTTAAGATTTGAGGAGTTAGTCTTTGTTGTATTGGAAGAAGATCAATCTAGAGAGAACAGGTCGACCATGCATGTGTTATGTCTCTGTCCTAACTTATTGTATCCAATAAAGATAACAATGATAGAAATAGTTTACAGGGTGCTTGGGATGGACAGGGGTCTGTAAAAAGGGAGGCCCTATAGTATTTTCCCACACCGCGAATGAATTTATCACTATGGCAACTTACTGAACTAGCATCTTCTTATTCATATATCAAAAACTTAGACTTCTATTAATTATGTCCATAACTTTAATCATCCATCAGTATGCCACTTTTGAGTGTAACTTACTCAAAAAATATTTATCACCTCACTTACTATCACGTGACCAAACTATTATCAATTCATGTATATTGAGGGATCTACAATAGTCACCGAATACTTTATCACCAATGAGATTATGATGCTTTCACATAACTTTCAACAAAAATTCTTTAACACTTAATTACTTCAACCAAAGTAAATCACTTATGTGTTACTTAACATCATCGAAGGAAACTCTATAGAGGCACAACATTGACTAAACACAGGTTTGCATTCAATCGCTTCACCATGTGCAGTCTAGCAGACTCGCTATGCATCTCTGCCACATTTCGATAAGACATGATTATATCCTTTTAAATTATTATGAGAAAAGGTATAACGGTTAGGCCATTACGATGCTTCATCAAAATATTGCAACTTTACAAAATAATAATCTAGCAACCCAACACATATTGTAGATCAAGATTTCTTATTTAGTTAGAAGGGCAAGGGAAAATGGAGCTCATTGTTGGCATACAAAGCAATAAAGGAGTCATGCACAATACGGCAACAAGGCCAGATCATTTTTTCCCATAGATTATGTACAACCCAAGTGATTTTAATCACTACACAAACATTGTAAATCCCGTTTTTGGTAGATTAGACTCCATTTTGTGCAAGCCGAGGAGTCCTCGAGCTTGAGGAGTATTAGAAGTACCATCGTACCAAATTTCATAATTTTTAGACTTCGTTTGAGCCCTCAAATAAGCCCTGGAACCTAATTTTTAACTAGGCCGGACACTAGGTCTGGACAGGGCCAAAAGCTAGTCAAAAACTATAAAAAGAGCTAGAGAGCTCATTTTTGAGGCTAGATTGTAATTGAAACGAACTTGTAAGAGCTTGTGAAAGTAATCTAAAGAACTCCATTGATTCTCTCTCTTTGTCTTGCCGTGTGTGCGCGTGTGTGTGTATGTGTGTGCATGCTTGTGTGCTTCTCACTCACGCACTTGTGTCGCCACTTGCTCGAGGTCTTCATACCATCCTCACGTCTTCCCGGATTGACATTAAAGGAGGTGCTACTCATCATTGAGCTACACCAAATTTTGGCGCCGTTGCCGGGGATCGAGCTTTGAGGACGAGCGTGTGATGGTAAGACGTAGAGTTGACGCGTTGGAGTTGTAGGTATTTTCTTCACTCTCATCGGTTTTCTTTTACTTTCTTCACCATCTTCATCATCATCATCACCATCTCCCACGTCCATCTCCATCATCGCGAAAATTTCAGTTTTGACTATATCCCCATCTCCACCTCATTTCCCTCATTTCACTTGTGAGAGAGAGCGAGAGAGCGAACTTGCATGTGCTGTTTTTGCTTGTTTTCTGAGCTATTTTGCAGGTTTTTGCTGTACCATCATCCCCAGCAGTGTGCGCAGGTACGACAGGCTCTGCACAGGTCCCGGGACGACAATCTCTGTCTATCGCGACAGACAGAAAATCTTAACATTTTGTGAATGCATGATTACCACTGTAACCTACACCTTGTGGGCACTCTAGATCACTAGAAGTTTTTCAAAAATTTGCATTTTTTCAGTCTATCGCGACAGACACTGTCTATCGCGACAGACACCGTCTATCGCGACAGACACCGTCTATCGCGACAGACAGAAATCCACGATAGACACCGTCTATCGCGACAGACACCGTCTATCGCGACAGACAGAAATCCACGATAGACACCGTCTATCGCGACAGACACCGTCTATCGCGACAGACACCGTCTATCGCGACAGACAGAAATCCACGATAGACACCGTCTATCGCGACAGACACCGTCTATCGCGACAGACAGAAATCCACGATAGACACCGTCTATCGCGACAGACACCGTCTATCGCGACAGACAGAAATCCACGATAGACACCGTCTATCGCGACAGACACCGTCTATCGCGACAGACACCGTCTATCGCGACAGACAGAAATCCACGATAGACACCATCTATCGCGACAGACACCGTCTATCGCGACAGACAGAAATCCACGATAGACACCGTCTATCGCGACAGACACCGTCTATCGCGACAGACAGAAATCCACGATAGACACCGTCTATCGCGACAGACACCGTCTATCGCGACAGACAGAAATCCACGATAGACACCGTCTATCGCGACAGACACCGTCTATCGCGACAGACAGAATTTCACGATAGACACCGTCTATCGCGACAGACAGAATTTCACGATAGACACCGTCTATCGCGACAGACACCGTCTATCGCGACAGACAGCCCCCACGATAGATTGTGTCTATCGCGACAGACACCGTCTATCGCGATAGACAGGCATTTTCGGCAAAAAATTAAGGAGTGAATTTTTGGAAATTTAGGCTAAATTTTGGGCATATTTGCACTTTCATGTACTCATCTACTTACAAAGGCCTTAGAAAATGCATTAAAACCCCCGAAAGGTTCTGTTTGTCTAGTTAACCCCCTAAACCCTGAACGGTCATAACTTTTTCATACGAAATCCATTTTCTGAGCTCTAGGGCTTGTCGGAAAGCTCGTGACATATGCTACACGCCCTCAACTGTTTTTTATAAGAATAACGCGTTGATTTTCAGATAGGATATTTGGAAGTTGACACACTGAGGGGTAGGAACACCAAGGGAGCTCTAGAGTAAATTTCTAACAATGCAAAAGGGGGAACAAGGGTCATTAAAAAAGTGTCCGAAATAAATTGTCTGTCAATTGAAAGGTCTACTTGGAGCTAATCTTGGGATTTATGCAGGCCTACTGAGAAGCAATTGAGAGTATCCAAGCAAGGGTGTGGCACACGCTTGAGAATCAACTTCTCGAGCACTAAAGAGCAAGGTTCGGCAAGAAAGGTCGGAATATTCTCAACTCCTCTTCGTCAATTCCTAGCCTAGGCTAAGAACGATTAGAAGTAGGAGTAAGTCAGGGCGACGATAGGCCACTATCAAGTTGAAGACTACCTAAAAACTCAAGTTCAAGCTAAAAACTTAATCTCTGTACTGTCGACAACATAAAGGAAAGAACCTAACGTGGAACGATCAACCTGAAAGTACGAAGAACATTCAAGTATTCCTGACGACGTAATAGCAGACAAGACTTTAAACACGAGGAATAACTAAAAAGAATCAAGTGACTGGTACCAATTGATCGGCAACGAGGTTGTACTCTGGGCAAAAATTTGGGCTAATCAGTTAGGCATATGAACCTTAGATCAGGACGACACCTAGTAAGAGAGAGACAAAGCCTTAGGTCTTCAGAGGCTAGTGTCAACCACACTGCTAGATCCTGGGCCCAGCAGTTGAGCCACCACTCGAACTACCCTCGCTCTGAGACCAGTGAGTCAGAGATGTCTCAAGGCATGGACAAACCTACGGGAAGTTCAGGAGTGCCCTACTTGTACAGGGTAGAAGGCCCTTACAAAACACAGTTGGAGTACCTGAGGACCAACCGATTAGGTGCCAGCATCTATGAGGACGGCTTAGGAAGATCTGTGGTCCAGATTAAAAACCCTGATCAATCCATTGGACTAGAACACCCAGCTGTCAAGTTTGAAAATGGTGCATACCTGGACAAAGAAGGAACTATATATGTAGTCACTAGTCATCCTGATAGGACAGATGACTTTGGGAATGTAATCTCAGAAGCAGACTTAGGTGACCTGGAACAAGGGAACATGGTTGCGGAACCTAGAACCCCTCGAGGTAAATCAGTTCTCACTAGGATTATCACGCCTGAGTGGATCCCCCAAGATAACAAGTGCATAGATTTGCTTCTCAATCGAGAAACGGACGAAGCCTTCTGGAGGTATAAACCGGATCACCCAACTGACATAGGAACAATCATGATCTATGAGTTTAAGGATCCAGATAGCCCAGGTAGAGTGACCTACTTAGACCACACGTCAGAGAGGATTTTTGTGGTGACAAAAAATGATAGGCATGCTTACACTTGGAAGGGCGAATTCATTTTCCCCCAACCAAGATCAAATGTAGCCTATGGTCACCCTGGAGCTGGAACATCCCAGGCTCATGGTATGCAAAGAGACAGAAGTAAAGATAGACCAGAGGTAAGTTTTGCCAATCCAGTGGGCAGAGAAAGAACGAGAACGGAGACGAATAGGGTAGAACCTGAGATGCATAGAGCCCACAGGAACCAAAGAAATGTAGATGGATTCCCTCTGCCGAGGCCTAGAGAGCACACAAGAACTTTGAGACCCACCCAGCTAGTTAAGTCCATGAAGAATTACTTTGACGGCACAGGAGATCCCTATGATCATGTGGCAGAGTTCAAGCAAGTCTTGAGAGCTGAACAAGTGGAGGATCTGTTCACGCAGTACAATGCCTTCGGTCTAACCCTTAGGAACACAGCACTTACGTGGTTTCAGCCATTAGACGAACGCCAGTTCAGGAGCATAGATCAACTCCTAGAGGCATTCATTATAGAGTTCTCTAAGAGCGGCATAAGACACAACACCTCCTCACTGATTCACAGCTTCAAGCAAACCCCTCAAGAGACTGTGAGACTTGCAGGAAGAAGATTTAGACAATATCTTGAAAGGTGCCCTATTTCGGAGCTACCCACATCTGCTAAACAAGTAGCCTTATTTCTTGACGGATTGCTGAGCCCAAAATTGAGATCCTATGTGTATCTGAAAGACCCTAGGACTATAGAAGAATGTGTACGTATGTGCATTGACATTGAAGATAACCTAGGAGAAGAGCTAGAGTTGTCCAAAATTTACAAAGATTCAGATAGTGCATCTAGTCAATCTTCCACACAAGCCACATCAATTGAAGAACTTGCCGAAAAAGTAGCTCAGAAACTAGGTGTAACTAGCAAACAAATCCCAAGGTTTGCCCCTGTGAAAAGATGCTATACATGCGGTGGTGACCATATGGCGAATGTCTGCCCTATTATGGCTCAACCCCAAGTAAACCCTAGTAGCCAGTACTGCACCATAGAACGGAGATACACCAATCACACCGCACAAGATTGCCCATACAACAAGCAGGCAGTTAGGCAACCCTACCCGCAGCCCTACCAACAAGGCAGATACCAAAACCAAAATCCACCACCACAATATGCTAGACCCCAACAAACCTACCAACCACAGTATCAGGCCCAACAAAGGCCTCAGCCTGTGCTAGCACAACAACCCCCTGCCCCAGCTAATGTGATTCCGGTAAAGTATACTGCTGCAGAAGAGAACCTGAATAGAGCTATAGTCCCTGTAACATCCTTGATCTCTGAAAATGACCCAAGTGACCATAGCTTTGATTCTACCCATGTGGATAGCCCCCAGGCTTACTACATGCAGTCCCCAGAACATGGAGAGTCCTACTATGGTGAAGAGTCGAACGAACCTAGTTGGGAGTCAGATTACACGAACATCATGTATACAAACCCCAACCCTAGACCTCAACCTAGGCAAGTACGACCACCATTTCCTAGAGGACCGTGCTACAGATGCCAAGGAGATCACCTCATTCGTGATTGTCCCTTGCCTCCACCTACGCAAACCCAGTCGGTGACGATCCAAGGCTTCTGCCAAGATTGCGGAAAAGAGCATCTCTTACGAGATTGCCCAAAGAACCCCAATAGCATGCCAAAAATCACCCCTATCAACGTTGTTGGGTTAGTGGTAGACTCCTCAGGAAGCGTCACTTCCACTGCACCAGTACAGGTAGTCACTAGGGCTCAGGCATTGCAGCAAAACCAAGGGGTAGGCCAGGAAAAGAGCCTAGATGCTAGCGATACTGAGAGCCAAAATAAAAAGAGAACAAGAGCTTGGAAAGATAGCCGCGAACGCATGAAAAGGCAATGGGCAAAGAAGATGAGTGAACTTGAGGAAAGTCTACGAGAAACCAAGGCTAAAATCATAGAGATCACGTCTCAACCGCACTCTCACACATTCCCACCGCTACCATCCCCATCACCCTCCATCCCTTCACCCTCTAAGACAGCCCACGCAACCCACCCACCACCCCAAACAGGATCAGTATTAGCTGATCCCACTCCTGAAGACATAGACATGATGCTTAAAGCATATCAGGCCAGAATCCAAGAAGGGCCAAATGTTACGGATCATGACAAGTGCTATCCTAGAGCTGACCTAGAGATAGAAAGAACCAAACTGTGCGCGAAAATGGTCGCATTGGCTCAGACTATGTTTGAAGCCAGTCCCCTTTTCAATTACTCAGGCTCAGCCAAAACGCAATTACACTTGGATGGATTCCTAGAGAAGTTAGAGAGGATAATTGCAAGATCTGACAAGGAAGAAAAAAATCAAGACCAAGAAAAAGCAAGCAAAAACAGGAATCATTCCCAATCAGAAGTGTATGTGGCCAATGCCCCTAAACCGGACAACTTCCCCTCCTTAGAAAGAATAGAGAGGCCAATAGCACAGCCAGAAAAGGAACCTACCCCTCAAAGAAAGGAAAGGGCAAGAGAACAGATAAGCCAGCCTCTTCAGAAAGGCCATGCGCCTCCTCAAGGAGCCTATCTTCCTCCCCAAAGGTCACAGGAGCCCCCCTCGAAAGCATATGTACCTCCACAAGTAACCCACATTCCTTCCCAGAGAGCGTATGAGCCTGTTCGGAAAAGTAATAGAATAAGTAATCCTCCCCAAGAAGCTTGTGCTCCAGCCATTTGCGAGAACGAGGAGAGAGTCAACAATAGAATCAGCCCTCCTTCACAGGTTGCTTATGCGCCCAATTCTACGGAGCCAGACACTTCTTCTTCTATGAATCGGTTTGCCCCAGACTTCCTACGAGAGATTCAAGAAGACAAATGGGATAACGAAAGCGAGGTCGCCCCTCCTTTTGAACTTGTGGACGATGCACACGACCAATTCCCACAAGACATCCCATCTATTTACGGGGAGCATGAGAGTGTTCAGTCTCACGAGAGATTGGACTTTGAGTCCAATTCCATACAGGAGCTACCCCACTTCACAGGCCCATGGGAAGCAAAGTCCACATGTATGAGAGCACCCACAATCATGGTAAGGAACGACGACTCAGTCATACCGAGGAACATGGAGGTAGTAACGAACACCAAGGTGCAACGCGATCTCACTTTGGAAGAGCTGCCTGAGGATAGACCAAACGCGCTGAAATATGTAGCTAGTCAAGTAACTGAAACTGCAAAACCTCGTTCCCAGGTAGGATCCCATAGGACAGTGCCAGAAATTCCCTTGGATAAGATCGGGGATATGTGTGAAGGTGAAGAAGGGAACACCTATCTTCCCATCACCTACCAGGACTACACCACGAAGGCAATTTTGGACTCAGGTGCAGGAGTTGCAATTGCCACTACCTCCTTATGGAAGCGTTGGGGCAAGCCAGCACTCAGGCCAACGAGGATGAAATTGCAAATGGCCGATGGTCACATAGAGAGACCCCTAGGATTGCTGGAAGGAATAACTCTCACCACTTGTGGTGTCGAGTTTGAACATACCTTTGCCATATGTGACTTCAGCAAAAATCATGCCTATGAGATGATTTTAGGAAGACCATTCATGCGACAGTTGCAAGTGGTACAGGATTGGGGGACCAATTCTTTGTACCTGCAGCACTTAGGTGTTACAACCAAAGTCAATCTCAAGGATTATTCTCATAGAGATGTCCCTCCTATCCAATGGAATCCCATCCATAGAGCCAAAGATGATACAGAATCGGTGCATTCCATAGGGTCTGGATCCTCATGGATGCATGAAGATACTCACTTATGGATGTGCAAGGTAGCAGTAGAAGAAGAGAAGAGAGAGAAAGCCAGAGAGGTAGGTGCGAACGAAACTCATAGACCCATTCAAGACCCAGCCTATGCACCTGTAGTTTTTCCAGACGAAGAATTTGAACCTCACGGTTGGGCAGAAATCTTAGCAACAATGGACGTAGCCATCAACGAAGAACAATGGACACCTCACTGCGATGAGGATGGTTATGATATTTCAGTCTTCTCCATAGAGCCAATCATGGGAGAGGCAGTTCTAGAAGAATGCGAACCTAGCCCTGATGCAATTGAGGATGCAAGTGACTCCGATCTAGAGTCAATCATTATGGACCCACCATTTGCATCAGATGAAGAGTACTTCCATGAAATAGAATTTCAACCCCAGAAGCATGGAGAAGTTACAAATGATGTAAGATTAGCAACGCATATGACCCCTAAGGAAGAAGGAAAGAAACGAAAGAAGAGAGAAGCCTTACCAGAAGAGGAGGAATCTTTGTTTGAGGTCCCAGGAAATTTTAAGAAGTACGAGATAGATGACAGGAGAGTCATGATAAGAATGCCTAAACGAGAAGCACAATCAGGAGAGGCCTATGATAACAAAGAAACTACTAAGAAAATAGTAGTGGCCATAGAAGAAGGAGAGGAGAGATGCACGTATATAGGCCATGACCTGACAGAAGAAGAAGAGTACGAATTGATAGCCTTGCTAAGAGAATACAGAGATGTATTCGCTTGGAGTTACAAGGATTTGAAAGGTGTTGACCCTGATATATGCTCACACACCATTCCCATGACCTCAGATGCTAAACCCTCTAAGCAAAAGCCTTATACATATAACGATAACTATGCTGCTAAGATCAAGGAAGAGATAGATAGATTGGTTGAAGCTGGATTTATCTACGAAATTGAGCACACCGAATGGGTATCCCCCATCGTAGTGGTGCCCAAGAAGAATGGCAAGCTGCGTGTGTGCATTAACTTGAAAAAGGTTAATGCCGCCACGATTCGAGATAACTATCCGCTTCCCATCACAGAGCATCTCTTAGAAAGAGTGGCAGGCAAGGAAGTGTACAGCTTCCTTGATGGATTTTCGGGCTACAATCAAGTAGCCATAGCTCCAGAGGATCAGCATAAGACAGCCTTTGCCACAGAATGGGGCATTTTTGCTTTTAGAGTAATGCCATTTGGGCTTACCAACGCACCAGCTACCTTCCAGAGACTGATGTGCCATGTGTTTAAGGAGTTCCTAAGGAAGAGTTTAGAAGTCTATGTTGATGATCTTTGTGCTCATTCCAACGTTAGGCAAACCCATATTCCTGAACTCAGACAAATCTTTGACAAATGTAGAGAATATCAAGTCTGCCTAAACCCAGAAAAGTGCGTTTTTATGGTCAGGCAAGGCAAGATTCTAGGACACATAGTGTCAAAGAATGGCATATCTACCGATGAAGAAAAAGTGAGAGTCATAGCAGAGCTACCTAGGCCAAAGAATGTCAAGGAAGTACAAGCTTTCATGGGACATTGTGGTTATTATCGACGATTTATACACATGTATGCTGTCATTGCAAAGCCCATGTACGGACTTCTGACAAACTTTGAGTGGACGGATGAATGTGAGAATTCCTTCCAAGAGCTTAAACGAAGATTGTGTTCAGCACCAATCTTGACCACACCAGATTGGAATAAGCCATTCCATGTTCACGTGGATGCATCCAATTATGCTATTGGATGTGTGCTCGCACAACCTACTGGTGAAGGTAATATGGATCTTCCAATTGCCTATGCCAGTAGACAATTGAATGCGGCTGAACGGAATTACACCACTACAGAGCGCGAAGGATTAGGCATGGTTTATGCAGTCAAAAAATTTAGACACTATTTGCTTGCAAATAAGTTTAAATTTTTTACTGATCATCAGGCATTGTTGTACCTAGTAAACAAGCCATGCAATACAGGTAGATTAGTAAGATGGTTTCTCTTGCTAATGGAATACGAATTTGAGGTTGTGGTAAGGAAAGGTAGGACTCATTTGAGAGCCGATCATCTCTCTAGGCTCACATCGGGAGAAGCCCCACAAGGAGTGTCAGATGACCTTCCTGATGCTTACTTGTTTAATTTGGAAGTTATACCGCAGTGGGCCAAGCCAATAGTACCAGTATTGACATACGGGCCTAATCATCCAGTGGTGAACACACGGAATAGAGAGATCGTAAAAGCCCAAAAGTACCATATCATGGCAGGAAGCATGTACAAGCACACAGATCAAGGGATCTTGGCTTGTTGCGTAGAAGAGGATGAGTACGCTAAATGGTTGCAATTAGCACATGTAGGTGCGTTAGAGCAACACCATTCAAAGCAAAGAACTTTGCAGACTCTAAAGAGATTCGGAGTGCATTGGCCAACTATGGAAGCTGATGTCCAAAAGTTGTGCAAGGAATGCCCAATCTGTTGCACTAAACCACCAGTGGAACATGCCACTCTTTATCAAGTATCCATTGTGCCAGATTGGAGTGAACCTCTAGTATCATTCTTGAGAACAAACACATTCCCTCCAGACATGACTCTAGCTAGGAAAAGGAGTTTAGAACAAGAAGCCCAGGATTACTCACTCATCGGTGATAATCTATATAAGCGCGGTAAAGATGGTTACCTGAGACTATGTGTCCACGAAAGTGAATATCTGAAGATCTTGGAAACTGCTCACCAAGGTGTAGCAGGAGGACACTTTGGACCAGATCGGGTAATCAAGGCGATACTATTTGCGGGCTTCTGGTGGCCTACCCTTCACATGGATGCACATACCTATGTGAAACGGTGTGATGTCTGTCAAAGGACTCAGTATCCTATACGCAAAGATGAGATGCCACTGAAACCTATGATGGGTGGACGTGCATTCTCTAAGTGGGGAATAGACTTCGTAGGTCCTATTAATCCCCCAGCTAAGGGTTCTCATGCGGAATACATCATTGTGGCAACAGATTATCTCACCAAGTGGGTAGAGGTAAAAGCTACAACCAAGAACGATGCTCAAACAACTGCCAAATTCTTGTTTGAGAATGTATTCACGAGATATGGACTACCTATAGAGCTTGTAAGTGATAGAGGCACTCACTTCTTGAATGAAGTTGTTGAAAATCTACTCCAAGAATTTTTGGTAATACACAAGAAGTCTGCCCCATATCACCCTCAAGCTAATGGTCAAGCTGAGAGCACTAATAAGATTTTATGCAATGTACTGACGAAATTAGTGAACACTAAACGCTCTGATTGGGACAAACAGCTACACCATGCTGTTTGGGCATACCGAGTGGCCTACAAAACGGTACTCCAAGCCACTCCCTTTCAGATGGTATTCGGTCAAAACGCTGTGTTACCCTTGGACTTCTTGATCCCTACATTGAGAGTAGCACGAGAGCACGAATGGACAGGTCATGAGCTCTCCTCTAGGATCTTTGACCTTGAACGATTAGGAGAAACAAGACTGAGAGCCGCTGCAGGGATATATGCAGCCAAGAAGAGACAGAAGGCATACTTTGATGCCCACGTGAAGGATAAAGGCTTGAAAGCAGGAGATCTAGTCTTAGTCTATACACTAAAACAACACGCGAGGAAGCTAGAAAAGAGAGGCTACGGACCTATGATCATCAATAGGATCTCCACGAGCGGAGCAGTACAATTGGCCACATTAGAGGGTGATGTTCTCCCAAATTATATTAGCGGTTGCAGAGTCAAGTTGTATCAGGAACCCCTCACGGAGGAAATGCTCAGTCGACTCAACACTGCTAAGAAACGCAAAGAGGAAGAAAAGCGAGTTCGAGAAGAAGCTCAAGCTGAAGCTTTAGAACGCATCAGAAGGATGAAATTACGAAGGCAAGGTAGAGATCAGCCTGGAGCGAATGACTATGCAGACCAAGGATTTCCTATGGCCATGTGTGAAGTCGCAGGAACAAGCTCGCATAGGATAATTGATAGACGTCCTTTCGTAACCTTAGATATAGGACAAGGAAAGAGTGCAAGGACCGTAAGAGCCTTGATTGACTCAGGTGCAGCCACTAGTGCTGTTAAATTGTCTTACTGCCAAGAATTACAATTGACTGTCAATCCTGTGGAAGCATATCTTATAGGATTGGGAGGAGTGGAAACCCCTTGCATGGGCGAGGCGGAACTTCCCCTTTACATTCATGATGAGGCAATGACAGTTAACGTACTGGTGTGTCAAGATGAGGATCTCACTGAACCTCTAGTCTTGGGTCAAGATTGGATCTATGACCAAGCAATTAACTTAAACCTAAGAAGTGGACTTCTCCAGGTTTGGGTCAATCATAGTCGAGTTACAGTAGAATTAGACAATGGAGCACTCAAGGAACTAGGAAAGGCACAGACTCCTGGTCCTTCCAGGGGTACACATGAAGATGACCATGCTGTTCTTGTTCAAAACCCTGTGTTGCAGAGGAATGATATTTGCAAAAAAGGAATCAGGGATGCAACGGAACTCCCTTCTTTTCCAAAGGCCAGAAGGAGGCAGCAACCAAAGGCGGATCACAAGCAGAAGAAGCCGAGTACTACCTATGTCCGAGATCAAAAGTACCTGCGCAGCAGAATGCCCCAGAAACTCAACCAGGTGTGGGTGCGGAAAGGCGAACGACCAGCTGCACCACCGTCAACTACACGGACAAGGCTTCTTATTAGTAACCAACAACACGACACTAATAAAGAGTCTTTCAGAAATTCTTCTGCTAAAGTAAAATCTATTTGGGTGCCCAAGAAGTCGATGAAGGCAAGCCCACAATCTAGACAAATTTGGGTGCCTAAGGCTTGCTTGAGGGCACAAGTAGTTAAGCCAAGGCCGCAACCTATGCAGCATAACCCATCTACGAGTACCACCAGAATTCCCTCGTGCTCAACACTTAGGAACACACAAAGACCCATGATTATGCATGTAATCACTTATAAGTGGGTCCCTAAAAGGCCCCATTCCCAAACAGCGACACCGACACAGCTCTCTGGAGTCTCTACGAAACCGAAAGCAAAGCCCATCCACTGCATTTGGCAGTCTAAGATCTGTAATAAACCCCCCGACCCCGATTTGTAAATTCACCCCACTTACTAACGGCATTAGTCTCCTAGGAATACACAAACGTTAACTACACTCACTGTCTTCGTGCACTTACTAACCACTAACTCACCATCTACCTCATGTTAATGTTGTAACGGGGACAACAACGGATTTATTTTGTCCATTACGATGTTAACACATGATTCTATATTCTCACAGAATCAGAAAGCAAGAAGAAAAATGGCAGAAGCGACAGGTTCGGGCTCACAAGTAGGGATAACTTACTGCAGGAATTGATGTGGATAGCCTACCTGTGGATGTGCCCCCGACTGAACGACCAGTGGAGATGCAACACCTCCAGCAACTCCCGGTGCCAGATCCCCCTACAGGAATCACGGAAAGAGTTCATGCGAATTCTCATTGGTTCAATGGCATGCCCGGTCCATTAGGTGAGGCCAAGTATATCTGGGAGTCTAAATGCGAGTATGACAGATCATGGGTGCGATTCCAATTTTTCTCCAAGGAGTTCGAGACTTTACAGAACACCGAAGACCTCCAGATCATATGGCAACGAGCAGGGTTGGCGGAATATTTTGAAGCCCCACTACCTAAACCCGACCTCCTCCGATGTTACTATCTGGTCTCTACATTACAAGCTCATGAAGATAAGGACCAACCCGGATCATTTGTTCTCCCCTCATTGCTGGGCAACAACGAGTTGAAGAGGTTTGAACTTACTGTGGAGCTAGTGAGTGATGCTTTAAAGATGCATGGCACGCATGTACCCTCAGAAAAGGATGCTCTCGTTCCCAACAACATGAAGGACAGGAAAGTAGTGAAGCTGAAAGACATGGCAGCCCTCACCCCAAATGTGTCCATCCCTCTCCGCATGTGCATGCAACATTTCGCCTTCCCCGGTCAAGACCGATTCACGCAACCACACAAGAAGATCTGGTTTGCTCTCTACTTGGCGGAAGCAGGTGCGCTACCTATTAAGCTACCAGTGTGGATTATAGATCAGTTGTATGAAGCGAACAAACGGGCTTCTAGGAAATTAGTGGTGAACGGATGCTGTGCACTCACACGCATCATTTACCGATGCTTGGCATATGATGTCCCCATTGAGCGTGCCTTAACTTGGGCACAATTACAAATGTTTAAAAGGCTCAAGACATCCACACATCAGTCCAAGCGCATGAGGGGCGCGATTCCGTGTGTCCAGACAAGGGAAGTCCTGACTACTCCTGAGGCATCACCATTAAGAGAGGGCACTGTACCTCCTTTTACCATTAGGATACCCAGGTCGGAATCTGACACTACGACACAACCCACCCCATCGGCTCCTCCGGTTACACCTGAATTCGAGTTTGCTGCCACTGGAGAGGCTGAAGGACTGGACCCCCAGGATTTCGAAGCATTCCTACAAAGCACACAATTCTCTGATGTGGAGTTTTATTCAGAGGCAGAGGAGCAGGGCACATCCTCACGGAGAAGAAGAAAGTCTACAGACGGTAGACATGTCCATTGGAGTGACGCTCAGCAAAGCCAACAACACGGACACCCGGAAGAAGAAGAAGCATATGAAGAAGAGACCACTGAAGCCCCAGCATATACAGCAGAACTCCGAAGGCTGTATCAGATTATGGAAAGAGTGCGATCGCAGCAGTTACTCACTGAACAGAGCAGCAGAGTACTTATGACTCAGTTGTTGGAAGAAGCGGGAGTTGACTCAGAGTACAGGGAAGGTCTCTTATTGATGGCAGAAACATATGGAGTTGTAGAAGCTGTGCGCATTGCCATTCAGAGGCCTTCAGTTCAATATGACCCACGAAGGTTCCAGACACGACCTCGCTCAGGTAAAAATATCCAAATTCCCGTTACAGTTGCAGAGGAGCCAACTACTACACCAACCTCCCAAACAGCTAGTCAACAGCACCCCGCCACCCATGAGGAGTCCACCGAACCACTACCACCTACTCCCCCACCATCGCCTCCGAGAACAGAGACAGTGGAAATCCCATCGACCACTCAACCCACTGACCCAACCTTCATCTTTCGTACTCCCATCTCTAGTGCCACCCTATTCTCTACCACTGATAACCCGACCTTTGAAGCAAACCCCATCACTACACAACCCACCGAAACCCTTCCCGAGCCTGCCCTAGGACAACCATCCCCAATGCCTTCAGCCACGGGTCATCCTGACCCCAGAACCACATTCATGGGTTTCCCTACTACCATGCCACCCTTTCCACCCTTCTCAAATTTACGACCCCAACCCCCGATATCCCTTTCTCCATTTCTACAATCCCTCCAGGACATCTTTGCTAGGGCTTTCCAACCAGGCCCTCAACCATTCCCTGTCTTTTCAGCTCCCCACCCCACTTCACATCTATTCACCACTTCCACATACACACCACCTACCATACCAGTGTATATGGCAGGCCCCACACTAACACCCACTCCAGAAGGGATGGACATTTCACCACCCACGGCACCTCCACCCACGGTTTCACCTCCTCCCATTCCCCCTCCACCAATTTCACCCACACACACAACTTTTGTAGACACATCATTCAATGTCTCCCTTCCCCAATTCCCTTCCCATGCATCTTCCACGGTAAACACCCCCCACTCATCTATAGGTAATGCATTGGACACCATGTTGGCTTGTATATCAAATTTAAGAACAGATTACATTCAGCTCCAGCAACAAAACGCACGCCTGCAAGAGCACTCAGCGACACTACAGCTCCGCCTTGCGGTACTAGAAGAGGAGAACGCTCGCCTTCACACACAGTTCCAAACCCTCCAAGACGCCCATAATATATTGGAAGTACAGCTACAGAACGTAGATCAGGAAGCAGTGCAGGTGGTAGAAGGTCACCTACGGACACAGCTGGAACGCAACTCAAAACTTCAACGAAATATGGCGCTACTTAAACGCCATCTTGCGGCTGCTCAGGAAGAGAATAGACGCCTGCAATTACAAAATCAAGAGAACCTGGAAGCAGCTATTGAGAGCACACCGGGGGCACCCATCAGCCCATCCAAGTTTCAAGCAGTGACCCCCGATAATATAAAGATTATATTGGAAGATTATGCCATGTTGCTCGAAGCACATGATAAGCTATCAGAGGAGCTAGGACAACTGAAGCAGGAACACCAACAAGGCCCAACAGCTGCCCCTCCAACCACCCCCTCTGCAGCTTCGCTTCCCTCCGACGCAGAGGCCATAAAAGATCTCCAGCAGCAGGTAACTGAATTGCAGACACGCCTACTACAATATGAGAGGCCATCTTCCCCTCCGGAAGCTCCCACGGACGAAGAAGTTGTGCAAATTCCTGTGGAACAAACGTTTGATGAAGAATATGATCCGCAACCATTCCCAGGAGGCCAACAAACAGCAGAAGCGCAGGACACGTTCGAGGCACCACGGCCGCCATGGTTACGACAAGTGGAGGAAATAGGGACCTCGCATGAAGAGCGCACCGTAGTGCAAAATCAGGCTATGAGGGTTATAGAAGAGACTGTTTTACAATCAGATTACTTCAAGAACTTGTCATCGAGACGCCTGATTCTCTCATCGGAACTCCAGTACAGGCCATATTATATTATCCTGGCTGATTATAATGCAGAAATACAAAGAGTCACGGGTCAGATTCCTACTTTTGCGACCCAATTTCAACCCGAAGACCTTCCTCCAGAGGTGCGAAAAGGCAAGATTCGTCAACCGACATGGCGGCAGAAACTTTTAGAGACTTATCCAGAAATGCTACGCACATGGAACAACGCGCCACTGCACCTCCTGTACAATCCATGCTACGGTCCAGTTCCCCGCCGCAGGTCGTGGAAGGCATTTAATATCAAGGTACAGAACAATGCGCAATGCAAGGAATGGCTGAACTACCCGTACATCGCGCCACCACAAGGACCACCATCGGTAGCATATATGATGGGAACCATTCGCCACTGGATGCCGCGCTTGAAGCCCATGCCAGATGTAGCAGCGCAAATGATGCTTAAAATCTTAGATATGATGCAAGTAGTGCTGAAGACCTTTAGAAATGCAGCCGCACCACAGGTACGTCTTCCGGGGTTTAGCAATGGAAATTACGACTTGGTGTATGACATGAGCACCACCCCCAGTATCCGTGTGGCTTACGCTTGGCATGCACGCATCAAGTACCTCCCCGCCTGCTACAAACAGACCTTCGAAGAAATGTTCAGATCAGGTTTCTGGGAGTACCACTCGGAGATTTTCGCACCAAAGCCGACACATCTGCTTCAACTGTTTGCTTGTGAACAAGCAATGTATTCAGAGTACTACACCACCCCGCAACCAGAAACCCCCGGTGCAATAAATTGGGAGGCATTGGAAGCCGATCTAGCAAGAGGCTTAAGGATAGGAGAACATGAACTGGCCACCAATGTCATCCAATATTACATCGACCACCCGCGCGAACAAAGGTCTGTCAGGGGCGACAGACGCTAGGAAGGGGGGAGTGTTGGCATACAAAGCAATAAAGGAGTCATGCACAATACGGCAACAAGGCCAGATCATTTTTTCCCATAGATTATGTACAACCCAAGTGATTTTAATCACTACACAAACATTGTAAATCCCGTTTTTGGTAGATTAGACTCCATTTTGTGCAAGCCGAGGAGTCCTCGAGCTTGAGGAGTATTAGAAGTACCATCGTACCAAATTTCATAATTTTTAGACTTCGTTTGAGCCCTCAAATAAGCCCTGGAACCTAATTTTTAACTAGGCCGGACACTAGGTCTGGACAGGGCCAAAAGCTAGTCAAAAACTATAAAAAGAGCTAGAGAGCTCATTTTTGAGGCTAGATTGTAATTGAAACGAACTTGTAAGAGCTTGTGAAAGTAATCTAAAGAACTCCATTGATTCTCTCTCTTTGTCTTGCCGTGTGTGCGCGTGTGTGTGTATGTGTGTGCATGCTTGTGTGCTTCTCACTCACGCACTTGTGTCGCCACTTGCTCGAGGTCTTCATACCATCCTCACGTCTTCCCGGATTGACATTAAAGGAGGTGCTACTCATCATTGAGCTACACTCATCTACTAGCAAGCAAAAATCAACTAATGCTACACAATCAAAGAAGCAAGAAAAAGATGAGAATAAATCAGAAAAGGAGAAATTGTTTTGGAAGTATTGTAAAGGAAACAATCATTTCATAAAGAGTTGTCCAAAACTCGCTGCAAAAGAGGCAAAGAAGAAAGAGGTTGGAATGGTGGTTGTAGAGGCCTCTACACCTAAAATAGAGTATGCTAATCTTGTGTAAAATGAAAAATGGGTGTTTACTAATGTTTGTAGCTTTGACCCATCTTCTCATGAGTAGTGTATGTCTGCAATAGACTAAGATGTTTGGTACTTTGATAGTGTGGCAACCAAACATATTACCTCACAACGCAATTTCTTCACTTCACTTGAGCCTACCCCTACAGGGAATACTATCACATGCACTAACAACTCCTCTTATCATGTCATGGGAGTTGGTAAGATAATTTTGACTGCTACAAATGGTAGTTCTTTGACATTGTCGGATGCTTTATTTGTGCCAAGGATCAAGAAAGTCTATTATAAATTTCACCATTAGCCAAGATGAACTTGGTTGTGAAATTTGTTGATGACAGATGTACAATTCATGATTCAAATAGTGATGTTATAATTGCTTCTGGCATTTTATGTCATGGGATATATAATCTCATAGATTATGCAAAATGTGTGAATGATTCAGCATGTGCAATTTAAGATTCTGAGGCTATGCATTAGGAAAAAAAGTGAATCCTGCATGGGCCTTGCAAGGATTCCTAATGTTTAGGGATTAAGCTTAATCTTGTACTTTGTTAAGGGGACAAAGTGCACTTAATAGAGCACTTTTTGGTAGGATGAAGTAGGCTTTTTTTTTAGGTTGAGCTAGGATCTTCTCTCTCTTCTGCACATAGAGAGAGAGAAAAACCACTTTCCACCTCATCAAATCCGTCCATCTTTATGAATTAAAAAAAATGACTTTTCTGAAAAAGTCTCTTTTTAGCTATTCTTTATTCAAAATGGCCCATACTTTTATGTATATGTCAGATTTTAATTTTTTTAGTGTGGTTTTTATAAAAAAATACTTGCTCACATGTATTACAAACATGACACTAGCACCAACGCGTGCTCCTCACTCAAAGAGTGTACATGCTCGTGTTCCAACAGAATTCGCACCAACAACTAGAGGTAGCAATGATATAGATTCTCAAAATGAATGACATGCAGCTAGAGGGAAGAAAATTGTTCTTTGGGTCAATAGTGCTTTGTATCCCTTAGATCCAATGGCTAATGTTCATCCTAGATTCCATAGTATCTCCACATTTCTACAATTCCTTGGTAGCGGTGAAGATGGACTGCTAGGCTATTGCAAGCAATTGTCTACCCATTCTACATCGATAGCAAATTATTGGATGCAACAATGTCATCACAACCATTTCAAGATACACAGTTTAAAGAGTGCTATACACACTTTAGAAAATGCTATAAAATCTTTGGATGACCACAATAATAGACTCCAACAAGATGTGGAAGAAAAGGAGAGCACAATTACAAAGTTAAAAGCCAATCTTACACAACTAAAAGAGACTCCACTTGGGATTAGATATAGGAAACGACCATTATCATCCTTTCAAGCTCTTTCAACTAGTGGTGGAGCATGGAAGCGACATGTTTATGCACTTAGGTATGTGTTTCACTTGTTTATTTATGTTAAAAGACTTTTAGATTGAGTTTCTTATTGTGTAGGTCATTTGTTGAAGATGCGAGTGCTTCCTCAATAATGGAGGATCAATTGAAGTTTCTGAATCTTGTCTTAGCAACAAACATGTGCTTATGATTTTGGATTCACCAATAGGAAATCACATCAAAACCCAAGTGATTAAAGATTTTGCACGCAACTTAGAGGATATTATTAGTCCTAGTGTGGTACATATGGTATGTGATGAAGCAGGTGTTAGTACAAGAGCATACACTGCATTGTACAATCTTTTGAAGCAGGCTCTGCAAAACAAAAGTATTTTCGAAAGCATTTTCCATGCCCTTACAAGGTATCTCTGAAGAAGAAGATGACCAATAAGGATGTAGCCAATACTCTTGGCAATTACCTACATATAGAAGATGTTATGCCTGCATCCATTTATCATTCATCTACATCAAAGAAAGAGTTGAAAAACACATCTAGAAAGGGATTCATCTACACAAAGTACAACAATATATTTGTCAATTTAGAGAGGCTTCAAAAGGAAATGGTTAAATTTTACAAATCCACAATTCAAGGTATATCCATTGTTTTGATAATGACATTCATAGTATTTATATTAATATAATGTTTGTTATTTGATCCAGATTGTGGTTCCAAACTCAAGTTTGTATTGAAGCTAGACGAATTTCAAATCATAAAGGGACGACATATGGAGAGACTTAGTGTGACACTCATGAATGAAGCTATGGCCCATGCCATTATTGATGAAAGTGAAGAATCTACCCATCACTTTACATATAGTGTCCAATCCGAGAAAGATATATGGTGGTAAGGTGCTATTGAAGTACCTAAAGAATCCAATGATGTTCTTACATGGATTTTCAGTAATGGATCATAGACGTGATAACTTCTCAAATTCATGGTGCCAAAATCACTGTAGAAGGCCTAGGTGATTTTGAAGTAGAGTGGCACTTAGGTGGAGACTTAAAGACTATCAAATGCATGTTAGGGTTCAAAAAAGGTGCATCTACTCTCTATCCTTGTCCATATTGCACAAGAGGTTATAAACGAACAAAGAGAAAACAAAACAACATAGATGATTTAGCTGATGACACAGATGCATCTCCATGTTGGAGCAAGTCTATGACAAGCCTAAGTATTGGCTTGAGTCTCACAAAGTCTTAGAAGAAGCTTTAAAAAGAAGACTATGTAAAGTTCACTTGTGAACTACGTCTTGTAACTTTTGAAGAGTTTACTTAATGTAAAAGTAAGAGAATCTTAAGTGGTTGAGTCCACTTGATCAAGAATGGAAAGAGGAGCCACGAATTTGTGATTTGTGGTAGGTAGAGAATCAAATCAATCATTGATTGATTGGAGAGTGATTGAGGGAAGTTAGCCTCCCAAACTCAACTATAAATAGATGGCAGTTTTAGTCGTGGTTAGAGAGACCTATGTGAAGACCTCCAAGAGCTGGGCTTTATGCCATATCAAGGTGTGATTACAAGGCACACATATGTATCAATAAGTCATTGTATTGTACAAGCAATATACTTTCATTTTCATGATTATTTGAGTTCATCTTTCCATGTTCTTGTGAAGTGTACTACTCACTGCCATTACTCTCAGTTTTCTCAGTCAGCTTGCAGAGATGTTTTCTCTGAGCTTGGTGCATCATTTTCAGTGATTTAACTTGGTAAAGTTAGCTCTATACGTCTACTATATGCTCACAAATTTTCATGTCATTTGGATGTTGCAATCTTCAGTTATGTTCATTTGAAGTCAACAGGGTCTGTTCATCTTCACTTCTATGTCAGGTACCCGACTTTTTCACTCATCTTGTCAGAGCCATTGCTCAGTGGTTACTTATCCAAATTCAGTGATTTAAAGCTTGTTGAATTCAGCTTACTATCTAATATAACCATAAACATTTTCATAATCATTAGATTTCTACATTTTGAGTTATGTTGATTTTTTTGCTCACTGGTCTATTTCTGTAGCAGCCCGTGAAAATCGGGATGATGTCATCACTTGTTAAAACTCATTCTCAGTGTGTGGTTCATTATTTTTGATGAGATTACTCTTGAAAGTTAGCTCTTTAAGTTGCCTAGACTTCCCCAAGAGGAATTGAGCTAATTGCTGCTGTGCTCAGAGAATTATGTAAAACACTGGACAGGTGTATCAACCAAGAATAGCAAGTTTTCACCTCTGAGCTAACTCCAACTTATCTGTTTTGATCTATCTTTTTGAGAGTGATCTTCCAAGGTACATAGGGTGTCTAATACATCCATTGGCAAGATAAAAGGGCCCACCATATACTCCTGGAGTTCATTTGGCTGGTGTAGATCAAGGATTTTGCAACACCTCTTCATCTTCAAGCACATACCTATCCATCTCTTCACAGTGGTATCAGAGCAAGGTTGGACAACATGGCAGATGGATTTCCTTCATCAATTGACAAATTGGATAGAGGTAATTACTCAGCTTGGTCATTAAGGATGGAAGCTTATCTCCAAGGTAGAAGTTTATATGGTTATGTGGCTGGAGATGAAGTTATGCCAAGTTTCAGGAACAAAAGTCAACCAACACAAGAAGATCAAGAAAGATTGAGCACATGGTGCTCCAAGGATGCACTTGCAAGGTCTTATCTCCTCAACTCTATCTCAGATTTTTTGTTGCCTCACATAAGAAGTTGTAAGACATCTCAGGAAGTGTGGGATGCACTTGAAGCTTTCTTTTCTTCAAGTACCAAAGCTAGGAAGCATCAACTATGGCTGGAGTTCACAACTCTCAAGAAGGCTCCCAAACATTTTCTACATAGATTCAGGTTGTTCAAATCATGTGGCAGGAAATGTGGCACTCCTATCAGATTTAGAAGATCCAAGGAATAAGCATGAGGTACAAACAGGAGATGATACAAAACATCCTGTGGAGAAAATAGGCAATGTCAAAGCACCTGATGGAAACATCAACCTACTTAGTAAGATACTCTATGTTCCTACCATTACAAAGAATTTGATAAGTGTTGGGCAGATTGTAGAGAAAGGGTTGCAAGTCAGGTTCACAAAAGCAGGAGCATTTGTTGAAGATCCAAGTCAAGGATTCAGAAGAATTGCAAAAGGTGAAAAGACAGGTAGATTGTTCACATTTGAATTACAGGACACTAGAAACATTGCTCTCTTTAATTATGGTAGTCATACACTCATAGAATTGGAAGTATGGCACAAAAGGTTAGCACATATTGGTGAAAGGTCATTAAAGCAAATCTGCAGGGACCAAAGTGTACTTGGACTTCCTAATTTGTCAAAACAACATATGATTTATAAGTGTAGTGCATGTCAATTTGGAAAGTCTCACAGGTTACCATTCATGAAGAAAGGTTATATGCATGGAGATCTCTTGGAGTTGGTTCATACAGATGTATGGGGACCTAGCAAGGAAGCTTCAATATCTGGATCAAGGTGTTATGTTTCCTTTATTGATGATTGCAGTAGATGGACTATCCTATTCTTTATGAAACACAAAGATGAAGTTTTTTCATGTTTCAAAAGATATTTGGCTCTTGTGGAGAATCAAACAGGTAAATCACTAAAAAGGCTAAGGTCAGATGGAGGGGGAGAATACTTCTCCCATGATTTTGATTCTTTTCTTCAAGAAAGAGGAATCAAAAGAGAGGTAACTACAAGGTACACTCCTGAGCAAAATGGAGTGGCAGAAAGGAAGAATAGGACAATTGTTGAAGCTGCAAGGTCTATGTTAAATGAAAAGCATTTACCTAATTACTTATGGGCTGAGGCTGTATCTACAACCACTTACTTGATTAACAGGTTGCCTTCAAAATCCCTTGATGGGATGACTCCATATGAGGCTTGGAATGGAAGAAGACCAAGCTTAGATGATTGTAAAATTTTTGGATGTATTGCTTTTGCTCATGTTCCTTCACAGGTTAGAGGCAAGATGGATCCAAAGGCAGAAAGGTGTGTATTTATTGGATATGACAACAATCAAAAGGGCTACAGGTTATACAACCCTACCAACAAAGGATGATGAGAACAATTCATGGTATGAAGATTCATGCAGGAAGATCAATTTACCATATGATCTTGAAGAAGATTTTCCAAAGCTTGGTAGAGAACAATCAAAGATTGAAGAACAAGACACCTCAGAGGATGATGAAGAATCTCACATGGAAAAGATCAAAGCATGGAAGTCTAAAGGTAAAGCAAAATTGCAGGAACTTGGACATGAGGCAGAATCATCACATCATGGCCTAAGAAGATCTATGAGGGAAAAGAAAAAACCAGAAAGGTATGGGTTTGACACCTCATTAGTAACTAAACATTCTATCTACATAGCACAGGACATAAACCAAGAGGAGCCATCATCATTTGAAGAGGCCAAAGCAAAAACAGAATGGAAGCATGCAATGAAGGAAGAGATTGAAGCACTTGAGGAAAACAACACTTGGGATTTGGTGCCCAAGACTTCATCCATGAAGGTAATAGGCAAGATGGGTCTATAAACTCAAGAAGAATTCTGATGGTTCCATTAACAGGTATAAGGCAAGGCTTGTAGCAAAAGGCTTTGCACAAACTCAGGGAATTGATTATGAGGAGACCTTCTCTCCTGTGGCAAAGATGCCTACTATTAGGGTTTTGCTTAGTATTGCCTCTTCCAAGAATTGGAAGATACTTCAACTAGATGTAAAGAATGCATTCTTGAATGGTTGGATAACAGAAGAGGTATATATGGCACAACCACCTGGTTTTGAGAATCAAGTTTATCCTGATTATGTGTGTAAACTTAACAAAGCATTGTATGGTCTCAAGCAAGCTCCAAGAGCTTGGAATTTCAGGCTTGTTTCATTATTGCAGGAAAAAGGCTTTCAACCAAGCAAGGCAGATCCGTCACTCTTTATTAAAAAGAGTAATTCTGAGGTCATCTACCTATGTGTATATGTAGATGATATTATATTGACAGGAAATGATGCAGATGGTATGAAGAAGATCAAAGATCAGATGAGAGAAGAGTTCAAGATAAGTGATTTGGGTTCACTTACCTACTTCCTAGGTTTGGAAGTTGTCTACAAAGATCATGGTTTGTTTCTCACTCAAAGAAAGTACATTAAGGACATGTTGGCAAAATTCAAGATGCAAGATTGTAAGATTGCAGGTACTCCAATGGAGGTCAATCACAAATTGAGCTCACATGAAGGTGAACTCATAGAGGACATCACATCATATCAAAGTCTAGTGGGTAGTCTCAACTATGCCACATTCACAAGAGTAGATATATGTTACAGTGTGAGTGTGCTAAGCCAATTTATGCACACACCAAGGAAACCACATATGGATGCTGCCAAAAGGATTCTCAAGTATCTCAAAGGAACCATAAATGAAGGACTTTATTATCCTTATGTATCTGATTTAGGTTTGAAGCTATTTTCTGATGCAGATTGGGCTGGCTCCAAGGAAGATAGAAGGAGCACTTCAGGTTATCTTACCTTTGCAGGTTCAAAGCTTATTTCATGGTCATCCAAGAAGCAACCCACAGTTGCTCTCTCTTCTACTGAAGCTGAATATAGAGGTCTTGCCATAGCTACACAAGAAGCTATGTGGATGAAGACATTATTCAAAGATCTTGGATTGGAGTTTGGAACTCCAACTATTTTTGGTGACAATATGAGTTCTATTCACTTGGTTGCTAATCCTATTTTTCATGCAAGGACTAAACATATTGAAGTTCATTATCACTATGTACGAGAGAAGGTTCTAAGCAAATAGAGTCAAATATCATATGTGTCCACTCATCAACAATGTGCAGATATTCTAACCAAAGCATTGGATGGTACAAAGCTTTGCAAATTCAAGGCTATGATTGGTTTGCAGGTAATCTAGGAAGATTGAAGACCTCAAGCATACTTGGCTTGAGGGGGAGCTGTTGGAGCAAGTCTATGACAAGCCTAAGTATTGGCTTGAGTCTCACAAAGTCTTAGAAGAAGCTTTAAAAAGAAGACTATGTAAAGTTCACTTGTGAACTACCTCTTGTAACTTTTGAAGAGTTTACTTAATGTAAAAGTAAGAGAATCTTAAGTGGTTGAGTCCACTTGATCAAGAATGGAAAGAGGAGCCACGAATTTGTGATTTGTGGTAGGTAGAGAATCAAATCAATCATTGATTGATTGGAGAGTGATTGAGGGAAGTTAGCCTCCCAAACTCAACTATAAATAGATGGCAGTTTTAGTCGTGGTTAGAGAGACCTATGTGAAGACCTCCAACAGCTAGGCTTTATGCCATATCAAGGTGTGATTACAAGGCACACATATGTATCAGTAAGTCATTGTATTGTACAAGCAATATACTTTCATTTTCATGATTATTCAAGCACATACCTATCCATCTCTTCACACTCCATCTACTGAATCAGATATACCTTTAATGAGGTGTCCCATGTTAGGTACACCTAATCGTGACATGTCAGATAAGGATTGGAATCCCATTATTCCATTCCCTTTAGTCAATATCCACTTTTGCACCTTGCATGCCTCCATGAGAATTTTCGATAGAGTATTGAAGCTCCATATAGAATATGCATTTGCCATGAAGTTAGAACAAAGACATGTTGTCTTTTTATTTGGACCTAAACATCATGAAATCATGCAAAAAATGGTCATTTCACAACCTTTAGTGAAAAGCACTTGTCTCTTGTTCATAAACAATAGAAAGAAGCTTGATTTTATAACCTTAGAAGTCTAAACTAGATAGAATAATTTGCGTGGGTTCAAGAAAAGCTACTTTACGATCAAGTACCCCACATCATAACCTTCGACTCTAGAAAAAAAAATTCAAGAAAAATAATAATAAGTGAAACCTCTTCATTTACTTTTTAAATCTCTAGATGCATAGATGATAAGAGTCTAAATGCTATTAAAAATTTGCATAACATGAGATGGAACAAATCTTTAATGTTTTTCGTAAGGCAATTCAGATAATAATCATGTCATTGTCTAGTAGAGACATTGAGAGTAGGCTTTCTGCATACCACATTGAATACCACAAAACATTTTGTAACTAACATTTTAAAAAGACGACCTTAAACAACCATAAATGTTAAATAATATCCACACATTGATCAAACAAGAAAGCTCAGCATGGATAAAGATAAGCACAATTTGAAACAAACACTTAGAATTGTATTTCTATTAAATTGCTTTTTCAAGTCAAGATATTGTTTACAAAAATAAAAAGCTTCTACAATAGAAGCTGATCATATGTTTCCTTAGCTTCATGCATAATATAATCTTCTTGAGCTTTAGAAGTCGTAGCCTGTTTTTCTTGCTCCAAGATTGGCTCTTATAGGTCAGCCATATATCCAGGTTCATTTGCAAGTGGTGGAACAGGCTCTCTTGAAGCAACTTGGAATCTTTTAGTATCTGCTATGTGCTTCCTTCCTACCTCTTGGTCCTCATCTGGGCACTCATTCAACCCATTTATCCTCATTCTTATGAAGCTTACTTGAGCTTCATCTTTCTCTACAGCTATGCAATGTGTGAACATCTTTAATGTACAAGCGAGAGTCGTTCCTGAAAAGGAACCAAAACAATCAGAGGCACATCAAAAGACATGGAAAATAAGATCCATTAGAACTACAATTACCTGTGCCAGGGAAAAGGTCAAGGACCCAATCATCATCATTGGAAAAAAATTGAATTAGTCGCATAATCAATTTTTTTGGCTTCTGATATGGATTAACCAATGTCTTGTCCCCAGTCACATGATGAAGTTTCTTTGTAACTACAAGGAACATGAGTACATTGGAGATTCCATTCTCATTGCAATGTTCCTTGACTCTTCTTTTCCTTACTTCATCATAATACCCGACTGTAATGCATTCAGTTGAACTCACAAACCTATGCAAAGGAGTATAATTAACATTTGTCTTTACCCTACCAAAGAAAAAAATAAGTAAAATAGAGTTCATCATGCATAAATCAGAGACCAAAATGAAGATAGATTACCATGTAAGACACTCCATAGCATGACATCTTGACTTCAAAGAAGTTGATATAGAAAAGGATTGGTCCTTGCTATGGAAAATCACTATCCTCCATAAAGGTGATATAGTCAACTCTGCAACATTTGTAACCATCTTGCAAATCTATGGGTTCTTGAATGGCTCGTCATCATTAATAGAGCCCATCATTCTAAACCCATAGGGTATATCTTCTATTACAAGGGATTAATGTTTTCTAGGTACAAAAATACACATATTATTTCATCATTGCAATATACATTGTAATATACAGGTCTAAGGGGGTCTAGAGGGTTCGGAAAACACTTCAAATCTGACTGATCATCAAAATCAATTTCCTAAGCTTTCATCCTAGACCTCATGCCTTGCCCTTTGAAGGTAAGCCAGGAATGGAGGTGGACAATCATCATTTAAATCAATAGACTTTGACTTTTTTGGCTTCTACAAAAACAAGAGAAGAAGAATGATTATTGGCACACATATGATAGGCCCCTTAATTTGATACTTGGCATCGACCTATGGCAAGAGGTCAATGCATGGCATCGATTCGCTACTGATAGTCGATGCTTGACATTGACTTCTCGCAAGAAGTTGATGCCTAGCATCGATACTCTGTTGAAAGTTGATGCCTGGCATCGACTTCCTGTTCACAAGTCAATGCTAGGCATCAGATCTCTACCAAAATTCGATGCCTAGCATCGACTTCTTGCCAGAGGTCGATGTCACTCATCAAATTTCAAGAGAGCGTTGATGCTAGGCATTGATATTCAATAGAGAACTCGATGCGAGGCATCGACATTCAACAAAGAATCGATGCTAGGCATCGAGCGCAATCCAAGTTCCTCATCTAGAATCTTTTTTGAACTGCTTGAATCTCCATCAACGTCTTCAAAGCCTGCATGTGTTTTATGACCTGCAGAAAGCTTTTCTTTACCTTTCTTGGATGTATTTGATGAATTTGCTGGACTAAAATTTCCACACAATCTTCCACTCCATGGATTTGAGTTGGAACCATTGCTTGGTGATGCATCTACTCTACTCAAAACTTGAGATTTTGCACTTGATTTTTTAGCATTTTCTTTGTCATTTGGTTCAAGATTCAATCCTTCTTTGGCATCTGCATAGAAGCTTGACATTTCATCAAATACCAAATCTCCGCTCATCTTTACCTGTCATGTGAGTGGGTTATAACATTTATATCCCTTTTGCTCAAGGGAGTATCCAATGAAGACACTTTTGTGCTTTTGTATCAAGCTTCATCCTCAATTCATCCGGGACATGTATATATGCAATATAGCCAAAAACTTTCAGATGTGATAAGTTTGGCTTTTTACCTGTAAAATTCTCTTCAGGTGTAACTTGATGTACAACAGCAGTCGGAGTTCTGTTCATGATGTATACATATGTATGGACAACTTCTACCCAATAACAATGAGACATATTCTTCTTAGCCATCAAGGCTCTTGCTATTTCTGCAATGAAAGAACTTGGAGAAGCTTGTAGAAGGTAGAAAAATGCATTTCGAAGCGACAACGTTTGGTCTAGCCAACCGGCACAAGACCAGCCCTTGAGCTTATGCAGACTCAAATAGACCTTATAAGCATGTGATAAGTGCAAAGAAACACACTATGTACTTTAAGGCATCAAGGAGAATGAGTGGATACAAAACAAATAGGTTCGCAGGTCGAGTAGCTTAACTTACTATCTATGGAAGAGACAATGAACTTCAAATGCCCATAGCGACCAGCATGCTTACAATTAGAAAAAATCCTTTTATGAGAGTTATACACATAGAGTTGAGTGTATAGAATGCACAAAAGTATAAGGAATAAGCAATATATGCTATAGGAATGAATGAGACATTCACCGGTGGTACTTCCTATTTTTCAGGAATACACAGAGATTGACCCCGAGACAAAAAAACTCAGATTTATCCCAATTTACTGAACCAAATGCTATGAAAATTTATAGGCATAAACTAAACACTAATACCTTTCCAATGAGCCTCTGCAAGATTACTGTTGGCGAAGAACATGATGCAGAGAATTGAAGGAGCAAGACAATGATGGTCACAAGTGTGTATATTGCTTCCATGTAATGTACAAGTGATTTCAAGTCTTTATATAGACTCTAGGAGTGTTCCACGACTTCTAAAAGTGAAGTTTGAATTCAAATGAAGGTGAGAATGGTTGTTGGAGGGAATCAATTCACTTTCCTACAATCTAGGAAAAGTGAAGATCTAGTTTGATCTACTTTTAGGTGATTGATTGCTTGATTGAATGCAACTTCAACCACCCCAATTCATGGGATTTTGGCTCTATCTTTCTACCTTTACATGTGTAAAGCTCAAGGCTTTTACAATGTTAAATGAACCATCAAAAATCTCTCAAAAAATACAATAAATGAGCATAAGAAAAAGAACTCTCCAATGGATATTCTTTCGACGTGATAGCCTTTGATGTAGATCAAATCCACCTCAAGCATATTGTAAGCTTGATGTTCCAACAACTCCCCCTCAAGCTAAAGTATGCTTGAGTCTTCATTCTCTGATAGGTTGAATACGTGCCATAGCTTTGAATCTACAAAGCTTTATTCCATCAAGTGCCTTCGTCATCATATCTGCTACTTGCTTTTCAGTTGGAACAAAAGAAATGTCAATGTCCTTTGCCATGAGCTTCTCCCTGATGAAGTGGTAATGGACTTCTATGTGCTTGGTTCTCGCATGGAACTTACATTATCTCCAAATATATGAGGTTTGGAACTCACAAGTCCCAAATATGTATACAATGCTTTTAACCATATTGCCTCTTGAGTTGCTATGGTCAAGCCTCTGTACTCTGCTTCAGTTGAGGATAAAGAAACTGTTGGTTGCTTCTTGGAACTCCATGACACTAGCTTCGAACCTACAAATGCTAAGTAACCAGATGTACTTTTTCTATCATCCTTAGCTCCTGCCCAATCTGCATCTGAATAGATTTTGATATCCAAATATGAAGAGTAAGGATAGAATATACCTTCGTTGATTGTACCTTTGAGATACTTAAGTACTCTCTTAGCTACATCCATGTGTGGTCTTCTCGGTGAGTGCATGAATTGACTAAGCACTCCCACACTATATGAGATGTCTGCCCTTGTATGAGTAGCATATATCAAGCTACCTACGAAGCTTTGATACTCTTTAATGTCTTGAATTTTCTCACCTTCATAAACACTTAGTTTATGATTCATCTCCAAAGGTGTACCTGCAGGTTTAGTGTTCTCCATTTTGAACTTGAGAAGAAGATCCTGAATGTATCTGTGAGCTCACCTAGGTCACTGATTTTGAACTCCTCTTGCATGTGTCTCTTGATCCTTTGAATGCCATTTAGATCATCACCTATCACAATAATATCATCTACATATACACATAGATAGATAACCTCATTGTGATCCCTTTTGATGAATAGAGAAGGATATGAGCTGCTAGCTTTGAACCCTTGATCTTGAAGATATGTAACCAACCTGTAATTCCAAGCTTTAGGAGCTTGTTTCAATCCATATAATGCTTTCTTAAGTCTTCAAACATAAGATGGATGATTAGGGTTTTCAAAACCTGGTGGTTGTGACATGTACACCCCTTCACTTATCCAACCATTTAAGAATGCATTTTTCACATCAAGTTGGAGGATTCTCCAATTCCTTGCAGCAGCTACACTTATCAATGTCTTGATTGTAGTCATCTTTGCAGCTGGTGAGAATGTTTCCTCATAGTCTATACCATGAGTTTGTGAGCATCCTTTGGCAACTAATCTTGCCTTGTACCTGCAAACTGATCCATCTGAGTTTCTTTTAACTTTATATACCCATCTACAACCAATTACCTTTTGGTTCGGCGATATTGGAACCAAATACCAAGTGTCCATTTCCTTCAATGCCTCTATCTCTTCTTTCATGGCCTTTTCCCAATTAGGATTTCCCTTTGCCTCTTCATAGGTTGAGGGTTCCTCTGAAATAGAGTCTTTTGCCAAGTATATTGAATGCTTCGTAACAAATGTGGAATCATATCCATACCTTTCTGGTTGTTTCTTCTCTCTTGCTCATCTTCTAGGTACTTGTTTGGAGTATTCTCCAACCTCTTGCATCTTTCCTTTGCCTCTTGACTTCCATAGCTTGTAGTCTTTTTCCCTTTCGTCTTGGTCATCGTCTGTATCACTTCTTGGATCTTGGACTTGTGTATCATGCTTGCTTCCTAATTGATGAGAGTCAGAATCAAGATCATATGGTACTGTTACCTTTTCTTTATCTTCATCATACCAAGACCTGTGTTCTTCAAACACAACATCTCTACTTGTAGTGAATTGCTTGGTTGAAGGATTGAAGAACTTGTAACCCATCTGAGTTGAATCATATCCAAAAAACACAGCCTTTGTTGCCCTTTCATCTAGCTTACCTCTTATTTGTGATGGTACATGAACATAAGCTAAACAACCAAAAACCTTGCAATGTCCAAGACTAGGTTTTCTTCCATGCCATGCTTCATAAGGAGTCATACCTTGAAGTTATTTGGATGGTAGTCTATTGATAAGGTACACAGTAGTTGAAATAGCTCCTGCCCATAGATATAATGCGGCAACTTCTTCTCTTCAAGCATTGTTCGGGCTGATCCAACCAATGTCTTATTTCTCCTCTCTGCAATTCCATTTAGTTGAGGAGAGTACATAGTAGTCACTTCCCTTTTGATACCTTTTTCTTGCAAGAACTCATCAAACTCTTTGGAGAAGTATTCGCCCCCTCCATCAGGTCTGAGCTTCTTTAGTGATCTACCTGTATGATTCTCCACATGTGCAAGAAACTTCTTGAAGTAATCAAACACTTCATTCTTACTCTTGATAAAGTATAGAACAGTCCATCTACTATGGTCATCAATAAATGCGACATAATACCTTGATCCTTCCAATGAAGGTTCTTGACTTGGTCCCCATACATCTGTATGTACTAAGTCCAATAAGTTATTGTGGATGTAGCCTTTGTGGTTGAATGGTTGTCTTTGTGCCTTCCCAATCTGACATGCATCACACCTATTGATCATGTGTTGCTTTGATATGTTCGGCAGTCCTAGAACACTTTGATCCCTGCATATATCCTTCAAGGTTCTTTCATTCACATGAGCAAGTCTCTTATGCCACACTTCAAGCTCACTTAGGGTTTGAGACCCAAAGTTGAATAGAGCTATGTTCCTGGTTTCTCCTACTTCAAAATTAAAGAGCCTACCATGCTTCTCGCCTCGGGCTATCTTTTTGAAGCCTTGACATGGATCTTCTACAAAAGCTCCATGTTGGGTGAACCTAACTTGCAAGCCTTTTTCAACTATTTGGCCTACACTTATTAGGTTTTTAGTGATAGTGGGTACATAGAGAACCTTAGTTAGAATGTTTGTCCTACCATTGGAAGCTTTGAAATGACCAATCTTCTCCACATTGTGCTTTGTGTCATCCCCTGTTTGCACTTCATGTCTATGCTTTGGACTTTCCAAATCAAATAGAGGAGCAATATTGCCTACAACATGATTCAAGCATCCTGAATCTATGTAGAATAGATGATCATCTTCTTTACCTTCTTTGTGGCTTAGATTCATAAGAAGCAATGAGTCTTCATGTGGTTGATCTTCTGAATAATTTTTGTTGTCCCTTCTATTATAGCTTCTATTGTTATTGTTGAAGTTGTGTCCACCTCTGCCTCTATTACTGCCATATCCACCTCTTCCACTTCCTTTTTGGGTCTTCCCATTGAACCAGCAATTCTGAGTGGTGTGGTTGTTCTTATCGCATATGGCACAAGGTTGAACATTCTGACGTTTGGCTTTGTCTTGCTTTGGTCCTTTCTTCTTCCCTTTCCACTTGCTCTTGCTTGTGAAGTTGGCTTGGGAGGTCTCTTCTTCATCTTCTTCCTTCTTCTTGCCTTTCTGCATCTTATCCTTCTTATCTGCATATAGAGCACTAATTGAATTACCAAGATAAGAGTTACCTTCCTTTATGCTATTTTTGGCTTCTTTATTGAAGAGTTGTCTCAAAAAGATGTTGAAGTCTGGACTTTGCACATCCATGATGAGATCATAAGCTGTCGTGAAGGATTGCCATTGCTTATCACTTCGAATGCCATTGAGAATTTGCCTCATGATGACCTCTTCTTCAATCAACTCTCCAATGGATGCTATCTAATCCTCTACCTCCTTGAACTTAGTAACAAAATCTATGATGGTTTGTTTAGGTGTCTTCTTCATTTGGTTGAACTCCTTCCAAAGATGATTCTTTCTTGCTTTGGTACTAGCAGAAAAGAAAGTATTGAGGGCATCCCAATTCTCTTGAGATGTCTTGCATCCTCTAATATGTGGTAATAGAAATTCAGAGATAGAGTTTAGTATGTACAGCCTTGCTTGAGCATCCCTTGCACACCAAAGTGTGAGCTTATCTGTCTCCTCTTGTGTAGGTCCTCCTCTAGATCTTGGAACAGGCATAGCTTCATCACCTGCTACAATTCCATAAAGATTTCTACCTTGCAAATAGGCCTCCATTCTGATTTTCCAAGCCGTGTAGTTGTGTCAATCAAGCTTCTCGATCATTGAGGGAAAGCCATCACCCATCTTGATCTAGCTCTGATACCACTGAAAGAACTTGGAGAAGCTTGTAGAAGGTAGAAAAATGTGTTTCGAAGTGATGAAGTTTGGTCTAGCCAACCAGCACAAGACCAGCCCTTGAGCTTATGGAGACTCAAATAGACCTTATAAGCATGTGATAAGTGCAAAGAAACACACTATGTACTTTGGAGCATCAAGGAGAATGAGTCGATACAAAATAGATAGGTTCATCGGTCGACTAGCTCAAAAATCTATGGAAGAGACAATGAACTTCAAATGCCCATAGTGACCAGGGTGATTACAATTAGAAAAAATCCTTCTATGGGAGTGATACACATAGGGTTGAGTGTATAGAATGCACAAAATTATAAGGAATAAGCAAAATATGCTATAGGAATGAATGAGACATTGACCGGTGGTACTTCTTATGTTTCAGGAATATGTAGAGATTGACCCCGAGGCAGAAAAACTCAGATTTCTCCCAATCTATTGAACCAAATGCAATGAAAATTAATAGGCACAAACTAGACAATAATAAATTTCCAATGAGCCAACTTGCACTCAATTTGAAACTTTGCAGAGAGGTCAGTAGCCTCTGCAATATTACTATGGGCGAAGAAGATGATGCAGAGAATTGAAGGAGCAAGACAATGATGGTCACAATTGTATGTATATTGCTTCCATGTAATGTACAAGTGATTTCAAGTCTTTATATAGAATCTAGGAGTGTTCCACGACTTCTACAAGTGAAGTTTGAGTTCAAATGAAGGTGGGAATGGTTGTTGGAGGGAATCAATTCACTTTCCTACAATCTAGGAAAAGTGAAGATCTAGTTTGATCTACTTTTAGGTGATTGATTGCTTGATTGAATGCAACTTCAACCACCACAAATTCGTGGGATTTTGGCTCTATCTTTCTACCTTTACATGTGTAAAGCTCAAGGCATTTACACCATCAAAAGTCTCTCAAAAAATACAATAAATGAGCATAAGAAAAAGAACTCTCCAACGGATATTCTTTTGACACGATAGCCTTTGATGTAGATCAAATCCACCTCAAACATAGTGTAAGCTTGATGTTCCAACATGAAATATGTCTTTTTGTGTTCAACAATGCCATTCTGTTGTGGTGTGTACCTGCATGAAAACTGACACCGAATTCCATGATTTTTTAGAAAACTGTTGAACTCATTTGACATGTATTCACCTCTTCCATCAGATCTTAATGTCTCAATTACTTCCCTATTTGCTTTTCCACCATAGCTTTAAAATGCTAGAAGTGAGTGAACACCTTGCTCTTCTCTTTCATGAAATATACCCATACTTTGCGTGTATGGTCCTCAATGAAAGTAACATAAAGCCTACAAACCGCCCATAGATGTGGTCTTTGCAGGACCCCAAACATCTGTATGTACTAATTCTAGTACATTCTCACTAACATACTTGTCATGTGGAAATGATGCTCTTGACTGCTTACCAAATTGACATGCTGCACATACCTTTTGCATTTCTGCAACTTTGAAATTTGGTAGTCCATGGACAATCTCCTTTGACTGCATCAATTTCAACCTTTGCATCCATTTGTGCCACATCTGTATATCTGCAATAACTCTTACACCTTTTGCAAATATGGCTGTATTCATTTCAAGAATCTTCACATTTAAGGTGACATCCTACCCACTTTGTTTCCTTTGGCAACCAATGGTCCATCCTGCTTGTACTCTTCTACATATAATCCATCAACATTGAACCTAACTTGTAATCATTGGTCAACCATTTGTCCAACAGAAACTAGATTCTTTGTTATATTTGGAACATGTAGCACATCAGCAAGATGCTTTACCTTTCTATCCTCCATCGATAGTGCTATGTTTCCTCTATGTTCAATAGGATGTGATGTGTCATCACCTATTTCAACATATCTAGGAACTGGCAATTTCTCCAAAGTACTAAACCATTCCGCATACTGGTCATGTGATTTAAAGCACCTGAATCAACATACCAGACATCATCATTTGATTTTGAAACACCAGCAAGCATTGTATTCATCATGTGATGTTGAACCATGAACATCTTCTTAGAATCATCTGCACTTGTGGATGCATAGACATTCTGCTGCCTTTTGTTATTTTGATTCTTCAACATGCAATCACGTTCAAAGTGTCCAAGTTTACCACAATTCCAACATCATTTATTGTCATTACCTGAATCATTTCTTTGGAAATTTGTGCAATCTCTTTGGCTCCCCCTGCCTCGAAACTATCCTCTTCCTCCTACATGATTATGTTGTTGACTTTGGTCTTGGTTACTATTTCCTCTTCGACTTCCAAAACCTCTACCTCTGCCTCTTCCTCTACCAGAGTAGAATACCTGCTTAGAACTAAGTTTTCCTTGGGAGTTTGAATCCTCACCAAGATTCTTTTCTTCAATAATCAACATAGATACCAGATGAGCAATGTTGCTCTAGCACAATGGTGAGAACCACCTTAAGAAGCTTCACCTCCTTAATTGTCAATCCGCGGAAGAGATATGAGTGATATGAAGATCGTGAATGTGAGATGATGTGAGAGTGAAGGTGAGAAGCACCAAGATGCACACACACATACACACACACAATGAAGAGACAAGCAAGACACAATGGAAGGTGGGAAATTAGCTCTATTACTCCAGAACACTATTACAAGATCAAAATAGCTCTAAGCTCACACTAGCCAACACTAACCATCCTCAAAAATGAGCTCTCTAGCTCTTTTTATAGTTTCTAGACTAGTTTTGACTGGTTTCACATCTAGTGACCGGCATAGTTAAAAATTAGGTCCTAGATGCTATTTGGAAGGGTAAACGATGTCTAAAAATAACGAAAATTGATACGCTTGTTCTACCTAAGCTCCTCAAGCTCGAGGACTCCTCGGCTTGCACAAAATGGAGCTATGGATTACAAAATGGGGTTTTCTATGTTACATATGTTACAATAGTGATGAAAATCACTGTTGGAGGTTTTTGAAAAGTATTTTAAAACATAAGTCTTTGAAAAAAGATTTGACTCGCTTCCTGCTCCGTCGTTACATGCTTCCGTGTCGTCTGTGCCTCTGGCTGCTTCCAACACCCCCCTCCCTCTCGCTTCTGTCGTCCTTAACAGAACCTTGTTGTGAGGTCTGCTGGATATAGTTCTGTAGGAGGTCTTGAGCGAGGGTGTGCTCGGAGATACGAATGCCTCGGGCCAGATCTGCCTCGAGTTTCTCCCAGTCGATTGGTTGCGGTTCTTCCCGTGGTGGGAGCTGATAGTGTGTGGAATAGACCATTCGTTCACAGGCAAATAATTGTAATAAATGTGTAGGCCTGCTTATGAATACCTCTGAATGGTATTCCCAGAAGCCGGTTGTGAACATCTCTTCGAACGTCTGCTTGTAGCACGCCGGTAGGTACTTTATTCTGCAGTGCCAGGCATAACACACCCGAAGCGATGGCGTTGTACTTATATCATATACCAGGTCAAAATTGCCATGCTCAAAGCCCGGGGTGTTGACATGTGGTGCCTTGACGCGTCGGAAGACTTTAAAAATCATTTGCATCATGTCAAAGATTTTGACAGTCATATGCGCCGCTATATCGTCCATATGCTTTAATCTAGGGAGCCAGTGGCGAATTGTAGCCATCATGTAGCCAACAGTTGGTAACTCAATGGGTGGCTTAAAATAGGGGTAATTCAACCAGTCTTGGCACTGCTTATTGTTTTGTACCTTAATAGCAAAGGCAGTCCAGGAGCGGCATCGTGGCACTGGTCCCCAACACGGATTGTACTTCAAATGCAAAGGTGCCTTTACCCATGTACTCATCATCTCTGGATACTGCTGTAGTAAATCTTTTCGCCACTCTGGTTGATAGATCCTTCCTTTCTGTGCATCTAGTGGCAAATCAGCCGCCTCGAATTGAGTTGCATGCGATGGTTTCTTACCTGTCTCTTTCTCAATGGCTAACTGGTATTCGGCCATCAACATGAAATACGGTTTATACTGTAGCTCATGCCTAGATATGTATCGTCGTAGGGCCAAATGAGCAAAGAATGGAGACTGTAATATTCTTTCTTCTATCATCGCCATGGCATGTAATTGTGCCTCTACTCTCGCAGAGTGCGTTGTTCCAAGTTCCTCAATAGTCTTCATCCACGCGGGGGTCGGAAGTTCGTACGTCATCTGACCTTCGGCCGTGACGCGTCCACCTGGGATGGGTTGTGGCTCGTACGCTTCTTCAAACGTTTCCTCCACCGGGATGGTGACCGTTTCTTCCTCAGCTGGAAGCTCAGGTGGGGAATCTGGCCTTGGTGGCACTTCATATACTGCAATCCTTGATTCAAGGGTTGATACCTGGGCCCGTAATGAGTTGAGTTCCTCTAGGAGGTCAGGAGAGGGGTCCACAGGTGCTGGTATGTCGTGGTGTGCCGGTTCTCGTAACTGGAGTAATTTGTGATCTTCTTTGAGTTTCTGTAACTCCTCGTTCATGCGGTCGTATTCATCTAGTAATCTTACATGATTGTCTAGCAGCATTCTCATCGAGTCTGAAGGAATGGCTTTGAACCTGCTAGGACTGAGTGGTTGGTCAGGGTGGTCGAGCGCTGCTTCTAAGTTTTCTCGGTTGTGATCCTGTAAGCGCTGGTTTTCTTCCTTGGCAGCTGCTAGGTGTCTTCGTAGTAAGCCCATATTTCGTGTTAGAGTTGCATTGCGGACTGTCTGGGCTCTTAATAAGTTGTCCAAGTCAGCAGTGGCTTCCTTGGTCTTTTCTTCGCTTTCTAGTTCCAATTTGTGATATGCCTCGCGTAATTCATGGTATCGGGTGTTCAGAGAGGCATTCTCAATAGACAATAAATTAAGTTGCGACTGTAAGTCATTGGTTGTCCTCTGCAGCTGCTGATAATTATCACCAAGAGATGTGAACTCATCTCTTACTTGCGTCATACACATGAACATCTGTCGGAATGCATTATCTACAGTGGGTGATAGTATTAATGGGGTGCTAAATGAAGATGCAGTTGGTGTAGATGCAACGGGAATGGGGAATGGGGAGGGGAAGGTGGATGATGTAGTGATTGTTGAAAATTGTGATGTGCCTAAAAATGTTTGTGCCGGGAGTGAAGTGAGTAATGGTGCAGTGGGTGGTGAGATGTCCATGTCAGTGGACGTATCTAGTGCGGTGACCGTGAATATGGGTGTGATCGTGGGTGCTCGTGCTGGTGTAAATACAGGATTTACAAAGGTTGAGGGGTAAGTTACAGGGGGGCTGGCTGGAGCAGCTTGGTGGAAAGGGGAAAGAGGGGTTACAGTGGGTCGGGGAGGTGAGACGGGGGAGAAGGTTAATGGCGGTGGGAATGGAAAAAGGGGTCTTGGAGTTGTGGGGAAAAATGGAAAAGATGGATGGAGGAATGGGTTGATAGAAAGGTGGGTGTGGGAGGGGGTAGACTAGGGCTAATGGGCGCGGGAATTGTGGGGTTAGTGGTCATAAAGACAATTTCTGCAACACCACCGGCGAATGAAGATGTTGGTCTGGGGGAAGGAGGGTGAAGAGGGGAGGCTGGATGGACGGGTGGTGAGAGAGGAGCGGTTGGGGTGGTCGGTACTTCAGTGACTACTGAGGTTTGTATAGCTGTAGCGCGGGGTGGGGAATCTACAAAGATTGTTTCTACGGCCAATGAACTTTCGGGGACGAGGCGTGCCTCCCTGGCTTGTTCTGAAGATTGTGCTCCGGTTGGTACACGAATGTATTCGCCGGGCTTTGAAAGTAGTCGTACTCTGCGGGGGTCAAACTGTGGTAGTGGCTTTCTTTGCAAGTACCTGAGTGCTTCGTTGGAGCCTACTGATTTGACTAACTCTTTGAATCCTTTGATGTATGCGTCTTTGAATCCGCCTGTGACAAGTTCTTGTTCTATTATTGTTTGACTCTCTTCCTCTGTCAGCTTTTTGCGTGCCCAAACTTTTTCCATAGTTCTATACAGCTTCTTGATAGCTAGTGTGTAAGCTGCTGCCTCGTAAGTTTCATCTTCATGGGTACTTGTATCACCATGTGTGTCTGTTTGTTGGCCTTGGCCATCTGTCTGTTCATGCTCTTGGGATTCATGTGTTCCCTGGCTAGCTTCGTCGTCGCCTTCGTCGTCATCGGTTGCTGTTCTTTCGTCATCAGAGCTGGACACGATCTGTCCTTGTGGTTGATCCCTGGGTGTGGTAGGGTAGCTAGGCCTTTCAAATTCTTGAGAAAACAATTGTCCTTCTGAAAACTGGAACTCATTGGAGAATGCATCGGGCATCTCAAAGTCAAAAGTTTGGTCCAGTGGCTCTGCTTGTCCTGCTTCTAAATGGGGTATTGGAAAAGAGAAAGCTTCCGCACCAATAGTGGTGGGAAGTTCAGCTGCTGTGGTGATAGGTTCCGCAGTTGTGGCTGCTGGGGGTGCAACAATACTGGTGGTGCCCTCCGGCGTAACTGGTCTTGATAACCGTATACGAATTGGTGGTACTGTGGGAGTGGCTGCTGTTGGTGACTGCTCTGGAGATGGTTGTGGCGAGGGTGATTCTGGAACTTGTAGGCACGGGATAGTACCTCTCATCCGCTTTCCGGCTCTGCCTTTGCTAGACTTTCTAGCCTTCCTAGTGGTCCCTTTGAATGCTTTCAGTTCCTCACTAGTCATGGCACGCTCTATGGGTAAATCATATGCCAAGCACATATATATGATCCTGGTGAGGGCGCAGCATCCATTGATTACCTTCTTTCGCTCCCACCTATGTTGTGCCAAATAGAGCTGATCAATGATCCAGCTGGGTAGATCAACCGTTTGCGGTCCAGTACATGCTAAGTATAATCCAAACCAGATTCTCTTGTGGGGCATGGTAAAACGATCCTGAGCTGGGAAAGCAAAGTGCTGCATGCATATCCGTAATGGCTTGGAGAGCTCAGGTGTTATAGCAGAAATATCCTCCCACTTAGTTACGTCACCACGCTTCATCTGTTCTGGGACTAGCCGTTCTTTCTCCGTTGGAGTGTGTGTTCCATGTATTTTTAGAGCTGCGCGAATTAAATCTTTAGACAAATAAAACCTTCTGAATGGAGGATCATTTACCAAGGATGGTAACATGAATGTGCCGGGTAGATCCTTGTTCTCTGAAGCCGTTAAGGTGGTTACCAAGTAAAAGCATCTGTAAAAATCGGGTTTAGGCAGAGGGTCACTAAAATACTCTGTAAATCCCGCTCGTGCCCAAACGTGCGTTAGATCTTGTGTATTCTACAGTCCTTCAAATTCTCGTGAAAAGAACTGGTACTTGGTCCGTGTGCGAAGATCAAATGCCAAATTGGCCTCAAATATGAAATCAGCGTCTGCTAATGGTCCTGCTAGGCCTTGAAACCAATGAGAGTTACGATGAATCTTCTCGGTGTATCCTCTAGGAGGATCATCAATTGGCATGGGTCGTGGAAAACCTTGAAACTCTGGTGGTTGCACTGTAGGATAAGATTCCGCAAGTAATTCTCCCATAGTGGCCATCGGTGCACTGGGGCCAGCTTCTAATGGTCCTGCTTCGGTTTGCATGATGACTGATGAGCTAATGGAAAAGATCTGCTACAAAAGATTAACACATTAGTATGGAAATTAATTATGATCCCATTAAGGTGAGACCGCAATCCCTTTCCATGACCGATGTGTAACCCGTGTAGCCAAGTGTTGTGAAGTGATTGATGCAATGATTTTTTGCAAAACTAATGCAGGTCTCTAGACGCCTACATGCTTCAGATTATGCCTGCAATTCTTGATGAGCTTTTATTATGCATGATGTGGGGTTTGGGTGTATGAATTTATACAAGGTTTGGTTGAAGGTGAATTAGTACAAGGGTGGAGTTTAAACGGGGTGGGAGAATTGTTAGATAATGGGGTACAAGAAGACGTTTGGATACGTTTCGGTATCCATTTCCTAAGAGTCTTTGAGTGGGTGGTATGTTTCTGCTGAGGGACAAAGAGTGGTATCGGGTTTGGTGGTATTGAAGGATGAAAAGATTTCGGAGGGGTATATATTACATGGCTAGAGGGTTGGGCTATAATACATTGTTTGGGTACCCAAATTTGCATGGGTGTGGGTCTATGGATAAGGTATTTCTTGGCGATCCAAATCTGTCGAGTATTGGTACTTGTAAAAGAAGATAGAGGGGACTTTGGATGTTGACTCTGCTTCTGTTTAAACTTTGTCCTGTTCTCATCTGCAGTGTTGCCGATAGCCTGTGGTTGCTGTCCTTTTGGCACCCATATTTGTCTCGTGTCACCTGTTCTGTGATGTTGATACTGCTGCTTTCCTTGCCTTGTCTGGTGGTGTCGTCGGTCTGGGTTCCTTTGTTGTGGTTGACTCCTTCGGGGTTGGGTTTGAGAGGTCCATTGGACGCTCTGCTTTGGAAAAGAAGGGAGATCCAACACTTGCGTGACCTGCCCATTAGGAAGTGATTCGTTATTTGTCTTTAATCTAGGCCAGTCCTCAGCAAGTTTGGAAGGATGAGCACCGTAGGGTGTTGTGCTCATTTGGCCGCTGATGCAACCCACCTGACCGCTGATTGTGTTCAATTGCCCTAGCGGTTGGGTAGCTGCCCCTTCTAGTTTGCAGGAAGCCCCAAGGAAGATCTCCTGTCGTTCTTCTGATTGACAATTGTCCCTAGCCAGGCCCGAGTGGGTTGGAGTAGACGTAACGTGACTGGTCTGACCCAAGATCTTCCGGTCTTCCGTCACATGCGTTTTATAGGGTCTAGGGTTACAAACCTCAATCGGAATGCCGTTAGGGAAGTCAAGCGGTATCACTCGCTTCTGTTCTAAGGTTCCAATCTGTAAGGAGCCTTGTCTAAGATTTAGGTCCATTGAGTGATCGTATAGCCAATCTTGGCCAAGGATTAGGGGTTCTATCAGGTCATCATCATGGCACACTAGTAGCTTCGCTGTCATGGTCACATCCTTAATGAGGATAGGAAGGTCCACCTCACCCATGCAAGGGTTTCCATGCCTCCTAGGCCTATGAGGTATGCCTCAATTGGCCGCATTTCTATTCCTGAATCCTTATAGTGGGACCATCTAATCGCACTAGCCGCAACACTTGAGTCAATTAAAGCCCTGAGCTCTTGGCAAGGGTTCCCGTGCTCTAGCCTAACTGTAATGAATGGTCTCCTGTCCACTATACTAGGATGAGTGTTTGACTTTACTTGACACATGGCCATGGGATATCTAGGTGTAGTTTCCAGATGGTTATAATGTTCTCTCCCTAGTCCTTGTCTTCTTAACTTCATGCGTTTAATGCGTTCTATTGCTTCTGCCTGAGCTTCCGCTCGTATTCTATTTTCTTCCTCCTTACGCTTCTTTGCCAACGTGAGTCGTCTAAGCATATCCTCAGTAAGAGGTTCTTGATATAGCCTGACTCTACAACCACTAATGTAATTAGGAATTATATCTCCTTCTAAAGTGGCTAATTGTACTGCTCCACTTGTTGAGAGTCTGTTAATGATCATAGGTCCATAACCTCGCTTTTCTAACTTACGTGCATGTTGTTCCAACGTATATACTAGAACTAAATCTCCTTCTTTTAAGCCTTTATCTTTCACATGTGCATCAAAATATGCTTTCTGTCGCTTCTTCGCTGCATATATTCCTGCTACTGCCTTTAGCCTGGTTTCTCCTAATCGTTCCAAGTCCATTATCCTCGCTGATAATTCATGGCCGGTCCACTGATGTTCTTGTGCAACCTTAAGGGTCGGTATCAAGAAGTCCAAAGGAAGCACAACATTCTGACCGAAAACCATCTCAAAGGGAGTTGCATTGAGTACGGTCTTGTAGGCCACTCGATATGCCCAAACAGCGTGGTGTAACTGTTTGTCCCAATCTGAACGTTTGTTGTTCACGAGTTTCGTCAGTACGTTACAAAGGATCTTATTAGTGCTTTCAGCCTGACCATTGGCCTGAGGATGATATGGTGCGGATTTCTTGTGAATCACCATAAAATCCTGTAACAAATATTCAATGACTTGGTTTAGAAAGTGAGTTCCGCGATCGCTCACTAACTCTATAGGCAGTCCATATCTTGTAAAGACATTCTCAAATAAGAATTTTGCAGTTGTGTGTGCATCATTCTTTTTCGTGGCTTTTGCCTCTACCCATTTCGTAAGATAATCTGTGGCAACAATAATGTATTCAGCATGTGTACCTTTTGCAGGGGGGTTAATGGGTCCTACAAAGTCTATACCCCACTTTGAAAATGCACGTCCGCCCATCATAGGTTTCAATGGCATTTCATCTCTGCGAGTAGGAAACTGAGTTCTTTGGCACACATCACATCTCTTGACATAGGTATGAGCATCCATGTGAAGAGTGGGCCACCATAATCCTGCAAAGAGGATGGCTTTGATTATCCTATCGGGTCCAAAATGACCTCCTGCAACACCTTGGTGTGCAGTCTCTAGTATGCTCAGATAATCGCTCTCATGAACACATTGTCTTAGATATCCATCTCGTCCTCTTTTGTATAGATTATCGCCAATAAGTGAATAGTCGTGAGCTTCCTGCTCTAGACTACGTTGTCGTGCTAAGGTCATTCCTTGAGGGAATGTGTTCGTCCTCAAGTATGTCACTAACGATTCACTCCAGTCTGGTGTGAGAGACACGTGATATAATGTAGCATGCTCTACTGGTGGTCTTTCACAACAAACATGGCATTCTTTACACAACTTGTAGACATCTGCTTCCATCGTAGGCCAATATACTCCTAATCTATGCAAAGTCTGTAATGTTCGATGTTTTGAATGATGTTGCTTTAATGCACCTATGTGTGCTATTTGCAACCAATTCGCATGTTCTGATTCATCTACACAACAAGCAAGAATCTTTTGATTATCATGTTTATATATGCTTCCTGCCATTATTTGGTATCTCTGAGACTTGGTAATCTCTCCTTCTTTGATATTTATCCTAGGATTCTTGGGTCCATATGTGAGAATAGGGACTAAAGGCTTAGCCCATTCTGGTGCTATCTCAAGGTTAAACAAGTATGCATCTGGTAATTCATCCACTATTCCTTGAGGAGCTTCTCCTGAGGTTAATCTTGAAAGGTGGTCAGCTCTAAGATGTGTCTTTCCTTTCTTGACTACGACTTCAAAATCATACTCCATGAGTAATAGAAACCAACGTATTAGTCGTCCTGTGTTACATGGTTTGTTGACTAAGTACAATAGGGCTTGATGATCTGTAAAGAACTTGAATTTGTTGGCCAACAAGTAGTGCCTAAACTTCTTTACTGCGTAGATCATCCCTAATCCTTCTCGTTCCGTCGTGGTGTAATTTCTTTCTGCTGCGTTCAATTGACTGCTTGCGTAAGCTATGGGGAGATCTATGTTACCTTCATTCGTGGGTTGTGCTAACACACATCCTATGGCATAATTGGATGCATCCACATGTACATGGAATGGCTTACTCCAATCTGGGGTTGTCAATATAGGTGCTGAGCACAAGCGTCGTTTAAGTTCATTGAATGAATTTTCACATTCATCTGTCCATTCAAAGTTGGTTAAAAGAGAGTACAAAGGCTTGGCTATGATTGCATACATGTGTATGAATCTCCTATAATAACCGTAATGGCCCATAAATGCTTGTACCTCTTTCACATTAGTTGGTCTAGGTAATTCTGCAATTACTTTCACCTTTTCTTCATCCGTAGAGATTCCATTTTTTGACACAATGTGTCCTAGAATTTTGCCTTGTCTAACCATGAAAACGCATTTTTCGGGGTTCAAACAAACCTGATATTCTCGACATTTGTCAAATATTTGCCTTAACTCTGGGATATGTGTCTGTCTTACATTTGAATGTGCACATAAGTCATCGACATAACCTTCCAAACTCTTGCGTAAGAATTCCTTAAAAACATGACACATGAGTCGCTGGAAAGTGGCAGGTGCATTTGTTAAGCCAAATGGCATCACACGAAATGCAAATATGCCCCATTCAGTGGCAAATGCCGTCTTGTGTTGATCTTCTGGAGCAATGGCTACTTGATTATAGCCTGAAAATCCATCAAGGAAGCTGTAAACTTCCTTGCCCGCAACTCTTTCCAATAGATGTTCCGTGATAGGAAGAGGATAACTGTCTCTAATCGTGGTGGCATTAACTTTTTTAAGGTTAATACACACATGCAATTTTCCATTCTTCTTGGGCACAACCACAATGGGGGATACCCATTCGGTATGCTCAATTTCGTAAATGAATCCTGCTTCTATCAAGCGATCTATCTCCTCTTTAATCTTCGCAGCGTAGTTATCATTGTACGTGTACGGTTTCTGTTTTGTCGGTTTTGCATCTGGAGTCGTAGGGATTCTATGAGAACATATATCTGGATCTACTCCTTTCAAATCTTTGTAACTCCAAGCGAACACATCTCTATATTCGCGCAATAGGGCAACTAATTCTTCTTCTTCTTCACTTGTCAAATCATGCCCTATGTATGTACATTTTTCTTCTTCTCCTTCGATAGCAACTATTATTTTCTTGGTTTTCTCTCGGTTATCATATACTTGTCCGTCATTCGCTTTTCTATTAGGCATTCGTACCATGATTCTTCTATCTTCGATTTCATATTTCTTGAAATTCTCGGGTACCTCAAACAAAGATTCTTCTTTTTCTGACATGGTTTCTCTCTTCCTTCTTTTCTTGCCTTCACTTTTAGTAGTCACTTGAGTGGCTAACCTTACCTCATTCGTAATTTCCTCGTGTCTCTAAGGGTGAGTCTCTACCTCAAAAAAATATTCTTCTTCTGATGCAAAAGGTGGGTCCATGATAATTGATTCTAAATCAAAATCGCTTGCATCCTCAAATGCATCAGTGTTAGGTTCACATTCTTCTAGAATCGCATCGCACATGATTGGCTCTATCATGAAAACTGAAATGTCATAGCCATCCTCGTCACAGTGGGGTGTCCATTGTTCTTCATTGATGGCTACATCCATGGTTGCTAGGATTTCTGCCCAACCATGGGGTTCAAACTCTTCGTCTGGGAATACTACAGGTGCATAGGCTGGATCTTGAAGGGTTCGTGGATGTTGTTCTGCACCTAAGGTCCTTGCTTCTAATCTTTCTTCCTCTTGTTTGGCTACTTTACACATCCATAAATGAGTATCCTCATGCAACCAAGAAGGATCTGATCCTAATGAGTGCACGGATTCCGTCTCTACTGGTGTCTTATGGATGGTATTCCATTGTATTGGGGGTACATCTCGATGTGAATAGTCTTTAAGATTGACTTTGGTAGTCACTCCTAAATGTTGCAAGTACAAAGAATTAGTTCCCCAATCTTGTACAATTTGCATCTGACGCATGAATGGTCGTCCCAATATCATCTCGTAAGCATGGTTTTGTGCAAAGTCACAAATGGCAAAGGTATGCTCAAATTCTACACCACAAGTGGTGAGAGATATACCTTCTAGTAAGCCTAATGGTTTTTCTATGTGTTCGTCAGCCATTTGTAGCTTCATCCTGGTGGGTCTTAATGCTGGCTTACCCCAACGTTTCCATAAAGCGGTGGTAGCTATGGCTACTCCGGCTCCTGAATCTAGGATGGCTTTCGTGGTGTAGCCCTGATGGGTTATTGGAAGATAAGTGTTACCTTCCTCTCCTTCGCTTACATCTCCAATCTTTTCTACGGGTATTTCTGGTACCTTATTTTGTGATCCTATTTGTGAGGGAGTAGTAGCAAGCTCGGGGAATTGATTTGCTACATTTTTCCACAATTCTGGTTTTACCTTTAATAACTCCTCCAGAGTAAGGTTACATTGTACTTTGGTATTCTTGATCACTTTCGTGTTTCTAGGGATTACTGATTCTTCATTCCTCACTATTATCGTGGGTGCTCTCATACTAATAGACTTTGCTTCCCAAGGTCCTGTGAACTGAGGTAATTCTTGTAAAGAATTAGATTCAAATCTTGTGTGTTCACTCAGTTGTTCTTCCTCTACATCATCGTAAATAGAGGGGATGTCTTGGGGAAATTGTTCCTGCAAGTCATCTATTTCTTGAATAGGAGGATGGGTTCCTTGTTCTTTTCTCCATTTCTCTTCTTGGATCTCTCTAAAAAATTCATGTGAATATTTATGTATGGAAGACAAATTGTCTTGACTTTCTGTATTGGGTACTTGAGACAGGGATGGCGCATTCCTTTCCTGTGTCTCTGGGACAATAGGGTTCCTATGCTGATCCTTTTTCTCTTTGCTATCAATCAAATATTCTAGCCTCTCCATTAGTCCTTGAAAGTGTAGTTCCGGTTTTGCCATGTTATTCCAATTAATATATCTAGAGGCTTCGAACAAAGCTTGTGCTAGTTCTACCATCTTCATGCACAGTTTAGTTCTCTCAATTTCTAGATCAGCCCGAGGGTAGTTTTTGCTCATTTCAGCTACCTGAGGTCCCTCTTTTAATCTAGCTTGATATGCACGAAACATCATGTCTAGATTTTCTGGTATGGGTTCCGCTAAAACTGATCCTGATTTCTGGGCTGGATTCTCTTGATTCAATTCCTGTGAAGTCAATTCTTGGATTTTGGCTCTAGATTCCTTTAAACTTCCTTCCAACTCAGTTATCTTTTTACTCCACTTTCTCTTTATTCTTTCTCTAGAATCTTTCCAAGATTTTGTCTTTTTACTGCTAGATTCTGCAACTTCACTACTTTCGGCTACTTTCTCTTGATTAAGCTTTTGGTTCTGTAAGAGCGCCTGGGCTCTTGTTATAGCTTGGATAGGCACGTATGTAGGGTTGGATCCATCTGCGTTATTTACATTACCTATCACGTTGATCGGTGTCATATTCGAAGCGTTAACTGGATTTTTAGGACAATCTTTTATGATGTGTTGTTTGCCACAATCGGCGCAAAAGCCTTGTATGTTATAGTACTGTGACTGTCCTGATATCGGAGGATGTGGACAATCCTTTATGAAATGATCTCCTTGGCACCTAAAGCATGGTCCTCTAGGGCCCTGTGGTCTTTGTTGTCTCAATTGGGGCCGTGGATTTGGGTTTGTGTACATCACATTAGCATAGTCTGGCTCCCAACTAGGTTCTACTGGTGGACTATCATAATGATATGTCTCTACATGTTCTGGTGACTCTGTGTAATAAGCGGGTGGACTATCTACATGCGTAGAGTCAAAACTGTTTGAGTTCGGGTCACCCTCTGTGATCAAAGGTGAAGAAGGCACTAAGGCCCTACTTAGGTTCTCTTCTGCAGCAGCGTATTTGACTGAGATGACATTCGCTGGTGGGGGTGGCTGCTGAGCTAAGACAGGTTGAGGTCTCTGTTGAGCCTGGTATGGGTAGTTCTGAGGAGGCCTATAGTAATAAGGCTGAGCATTGTATTGGCCTTGATACCTACCTGGCTGCGGGTATGCTTGCGGGTAGTTCTGTCTCACGGTTTGTTTGTTGTACGGGCAGTCCTGAGCCGTATGATTCGTGTATCTTCTCTCAATTGTACAGTATTGGCCACTAGGGTTGGCTTGAGGTTGTGTTGTATTGGGACACACATTTGCCATATGGTCACCACCACAGGTGTAACAACGCTTGTTTGTTAGCCCCCTAGGTTTACTAGAAACTCCTAGTTTCTGGGCCACTTTTTCTGCTAGGTCTTCTATTGAGCTAGACAATTTTGTGGATGCTAGAGATGAACAGTCTGAGTCCTTATAGACCTTGGAGAGTTCCAACTCATCTCCTAAGTTGTCCTCAATGTCTATACAAATTCTTACACATTGCTCTAGCGTTCTGGGTTCTTTTAGGTACACATAGGAGCGTAGTTTAGAGCTCAACAAGCCATCTAGAAACAATGACACTTGCTTGGCTTGTGAGGGTAGCTCTTGCATTGGACATCGTTCAACATATTGTCTAAACCTACGTCCTGCCAGTCTTACTGTTTCTTGAGGGGTCTGTTTAAAGCTATGAATCAACGAAGACGTGTCATGTCTAATCCCACTTTTAGAGAATTCAGTGATGAATGACTCTAAAAAGTGATGGATGTCTCTAAATTGCCTTTGTTGTAGAGGTTGGAACCAAGTTAAAGTGGTATTCTTTAACGTTAATCCAAATGCATTGTATTGCGTGAACATGTCTTCAACTTGTTCGGATCTTAGTACTTGCTTGAATTTTGCGACGTGGTCATAGGGATCTCCTGTCCCATCAAAGTAATTTTTCATGGATTTCACTAATTGAGTGGGTCTCAGTATTCTTGCGTGTTCACGTGGTCTAGGTAGAGGAAAATCATCTCTACCACCTAGTACTCCATGATCTCTTTGTCTATCTGCTCTATTAGTGTCCGTGGTTGTTCTATCTCTCCCTATGGGATGAGTGAAGCTTACTTCCGGTCTCTCTTTATTTCCCTCTCTTTGATTTCCATGGGCTGAGGATGTTCCTGCCCCTTGTTGACTTGTATTCATGTTTGTTCTAGATGGAGGGAATACCAATTCACCTCTCCATGTGTATGTGTTTTTAGCGCGGTCAGGCACCACAAAGACTCTTTCTGAAGTCTCATCCAGGTATACAACCTTTCCAGGTGTATCCGGGTCCTTGAACTCGTATATAGTGATGATACCTACCTCACTAAGTATTTCGGTCTTGTATCTCCAAAAGGCTTCATCAATTTCTTTATTTACAAACAACTCTATGCTTCTGTTGTCCTGAGGGATCCATTCCGGGATTAGTACTCGTGTCAGTACAGATTTCCCTCTAGGTGTTCTAGGCTCTTCTAATGGTTCTTTTCCTTGAGATTTTGCTTCCGTCTCTGGTTGAATGACGCCAAACTCGTTAGTATTGTTTGGCTGCGTACTTAAGATGTACATTGTTCCTTCCTTGTCTATGTACGCGTCTCTCTCGAATTTCACCACTGGATGTTCCAATCCAATGGGTTGATCGGGGTTGTGCATTTGCACCACTTGCCTTCGCAAACCATCCTCATAGATGCAAGCACCTAATCGGTTGGTTTGGAGAAACTCTAGTTGCGTTCTATAGGGTCCTTCTGGTTTTTCTAAGTAGGCTACATTCGACCCTCCTTCTGGTCTGTCTGTGCTAAATGCCATTTCTGATTCGCTGGTATCTGAGCTCTCGTAGGGATAACTAGTGTTCAATTGTTGAGCCCACGATCGTGCAGTAGTTCTTACACTTGCCTCTGATGATCTAAGGCTTCGTCGGTCTGACTTACCTATATGTTTGCCCGATCTAAGGTTCATTAATTTTGTTCCTTGCACACTCAGTACACGCTCAGATCGTCAATGATTCTTTGTTATTACTGTCTTGATTCTTTTTAGATTTCTTTAGATTCTTGTCTTAATGTATGCGTCAGGAATTCGACTTTCCGTTATAATGTTGAGTTCTCGTTCCGTCAGACTTATGTTCTTTCCTTTAGGTTTTCGTGTCACACACCTTTACTTTAGTCTTGAACTTGATAAATTTAATTCTCTTGAACTTGAGGCGTTCCTATCGTTGTTAATCCACAACACTACCGTTTAGCCTAAGCTAAGAATTGACTGAGGGGGTTGAGTAATCTTCCAACCTCGAGTCAGATTTTCTGGTTGCTCTGATGCCCAAGAAGCCGCACTTCCCAAGCTTTATGCCCTTCACTGCCTTGCCTTGGTTGCCTTCGATTGCCCTTGCTAGACCTGGACAAATCCAATATTAGACCAATTCACAGTTGGATGATCAAGCACTTAAGTATATACACCTTTTAAGTCCCTTCCCTTTTGCCCAACTTTTCAATGTTTGCCCCTGGCTTTCTAGTCCCAAACTAGGTCAACCTCAAAAAATGGACTTCGGATGAAAAAGTTATGACCGTTCAGGCCCTGGGGGGTAAAAACTGACAAACAGGTTTTTCTCCAAATATGAGCTAAGGGGTCTCCTATGAGTCTAATCACCCAAAAATTTCCCAAAAATAGCCCCAAAATTGGCCAAAAATGAAACCCTAAAATTTGCGATGGGGGTGCACAATCGCGATGGTGTAAGACAATCGTGATGGTCTGGGACCGTCGCGATGGCGTTAAAGTGCACCGTCGCGATGGCGTGAATTTGCACAATCGCGATGGTCTGAACTTGGACAATCGCGATGGCGTGAACTTGGACAATCGCGATGGCGTCAGTCAACGGTCAACGTGGACAATCGTGATGGTCCAAAGTGAACCGTCGCGATGGTCTGGGAGCGATGGCGTGAGCCAATCGTGATGGTCTGAATTTTTGAAGTGTCGCGATGGTGTGAGGGTGTCGTCGCGATGGTCCGAAAAATGAACCGTTGCGATGGTCCGAAAAATGAACCGTCGCGATGGTCTAGATTGCCATGTGGCACCGTCGGCGTGATGGCGTGAGCCAATCGCGATGGCGTGACACAATCGCGATGGTCAGAGACCGTCGCGATGGTCCGGCCAAGCCGTCGCGATGGCGTGAGCCAATCGCGATGGTGTGACACAATTGCGATGGTCAGAGACCGTCGCGATGGTCCACCAAAATGCAAATTTTGTGAATGCAGCTATGGATTCCTATAGGCGCAGGTGTGCTCTTCACGCTGGTGTGGTCGCCTTCTCCAAATTCCGAACTTTGCAGACCATCGCGATGGTCTGACACAGACAGAAATTTCTGACAGAAACTGAAGTTTTTACCTTTTTGCAGCCTTCCTGATGCATTGGAGCTCTGTACCTGCAAGAAAACTCAAGAAAACAAAAGTACACACAAGCACAAAAGCTCTCTCTCACTCTCTCGCATGCACAAATGAGGGGAAATGAGGAGAATGGGGGGATATAGTGAATTTTCAGATTTTTTTGGAGATGAAGATGATGATGCGGTGATGAAGATGGAGTGTGGGGGAGGTGAAAAACACTAAAAACTAAGTAAAAACAACAACAAAAACTGAAATTTTTACCTTCCAACGCCACATCTTGCTATACTCTTACCATCACACATTCGTCCTAGACTCGCTCCCCAGCAACGGCGCCAAATTTGGTGTTGCTCTAGCACAATGGTGAGAACCACGTTAAGAAGCTTCACCTCCTTAATTGTCAATCCGCGGAAGAGATAGGAGTGATATGAAGATCGTGAATGTGAGATGATGTGAGAGTGAAGGTGAGAAGCACCAAGATGCACACACACATACACACACACAATGAAGAGACAAGCAAGACACAATGGAAGGTGGGAAATTAGCTCTATTACTCAAGAACACTATTACAAGCTCAAAATAGCTCTAAGCTCACACTAGCCAACACTAACCACCCTCAAAAATGAGCTCTCTAGCTCTTTTTATAGTTTCTAGACTAGTTTTGACCAGTTTCACATCTAGTGACCAGCATAGTTAAAAATTAGGTCTTAGATGCTATTTGGAAGGGTAAACGATGTCTAAAAATAACGAAAATTGATACGCTTGTTCTACCTAAGCTCCTCAAGCTCGAGGACTCCTCGGCTTGCACAAAATGGAGCTATGGATTACAAAATGGGGTTTTCTATGTTACATATGTTACAATAGTGACGAAAATCACTGTTGGAGGTTTTTGAAAAGTATTTTAAAACATAAGTCTTTGAAAAAAGATTTGATTGGCTTCCTGCTCCGTCGTTACATGCTTCCGTGTCGTCTGTGCCTCTGGCTGCTTCCAACAAGCAAAATTTGGAATATTTTCCCTAGTTTGTATAGAAGTTCTGAACTACTTATATGCAGCTCCTACAACACGAAGACACACTTCCATCTTATCATCATCATTATCTTCATTCACACCAATAGATGCAAGTGGCTTACATATGCTTTTGATTTTCAAGGTGTAGTCACTTACCGACATGCTCTTCTTCTCCAATCTATGCAGCTTGTTCTTGAGTTGCAATTTCTATGCCTTTGTATTGGTCTCATACAATGTGACCAAACTATTCCAAGCCTCTTTTGGAGTCTTGGCATCCTGTACGTGTCCAATCATGCTATCCTGTATGCTAACAAATAGCCAATACATTACCTTTCATGCTCCTTGATTCTATTCATCATATGCTCTTAATTGATCTGTAGTCCTATTCCTTTCTGGTAACTTCGGAGCATTTTCATTCTCTCCTTCGATGTACTTGCAGTAGCCTTTTCCCATCAGGAAATTTGTCATTGTGAATCTCCAAGCATGGAAGTTGTTCTTGTCCAGCTTATCGCTCATAAGCTGACTCATTCCATCTGTGTTTGCCATTTTTGGTTTTTCTGTGGGCCCCACCTTGCAGGCTTGAAACAAAAATATTTTGAGGTCTTCTACCTTCATGCCAATTTTCATAGCAAACGGAGGTCGTTTTTGAATTGCGTTTTCTCCATGCCTTGCCGTGTACTCTTCATTGTCGCCTTCTCCACGAGCTCTCTACAACCATGCTCGCTCTGATACCATGTCATGAGGAAGGAGATAAGGAAGAGAGCTCACACACACACTCTCACTCTCAAGGAGAAGCACACACACAGATTGAGGCCAGGAAGAATGATCTTCTTCTTCTTCTTCTATTACATAAAAAGGAATGTACAAGAATGACCTAAAAAACAAGAATACAACAAGTGCAATATATAAAGATCAATACATAAGGAAAAACCTAATGTCCACGAATGAGTGAACTGGCAAGAAACAAATGTGCCATCACTCTCGGTAGATAAATCTAATAAAGCTCAATGAAGTATCCTTGAAATATACGGGTGTGACCACTATACATTTGAGAGAAACAAAAAACTGTATGTGTCATCTTGGATCATCACATGTTGAGCTTGATATCTCAAAACACCATGACCAGAAAAGGAACTACAATTGCATGAGGATTGATCTTCATCTTTTTCTTTGCGTTCTACACATGCAGATTATGTGGTTCACTTATCTCAAGGGGGCTCCTCCCTATGACTGGATCAAGTGGTGGTCTGTGGATAATATTAATGGAAAGGTGGAATAGCTTCCCTTTTCTAACAAGTTTTCTCTTGGCAATATCATTCCTCATCTTATTCTGTTCAGTACCCAAGATCCCTAATGCAAGTTCTCCACCAGGTGCAACGATAACATCCTCCAAGTCAGAACTTGTCTCTGAGGATGCTTCATCTACGATTTTCTTCAACTTTTTTAGTAGTTTCTTCTGTACACACTGCTTACCCTTTGCCTTTATTCGGGTTTTCTTCTTTTGCTGTGCTGGCATTATGTTCCCTTGGATCCAAGGCATTAAATCCTTGATAAAATTCTCAGAGTCCCTGCAAATATCTGCAAGCTTCTCTAGCACACAACACTCTGGGCACAAGAGCTCCATTTTGCAGATTGCATTCCTTAAGCCTTTAGATGTCTCCACTAGGAACAGAAGGTTGTCTGAATCTTCATCCTCATAATCTACTTTGAACACCAAGACATACTGAAAACCCTATGTTGTCACAAGCTTTCCCCTCCCATGGGCTCCTACAAACACCAAAAGAGTAGCGTTTTTCTGTTCAATGTACTGAAGAAACCACTCTAGAGCTATCATGATCTGTAGTGGTTGATCTTTCCTATTAACCTAAATTTTCTTTAACCTCTCCTTCCTCATTGGATCATCATCAATAGGTTTTATGTTACTATGCCCACCAGATGAAATGGGAATTGGGTTGCTTGCCCTCTCAGAGGATAATGAAGCCATGCTTTTCTTTCCTTTCATGGGGTGACCCATGATCCTCTCACGCAGTTGTTCTCTTGTGCTCACAATCACCCTAAACTTCTTGACACTCTTGTCCACTCTTCCCTCTGTGTCCCTAAAATGTGAAGAAATTAAGTTCTATCTTTGTGAATGTGGACTTTCAGCTATAGGTCGATGCAAAGTATCGACTTTAAGGTGCAAGTCCATGCGTGGCATCCACCTTGGTGATACAAGTCGATGTTTGGCATTGACTTGTAGCTTGAAGTCGATGCCAAACATCAACTTGCAACACAGTCTTGATGCTAGGCATCAACTTCCACATTAAAGTCCATGCCTGGCATCAACTTGCAGCCCAAAGTCGATGTCTAGCATCGACCTACAACCCAAAGTCGATGCTTGGCATCATCCCGCAGTTGAAAGTCGATGGCTAGCATCAACTTGTAGTTGAAACTCGATGCCAGACATCGACTTGTACCTCAAAGTCGATGCTTGGAATCGATTTGTACATATCTAGAGAGCTCATGGAAGTCAATGGCAAGTCACCTACAAGTTGATGCCAGACATCGACTTGCACTTCCACGTGGATGCTTGGCATCAACTTGGAGGCATCGGTCGATGCCTGACATTGACTTTGATAGAAAACTCGATGCTAGGCATCGATTTGTCTATTAAAGTGGATGCTAGGCATCAAATGGTGCCTCCAAGTTGATGCCAGGCATCGACTTACACCTCAAAGTCGATGCCAGGCATTGACTTGAACCTCCAAGTGGATGCAAGACATCGAGTTGGTGGTGCAGGTTGATGTGATACATCGACTTTGATAGACAACTCGATACCAGGCATGGACTTGTAGGTGCAAGTGGATGCATGGCATCGAGTTGTCTATGAAAGTTGATGCTAGGCATCAACTTTCACCCCCAAGTTGATGCCAAGCATTGACTTGCAACTCCAAGTTGATGCCTGGCATGGACTTGCAGGTAGAAAAATAGAAAATTTGCATGTATTAAAATTTCAGAGCCAAAAAATACAATTTTCTAAAATAGTAAAAGGGAATCTTTTTGGAATCTTTTTTGAAGCAAAAATTTTGGGTACCTCTAAGGATTCTTGGTAGCACTCTTCTTCTCCATTTGCTTGTCTCTGCTTGTTTGCTAGGCTCTGTGCTCTTTAGCTCTTAGCTTGCAGTTGCTCTCTCTTGGTGCACGAATTTTAGAAAGGAGTCTGATATCCTCCTCCACTATTTATGGGCACTTGCATGGTTTGAACTAGCAACTGACTAGATGTAACTAAATCAGACTAGGCCCTAACTAGATTAACCAACTAGATTGAGTAGTTGAACCAAGAAGCATTAGGTATGCCAATTCAGGGTCTTATAAGAGAGGTTATTCTAGTTTAGGATGTGATAGGTATGCCAATTTAGGGTTTGATAAGAGAGTCAGTCCACCTTATTTTATTTAGTGTGTTTTTCCTTTGAAATTGGGAATATTGTAACTATTGGAAGGAATAAAACAACTAGAGCTTATCACTTTTGATAAGAAAAAGTGAAAAACTCATATAGAGCTGCAATATATGTGATAGGTTGTTGAAATTGATCACATATATAATTGAGAAGGAGTTTTAAATCTATTCTAAATAAAGAACATTGGAGAATGTGAAACATTTAGGAGTATATTGGCCTAATATGGACAAAAAAATACATGAGAGGATTTTAAGAATTGTCCAATGTGCCAAAAGAGACCCCTAGTGGAGTATGCTACCCTTTATCATGAGTCGATAATTCTAGAATCATTGGTAGAATTTATGAGATCAAGAACACTACCTAGCGAGGCTTGTCTATCAAGAAAACAAGCATGGAGCAAGAGGCTCATGACTATGCCTTAGAAGGAGACAACCTATAATGAAGAGGCAAAGATGGTTACTTAAGACTGTGCATTCACAAATCAGACTATGGTAAATCCTTGGACAATCAATAAACCAATAACTAAATGAATATTGATTATCCCATAGTTAAAGGAATATGAACCTAGATGAAAAACATCACAAAATAATTTTTCTATGCCTAGTAAAACACTTCAAATGTTATTTTGTTAACAACTCAAACATCTTGAGTAGATAGTATGCCATTTTAATTCATCATTGTTGCCTAGAAGCATGGTGTAAAAAAAATGTGAGGAAATACATTAAATAGTATATGCAAGAACATTTGAAGCCCACAGGAAATAAAGGCCCAAAATAAATGAAAAAGTTAGTTGTGTCTCTCAATGAATTTAATTTATCACTTTGTCATCAAATATTTTCTTTGTGCTCACCAATTTTAAGACAGGAGGACCAGGCTCTCTTTTCTCCACATTCTTGTCTCCTTTCTTCTTTTAGGAGATCAATATACCACACTTTATTATGTATCTTAAAACTATATTTTGTATCTGAAAACTTTATCTAATATGTATCTCAAAATTTTGCAAGTTAAACTTGGTCAAAATAAATCACATAGTTAGTGATGTCTGATTAGATTGTACTTTTTCTTAATCTTCATATCTAACCATAATAAAGACATGACACATGAGTCTTTGGAATGTTGCACATGCATTGGTGAGCCCAAATGGCATCCGAAATGGAAAGATTCCGCACTCTATGGCAAAGGCCATTTTGTGTTGAACTTCTAGGGCTATGGCTACTTGGTTGTATCCTGAAAATCCATCAAGGAAGCTTTAAACTTCCTTGCCTACAACACGCTCCAATAAATGTTCAATGATTGGAAGTGAATAGCTATATCTGATTGTAGCGACATTAACTTTTTTAAGGTTAATACACACACAAAACTTTCCATTATTCTTTGGTACTAATACAAAGGAGACACCCATTCAGTATGCTCAATGTCATCATGATATAGAGAATGGCCTTCGCCATGACACGTGCACCATCACTAATGTGGTGGATAGTGTTGCATAAACATCAATCATCAAATCTAAAAGTTAGAAAAATAATGAGGTTTCGTATAAGCAATGGCTATGTGACATCCCCATCCCCCCCTTCATTGTACCGATTTTCCTATTTTTTGCCTCAATCAGGATGCTCTAGAGGCACGGGAGTTTCAACTCCCAATAGTGAACGATCATTAGGTTCCCCACGAATGTTCTCGCTTGTATAAGGACTCCCCAAAAGACATTTGAATAAGAGCACATTTTACACACATCCCAATATTTCTAGATAATTTCCAAAATCCACAATACCTTGGTGTAATTCTACTGGATTGTGTTACAAGAAACATAATAGTTCTTAGTTTCACTTGAAGAAAAAGCTCTATTTTCTTCATTAAATGTTATAGGATATGTATTCTTATAAGCATGCTCTTTAGCCTTAGCAATAGCTTGGCGCATCTTGGCATTGCTAGTTCTAAATTTCTCGAAGATCTACAAGAGACCCTTCAAGCACTAGGGTAGTTCTTTTTCACTCTTATGGTGACAGGAGGACTAGGTGAATGCCCTAATTCATTACAAAAGGAGACATCCTACTCATTTATGAGTTATAATATTATAATAGAATCCTAATTATGGAAAATAGATATCCTATTTGTATACTTCTCAAACACATATATAGTCAACGTGTTCTCTTCTATCTATTGGACCCTCTGGCTATGAATGATCATCAATCCTTGATCATAATGAAACTTTAACCTTGTAAAAAAAAACTTACAAAAGTTCCATCTATCTAACATCCCTATATAAAACTATAGATATTAGTACTCTATCCAATTCAACGATCCATGTTCCCTATATAGGTATAAAATGAGCCATCTTGCTCAACCTATGTGCCACTACTATGATAACATCCTTCTTCCTTTGGGTCTATGATAACTCGATTTTCTAGGCCACGGATATATTACCTTAGTTGTTCTCTTGAATTCACAACAACTATAAGAGACCTATTGTCCTAAGCCTTTCTTTTTTGTTTTACATTAAGCACTATCAAACATATGCTAATATATTTAACTACATCGGGGCATCAACATGTTCTTTTGATAAGTTCTGTGGTATTTTCAATACCTACCTATCCTAGATAAGGAAGATCGTTGTTGTCATGCATACGGTTGTGTCTTAATCATTAGGAATTGGTATGCAAACGTTTCCTTTATGTTTAGATATTCCCTTCTCAAATAAGAAATCGAAATATCAACCAGTCATTTTGCTTTAGAAGGTGATAAGACAAAGATGTATGCCTTATCCACAATATTAGAGTCATTAGTCATATTTCCCAAAACATATAGTAATTGCATATCTTCCATAGAAGCTTCCTTTATTTCTTAAAGAAATGGTTTTTCTAAAACTCTAAATCTCATGTGATACATTATGAGAGATGCTACATCAACAAGTACAATCTCTTTCCTCTTTTTATAAGGAACTATGATATATTCTTCCAAAATCTTAGCCATCTTGCCTAACTACTAGAAAGATCTTTCTCACCACAAAAATACCTTACTCTATCATGGTATGTATAAAACTTAAAATTCTTACTACAAATAGTGCCTCTAGATTTTTAGTTCATAGATCACTTCATACACCTCCTAATTTTTCATAGATCAACTATATTGTGCACTCAAAATCTAATTGCTTAAAAATATACTAGTCTAACTTGTTAAGTATAACCTCTATGGATCTATTGGTGGAACAATTCTTCAACTCAAAGACTTACTTTATATTTAACACTTTGAGTGGTGATAGGGGAAGATTGTAACACTCCAGTGCACCTATGGAAGATGGCTCCGCTCCACTAGACCCACAAACATTGGTATATCCTCATTGTTATAGACTTTTTTGTGTACCTCTATAGAGAAACAAAACGAAATTTTGTAGACTTAAACTAAACCTTGAGAAATATCCAATAAGCTTTGAATCAAGATAAATGGATATTCGAGATGTGAGAGCCATCCACTTCAAGATGACCTATATGTTTGCAACACTCTCTGCCTATGTGCAAAAATATAAGGAAAACAATTTCTTGATCCGCATTAGCTCACATGAGACTTGTGATAAGACTCTATATTCATCTTTGATCAAGGAGAGAGCCATTGTTGGCTATTTCTTTGAAGTCCATGAGATGATCTTCTTTCCTATCATGATAACATATCCACTAGTGTTCTCATGTCACCTTTAGAACCTATCCAATCAACATCACTATAAGATTTTACCTGTAATTCATCATCAAATGGATAAAAAAGCCCTTTTTAAATTTACTGATCCTTTGAGGTACCTAAGTACCCTTTTGGCTGCAACAAGATGAAGTACTCTTGATGCATGCAAAAGTTGAGATAAAATTCCAAATACATGTGCAATATCTAGTCTTGTCATACTTGCATACAAGAGAGAACCAGTAATTGAATTATACATGGTCACATCTTGCACTTATTCACCTTCATGAGCACTTAATTTAGCATTTAATTCTAATGGATTTGAAATGGGCTTGCAATCACACGAGCCAAACTTCCTAAAAAGATCTAGAACATATTGCATTTGCTTCAACTATATAACTTCATCTTTCTATAGTAATTCTCCCAAGGAAATACCTTAAAATCCATAAATCAAAGATTTTAAACTCACATCCAAGCTTCCTCTTTATTTCCTTGATGTTGGCTTCATCATCCCCTATAGTGATCATATCATCAGCATATATGCAAATTAAAATAGTTTTGCTACCTTCTTTAGAAAGAGTGACAAGTCTGCATGACTCTAATTGTAGCCTCATTTTACTAAGTAGCCCACAAGTCTTTGGTTACAACCCCTTGGGGATTTCTTGAGTCCATAATGAGCCTTATTAATCCTGCATAGATAATGTGGAAACCTCTCATTTTCAAAGCCTTGGGGATACTCCATGAAGACTACCTCTTGAAGCTCTCCGTTTAGGAAATCATTCTTCACATCCAACTGATACATTTTCCAACCCTTTGAGGCTGAAATTACAATCAAACTCCTTATGGTTGTAATTTCAGACCATCTTGGCTACTATATTGAATGTTTCCTCAAAGTGTGTGCATTAGGCTTGAGTAAAACCTTTATCAATAGATCTTGTTTTATACCTAGAGATGCTTCCATATGCATGTTTCTTTATGTTTTACACCAATTTGTTGCCAATGACTTTCATATCCTTTCTTCTTGGCACTAATCACCAAGTATATGTCCTCAAGTGCCTTGAATTCCTCCTCCATGGATTGAGACCATTCCTTGTGCTTCTTCATAAGAGCTAGGTTCTTCACAAGCTATAACTTGACTTATGTAGGTAGTGTCTTGTAATGAATGAATCATAAGTTAAACTTTGAATAGGGTTATGAACCCTATTGGATGACCTTAACTCACCATTAGGTGGAAGGAATCTCCTTCTCCTTGGTTTGGATGTTTTAAATACCAGATTTTCTAATTTCTTCACATCTTCATCCCTTATAGAGTCCATGTCTACCCATAACTGGTCTTCATTATTTCCTTTTTCCTTTCCTTTGTTACCTCCTTCATTTGAATGAGCTTCATTCCATGTCCTCCCTTATCAAGCGGATGTACTCCTGATGGTCTTGAAGTGGTTGGGCCACTCATCTCCATGCTCTGTTGTTGCTCTTTGAACTTCTTCTTAGCTTCAAATGCATCTTCAACTTGTAACACATCTTTGTTACACCAAGGCAACAACTCATCAAATGTTACATCCTAGAAACCTTAAGCTCTTTGGCTCTAGGGTTATCACATCCAAAAACCTTTTTCTTTTAAGAATAGCAAAGAAATATACACCCATGTGTCTTTGGGTCTAACTTGTGTCTCAATTGTTGAGGTATGTGAACATAACACACACAACCAAATACTTTGATATTTCAAAGACTTGATTTCTTACCACACCAAGCTTCATATGGTATGACCCCATGTACTCATGACGTTGGGCACCTATTCATCATGCATATGGCTATATTTGTTGCATCAACCCGATACAAATTAGGAACATTCTCTTCATATAACATAACTCTGGCCACTTTTGCTATATATCTATTCTTCCTCTTTGCCACCCCATTTTGTTGATGTGTATATGTGCAAGTGAATTTCCTTTAGATGCCATGGTCATTTAGAAAATATGAAAATCCATCTGAAAAATACTCTCCCCTTGCATCCAATCTGAGGGTCTTCATATACTTCCTTGTCTCCTTCTCCACTAGGTTTCTGAACCCCTTGAAGTGGTAAAACATCTCTAACTTTGATTTCATGCAATAAATCCAAAAAGACCCCAAACGTTCATCTATAAATGTGATAAAATATCATTACCTCCAATCAATGTTTCCCTTGTAGGTCCTGATAGATCTGTGCATATGAGATTCAATATTTCATTGCTCACATGTGCTCCCTTCTTGAATGAAAATTTACTTTGTTTCCCTAATTGACATGCATCACATAAATGTTGCATATTTTGAGATGTAAGATTAAAAAAACAATCACCAAGTCCTTCCTTTTCATGCCCTTCATCCTTTGTAAGCTTATGTCATGAATTCTTTTATGTTACAAGTCCATCTCTGCAATCTCTTTATTTCCAATTCAAAAGTAGAAAGTGTGAGGGGTTGATGGATTTACTTGCATGGGTAATCAAAGGCCAAAGCTCTTTGAAAAGCTTCAAACTTCTCCCTAGGCAGCACCTTTGTGAAAATGTATGCAACGTTCTCCTATATGGGCACATATGGCAAACTGATCTCTCTAGCAGAGAACCTCTCCTTGACATAATGCTAGTGAAGCTCAATGTGCTTTGTGCAAGCAACCCGACAACTAGAAGTGGCCATAGTAGGATGCTTGCACAACCAAGATATGCATGAGCTACCAAGCATAAAGCAAAAATCACTAGTGGACACAGGAATTTCATATTAACGAGCCCAATGAGAGTAAAAAAAGGCATGCAAATTCGGAAGTAGTGATCCCCCCTTGGGATAAAACAATCCAAGTAGACTAGTACCACTCAAGTAGTGAAAAATTTGCTTAATAACTTGTGAATGCTTGACACCTGGGCAATGCATAAACCTAGTCTTTTGAGAAACAACAAACTAAATATCAGGCTGAGTTATGCATAAGTAAATCAAGCACCCAATAGCCTATTGATAGAGAACAACATCAAATGCATGTCCATCATCATGAAGACCCAATCATTGATCTGTTTCCATAGGAGTGGCAATAGGTTTGCAATCTTCAAGGCCAAAATGCTTTAATAATGTGTCAATATATGTTGTTTGACAAAAAGTTATTCCCCCGTCAAAAGGCACAAGCTCAATGCCCAAATAATAATGCAAATGCCCCAAATCTAATATAAAAAAAGAGGCATGCAAATCAGCCTTAAGTTCAACAATATGCTTCTTATTAGAACCAATGAGTAGCATTTCATCAACATACACAAAAATGATTAGAATTACATCATTTGCATGCTTAACGTATAAGGTGCTCTCAATTGAAGTTTTCTCAAAACCATGTGCAATTAAGTAGGCATGTATCTTTTCATACCAAGCACATGGTGCTTGATTTAAGCCATATAATGCATTTTTCAAATTGTGCACTTTGTTTTCATGCCCTTTCTGGACAAAACCACGAGGCTCATGTACATACACTTCTTCATATAAGTCAACATTTAGAAATGCATTTTCAATGTCCAATTGATGTATATTCCAACGATGATGAGGTGAAACTGCATAGATGCTATGAACGGTGGTCATTCAGAAAGTGGGTGCAAAGGTCTCATAAAAATGAATGCCTCTCTCTTGAGCATAATCTTTTGCAAAAATCCTAGCCTTATACCTATCAACTGCTCTATCATGCTTGCACTTTAGCTTTTATAACCATTTGATGCCGACGGCCTTTTTGCCTAGAGGAAAATCACATAAACACTAGGTATGATTCTTCATAACAACATCATATTCTAATTGCATAGCAACCATCCAATTTTTTGAGTTTTGGGCTTCATCAAAAGAAATGGGCTCATTCTCATTGCAAAAACTAGAAGTAGCCATAGCATAGCAATCATATGCAAATATTTCCTTTACAGTATTTGCACAACAATATCTACTTTTCTTTTTTCTTATCTTCTTTGTCTTCCCTTTTTTACAATGCAAAACTAGAAGATTTCTACTTACTAGTAGATGAGATCCATTTACCTTTGCCCTTATGACTAGTTAAGAAGGCTTGATCTACAACATGCATAATTGTTGGAAAACAATGTCTATTGGTCCATCTTACTTCCAGGATATAGGATGTGTAGCCTTCAGTTAGATTAAAGCACAAGCGATAGCGAACGCGGATATTTTTCAAAACGCAACAGACGGCGGAGTGCTTTATTCACATTGCAATCGTATGCTTTTCTAGTGCTTTATTATCATGGAGGAAATACTATATAACAAGAGCTCGTATCATTGTTGATTCATCCTTCACCTAGGATCAACACAAGCTTTCTAGAGCTTGGACCTCAGTAGAGGTGGTGTTTCTTCTAGCACATGGGGCAGCCATGGTGCTAACTTGAAGCATGTTGAGGAGCAGCTATGGAGTTCTTCTTGGTGATTCTTCTTGGAGAAGATGAAGGGTGTGCTCACACTCTACCTCATGGAGAGGAGGTCATCTCTTGTTCATGGCAAGAAGACTTGGTCATTAGCAGCTTGATGGTGAGGATCGCCCATCTACACGATGTATTTGAAGATTATCTTCTACAGGAAGATATTAGGTTGAAGATTATCTTCTACAAGAAGATGTCTGGCTACTTCAAAGACATTGGATGGGACCATCTACATGATTTTGAAGATTATCTTCTATAGGAAGATATTAGGTTGAAGATTGTCTTCTACAAGAAGATGTCGAGCTACTTAAAAGACATTAGATGGAGATTAACATAAGATTCACATCTTATGTTAAGTATTCAGGTACATATTCTCTTTATGCACACAGGTACTACTTGAAGTTTATGGAGGCTATGGCTTTCATATCAGGAGGAGTCCTATTCGGCATAGGTACAAGAGAATCAGTACTTATATGCTTTATGCATATTTTATGAGGTGTTTGAGAAGGTGTGTTCACATGAGTTTGAGGATTTCCGGCAACAATCTTGTTAGCATTCTATGCTACTTCATAAGTATGTGATCTTTTCACACACGTATCTAACTTAGGGTCTTCCATAGCCTAAGTTTAGATGTAGGTTTGTTGACCATCAGTTTCACACTGATCCTTCCTCATTCAGTCACTCATATTCACTCTTCTATAACCTATTAGGTTACACATCTCATGTATATTCAGATTACTGCCCACACATCTGAATATGATTGTTACATTGTACATTCACTCATTCATCTATTTCTCATCACATAGAATGGTTGAGAATTTTGCTCCCACATTGTACATTGAACATTGGTATATATGATACTATGATTAAGCGATGGCTTACGTAACACCTTACACATGTCGTCTATTCTTTCTCTATCTTTATCTCATCATCTGTATGATTAAGTTGTGGTATGTTCATGTTTTTTCAATATGGAAGATTGCTGGAATTAATGTTGTACATGAATGGAACTATGGAACCATGGACCTGTGACATGAGCCTAAGGGCCTACCTCACTTCCAACATTGGACCTGTTCTATCTAGACTAGCCTTCCTATAACAAAATAGAGACAAAATCCTCAAATGTTAAGGCATTTGGATTTCCTTTCATCATCAAACGAAGATTAGAAGCAAAACTCTGATATGAATTTGGAAGATGATTAGGAAAGGTCTACACAAGTGAACTATCTAGCAAGACTTCATCTGCAAAAATCAATTACTCCTTCAAATCTTTGATCTTTGTCAAAAAACTATCAATAGAATATCTTTCATTCATATGCTCACTCTCCAAATATTTTTAGAGGTAAGCAACAACACAAGCCTCATTTCTTTCCTAGGATAAAGTGGTAAGTGTATCCCAAGCATCCTTTGCACTTTTGGAAGAGTGAATATGGGGAATAATGGCATGTTTGATAGATAAAGCTATCAATGCCTGCCATCCCAACAAAGTTGCTCTACAGCAAGTGCATTGGGAATCATAGCACGAACATGAATCTGAAGATCATCATCTTCAAAGCCATCTACATCACGTTTAGTAGTTATATTTGCAGGTGTAGTAGGTCATTTTTCAACACCCTACACAATATTCCATAGTCCTTTTGTGACCAATACATGATGCATCATATATGCCCATTATGGGTAATTGGTACCATCCAACTTGACCTCAACAACCAACATACATAATACATCATTGCTTTTAGGCATGATGACTGACTAAAATAACTTGATGTAGAAAAATGACTATATCTAAAAAATTGAACAGAACTACCCTATTGAGCTCTGTTAAACCTATAGTAGACTTTGGGGCACTTGTACTAGCGAACCTAAACCTATATACATGTTTGGCACAAAGGATGAAAGTGCTTGCATAAGTGCTATAATAGTGTGTTTGGATGCCAAAAGGAGCTGAGATCACCCTAATTATGCTCACCAAATTTCATGTGTTTCAGAGATTGTGACTTGAGGGGTTTTGAAAATGCCCTAGATGAAGTAGCAACCCCTCTGATACCAATTGTTGGAGTTTGAGGTCTATGGAAGCACACAGAAAACACAAGGAAGAAGAAGAAGCTTGGAGCACAAGGCACAATACTAAATGTATTACCAAGTGAATGTACAAAGATAAATCACTCATTAGGTTCATAAGCATGTATGGGGGGGGGACCTCATAAAGAGCGAAAAAAGTGCTCGGATGGTCCTAAGTGTATTCATACAAATCACTACCAAAATATATGAACACCTAATATAACCACTTCTATTTATGAGGTTGAGTATAGAGAAGCTTTTGTTACCTCCAATGATTCCTCTCACTTTTTTCTAGTTGACAAGCATGAATCTCGATGAAGATGATGCACCACATTACACACAGTTATTAAAAAATGCTTAGCCTCCGATTCGTGTATCCTCTCATTAATTCTCTCTTTCTTTATCTTAGTACAATCTAAGAGTACCCTCCAAATGGCTTCACACATGGGTGCCACATGGCACTCATGTGTGAGCCCATCTAATAAAAGCTTGGAGATGAATCACACCTCCTTCTCCAAGGGTAAACCATGTTACATTTCCTTCCCCTTAACTCCATTTTTGTCCTAAAAAATGGTGTTGGAAGGTCTAATAGAAAGAGAGAAGTAATGAAAGAGATACTTCCACTATATCCCCATGTACTCAATATAGATGAACATATCTCTATGTTGTTTCCCAATGTCCTTCCCCTTAAGAAGACTCTTGGGAAGGTAATATAAAGCTAGGAAACCGTCTTTGAAGGGTGCTAACCTGCTCCCATGTGGCACTACCTTATGAACTATCTTTCCACTTTACTAGACATTCTTTCTATAAGTGACTTCTTGTTCGTTTTTCTCAATTCCATAGTATGCCCTCATGCTCATGTGGAACAAATTGAACAGAAATCGGCTCTACTACCTCACTATCAAGAATGAGCTTGTCAGATTCACCTAGCCTTTTCTAAAGCCGACTAACATGAAATACTAAATGAATCTGGCTATTCTATGGAAGTTGGAGTTGGTGAGTCATCTTTCTTATTCTCTTAAGTATTGGGAAAGGTCCACATTACCTAGGAGATAGTTTTGGACAAGGTCCCGTCTTCATGGTTCTAGAACTAGATGGAACTCTAAGATAGAATTGCTCTCCTACCTCAAAGTTGATGTCTCTCCTTTGAGGGCTCTAGTACTATCCTGAGCTCTTCTAATGTTGTCCTTAGCAAGCCTAAGCATATCATTCATCTGTTCCAAGAAGTCCTTTGCCACTTGAACTTTCTCATTTAGCAATCCTACTACATAAGGAGCTCTTAGCTAGAACAAATGGACTATGCCTTATGGAAGAGTCCTTGGCACTATTATATGCAAACCCTACTAAAGGTAAGTACTCTTTCCAATTAGTTTTCCTTTCATTTACATATGCTCGAAGCATAACCTCTAGGATTTGGTTAACCCTCTTTGTTTGCCCATCTCACTGTGGATGCTCGACCGTACTCATGCTAAGTTTCATGCCCAACCTTTTGAAGACTGCTCTCCAAACATGGCTAGTAAATTTCCTATCCTGATTAGAAACTATGACTTAAGGAAGACCATATAACTCGTATAGGTTCTCTACAAATAGTCTAGCCAACTCAGGTGTCTTCATTGTAGTGCGTGTCAAAATAAACCTAGCCATTTTGGTTAACCTATCCACAATTACCCAAATAGAGTCATTCCCTCTCAAATTGCTTAGTAGGTAATCTACGCCCTTAAGATCTTTGTTTCTTGATAAATATTTTGTTTATCCACATTGACACTTTCTTTTTGAATTTAGTTGTACTAAGAGGTTTGAGGGGTTGATTCATCTCCATAGGAGCATATTGAGGACAATTATGGTCCTCATAGATCTTGTTACTTGATTGCCTCCTCAAAATTCTTAGGTGTGTTCCTTTCTACCTCTCTCTCAATGGCTTTGTCTAAGCCTCTAACAAACCCTCTAGTTTTCTAAAAATCATCCAAAACCTTAAATTTCAATATGATCTCCCTATAGTGGGATATGTACATCAAAGGCCTACCTCTCTGAGTGATCCTATCCCACTCATCCAAATTCCTCTCTTCCTCGTTCTAAGGAAGAAACTCTTTCAAGAAAAAAGTTTCAAACTAAGCCTGGTTTATAGGGATAGAATTTGCCTCCTTGAGAATCATCCACCACTTATAAGCACGTGGGCAAAGCAAGAGACTCACCTCTAGCACACGATACTCAAGTGGGGTGCCTTGAGTCGATGCAAGTCATTTCACTTTTGGAAAAAAGTGTAGATGAAATCCTTATTTCTCTCACGATCATCCCCCTTAAAAGTAGGTGGCTTAAGGTTTTTGGGAGGGGAGCTTCCCTAGAACTCTCTCGTTTATTCTTACTAGGAAAAGTTACATCCTTCCTAGCCATTTCCATGGGAAGAGTGGGCATCTCTCTTTCTTTCCTATCCAAGAAAGAGGTAACATGTGTCTCAAATGAGATCATCTAAGACTTAAGTTGTTCAATGAGAGAAGTCATGCTACCAATGTCTCTCTCCATAAGGGTTTGTTCCTTGAACTCTTTGAACTATTTGTGTGTAGCAAACTCATCATAGAGTTCCTCATAAGAGTACTCTTCTTGTAGATCTTTTCCCTCTACTTTTTGCTCAACTTCTTGCTCATGCTCTACCTCTTCAATCCTATGATCAAGGTCCTCTAGCTGTTTCTCTCTAGGTGCAAAAGTGTATTCTAAAGCTTTCTTACCCTTAGGATCCATATTTCACTCCCCTCATTTACAAACTAGAGTGTGTAACAGCAAAGGAAGTAAATGTAATATGCAAGAAAGAGAGAAAAAGTAGTACTAGAGAACTTCTGTGATACAATTTAGTCCTTCCAAAAGTAAATTTGAAACGATCTTTGAAGCCTCAAAGCACTGATCTACAATCCTTGATAGGCCCAAGGAAAAATTTGAAATGTTCGATCGGCTCAAGAGGGGTCTCAACACCATATATGAACAAAAATGATGCAAAAACTGTACGAAAATAGCCCAAAATATTCAAATTGAGCAAACCTTACACACTTTTGTTCCTGGGTAGTCCTCGCCAATCAAAAATGAATGTTCTAGCACCTGCATTGAATGCTACGAGGCTACTCTAAGTGATGAAACTCGATTTAGATGTCTCAAGTTAGACGTCTGCGGAAGCACATGAACAACACAAGGAAGAAGAAGAAGCTTGGAGCACAACACACAATACTAAATGTATTACTAGAGAATGTACAAAGATAAGTAGCCCATTAGGGCAATAGGCATATATACAAGCCGGGGGAAAAAAACCTCCTAAAGAGGGAAAAAAGTGTCCCGACGGTCCTAGAGTGTTCACACACATCACTACCTAAATATACCAACAAATCCACCCTAGGAGTGATGTGGTGAACAAGTAGCTGGGACTCATGTATAAGGAAGTAATCAGGCATCCAACAACCTATTGATAGAGGATAACATCAAATGCATCTCCAGCATCATGAAGACTCAATAAAGCCTATTAAGGAAAAATGGGAATTACACAGGATTTTGAGATTGATCTTTATGTCCCAATGTTTTACTTTTCGACACATTCACACACTAAAATATGTTATTATTTCTTGATTAGAGTATATTAAATTAATACTTTAATATTAAGGATAATTGTATATTAAATGAGGTATCAAGTTTGGGCTCACACTTAAGAAGTTCACATAATAAATAACATAAATGGGACTTGAATAATTCCCAAATTTCTTGAATAGGCCTTCAATTGTAATCCTGTCTCCATAGGAGTGGCAATAGGCTTATAGTCTTCAAGGCCAAAACACTGCAATAATGTGTCAATATATTTTGTTTGACACAAAGCCATTCCACCATCAACTTGCATAAACTGAATGCCCAAATAGTGATGCAAATGCCCCAAATCAGACATCTCAAATGAGGCATGTAAATCAGCCTTAAAATCAGCAATATGCTTCTCAATAGGACCAGTGAGTAGCATGTCGTCAACATAGAGAACAATGATCAGAAGCACATCATTAGCACGCTTAACATATAAGGTGCTTTCAATTGGACTGTTCTCAAAACCATGTGCAATCAGATAGGCATGTATCTTCTCATACCAAGCACGTGGTGTTTGCTTTAAACCATATAATGCCTTCTTTAACCTGCACACTTGGTTTTCATGCCCTTTCTACACAAAGCCACGGGGTTGAAAAACATACACTTCTTCATGCAAGTCACCATTCAGAAATGCCGTTTTAATTTCCAACTGATGTACATTCCAACCATGATGGGCTGCAAGTGCACAAATGCTTCGAACAGTAGTCATACGACATGTAGGTGCAAAGGTCTCATCAAAATCAATGCATCTTTCATGCGCATAACCCTTTGCAACAAGCCTAGCCTTATGCTTGTCAACTGTACCATCTGGTTTACGCTTCAACTTGTATACCCACTTAGTGCCAATGGCCTTTTTGCCAGGAGGCAAGTCACATAAAGACCAAGTACCATTCTTCATTATTGCATCATATGGAGATTGCATAGCAGCCATCCAATTTTTTGAATTTTGTGCTTCATAAAAAAAAAAGGCTCATTCTCATCATAGAGACTAGATGCAGCCATAGCATAGCAATCTGATGCAAAAGAGGCACTATGAGAGCTTGATCAAGTACGATATGATAAAGGTGCATCAATAAGTGCATCATGTACATCTACATCAGAAATGGAATTATCTGCATCATCACATGAAACCTGCAGAGGCTAAGAAGTTGCCTCATTAGGACCAACACTAGACTGTCCACCTGTAAAAAGAGGCAGCAAAGTATCATACATGTCTTTAGAGCTAATAGATGTCTCCTTAGTACATGAAAGCAATGGCTGAATAACATCTTCCACAAAAAACAACATCACGGCTAACTAGAATGCATTTAGTCTCTCGATGATACAGACAATAGCCTTTACTTTCAGAACTATACCCAACAAAAATACATTTTACTGCTTTATCATCCATTTTCTGTGATGTTGTTCAGGCACTAATGCATTTGCCAAACTACCAAAAACACGCAGATGAGCAATAGATGGCTTGCGGTCATGCCAAGCCTCATATGGAGTGATAGACTGTAGTGCTTTAGTGGGACACCTGTTTAGTACATATGCTGCACACATGATAGCCTCAAGCCAGAAACTATGTGGTAAAGCCTGACTCTTGACCATACACCTCGCCATCTCCATGAGTGACCTATTCTTTCGTTCAGCAACTCCATTCTGCTGAGGTGTATATGGCACATTACACTGGTGTTTTATCCCACGTTCAGCCAGAAATGTATTAAAATCAGAAGACATATACTCCCCCCCTCAATTAGAACAGAGGGTGACCATTTTACATGCTGACAGATTTTCAGCCAAATCCAAAAACTGTTTGAAGCACATGAAAACTTCAGACTTTGCCTTGAATGGATATACCCATGCATGCCTGGAAAAATCATCGATGAAAGTCACGAAGTAAAGATAATTCCCAAAAGAAGGTGTATGCATAGGACCAGAGACATCACTATGTACAAGCTACAATTTCTGAGTAGCCCGAACTGAACCATCTTTTGGAAAGGACAAACGCTGCATTTTGCCCAAAATATAGCCTTGACAAACATGTTTTCCAGGTGCCTCAAGTTTGGGCAAAGAGGATGCCATTTCAGATTTTTGCAGGCGTAGCAAACTAGCAAAATTCAGATGACCAAAGCATGCATGCCAAAGCTTTGCATCTGACATAGCCTGAGAATCATTTACTGCACATGCCAAATCATTTACAGATCTTTCATAGTCTATGATCTTATACAGCCCATGACATAAAATGCCAGAAGCAATAATCACATCACCATTTGACAGATCATGAACTGTACACCTATCATCAACAAATTTCACAACCAAGCCAATCTTGGCTAATGCCGAAACTGATAACAGGTTCTTCTTGATCCCTGGCACAAATAAAGCATCTAAGAAAGTGAAAGAACTACCATCAGCAGGAGTCAAAATGATCTTACCAACTCCCATAACAGGATAAGAGTAGTTATTGATGCATATAATAGTATTCCTTGTAGGGGCATGCTCGAGTGAAGAGAAGAAACTACGCTGCAAGGTAATATGTTTGGTTGCCCCACTATCAAAATACCAAACATCTGAGTCTACTGCAGACATGCACTGCTCATGCGAAGATGATTCAAAATTGCAAATAGTAGTAAATGCCCATTCTTCTTCTTGCACAAGATTAGCAGACTCTATTTTTGATGTAGAGGCCTCTGCAAACCATTCCAGCCTCTTTCTTCTTTGCCTCTTTAGCATCCAATTTTGGACAGTTCTTTATGATATGATCATTCCCTTTATAGTACTTACAAAACAATTTTTGCTGTTCTGATTTCTTCTTATCTTCCTTCTTTGAATATGCAGAATTAGCAGATTTCTGCTTACTAGTTGAAGAGCTCCATTTTCCTTTGCCCTTCCGACTAGCCAGGAAAGCTTGATTTGCAACTTGCTAATGGACTTGTTCTGCCTGGATTGATCTTCGTGCAATAGAACAAAGACTAACTCCTCAAATGATAAGACATTTGGATTGCCTTTCATCATCAACCGAAGAGTAGAAATAAAACTCTGATATGAATCAGTAAGACCATTCAGAATGGTCTACACAAGTAAGCTATCTGGTATAACCTCATTAGCAGAAATCAATTGTTCCTTCAAGTCTTTGATCTTTGTTAGGAAACTGTCCATAGAATCACCTTCATTCATGTGCTCACTCTCCAACTGTTTTCGGAGGTAAGCAACACGAGCCTTATTCCTAGCTTGGTACAATGTGGTAAGTGTATCCCTTGCATCCTTAGCTATTCTGCAAGAGCGAATGTGAGGAATAATGGCACGTTTGACAGACAAAGCTATCAATGCATATGCCTGGGCATCTCTGCCATCCAACAAATCTGCTCTACAGTAGGTGCAGCAGAAACCGTAGCACGAACAGGACTATGCAAAATATCATCATCTTCGACACCTTCTGCATGAGCTTCAGTACCTACAGTTGTAATAGTTGCAGGTGTGATAGGACGTTTTTCGACACCCTACACAATGTTCCATAGTCCTTTTGCAACCAACACATGTCGCATCATATAAGCCCATAATGGGTAGTTGGTACCATCCAACTTATCCTCAACAGCCAACATACGGAATACATCACTACTTTCAGCCATGGCTGAGGTGACTAAAATACCTTGATGCACAAAATTGACTGTATCTCAAAAAGTTGAATAGAACTGCCCAGACGAATTCCAGTAGCCCTATAGCAGACTTCGAGACGCTTATATTGGCGAACTGAAACTGTTATATACCTTTGGCACAAAAAGATGAAATAGCCTACACAAGCACTACGATAGTGCGTTCAGAGGCCAAAACGAGCTCCGATCGCGATTTCGGCACGACAAAGTGAAGCAATTTTGATCTCGAAAACACACTGAGTATGCTCCCCAAAATTCGTGTGATTTTGAGACTACAACCGGAGGAGTGTCGATGGTGCCCTAGATGAAGCGACGACCTGCTCTGATACTAATTGTTGGAGTTAGACATCTGCAAAAGCACACGAACAACACAAGGAAGAAGAAGAAGCTTGGAGCGCAACACACAATACTGAATGTATTACTAGAGAATGTACAAAGATAAGTAACCCATTAGGGCAATTGGCGTATAAACAAGCCGTGGGGAAGAAAACCTCCTAAAGAGGGAAAAAAGTGCCCCAACGGTCCTAGAGTGTTCACACACATCACTACCTAAATATATCAGCAATTTTAGTTGGGCAAAACCTCTCCAAATCGAGCATCATTTGTTGCTAACCAAAATTTAGAATGTAGCTTCGTAACCTGACAAGTATCTCTTGAATCGATTGTCCAAGCCCAAAACTATGGATTGAAGAAGATAGGTATGTCAGGATACGAAAGTGAAAAAGTGATTCTTCATGAGGAGGTCATTTTGGGTGCTTGGAAATGGATGCTTAAAAGGTATTTCTCCTATTTTAATGGCCCTTATCCCATATCCATAGCCTGGCCTCCCAGCCATGTAATCTTCTCATGATTCCTCTCACTTTTTCCAATCGACCAGTAGGAATTCGGATGAACTCTTTATTCTTCCCATAGACTCATCAACCTTCAAAGGTTTGATTGTGTCAAGGGAATAGTAGATTGTTCCCTTTGAGTAGGCTCAAAAAGATTTTGGAACCATACTTTTGATTACAAGATCATCCACACATGGGAAATAATACAAGAATATCAAACTTCTACAAGAATTCCCACAACCTAAGACTAATGGGTATGAATAATTGGATTAGAGATGATATAAGAGATCCCATAACCCACGACGGTAGGTATGAAGCAAGATATCTGGTTTACAAGAACTCCCTTGAGGGAGATGAACTAGATACAAGAAATAGTTGGATAGGATCTCGTACTAGAGAACAAAACATGATGTTCAACATACTAGACTAGAAAAGACTAGAACAAATAACAAGACTAGGACTCAAACTAGAACCCGGAAACTACTAACTTGGTGATTGTGACTCCTTGAGCTCCCAAGATTGGCACGCTTTGAATGAGGTGGAAGCATTAGTTTCTCCAAATTCTAAACCAATCAAGAGATATAAAAATTTAAATGGAATCTAAAGTTAGATATGGTTTCCTTTTTCCATGATATCACCTCCCCCTCAAGTGATAAGTTCCACCAGGAGCAATCATGTTCTCTATTCTCAACTTTATTGGATTCTTCTTATGGAATTCTTCAACCTTGATTGGTGCTCTCTGAAGGTTTTCTGTAGGTTCCCAAGTATAATCACTGGTGTCATACCCTTTCCAATGAACAAGGTACTCCAGTCTTCCTCAGGATATTCTCAAATCTAGGACATGCTCAACTTTGAATTATTCATGATCATCAATATTGATAGGTGGTGAAGGACTAGGTATCCTCCCCTCAATGGCTAAATTGGACACAGTTTTGAACATGGATACATGGAAAATTGGATGTATTCTCATGATACTTGGTGAATTGGAGCTTGAGGGTGGCTAGATTAATCTTGGCTAAGATGGTGAAAGGACCAAAAGCATGACCGCAAGCCATTTGTTGCTCATCTGCGTGTTTTTGGTTGTTTGGCATATTCACTAGTGCCTTAACAACATCACAGAAAATTGGATGATAAGGCAGTAAAATGTATTTTTGTTGGGTACAGTTCTGAAAGTAAAGGCTATCGTCTATATCATCCACAGACTAAACGCATTCTGGTTAGCCGTGATGTTTTCTTTGTGGAAGATGCTATTCAACCATTGCTTTCAACTAAGGAGACATCTGTTAGCTCCAAAGACATGAATGATACTTTGATGCCTCTTTTTACAGGTGGACAGTCTAGTGCTGGTCCTAATGAGGCAACTTCTCAACCTTTGCAGGTTTCATATGATGATGCAGATCATTCCATTTGTGATGCAGATTTACATGATGCACTTGTTGATGAGAGAGCTGATATTGAGCAGGAGAAAACTATGCCAAAATTGTTGATGTGTAAAACACCACAAGAAATGAATTAATGTGACACTAGAACACCTCTATGGTCACCATTAACTCATTTCCACTCAAAATTTTGAGAAATGATAGCCAAAACCAAGAACTTTACTTCTTCAGATTTTTCTAGTCACTAAAATGACATACCTTTAGTATTTTGCTGATTTCTCTTAGCACAAATATTATTTCTCCAATATCTTTTGGTGGATAAAAGTAGAGGAGTAGAGCTTTCCAACAAGCTATCATATGCAAGAAACAGATCTCTACAACTCAAGATATAGCCTTCACAAGATGACCCTGTATGACTTCCAAAAGTGGAATTTTTGCCCGTAAATGAAAATTCGATGCCTAGCATCGACTTGCAACCAAAAGTCGATGCGAGGCATCGACTTGCAACCAAAAGTCGATGCGAGGCATCGACTTTGAGCTTTTTCAACCACTCTTTTAGCACCAAAATTAGCCTATGAACACAAGACATGAGCAAGACCACTTTTATGTGGGAAGTCGATGCCAAGCATCGACTTTATGCTCAAACACGATGCCAGGCATCGAGTTGCTCCACAAACCTCATGTTTTTAAGGAGTTCTAGCAGTACATAACACTCAAAGAATAAAACAAGGACTTATCAACACAAACTTGATGCCAGGCATCGACTTGCTTGGAAAACTTCAACTCTTGAAATCATTTCACACAAGACAAACACTGGAGATGGAACAAGAAGACTTATACACAGAAGTTTAATAAACTCTTTCCATAACTATGAAACCTTAGAAATGCACAGGTGCTTTCTCACGTAGAGAAGTCCGACTATTCTCAGTCATACAAAATGAGTTCTAACTCAATCTCTCATTGTCTTCCTCATCGTGTCAGTTGATACAAACTAACTTATACAGATTTTCTTATTCTCGTGATTTTTTAAAAACCTTCTAGAAATAAAGTGAACTAACTTTACAAATATAATACACTTGTGAATTTGTCCCTTCACATAGGCATGTGGGTTTCTTCTAAAGCTTTGACCTTCAAATATATGTCCAATTAGTGATTGTTTCTCTAACAACTCCCTCTCAATCACTATTTGACATTCTCTGTTTCTTCATATCATCTTCTTTTCTTTTACTCCTGCCATGCTTTTGAATCTGCTGGTCTTCACACCATCCAAGCTCTTTGTCATTATGTCTGCTATCTGATCTTTTGTAGAAATTTACTCCACTTCAATTTCTTTCTCCATTACCTTTTCTCTCAGGAAATGATAATGTATCCCTATATGTTTTGTTCTTGCATGAAATACTAGATTTGCTGCAAGATAAAGTGAACTCATATTATCTCCATGTATTGTAGGTATACCTTGATCAATGCCCAAGCTTTTGAACAGTGTTTGCATCCATATGACATCCTTAGCTGCTTCCACAAGTCCTTTGTACTCAGCTTCAGTTGATGATAATGCTACTGTATGTTGTTTCTTTGAACACCAACTTACAAGCTTGTCACCAATGTATATCATGTAGCCATGAGTTGATCTTCTGTCATCCTGGTTACCTGCCCAGTCTGAGTCACTATAGGCTCTCAACTTCAAATCTGATGTAAAAGGATAATATAATCCTTCCTTTATAGTTCCTTTGATATATCTGAGAACTCTTTGACCTGCAATCCAATGTGGATCCTTTGGACAATGCATGAATTGTGACAACACTCCCATTGCATAACTAAGATCAGGTCTTGTTAGTGTAGCATAAATCAAACTACCCACAAGATATTGATACTTCCTCATACCTTTGTATTCTGCACCATCATATTTACTGAGCTTGTGATTAACTTCAAGTGGAGTTGAAGCTTCTCTGCAATTTTCCATATCAAACTTCTTCAATAGATTCAGAAGATACCTTTCTTTTGATACATATATGCCATGATCTGTATAAGTGACTTCCATTCCAAGAAAGTATGACAACTTTCCTAGGTCACTGATCTTGAACTCTTTCTCAAGTAATCTCTTTACCTCCTTGATTCCTTCATCTGAAGTACCTATGATTATAATGTCATCTACATAAATACAAATGTAGATTGTACCTTCCTCTGCTCTTTTGATGAGTAGACTTGGATTTGCTTTTGAACTTTGATATCCAAGATCATTGAGATACTTCACCAGTCTATAGTTCCATGCTGTTGGAGCTTGCTTCAATCCATACAATGCTCTTCTCAACCTGCAAACAAAATTTGGATACCAGGAATCTATAAACCCTTGAGGTTGTTCCATGTATACCTCATCTGATATGTATCCATTCAAGAATGCATTCTTTATATCCAATTGACTTAGGTTCCATCCTTTTGAAGCTGCAATAGCAATGATTGTCCTTATAGTTGACATCTTAGCTATAGGACTGAATGTCTCATCATAATATATGCCATAAGTTTGGGCATAGCCTTTCACCACCAGTCTAGCTTTGTATCTGGCTATACTTCCATCTGCAAGCTTCTTCACTTTATAAACCCATTGATTTCCAATTACTTTCTTACAATTTGGTTTAGGAACAAGTTCCCATGTCTTGTTCTCCTCTAGTGCATTGAATTCTTTCTTCATTGCTTCTTCCCATTGTTTCTTACCTTTAGCTTCATCATAGTTATGAGGTTCTTCATCATCTTTGACCATATATGCATAGTTCTTCTGAGTTGTGTAAGAAGTATCATAAGAATACCTTTCTGGTTGTCTTCTAGTCCTGCTTGACCTTCTTGGTTCACATTCTTCATAAGTGTCTCGATACACCTCTTCATCAAATATAGGAGCTTCTTCATTCCTTCTTGTTAATCCACTTCTGGATGTACTTGCTTGCGTATAGTCTTCATCTCTATTTACTTGCACAATTGATTTTCCTTTCTCACATCTTCTTACCTCTTCTTCAAATTCTTCAGCTGTATGACTTTGATCTGCATACCAACTTTTCTGTTCATCAAATGTAACATCTCTAGAAACAAGAAATTGTTTGGTTAAAGGATTCCACAACTTGTAACCCATCTGCTTTTCATCATAACCAATGAATAGATATTCTTTTGCCTTTAGTTCAAGTTTATGTCTAAGTTGGGATGGCATATATGCATATGCAATTGATCGAAACACTCTACAATGATCTAGTGTTGGTTCCTTACCCCACCAAGCTTCATATGGAGTCATTCCATTGAGAGCTGCACATGGTAATCTAATCACAAGATATGTAGCTGTATTTTACAGCTTCAACCCAAAGATAATTTGGACAATTCTTCTCCTTCAACATAGCTCTAGCAAACTCAACCAAAGTCCTATTTCTCCTTTCTGCTACACCATTTTGTTGTGGTGTATACCTGCAAGTTATTTCTCTCTCAATACCTGAATTCAAAAGATAATCATTGAACTCTTGGGAGAAGTATTCTCCCCCTCCATCAGACCTTAGTCTCTTAAGCTTTTGACCTATGACTCTCTCTGCATATGCATGAAAATGCTTGAAAGCTCCAAACACTTCTGATCTTTCCTTCAAAACATATAAAGTTATCCATCTTGTAGCATCATCAATGAAAAGAACATAATACCTTGAGCCACTGATAGATCCTTCTTTTGTTGGTCCCCATACATCTGTATGAATGAGCTCTAGTAATCCATCATGTTTGAATCCTTTCTTTTGAAATGGTAACCTGTGTGCTTTTCCCATTTGACATGCTTCATATTTATAAACCAAATGTTGACTCTACACATTTGGTAGTCCTAGTACAGACTGATTTGCAACCATAGCTTTAATTCCTCTTTCATTGAAATGAACTAATCTCTTATGCCAGAGATCAAGTTCTGTAATCACTCCTTCACCATGTGTGAGCAAAGCTTGACCAATGTTCCCTTGTACTTAAAGTAAAGAGTCTACCTTCTTTCTTACCAGAAACAATCTGATTATATCCATTCTTTGGATCTTCAACAAATACTCCTTCATTTGTAAACCTTTTTCAACTATTTGTCCCACACTAATCAAGTTTTTAGGTATTGTAGGAACATACAAAACATTGGTTAGTAAATCTGCTCCACTCTTGCATTTCACTTTTCCAATTGAATGTACACTATGTCTGGTATTATCACCTGTTTGAACTCTATGAGTAGAAATGCCTTTTTCCAATTCTGACATCGATTCTATGTTTCCTGACAAATGATTAGAACATCCAGATTCAATGTAAAATACCTTTAGATCTTCTTTATCTGATGTGTTGATTGAATTCATCATCAATGATGTATGACTTTTCATTCTGTGTGTCATTTGCATAGTTGTAGTAGGTGGTGTTGTAGGATTGATTCTGTCCCCAACTTCTTCCTCCACCTCTACCATAGCCTCCTCTTTGACTTTGTCTACCTCTTTGAAAATTACTTTGATATCTTCCACCTCGGCCTCTGCTATTGTTGTTTTGATTCTGGTTTGATTCTTGTTGATTGTGCCAACAATCATGAGCCAAATGACTACTCAATCCACAGATCCAACAAGCCTTCTTGTTGTTATTCTGATTACCTCTTCCTCTTCCAAAACCTCTTGCTCTTCCTCTACCAGTGCCTTTACCTCTTGCATAATAAACTTGAGAAGTTGACTCTTCTTCATCTTTTGCTTTACCTTTATCTCCTTTCTTCTTATTCTTCATGTACATTGTAGAACTTTGTCCTTTATCTCCATCTCCCTTCAAGTCTTGCTCAAATGTGAGCATCAAACCAAGCAACTGGTTCAAATCTGGAACATAATGATTTAATGAAAGTTTTGTTGATAAGACAAAAGGTTTCCACCTTTCATCTCCTCTCAAACATGTAGGTAATTGAGCAATCAACTTGTGATACTCAATATCTTCATCTATGGATCCAAGACTATCTGCTAGATCCTTCATCTTAGTGACATAATCACTAATATTTTGACTTGGCTTCTTCTTGAATGTTGTAAACTCTGACCATAGACTTGCTTTCCTTGCTTTAGTAGTGTTTTGGAAATGATACTCCAATGCATTCCATATATCTTCAGATGATTCCAATCCTCTGATGTGTGGTAGCAAATGATCAGAGATTGTATTGTAGATGTAGGCTTTTGCAATTGCATCCTTCTTCTGCCAATGCTTTAAAGCATCAAGTTCCTCTTTCTTTGGTCGGCTTTCATCTTCAAATACTGGCTTCTCTTCTTCACCTGTTACATATACCATGAGATCCTTACTCATAATTAAGGCTTTCATTCTCATTACCCATGCGGGGTAATTATCTCTCTCCAATTTGTCAATGGAGATATGATCTGCCATACTCCTTTCCTTCTGCTACAATCTTTGAGCTTAAAGATAAAGGATAATACCTTTTGGAGTTCTTTGTGTATGCATATACTTTTGAAGTAACCTTTTGATGCCTTGAGACTTCCAATGCTTCAGCTTTCAAACTTTAATGGAAAACTTTCCAAAACTTCTCGTACCTTTGCCACCTTCTGCTCTTTAGGACCTTTCTGCTCTGACACCACTTGTTGATGTGTAAAACACCACAAGAAATGAATTAATGTGACACTAGAACACCTCTATGGTCACCATTAACTCATTGCCACTCAAAATTTTGAGAAATGATAGCCAAAACCAAGAACTTTACTTCTTCATATTTTTCCAGTCACTGAAATGACATACCTTTAGTATTTTGCTAATTTCTCTTAGCACAAATATTATTTCTCCAAGATCTTTTGGTGGATGAAAGTAGAAGAGTAGAGATTTCAAACCAACAAGCTATCATATGCAAGAAACGGATCTCTAGAACTCAAGATATAGCCTTCACAAGATGACCCTGTATGACTTCCAAAAGTGCAATTTTTGCCTCCTTTAGTAAGTATGACTGTCCAAAAATGAAAATTCGATGCCTAGCATTGACTTGCAACCAAAAGTCGATGTGGGGCATCGACTTTGAGCTTTTTCAGCCACTTTTTCAGCACCAAAATTAGCCTATGAACACAAGACATGAGCAAGACCACTTTTATGTGGGAAGTCGATGCCAGGCATCGACTTTATGCTGAAAGTCGATGCCAGGGATCGAGTTGCTCCACAAACCTCATGTTTTTAAGAAGTTCTAGCAGTACACAACACTTAGAGAATAAAACAAGGACTTATCAACACAAACTCGATGCCAAGCATCCAATTGCTTGGAAAACTTCAACTCTGGAAATCATTTCACACAAGACAAACACTGGAGATGGAAGAAGAAGACTTATACACAGAAGTTTAATAAACCCTTTCCATAACTATGAAACCTTAGAAATGCACAGGTGCTTTCTCAGCAGAGAAGTCCGACTATTCTCAGTCATACAAAATGAGTTCTAACTCAATCTCTCATTGTCTTCCTCATCGCGTCAGTTGATACAAACTAACTTATATAGATTTTCTTATTCTCGTGATTTTTTAAAAAACTTCTAGAACTAAAGTGACCTAAATTTACAAATATAATACACTTGTGAATTTGTCCCTTCACATAGGCATGTGGCTTTCTTCTAAAGCTTTGACCTTCATATATATGTCCAATTAGTGATTGTTTCTCCAACAAAAATGGCTGGTGTAGACTTTGCGTGACAGCACATTAAATGCACCTTTATCATATCGTACTTGTTCAGGCTCTCATAGTGCCTCCTTTGCATTAGATTTCTATGCTATGGCTACGGCTAGTCTCTGTGGTGAGAATGAGCATGTTTCTTTTGATGAAGCACAAAATTCAGAAAATTGGATGGCTGCTATGCAATCTGAATATGATGCTATAATGAAGAATGGTACATGGTCTTTATGTGACTTGCCTCCTGGCAAGAAGGCCATTGGCACTAAGTGGGTATACAAGCTGAAGCGTAAACCTGATGGTACTGTTGACATGTATAAGGCTAGGCTTGTTGCAAAGGGTTATGCGCAGGAAAGAGGCATTGATTTTGATGAGACTTTTGCACCTACATGCCGTATGACTACTGTTCGGAGCATTTGTGCACTTGCAGCCCATCATGGTTGGAATGTACATCAGTTGGACATTAAAACAACATTTCTGAATGGTGGCTTGCATGAAGAAGTGTATGCTTTTCAGCCCCGTGGCTTGTGCAAAAAGGGCATGAAAACTAGGTGTGTAGGTTAAAGAAGGCATTATATGGTTTAAAGCAAGCACCACGTGCTTGGTATGAGAAGCTACATGCCTATCTGGTTGCACATGGTTTTGAGAACAATCCAACTGAAAGCACCTTATATGTTAAGCGTGCTAATGATGTGCTTCTCATCATTGTTGTCTATGTTGACGACATGTTGCTTAGTGGTCCTATTGAGAAGCATATTGCTCATTTCAAGGCTGATTTGCATGCCTCATTTGAGATGTCTGATTTGGGGCATTTACATCACTATTTGGGCATTCAATTTATGCAAGTTGATGGTGGAATGGCTTTGTGTCAAATGAAATATATTGACACATTATTGCAGTGTTTTGGCCTTGAAGATTGTAAGCCTACTCCCACTCCTATAGAGACAGGTTTACGATTGAGTCTTCATGATGCTGGAGATGCATTTGATGTTGTTCTCTATCAGCAGGCTGTTGGATGCTTGATTTACTTATGCATTACTTGGGCAGATATTCAGTTTGCTATCTCACAGATGAGCAGGTTTATGCATTGCCCAGGAGTCAAGCATTGGCACGCGATTAAGCACATCTTTCGCTACTTGAGTGGTACTCAGCTACTTGGGTTGTTTTATCCCAAGGGGGGATCACTACCTCCAGATTTGCATGCTTTTTCTGACTCTGATTGGGCTGGTTGCTATGACACTCGTGTGTCCACCAGTGGTTTTTGCTTCATGCTTGGTAGCTCATGTATATCTTGGTTGAGCAAGAAGAAGCCTACTTTGGCCACTTCCAGTTGTGCGGCTGAGTATAGGGCAGCTTTCACAGCAACTGTTGAGTGTGTGTGGCTCAGACGCTTTATGGCTGATTTGGGTGTTGGCCAGTCTTCTGCCACCACCATCTTCACTGACAGTTAGAGTGCATTGGCAATTGCAAGGAACCCTGTGTTCCATGCTCGCACTAAGCACATCGAGGTGCATTATCACTATGTCAGGGAGAGGTTCTCTGCTGGGGAGATCAGCTTGGCATATGTGCCCACATAGGAGAACATTGTAGACCTTTCCACAAAGGCCCTGCCTAGGGAGAAGTTTGAAGCTTTCCGCAAAGCTTTGGGCTTACTTGATTTTGTGGAGTAATTTCCACATAGGTTGGCACTTCCTTATACATGAGTGCCAGCTACTTGTTCACCGCATCACTCCCAGGGGGGATTTGTTGATATATATAGGTAGTGATGTGTGTGAACACTCTAGGACTGCCGGGGCACTTTTTTCCCTCTTTAGGAGGTTTTTTCCCCCGGCTTGTATATACGCCTATTGACCTAATGGGCTACTTATCTTTGTACATTCTCTAGTAATACATTCAGTATTGTGTGTTGTGCTCCAAGTTTCTTCTTCTTCCTTGTGCTCTTTGCGTGCTTCTGCAGACATCTATCTCCAACAGCCATTTGGCCTTTCACATGGACACTAATGGTAACATCAATTAGCTCCAAAGATGTGTATGACATTTTGCTTCCTCTTTTTACAAGTGGGCACTCTAGTGCTGGTCCAAATGAGGCAATTTCTCAACCTTTGTAGGTTAATGTAGATCATTCTATTTCTGATGCATATTTACATGATGCACTTGTTGATGAGAGGTCTAATATAGAGGAGGCAAAAATTATGCATAAATGGCTAGTGCACAATTTGCGAGATAGGAAATTAGATTCACCTCTATCATATCTTACTCATTCATGCTCTCATAATTCTTCTTTTGCATCAGATTGCTATGCTATGGCTGCCTCTACTCTTTGTGATGAGAATGAGCTTGTTTTGTTTGATGAAGCAAAAAATTTAGAAAATTGGATTGCTTCTATGCAATAAGCATATGATGCTATTATGAAAAATGGTACTTGGTTTTTATGTGATTTGCCTCCTAGCAAGAAGGTCATTGGCATGAAACTGGTATACAAGCTGAAGCATAAGCTTGATGGAATATTTGACATGTACAAGGCTAGGCTTGTTGCAAAAGGTTATGCTCAAGAAAGAGGCATTGATTGTGATGAGACCTTTGCTTCTACATGTCGAATGACTAGTGTTTGTAGCATCTATGCACTTGCAACTCATCATAGTTGGAATACATTAGTTGGACATTAAAACTACATTTTCGAGTGGTGACTTGCATGAAGAAGTGTATGTTTCTAGCCCTATGTTTTTAACCCTATGTTTTTGTGCAGAAAGGGCATGAAAACAAAGTGTGTAGATTGAGAATCGATCCTAAGATTAGAGAGAGACAAAGGTAGCATGACATCTCTCATTGAGCACCTTAAGTCTCAAATCTCATTTGAGACACATATCACTTCTTTCCTAGCTAGGAAGGAAAGAGAAACTCCTACTCTTCCTCTAGAGATGACTAGGAAAGATCCTTCTTTTCCTAGTAATCACAAAGGAGAGATGACCAAGATAGAAACAAGGATGCAATCTACACTTTCTGCAAAAGTGGAATCAACTCAAGGGAACCCCACCTGAGGGCACTGTCACTCTAGCAAAATGGAAAGTAGCAACATGAGGAGCTTCACCTCGTAATTGCCAATCCGTGGAGAGGTTAGGATGATATGAAGATCAAGAGCAAATGATGTGTATGAAGAACAAGGTGAGAAATGCAAGAGCATACACACACATACATACACACACACACAAGGAATGTAGCAATGGAGATCAATGGAAGGCAAGAAAAGAACTCATCATATTCATCATAATCTAGTTACAATAGCTCGCCTAGCTCTAGCTCATCGATTCACTCATAAACTAACAACAACCTCAAAATGAGCTCTCTAGCTCTATTTATAGTTTTTTGCCTAGTTTTGATCGGTTTCACATCTAGTGACTGGCATAGTTAAAAAATAGATTCTACCTTTAATTTGAACTATCTAACGATTTCCAAAAATTACAAAAATTGGTTTCAAGAAAACTAGAGGGTTTGTTAGGGGCTTAGATAAAGCCATCAAGAGAGAGATAAGAAGAAATGCACCAAAGAGGTTTTTAGAGGCGATCAAGTATGCCCAAATTGACGAGGACCATAACCGTCCTCAATACACTCCTATGGAGATGGATCAGCCCCTCAAACATCTTAGTACAACTAAGTATGAATGAAATGCAAAAAACTTGGAGGAGTACTTACCGATAGTAGTGTTTGCATATAATAGTGCCAAGCACTCTTCCACTTCGCATAGTCCATTTATGCTTATGTATGGGTTTTAGGCCAAGAGCTCCTTATGCAGTAGGATTGCAGAATGAGAAAGTTCAAGCTGCAAAGGACTTCTTGGAAGAGATGAATGATATGCTTAGGCTTGCTAAGGACAATATTAGGAGATCTCAGGATAGAGCTAGAGCCTATGCTGACCCTCAAAGGAGAGACACCAACTTTGAGGTAGGAGAGCAAGCCTATCTTAGAGTTCCATCTAGATCTGAAACCATGAAGATGGGACCTTGTCCAAAATTATCTCCTAGGTAATGTGGACCTTTCCAAATACTTAAGAGAATAGGAAAGATGGCTTACTAGCTCCAACTTCTAGAGAAAAGTCAAATCCATCTAGTTTTTTATGCTAGCTCGCTTAAGAAAAGGTTGGTTGAATTTGACAACCTCATTCTAGATAATGAGGTAGTAGAGCCTATTTCTTTTCAATCCATTCCACATGAGCCTGAGAGCAAACTACACACTCAAGAGAAACAGATGAGAAGTCACTTATACAAAGAGTTCTAGTAAAGTGGAAAGGTAGTTCAGAAGATAGTGCTACATGGGAGTGGGTTAGCACCCTTTAGAGACAGTTTCCCAATTTTAGATTACCTTCTCAAGAGACTTCTTAAGGGGAAGGATATGGGGAAACAACATGGAGATATGACGATGTATTGTCATACATGGGGATATAGTGGGAGTACTACTCTATTGATTCTCTCTTCAAATAGAACCTTCCAATACCATTTTTGAGGACAAAATGGAATTGAGGGGAAGGAAACATTATTTGAATAACTCTTAAGAGAGAGGTATGAACTACCTTTAATCTCTCATTAGATGGGCTCACAAATCAGTGCCATGTGGCAATCATGTGTGTAGCCATTTGGGAGTATTCATGAGGAAGCAAGAGGGAATCAAGGAGATGGTACGTGGTTGGGCAAAGAAGCATCATCTTCGTGTTCTGGTTCTTCATCAATGGGTTGGGCCTGGGGAACCGAGTCTGACAGAGCTCAAAAATAGGAGCAATCATGGAGATATGACAATGGTGATGGGAAATTCCAAAGATCTTAGGGCCTCATAAAACCTTTGATATGTCTTAATGGGTAGGAGTCATTTGAAAAACTTTATTCGTTCTATGGTTCCTATTGCAACTCTTATAGAGAAACTTTATTGGGATGGCAGAGATGCTAAGGCACATGCATTGGTAGCCTTTTCTATCAAATGTGCCATTATCCCTCATATTCACTCTTGCAAAACAACAAAGGATGCTTGGGATACACTTACCACTTAAACTAGGCAAGAAATTAGGCTTGTGTTGCTCAGCTCAGAAAATAGTTGGAGAGTGAGCATATGAATGAAGTATATTTTATGGACATTCTTTTTTATAAAGATCAAAGATTTAAAGGAGCAGTTGATTTTCACTGATGAAGTCTTGCCAAACAATTCACTATGCACACTGTTCTCAATGGTCTTCCATATTCATATCAGAGTTTTGCTTCTACTCTTCAATCGATGATGAAAGGTAGTCCAAATGCCTTAACATTTGAGGAGTTATTCTTTGTTTTGTTGCAAGAATATTAGTCCAAGCACAATAGGTCCATCATGCATGTAGTAGATCAAGCTCTGTTAGCTAGTCCAAAGGGCAAATGTAAATGGATCTCATCTACTAATAAGTAGAAATCTACTAATTCTACACACTCAAAAAAAGAAGAAAAAGACAAGAAATAAGAAAAGCACAAATTGTTTTGCAAATATCGTAAAGGAAATGATCATGTCATAAAGAGTTGTCAAAAACTAGCTGCAAAAGAGGCAAAGAAAAAAGAGGCTCAAGTGGTTGTTGTAGAGACCTCTATACCCAAAATAGAGTGTGCTTATCTTATGGCAATGAAGGATGGAATTTGGGTGTTGGTCAGTCCTTTTCCACTGCCATCTTCATTGACAATTTGAGCACATTGGCGGTTGCGAGGAACCCTATGTTCCATGCTCCCACAAAGTACATTGAGGTGCATTATCTTTATGGCAGGGAGAGATTCTCTACTTGAGAGATCAGTTTGGCATATGTTCCCACACAGGATAAGATTGCATATATTTTCACAAAGGCTCTACCTTGGGAGAATTTTTAAGCTTTTTGCAAAGCTTTGGGCTTACTTCCTTTTGCGGATTGATCTCTTTTCACATAGCTTGTCACTTCCTGTACAAGGGTGTGAGTTCCTTGTTTAGTGCATCACTCCTAAGGGGGGGTTTGTTGATAGATTTTGGTAGTGATGTGTGTGAATACACTTAGGACAATTGGGGCACTTTTTTCCCTCTTTAGGAGGTTTTTTTTCGTGGCTTGTATATACATCTATAACCCTGATGGGGCACTGATCGTTGTACATTCACTTGATAATACGTTGAGTATTGTGTGTTGTGCTCCAACTTTCTTCTTCTTCTTCCTTGTGTTGTTTGTGTGCTTCTACATACCTCAAACTCCAATAGTAACTATGCTAGTACTTCAATAAAATAAACAAAATTGAATTTTATTATATATGGTTCAAGTGAAAGAATAAATTCAGATTTTACATGGTGCATAGTGCTTCTGGCAACCATATGAGTTACAATAAAGATGCTTTATTTAATTCAGATTTTACATGGTGCATAGTGGTTATGGAAACCATATGAGTTACAATAAAGATGCTTTATTTAATTTCACAGAGCTTTGGGCTTACTTCCTTTTGTGGATTGATCTCTTTCCACATAACTTGGCACTTCCTTATACATGAGTGCCAACTCCTTGTTCACTATATCACTCCCTTGAGGGATTTGTTGATATATTTTTGTCGTGATGTGTGTGAACACACTTAGAACTGCTTGAGCACTTTCATAGGTTTTTTCCCCTGGATTTGTACAGTCACTTGGTAATTCATTCAGTATTGTGTTGTGATACAAGTTTTTTCTTTGTCCTTGTGCTGATTGCATGCTTTGGCATACCTCAAAATCCAACACACATCCTCAATAGAAGAAAATCTTGATGAAGTAACTTTATGTCTAGGTTTGAATTTTTCATCATATACCATCTCAGACAGCAACAATCTCAGTAACATGCATTGCCAAGAAGATCTTACCTTGCACCAAAGAAAGGCAAAGAGGTTTTTGACTAACAAGAGAGTGTATTACTTAAGCCTTAACATATCCAATCAACATCTATCTCTTCAAGGCATCAAGAAGATTCAACCTTGCTCCATTTTTTTTATGAGACTATACCACATGAGGAATTCTTTTGTAATGTCAAGCAAAAAATTGAAGAAGAGAAATTTCAAGAAGTAAATGAGTTCCAATAAAATTGTGGGTTACTATTCGTTAAGAACCTATTGTATGTCCATCTAGGAAGCCCAAGATCCAAGTACTTCAGCAAGGTCTTGATAACCTTGCAACATGAAATTTTGGAGTAAATGAAACAATAGAACTCATATCAAGGGATTTTTGGTGCCCTCAATTTTGGAAGGAAGTCAAAGAGATTATCTAAATATGTGGAGCTTGCAATAGATCTAAGGTATTGCATCATAAATCTCATGACCTTTTGCAACATTTACCTATTCTAGAAAGGTCATCATCTTCACTATCTATGGGTTTGATCATAGATCTACCAAGGTCAGATAAGTATGATGCCCATTCTTGTTATGGTGGATAGATTCACAAGGATGGCACACCATTCCAACTATCGAGGCAATCACATGTGAAGCCACTACTAAGCTTTTCCTCATTTATGTCTTTAGGCTCCATGGATTGCCTAATGATATTGTCAAGCTAGAAACTATGTGGTAAAGCCTGACTCTTGACCATGCACCTCGCCATCTCCATGAGTGACCTGTTCTTTTGTTCAGCAACTCCATTCTGTTGAAGTGTATACGGCACTGTACACTGGTGTTTTATCCCACGTTCAACCAGAAATGCATTAAAATCAGAAGACATATATTCCCCCCCTCGATCAGAATGGAGGGTGCCCATTTTACATGCTGACAGATTTTCAGCCAAAACCAAAAACTGTTTAAAGCACATGAACACTTCGGACTTTTCTTTGAGTGGATATACCCATGCATCCCTGGAAAAATCATCAATGAAAGTCATGAAGTAAAGGTAATTTCCAAAAGAGGGTGTCTACATAGGACCATAGACATCACTATGTACAAGCTGCAATTTTTATGTAGCCCAAACTACACCATCTTTTGGAAAGGAGGAACGTTGCATTTTGCCCAAAATATAGCCTTCACAAACATGTTTTCTAGGTGCCTCAAGTTTGGGCAAAGAGGACACCATTTCAGATTTTTGTGTTGATATATTTAGGTAGTGATGTGTGTGAACACTCTAGGACCGCCGGGGCACTTTTTTCCCTCTTTAGGAGGTTTTTTTCCCCCGGCTTGTATATACGCCTATTGCCCTAATGGGCTACTTATCTTTGTACATTCTCTAGTAATACATTCAGTCTTGTGTGTTGTGCTCCAAGCTTCTTCTTCTTCTTTGCGCTGTTCGCATGCTTCCGCAGACGTCTATCTCCAACAATTGGTATCAGAGCAGGTCGTCGCTTCTTCTAGGGCGCCGTCGACACTCCTCCGTCTGCAGTCTCAGATTCGCACGAAATTTGGTGAGCATACTCAGAGTGTTTCCGAGATCAAAACAGCTTCGTTGTGTGGTGCCAAAATTGCGATCTGAGCTCGTTTCGGCCTCCGAACGCACTATCACAGCGCTTGTGCAGGCTATTTTGTCCTTTTGTGCCAAAGGTATATACCAGTTTCTGTTCGCCAGTTTAAGCGTCTCGAAGTCTGCTACAGGTCTAGTAGAACTCGTCTGGGCAGTTCTGTTCAACTTTTTGAGATACATTCAATTTTCTGCATCAAGGTATTTTAGTCACCGGCCATGGATGAAAGCAGTGATGTATTCCGTATGTTGGCTGTTGAGGATAAGTTGGATGGTACCAACTACCCATTATGGGCTTATATGATGCGACATGTACTGGTTGCAAAAGGATTGTGGAATATTGTGTAGGGTGTTGAAAGACGTCCTGTTACACCTGTAACGACAGGTACTGCAAATACAGGTGTTGGAGCTTATGAAGATGGTGTCGAAGATGATATTCCGTAGATTCCTGTTCGTGCTGCTGTTTCTGTTGCACCTACTGCAGAGCAGATTCGTTGGGATGGCAGAGATGCCCAGGCACATGCATTGATAGCTTTGTCTGTCAAACGTGCCATTATTCCTCACATTCGCTCTTGCAGAACAGCAAAGGATGCTTGGGATACACTTACCACTTTGTACCAGGCTAGGAATGAGGCTCGTGTTGCTTACCTCCGAAAACAGTTGGAGAGTGAGCACATGAATGAAGGTGATTCTATGGACAGTTTTCTTACAAAGATCAAAGACCTGAAGGAACAATTGATTTCTGCTGATGAGGTTATACCAGATAGCTCACTTGTGCAGACCGTTCTGAATGGTCTTCCTGATTCATATTAGAGTTTTGCCTCTACTCTTCGGTTGATGATGAAAGGCAATCCAAATGCCTTGTTATTTGAGGAATTAGTCTCTGTTCTGTTGCAGGAAGATCACTCCAGGCAGAACAGGTCCATTATGCGTGTTGCAGATCAAGCTTTCCTGGCTAGTCAGAAGGGCAAAGGAAAATGGAGCTCTTCTACTAGTAAGCAGAAATCTGCAAATGCTGCACAATCGAAGAACCAGGATAAAGATGAGAAGAAATCAGAAAAGCAGAAATTGTTCTGCAAGTACTGTAAAGGAAATGATCATATTATAAAGAACTGTCCAAAATTGGCTGCTAAAGAGGCAAAGAAGAAAGAGGCTGGAATGGTTGTTGCAGAGGCCTCTACACCAAAAACAGAGTCTGCAAATCTTGTGCAGGAAGAAGAATGGGCGTTTACTACTGTCTGCAGTTTTGACCCATCTTCTCATGATCAGTGCATGTCTGGAGTAGACTCAGATGTTTGGTACTTTGACAGTGGGGCGACCAAACATATTACCTCGCAGCGTAGTTTCTTCTCTTCACTCGAGCCTGCCCCTACAGGGAATACTGTCACATGTGCCAATAACTCCTCTTATCCTGTTATGGGAGTTGGTAAGATCATTCTGACTACTGCTGATGGTAGTTCTTTCACTTTGTCAGATGCTTTATTTGTGCCAGGGATCAAAAAGAACCTATTATCAGTTTCTGCATTAGCCAAGATTGGCTTGGTTGTGAAATTTGTTGATGACAGGTGTACAGTCCATGATCTCTCAAATGGCGATGTGATTATTGCTTCTGGCATTTTATGTCATGGGTTGTATAAGCTCATAGACTATGAAAGATCTGTGAATGATTCGGCATGTGCAGTTCATGATTCTCAGGCTATGTCAGATGCAAAGCTTTGGCATGCACGCTTTGGTCATCTGAATTTTGCTAGTTTGTTACGCCTGCAGAAATCTGAAATGGTTTCCTCTTTGCCCAAACTTGAGGCACCTGGAAAACATGTTTGTGAAGGCTGTATTTTGGGCAAAATGCAACGTTCTTCCTTTCCAAAAGATGGTTCAGTTCGGGCTACGCAGAAATTGCAGCTTGTACATAGTGATGTCTGTGGTCCTATGCAGACACCCTCTTTTGGAAATTACCTTTACTTTGTGACTTTCATTGATGATTTTTCCAGGCATGCATGGGTATATCCACTCAAAGCAAAGTCCGAAGTGTTCATGTGCTTCAAACAGTTTTTGGTTTTGGCTGAAAATCTGTCAACATGTAAAATGGGCACCCTCCGTTCTGATCGAGGGGGGGAATATATGTCTTCAGATTTTAATGCATTTTTGGTTGAACGTGGGATAAAACACCAGTGTACAGTGCCGTATACGCCTCAACAGAATGGAGTTGCTGAACGAAAGAACAGGTCACTCATGGAGATGGCGAGGTGCATGGTCAAAAGTCAGGCTTTACCACATAGTTTCTGGCTTGAGGCTGTCATGTGTGCAGCATATGTACTGAACAAGTGTCCCACTAAAGCGTTGCAGTCTATCACTCCATATGAGGCTTGGCATGACCGCAAGCCATCTGTTGCTCATCTGCGTGTTTTTGGTTGTTTGACATATGCATTAGTGCCTGAACAACATCGCAGAAAATTGGATGATAAGGCAGTAAAATGTATTTTTGTTGGGTACAGTTCTGAAAGTAAAGGCTATCGTCTGTATCATCCACAGACTAAATACATTCTGGTTAGCCGTGATGTTGTCTTTGTGGAAGATGCTATTCAGCCATTGCACTAAGGAGACATCTGTTAGCTCCAAAGACATGTATGATACTTTGATGCCTCTTTTTACAGGTGGACAGGCTAGTGCTGGTCCGAATGAGGCAACTTCTCAGCCTTTGCAGGTTTCATATGATGATGCAGATCATTCCATTTCTGATGCAGATTTACATGATGCACTTGTTGATGAGAGAGCTGATATTGAGCAGACAAAAACTATGCCAAAATGGCTGGTGCATACTTTGCGTGATAGCAAATTAGATGCACCTTTGTCATATTGTACTCGTTCAGGCTCTCATAGTGCCTCCTTTGCATCAGATTGCTATGCTATGGCTGCATCTAGTCTCTGTGATGAGAATGAGCTTGTTTCTTTTGATGAAGCACAAAATTCAGAAAATTGGATGGCTGCTATGCAATCTGAATATGATGCTATAATGAAGAATGGTACATGGTCTTTATGTGACTTGCCTCCTGGCAAGAAGGCCATTGGCACTAAGTGGGTATACAAGCTAAAGCGTAAACCTGATGGTACAGTTGACAGGTATAAGGCTAGGCTTGTTGCAAAGGGTTATGCACAGGAAAGAGGCATTGATTTTGATGAGACCTTTGCACCTACATGCCGTATGACTACTGTTCGGAGCATTTGTGCACTTGCAACCCATCATGGTTGGAATGTACATCAGTTGGACATTAAAACAGCATTTCTGAATGGTGACTTGCATGAAAAAGTGTATGTTTTTCAGCCCCGTGGCTGTGTGCAGAAAGGGCATGAAAACCAGGTTTGCAAGTTAAAGAAGGCATTATATGGTTTAAAGCAAGCACCACGTGCTTGGTATGAGAAGATACATGCCTATCTGATTGCACATGGTTTTGAGAACAATCCAACTGAAAGCACCTTGTATGTTAAACGTGCTAATGATGTGCTTCTGATCATTGTTGTCTATGTTGATGACATGCTGCTCACTAGTCCTATTTAGACACATATTGCTGATTTTAAGGCTGATTTGCATGCCTCATTTGAGATGTCTGATTTGGGGCATTTGCATCACTATTTGGGCATTCAGTTTATGCACGTTGATGGTGGAATGGCTTTGTGTCAAACAAAATATATTGGCACATTATTGCAGCGTTTTGGCCTTGAAGACTGTAAGCCTATTGCCACTCCTATGGAGACAGGTTTATGATTGAGTCTTCATGATGCTGGAGATGCATTGATGCTGTTCTCTATCAGCAGGCTGTTGGATGCTTGATTTACTTATGCATTACTCGGCCAGATATTCAGTTTGCTGTCTCACAGATGAGCAGGTTTATGCATTGCCCAGGAGTCACGCATTGGAAAGCGGTTAAGCGCATCTTTCGCTACTTGAGTGGTACTCGGCTACTTGGGTTGTTTTATCCCAAGGGGGGATCACTACCGCCAGATTTGCATGGTTTTTCTGACTCAGATTGGGCTGGTTTCTATGACAGTCGTGTGTCCACCAGTGGTTTTTGCTTCATGCTTGGTAGCTCATGTATATCTTGGTTGAGCAAGAAGGAGCCTACTGTGGCCACTTCCAGTTGTGAGGCTGAGTATAGGGCAGCTTTCACAGCGACTGTTGAGTGTGTGTGGCTCAGACGCCTTATGGCTGATTTGGGTGTTGGCCAGTCTTCTGCCACCACCATCTTCACTGACAGCCAGAGCGCATTGGCAGTTGCGAGGAACCCTGTGTTCCATGCTCGCACTAAGCACATTGAGGTGCATTATCACTATGTCAGGGAGAGGTTCTCTGCTGGGGAGATAAGCTTGGCATATGTGCCCACGCAGGAGAACATTGCAAACCTTTTCACGAAGGCTCTGCCTAGGGAGAAGTTTGAAGCTTTCCGCAAAGCTTTGGGCTTACTTCCTTTTGTGGAGTGATTTCCACATAGCTTGGCACTTCCTTATACATGAGTGCCAGCTCCTTGTTCACCACATCACTCCCAAGGGGGATTTGTTGATATATTTAGGTAGTGATGTGTGTGAACACTCTAGGACCGCCGGGGCACTTTTTTCCCTCTTTAGGAGGTTTTTTTCCCCCGGCTTGTATATACGCCTATTGCCCTAATGGGCTACTTATCTTTGTACATTCTCTAGTAATACATTCAGTCTTATGTGTTGTGCTCCAAGCTTCTTCTTCTTCCTTGCGCTGTTCGCGTGCTTCTGCAGACGTCTATCTCCAACATTTTGTAGGCGTAGCAAACTAGCAAAATTCAGATGACCAAAGCGTGCATGCCAAAGCTTTGCATCTGACATAGCCTGAGAATCATTTACTGCACATGCCTAATCATTTACAGATCTTTCATAGTCTATGATCTTATACAACCCACGACATAAAATGCCAGAAGCAATAATCGCATCACCATTTGACAGATCATGAACTGTACACCTGTCATCAACAAATTTCACAACCAAGCCAATCTTGGCTAATGCAGAAATAGATAACAGGTTCTTGTTGATCCCTGGCACAAATAGAGCATCTGACAAAGTGAAAGAACTACCATCAAGAGTAGTCAAAATGATATTACCAACTCCCATAACAGGATAAGAGGAGTTGTTGGCGCATGTAACAGTATTCCCTGTAGGGGCAGGCTCGAGTGAAGAGAAGAAGCTGCACTGTGAGGTAATATGTTTGGTCGCCCCACTCTCAAAATACCAAACATCTGAGTCTACTACAGACATGCACTGCTCATGAGAAGATGGGTCAAAACTGCAGACAGTAGTAAACACCCATTCTTCTTCTTGCACAAGATTAGGAGACTCTGTTTTTGGTGTAGAGGCCTTTGCAACAACCATTCCAGCCTCTTTCTTCTTTGCCTCTTTAGCAGCCAATTTTTGACAGTTCTTTATGATATGATCATTCCCTTTACAATACTTACAAAACAATGTCTACTTTTCTGATTTCTTCTGATCTTTATCTTCCTTCTTCGAATATGCAAAACTAGCAGATTTCTGCTTACTAGTTGAAGAGCTTCATTTTCCTTTGCCCTTCTGACTAGCCAGGAAAGCTTGATCTGCAACTCGCATAATGGACCTATTTTGCCTGGAGTGGTCTTCCTGCAACAGAACAGAGACTAACTCCTGAAATGATAAAGCATTTGGATTGCCTTTCATCATCAACCGAAGAGTAGAAGCAAAACTCTGATATGAATCAGGAAGACCATTAAGAACAATCTGCAAAAGTGAGCTATTTGGTATAACCTCATTAGCAAAAATCAACTGTTCCTTCAAGTCTTTGATCTTCGTTAGGAAACTGTCCATAGAATCACCTTCATTCATGTGCTCACTCTCCAACTGTTTTCGGAGGTAAGCAACATGAGGCTCATTCCTAGCTTGGTACAATGTGGTAAGTGTATCCCAAGCATCCTTGGCTGTTTTGCAAGAGCGAATGTGAGGAATAATGGCACGTTTGACAGACAAAGCTATCAATGCATGTGCCTGGGCATCTCTGCCATCCCAACAAATTTGCTCTGTAGTAGGTGCAACAGAAATAGCAGCACGAATAGGAATCTGCGGAATATCATCTTCGACACCATCTTCATCAGCTCCAGCACCTGTATTTGCAGTACCTGTAGTCAGAGGTGTAACATGACATCTTTCAACACCCTACACAATGTTCCACAATCCTTTTGCAACCAATACATGTCGCATCATATAAGCCCATAATGGGTAATTAGTACCATCCAACTTATCTTCAACAGCCAGCATATGAAATACATCACTGCTTTCAGCCATGGCCGGTGGCTAAAATACCTTGATGCAGAAAATTGACTGTATCTCAAAAAGTTAAACAGAACTGCCAAGACGAATTCTGCTAGACTTGTAGCAGACTTTGAGACGCTTATATTGGCGAACAGAAACTGGTATATAGCTTTAGCACAAAAAGATGAAATAGCCTGCACAAGCGCTACGATAGTGCTTTCGGAGGCCGAAATGAGCTCAGATCGTGATTTTGGCACCACAGCGCGAAGCTGGTTTGATCTCAAAAACACACTGAGTATGCTCACCAAAATTCATGCGATTTTGAGACTTCAAACGGAGGAGTGTCGACGGTGCGCTAGATGAAGTGACGACCTGCTTTGATACCAATTGTTGGAGATAGACATCTGCGGAAGCACGCGAAAAACACAAGGAAGAAGAAGAAGCTTGGAGCACAACACACAATACTGAATGTATTACTAGAGAATGTACAAAGATAAGTAGCCCATTAGGGCAATAGGCATATATACAAGCCGGGGGAAAAAACCTCCTAAAGAGGGAAAAAAGTGCCCCGGCGGTCCTAGAGTGTTCACACACATCACTACCTAAATATATCAACAATGGCCACCAGACACTTCTTTTTATATATTCTTTAATAAAACATATAGTGGCCTGGCCAGCCACATATTGTAAGTTCGACTGCATTTGTAAGATCTAAAAGTTTGTGTTCGTGCTCCCTGTGTACGATGTTTTTCTTTGTATTCTGCAACCTCTGTGCGTAGTACCATGTGCAGCCCTAGAAGCTTAGTTTTCTATTATGAGGAAATCATCATGGATCTCTCGAGAAGGAGAGTGCACTGTGGTGCATCTCCAATGAAATACTTCACTGATATCAAAGCAGTTCGACACAAAAGCTTTGTTTCTTTTGTGTGAACAAGTGAGCAACCCCCCCCCCCCCCCTTTAGCTTTCTCCAAGGCTTATGAGGCGGCAACCAAGTCATACACCTTGGCATACCTTGTCATCCAAGTCACCAAAGTCACCCTTGTCTGTAGGCGAGGCAAGACCTCAACGATCAAGGAAGATAGAGGTTCCCGATACTTCTCGGGAGATCACACATCTCAGTACTATTCTGCCCAGAGCTCTCTTAACCGTGGCAATCTCTTGCCACTAAGCCACACTCTTGTGGTGTTTGAGAAGGGGAAAGACTAAGGTTAACATTACCTTGAACATGTTTTGGTCCCTCAAAGTTTCATTTATTGCTTTCAAAGCTTGTTTTTGGGGGTGTCTTTGGGATCCATTTTGGAGTACATTCACACATATTCCTCTTCATACAGGTCCAAGAAAATCAAGAAGAGTATTCTTTGTACTTATCTGATAATAAATATCAACCTTTGGGGCTGTGTTTTCAGCCACACACATAAAACTATAGGTTTCTCTAAAGGTTTTCAGTTTTGGTGGGAGCAGCCACTACAAATCTATGCAGGTTTTTTGATCATAAAACATCAGAGTTGACAAACACTTGCAGGTGTTGTTGGCTAGTTTTTGGGCTGTGTATTCGGCCTTTTAGTGTCATTTTACTACATATATTAAGCACATACACACCATGTATGCTTCTATGGATACCACTTATGTACGTCCATTGGTCATTGATATAGCGGTTATGTTTTTTGCATAAAGCCTTTTATGTTTGATAAAGAGGGTTGTGGTGAGGTTTTCTTAACTAGGAGACACCCAAATGTTGGGATCTTTTTGGTGATGTAGGTGGAAGACATACCCAGCCTCGCCATAGGAGATGTATGATAGTCATTCATAGGTGCTCGATAAGCCTAGTTGGCTTCTATCGGGTAACTGATTATATGCAGTGGAGTCAGTGATTCACCATGTAGATAAACATGTCAGTACTTGTAGTTTTATGATATTTTGAAGTTGTTCATACGCTCATTTTGTAGAGGATACTCTAGCAAAATATTTCCATTTGGTTTTGTCAACTATACAGTGGTTGATTTACTCCTTAGTACATGTATTCATTGGTGTTTGGACTCTTCTAGCTCCATTATCATCCTATTCGGTTCTCTACCATCATGGCATTAGAGGTCTCACGCACATCTGGTGGACTAGGGTCTAGTGCTAGTATTCCAAGGAGGATCTATAACTTGTAGGGCAGAAACTTTGCTCTATGGAAGAATCAGATTATGATGTGCTGATTCAAAGGAGGCAATGGAAGCCAGTAAATGGGATTTCAAAGAAGCTTGTTGACATGGATGAAGATGATTGGGATTAGTAAGATCAAATGGTGAGGTCTACCATTCACTTGCACCTGGTAGATAATGTTTACTTTACAATATTAGACTGTGAAACTGTAGAGGAGCTTTGGAAGAAGTTATGCAATACATATGAAAAAGAAACAACATTAAATAAAGTGTATTTGATGAGAAAATTATTTGACCTTTGCATGAAGGACACAGATAGTGTTGTTGCTCATCTAAATGAGTTTGATGCTATATTCTCCTAGTTAAAGGTTCAAAAAAAGGATATGGATAATGAAATGAAAGTAGTATTGCTGTTATGCATCTTACCATCATCATGGGATACGTTTTGCACAGCTATTAGCAATAGTGCACATGGTGGTAAACTCATCTATGATGACATATGTGGAGCACTCTTGAGTGAGGAGATTAATAGAAAATATATGGTTGGCGCTCAGAGTGGAGATGCATATGATGTTCGTGATTCTTACCAAGGAAAGAATCAGCAACGTGGCAGGAGCAAGAACAAGGAAAAGAATGGTGAATGGAATAAGAGTAGAAGTAAATCAAGGAAGAGGGATATTGAATGCCATTATTGTCATAAGAAAGGACACATGAAGAAAGACTGTTATGCATTAAAGAATGCTAAAGGTAAAGGATAGAATGTTGATGGGCATGTTAAATAGTTACCTGCACCATCTACTTTGAGTGCAAAGATTGAAGAAATTAATGCTATTTCTAATGATGTTGATGTGTTGAAACTTGATAGTACTGTGCCAACTGAGCCTCTTATGGCTGATTCTCTTTCCCACATGTGGCTGCTAGATTCTGGTGCTTCTTTCCATGTGATAACACAAAGATAATGGTTCTCTAATTATGCAGCAAAGTCTCCTGGTACTGTGAGACTTGGTGAATCTTACTAGTGTGACATTGTGGGGATTGGAGATGTGGTTGTGCAGTTCATTGATGGTTCAAAATTTACTATGCATAATGTACACCATGTACCTTAGTTATCATGCATTTTGATGTGAGTTGGTCAACTTGATGACCTTGATTACAAGGTGGCCTTCTATGCTCAGTCCTTTCGTATATCAAAGAGCAATATGGTTATCGCAAAAGGAAGCAAAGTTGGCTCACTTTATCCCTTATTTGTATCACTGAAAGAACACTTGTTAGCTGTTACTAAACACCCTATGGCTTGTATTTGGCATGGTTGTTTGGGTCATATATCTTGTAGCAGAATGGAAAATCTTTCTCGTTCTCGCTATTTACTCGTGTTATATTTCTTTGAGTTTTCATTTTGTGAGCATTGTCAATATAGAAATCAAACCATAAATGTGCATAGAATGCACATTGACTCTTCAATTTAGCCTTTAAATCTCAATCATACATATGTGTGTGGTCCTATGCCCACTGGATCCTTAGGTGGTTCTCTTTACTTTGTCACTTTCATAGATGATGCCACTAGAAAAGTCTGGGTATATCCTATCAAATCAAAGGATGAGGTATTTCCTACTTTCAGAAAATGGCTTGCTTCAGTTGAGACTAAAAAAGGAACTAAGATTAAGGCTTTACGTTCAGGTAATGGGGGTGAGTATACCTCACATGAATTCAATCTTTTTTGTCAGTCTAGAGGGATTCGTTAAGAGTTTACAGTTCCTTATACCCGAGTATAGAATGGTGTAGCTGAAAGGATGAATATAACTATTCAAGATAGAGTACTTTCTATGTTCCATCAAGCAAACCTCTCACAAGGCTTTTGGGCAGAAGCAGTATTGACTTCAGTTCATGTGATTAACCTTTCACCTAGTACTGCCAAAGGTCTTGAAAATGGCACAAGAGTTATGGACATGGAAGCCACCATATTATGATCATCTTCGATTTTTTAGGTGTGAAGCATATGTTCATATACCCAAGAGTCTTAGACAAAAGTTGGACCATAAGTCAAAGAAATGAATTTTTCTTGGATATGGTCAAGAAGGACAATTTGGATATCGCTTTATTGGATCTTTAAACACAGTGAGTGATCAGAAGTAGTGATGTCATTTGCAATGAATCTAAGATGCATAAACAATCCATTAAGGAGGTTCAAGTCAGAAGAGTGGTGTTTGAGGATACTAGTCCTCCAATTAGCATGCATAAACATGCTGCACATAGGGACATTCAAGAGAATGTCTGATTAGATCAGCCTGCACATGTTCTTGTTTAGCAACCATTGAGATGCTCTACACGTGTCTCACATCCACCTGATAGATATGTTATGGGTTTGTTATGCTAATAGATGCCAGTGAGCCTTCTTGCTACAAAGAGGCTATGTAGATAGAGGATCATGTCAAGTGGGAGCATGCCATGAAGAGTGAGTTGGATTCTATTCACAAGAATGGTACTTTGGATTTGGTGCCTTTGCCAAACGGCAAGAAAGCTTTACCATGTAAATGGGTATATAAACTAAAATTCACATCACATAGTGCTTCTCCAAAGTATAAAGCACGACTTTTTGCAAAGAGTTTTAAGCAACAAGATGGTGTTGATTTTGAGGAAATCTTCTCTCTAGTGGTCAAGATGACTACCCTGTGCATGTTGCTTGGATTTGTTGCAATGGAGGACTTAGAGCTAGTCCAAATGGATGTGAAAACTTCTTTCTTGCATGGAGATCTTACAAATGAGATCTATATGGAACAACTAGAGTGTTATGTAGTTCCTGTCAAGGAAAGTCTAGTTTGTAAGCTCAAGAAGAGCTTGTATGGACTTAAACAGTCCCCTAGAAAATGGTACCAAATGTTTGATGCTTTTATGAAGTCCCAAGGCTATTCTCAAAGCAATGAGGATCATTGTCTCTACACAACGAGATGCTTAGATGGCAGCTTGGTATGCTTGATACTTTAAATCGATGATATGTTCATTGCTGGGAAGTCCTCTTATGACTTGTCAATTCTCAAAAGGAAGTTGAGTCACACCTTTGATATGAAGGATTTGGGGGATGCCAAACATATTCTTGGCATGTGCACTCGTGATAGGAGTACCAGATGCATATACTTGTCTCAAAGTGAGTACATATCCAAAGTACTTCATAGGTTCAATATGTAGGGTGGAAAGGCATTGAGTACATCTTTACCCACATATGTGAAATTAAGCAAGGATGATTTCCCCAAATCAGATGAGGAGAAGGAATTCATGACCAAAATTCCCTATCAGTCTGTTGTTGGTAGTATGCTATGGTAGCTACGAGACCTGACATTGCATTTGCAGTGGGAGTTGTGAGCAGATATATGTCTAATCTTGGCAAGAAACATTGGGAAGAAGTCAAGATGATTTTAAGATATATGAGTGGCACTAAGGACAATTATCTATGCTTAGGTAGTGGGAAAGTATCCATGATTGGTTACAAAGATTCTGACTATGCTGGTTGTGTAGACAATCGTAAGTCTACATGGAAGGACCAAATTGCATGATGCAATTGTTTGTCCCAATCTGACCTTCCATTATTGATTATTTCTTTCATTTTCGTGACTGTAGGTTCTTTTTCTTCTTTGGGATTAGTGTAGATCAAGCCATAAAGGATAGACTCTGGAACCCATACCTGATTTGATGAATGTTGACTTGCTCTAATGATTTTGAGAATCCAAGTCTAGTTCACAATAATCTGTATCTTGATATGGTTGGGTGTATTGTCTCGAAGTGGTTGTTTGTGGGAGACCCATTTCATCCTGTGATTATGAGAAGAATCCTCAGATGGTGTTATCGGTTTCTTGGCCACCTAGACGTGTGATTGAGACTGTTGCACTACCCGAAGAGATTTGGGTAACTAGTATTGTTTAAACACTTGATAATTGTAATTTTCCACGTATTGTGATCTTTTCCATACTTCTCTCTCTCTCTCTCTCTCTCTCTCTCTCTCTCTCTCTCTCTATATATATATATATATATATATATATATATATATATATATATATATATATATATATATATATATATATATATATATATATATATTGATTGTTGGCAGTACCTAGAGGCATAGAAGACACGGAAGCATGTAAAGACAGAGCAGGGAGCTAGTCGAATCAATTTTTCAAAGATTTATGTTTTATAAATATTCTTCAAAACCTCCAACAGTGATTTTCATCACTATTGTAACATATGTAACATAGAAAACCCCTTTTCTTAATTGATAGCTCCATTTTGTGCTAGCCGAGGAGTCCTCGAGCTTGAGGAGCTTAGGTAGAATGAGATAGCAATTTTGGTTATTTTTAGACACCGTTTACCCTCTCAAATAGCACATAGGACCTATTTTTTAACTATGCCGGTCACTAGATGTGAAACCGGTCCAAACTAGTCTAGAATCTATAGAAAGAGCTACAGAGCTCATTTTTGAGGTTGGTTAGTGTGAGCTTAAAGCTAATTTGAGCTTGTAATTGAGATCTTGAGCAATAGAGTTGATTTCTCACCTTCCATTGTGTCTTGCTTGTCTCTTCGTAGTGTGTGTGTATGTGTGTGTGCATCTCTACGCTTCTCACCTTCACTTTCACTTCATCTCACATTCACGATCTTCATATCACTCCTATCTCTTCCGCGGATTGACATTAAGGAGGTGGAGCTTCTTAACGTGGTTCTCACCATTGTGCTAGAGCAACACCAAATTTGGCGCCGTTGCCGAGGATCGAGTCTAGGACGAATGTGTGATGGTAAGAGTATAGCAAGAAGTGGTGTTGGAAGGTAAAAATTTCAGTTTTTGTTGTTGTTTTTAGTTATTTTTTAGTGTTTTTCACCTCCCCCACACTCCATCTTCATCACCGCATCATCATCTCAAACTCCAAGAAAATCAGAAAAATCACCATATCCACCCATTCTCCTCATTTCCCCTCATTTGTGCATGCGAGAGAGTGAGGGAGAGCTTTTGTGCTTGCATGTGCTATTGTGTTTTTGAGTTTTCTTGCAGGTACAGTGCTCCAGTGCATCAGGAAAGCTGCAAAAAGGTAAGAAGTGTACTCTCTGTCAGAAATTGCCGACTATGTCAGACCATCGCGATGGTCTGCAAAGTTTGGAATTTGAGGTAGGCGACCACACCAGCGTGTAGAGCACACTTGCGCACATAGGAATCCACAAATGCATCTTGAAAATTTGCATTTTGGTGGACCATCACGATTGGCTCAGACCATCGCAATTGTGTCATACCATCGCGATTGGCTCACGCCATCGCGACGGCTCGACCGGACCATCGCGACGGTCCTTGACCATCGCGACGATCTCGTCGACCCCACGCCATCATGATTGGCTCATGCCATCGTGCCGACGCTGCCACATGGCAAGCTAGACCATTGCGACAATACCCTCAGACCATCACGACACCTCAAAAATTGCACCATCGCGATTGGCTCACGCCATCGCGCCCGGACCATCGCGATTGGCTCACGCAATCGCATCTGTGACCATCGCGACAGTTCACTTTGGACCATCGCGATTGTTCACTTTGACCGTTGACTGACGCCATCGCGATTGTTCGCCGATTGAGCCATCGCGATCGTTCATTTTAGACCATCGCGATTGTTCACTTTCACGCCATTGTGACAGTTCGCTCCATCGGACCATCGCGATTGTGCCACGCCATCGCGACGGTTCACTTGGACCATCGCGACGGTCCTAGACCATCGCAACGGTCCCAGACCATCGCGATTATCTCAGACCATCAGGATTGCTCACCTCAAATGCAATTTTTTAGGGTTTCAATTTTTGGCCAATTTTGGGGCTATTTTTTGAAAATTTTTGGATCATTGCACTCATAGGAGACCCCTTAGCTGATAGGGAAGGAAAAACCTATTTGTCAGTTTTTACCCCCTAGGGCCTTAACAGTCATATCTTTTTCATCCAAAGTCCGTTTTTTGAGCTTTATAGCTCGTTAGAAAGCTCTTTACGAGTACTACGCGACCTCAATTGTTTTCTCATAAAGAATACGTTGATTGTTAGATAAGATAATTTGAGGTTGACATAGTTAAGACTAGGAAGCTAGGGGGCAATCATTGAAATTTTGGGCAAAAGGTTAAGGGACTTAAAAGGTGTATATATTCAGGTGCTTGATCATCCATTGTGAATTGGTCTAAACATTAATTTTTGCAGGTCTAGCAAGGTCAAGCAAGGGCAATCAAGGCAAGGCAGTGAAGAACGTAGGGCTTGGGAAGCGCAGCTTCTTGGGCATCAGGGCAACCAACAAAGCTGACTTGAGGTTGGAAGATTACTCAACCCTCTCAGTCAATTCTTAGCTTAAGCTAAACGTTAGCATTGTGGATAGGATTAACGACGATAGGAACGCCTCAAGTTCAAGATATTTAACATTATCAAGTCCAAGACTAAAGTGAACGTGTGTGATACGAAAACTTGAAGGGAAAGAACTTAAGTCTGACGGAACGAGAACTCAAAGTACCACAAAAAGTCGAATTCCTGACGCATACATCTAGACAAGAACTTAAAGGCACTTAAAAAGAACCAATCAATTAAAAACAAGGAACATTAATGATCAGACGAAGTAAATTCATGAACCTTAGATTGGGCAAACATATAGGTAAGTCAGATCGACGAAGCCTTAGATCGTCAAAAGCAAGTGTAGGAACCACTGCACGATCGTGGGCTCAGCAATTGAATAGTAATTACCCCTACGAGAGCTCAGACACGAGTGAATTAGAAATGACATTTAGCATAGAAAGGCCAGAAGGAGGGTCAAACGTAGCATATTTAGAAAAACTTAAAGGACCCTATAGGACTCAACTAGAATTTCTCCGAACCAACCGCTTAGGTGCTCGCATCTATGAGGATGGTTTGCGAAGACAAGTGGTGCAAATGCACAATCCTGATCAACCCATTGGATTGGAATGTCCAGTGGTGAAATTCGAGAGAACGCGTACATAGAAAAGGAAGGAACGATGTATATCTTAAGTACGCAGCCAAACAATACGAATGAGTTTGGCATAATTCAGTTAGAGATGGAAGCGAGATCCCAAGGAAAGGAACCATTAGAAGAACCAAGAACACCTAGAGGGAAATTCGTACTGACACGAGTACTAGTTCCAAATTGGACCCCTCAGGATAATAGAAGCATAGAGTTGTTTCTAAATAAAGAAACTGATGAAGCATTTTGGAGATACAAAACAGAACAACCTAGTGAGGTAGGCTCCATTGTAATCTATGAGTTCAAGGACCCGGATACACCTAGAAAGGTTGTATACCTGGATGAGACTTCAAGAGTCTTTGTTGTACCTGACCACGCTGGAAACACGTACACATGGAGAGGAGAGTTAGTATTCCCTCCATCTAGAACAAACGTAAATGCAAGCCAACAAGGGGCAGGAACATCCTCCACCCATGCTAATCAAAGAGAGAAAAATAAAGAGAGACCCGAAGTAAGTTTCAATCATCCCATAGGGAGAGATAGAACCACCATAGACATGGATAGAGTGGAAAGACAAAGAATATCAGGTGGTAGAGATGATTTTCCTCTACCTAGACCACGTGAACACGCAAGAATTCTGAGACCCACTCAGTTAGTAAAATCCATGAAAAATTATTTTGATGGGACAGGAGATCCCTACGACCATGTTGCAGAATTCAAGGAAGTTCTAAGAGCAGAACAAGTAGAAGACATGTTCACGCAATATAATGCATTTGGACTAACGTTAAAGAATACCGCTTTAACTTGGTTCCAACCATTGCAACAGAGGCAATTTAGAGACATCCATCACTTTTTAGAGTCATTCATCACTGAATTCTCTAAAAGTGGGATCAGACATGACACGTCTTTGTTGATTCATAGCTTCAAACAGACCCCTCAGGAAACAGTAAGATTGGCAGGACATAGGTTTAGACAATATGTTGAAAGATGTCTAGTACAAGAGTTTCCTTCACAGGCCAAGCAAGTGTCGTTGTTTTTAGATGGCTTGTTGAGCTCTAAACTACGCTCCTATGTGTACCTAAAAGAACCTAGAACGCTAGAGTAGTGTGTAAGAATCTGTATAGACATTGAGGACAACTTAGGAGATGAGTTGGAACTCTCAAAGGTCTATAAGGACTCAGATTATTCCTCTCTAGCATCCACAAAATTGTCTAGCTCAATAGAGGACCTAGCAGAAAAAGTGGCCCAGAAACTAGGAGTTTCTAGTAAACAAATGCCTAAGTTAACAACTAACTTACGTTGTTACACCTGTGGTGGAAATCATTTGGCAAGTGTGTGTCCAAATGAAACACAACCACAAGCCAATCCTAGTGGCCAAAACTGTACGATCGAGAGAAGATACACAAATCACACAGCTCAAGACTGTCCATATAACAAACAAGCAGTGAGGCAGAACTACCCACAAGCATTCCCGCGGCCAGGTAAGTATCAAGGCCAATACAATGCTTAGCCTTATTACTGTAGGCCTCCACAGAACTACCCATATCAGGCTCAACAGAGACCTCAACCTGTTTTAGCTCAGCAGCCATCCCCACCAGCGAATGTCATCTCAGTTAAATATGCTACTACAGAAGAGAACCTAAGTAGGGCCTTAGTGCCTTCTTCACCTTTGATCACAGAGAGTGACCCGAAATCAAACAGTTTTGACTCCACTCATGTAGATAGTCCACCCGCGTATTACACAGAGTCACGAGAACATGTGGAGACATATCATTATGATAGGCCACCAGTGGAACCTAGTTGGGAGCCCGAATACGCGAATGTGATGTACACAAACCCAAATCCATAGCCCCAATTGAGACAGCAAAGACCACAGGGCCCTAGAGGACCATGCTTTAGGTGCTAAGGAGATCACTTCATAAAGGATTGTCCACATCCTCCGATATCAGGACAATCACAATACTATAACATACAAGGCTTTTGCACCGATTGGGGTAAAGAGCACATCATAAAAGATTGTCCTAAGAACCCAGTTAACGCTTCAAATGTGACACCCATCAACATGATAGGTATTGTAAACAACACAGATGGATCCAACCCTACATACGTGCCTATCCAAGCTATAACCAGAGCCCAGGTGCTCTTACAAAACCAACAGATTAATCAGGAGAAAACAATCGGAACTAGTGAAATTGGAGAGTCTAGTAGTAAAAAGACTAAATCTTGGAAAGATTCTAGAGAAAGGATCAAGAGAAAGTGGAGTAAAAAGATAACTGAGTTGGAAGGAAGTTTAAAAGAATCAAGATCCAAAATCCTAGAGTTGACCTCTCAAGAATTAAGTCAAGAGAACCCAGATCAGAAATCAGGATCAGTTTTAGCGGAACCCATACCAGAAAACCTAGACATGATGTTTCGCGCATATTAGGCAAGGATAAAAGAAGGACCTCAAATAGCTGAAATGAGCAAGAACTACCCTCGAGCAGACCTAGAAATTGAGAGGACTAAGATTTGCATGAAGATGGTAGAGTTAGCACAAACAATGTTCGAAGCCTCTAGATATCTAAATTGGAATAACATGGCAAAATCTGAACTACACTTTCAAGGACTAATGGAGAGGCTAGAATACTTGATAGAAAGCAAAGAGAAAAAGGATCAGCGTAGGAACCCTATTGTCCGAGAGACACAGGAAAGAAATGCACCAACCCCGTCTCAAGTATCCAATACAGAAAGTCAAGACCACCTATCTTCCATACATAGGTATTCACATGAGTTTTTAAGAGAAATCTAAGAAGAGAAATGGAGAAGAGAACAAGGAACCCATCCTCCTATTCAAGAAATAGACGACTTGCAGGAACAATTTCCCCAAGACATTCCCTCTATTTATGATGATGTAGAGGAAGAGCAACTGAGTGAACACACAGGTTTTGAATCTAACTCTTTGCATGAATTACCTCAATTCACAGGACCTTGGGAAGCAAAGTCTATTAGTATGAGAGCAGCCACGATAATAGTGAGGAATGAAGAATTAGTAATCCCTAGAAAAACGGAAGTGATAAAGAATACCAAAGTATAGTGTAATCTCACCCTAGAGGAATTATTAAAGGTAAAACCAAAACTGTGGAAGCATGTAGCAAATTAATTCCCTGAGCTTGCTACTACTCCCTCACAGATAGGAACACACAAGAAGGTAACGGAGATACCTGTAGAAAAGATCGGAGATGTAAGTGAAGGAGAGGAAGGTAACACTTATCTTCCAATAACCCATCAGGGCTACACCACGAAAGCCATCTTAGATTCAGGAGCCGGAGTAGCCATTGCTACCACCGCTTTATGGAAACGTTGGGGTAAGCCAGCACTAAGACCTACTAGGATGAACCTACAAATGGCTGATGGACACATAGAAAAACCATTAGGCTTACTAAAAAGGCATATCTCTCACCACTTGTGGTGTGGAGTTTGAGCATACTTTTGCCATTTGTGATTTTGCAAAAAATCATGCTTATGAGATGATATTGGGACGACCATTCATGCGTCAGTTGCAAATTGTACAAGATTGGGGAACCAATTCTTTGTACTTGCAACATTTAGGAGTGACTACTAAAGTCAATCTTAAAGACTATTCCCATAGGGATGTACCCCCAATACAATGGAACACCATCCATAAGACACAGACAGAAACGGAATCTCACTCATTAGAGTCAGACCCCTCATGGTTGCACGAGGACACTCATTTATGGATGTGTAAAGTAGCGAAACAAGAGGAAGAAAGGTTAGAAGCCAGGACTTTAGGTGCAGAACAACATCCACGAAGCCTTCAAGACCCAGCACACGCACCTCTAGTATTTCCAGATGAGGAGTTTGAACCCCATGGTTGGGCAAAAATCCTAGCAACCATGGATGTAGCCATCAATGAAGAACAATGGACACCCCACTGTGACGAGGATGGCTATGACATTTCAATTTTCACGATAGAGCCGATCATGTGTGATTCAGTTTTAGAAGAATGTGAACCTAGGACTGATGCATTTGAGGATGCGAGTGACTTTGATTTAGAGTCAATTATTATGGACCCACCCTTTGCATCAGAGGAAGAATATTTCTACGAGGTAGAGACTTACCCTCCGAGGCACGAAGAAATTATGAATGAGGTGAGATTAACCACACAAGTGACTGACAAAAGTGAAGGTAAGAAAAGAAAGAAGAAAGAAACCATGTCAGAAGAAGAAGAATCCTTGTTTGAAGTTCCTGAGAGCTTCAAGAAGTATGAAATAGAAGATAGAAGAATCATGGTACGAATGCCTAACAAAAAAGATGAAGTTGGAGAAGTATATGATAATCGAGAGAAAACCAAGAAAATCATAGTAGCCATAAAAGGAGAAGAAGAAAAATGTACATACATGAGGCATGATTTGACGAATGAAGAAGAAGAAGAATTAGTTGCCCTATTGCGCGAATATAGAGATGTGTTTGCATGGAGTTACAAAGACCTGAAAGGAATAGATCCAGATGTATGTTCCCATAGAATCCCTATGACTCCAGATGCAAAACCCACGAAACAGAAACCATACACGTACAATGATAATTACGCTGCAAAGATTAAAGAAGAAATAGATTGTTTGATAGAAGCAGGATTCATTTACGAAATTCAGCATACCGAATGGGTATCCCCATTGTGGTTGTGCCCAAGAAGAATGGAAAATTGCGTGTGTGTATTAACCTTAAAAAAGTTAATGCCACCACGATTAGAGACAGTTATCCTCTTCCTATCACGGAACATCTATTAGAAAGAGTCGCGGGCAAGGAAGTTTATAGCTTTCTTGATGGATTCTCAGGCTATAATCAAGTAGCCATTGCTCCAGAAGACCAACACAAGACGGCTTTTGCCACAGAATGGGGCATATTTGCATTTCGTGTGATGCCTTTTGGGCTCACAAATGCACCCGCCACTTTCCAACGACTCATGTGTCATGTTTTAAAGGAATTCTTACGCAAGAATTCGGAAGTTTATGTCTATGACTTATGTGCTCATTCGAATGTAGGACAGACACATCCCAGAGTTAAAACAAATATTTGACATCGAGAATATCAGGTTTGCCTGAACCCAGAAAAATGCGTTTTCATGGTCAGACAAGGAAAAATTCTAGGACACATTGTGTCAAAGAATGGAATCTCTACGGATGAAGAAAAAGTGAAAGTAATTGCAGATCTACCTAGACCAAATAATGTAAAAGAGCTACAGGCATTTATGGGTCATTGCGGTTATTACAGACGATTCATACACATGTATGCAATCATAGCCAAGCCTCTGTACTCTCTTTTGACCAATTTCGAATGGACAGATGAGTGTGAGAATTCATTCAATGAACTTAAACGACGTTTGTGCTCAGCACCTATATTGACAACCCCATATTGGAGTAAGCCATTCCATGTACATGTGGATGCATCCAATTATGCCATAGGATGTGTGTTAGCACAACCCACGAATGAAGGTAAATTAGATCTCCCCATAGCTTACGCGAGCAGACAATTGAACACAGCAGAAAGAAATTACACCACTACGAAACGAGAAGGATTAGGAATGATCTACACAGTAAAGAAGTTTAGGCATTATTTGTTGGCAAACAAGTTCAAATTCTTTACAGATCATCAAGCGTTACTGTATTTAGTCAATAAGCCATGTAACACAAGACGACTGATACGTTGGTTTCTATTACTCATGGAGTACGATTTCGAAGTCATAGTTAGAAAAGGAAAGACACATCTCAGAGCTGACCACCTTTCAAGATTAACCTCAGGAGAAGCTCCTCAAGGAATAGTGGATGAGTTACCAGATGCATATTTGTTTAACCTTGAGATAGCACCAGAATGGGCTAAGTCTATAGTCCCTATTCTCACATATGGACCCAAGAATCCTAGGATAAGGATCAAAGAAGGAGAGATTACCAAGTCTCAAAGATATCAAATCATAGCAGGAAGTATATATAAACAGGATAATCAAAAGATTCTTGCTCGTTGTGTAGATGAACCGGAACTTGAGAATTGGTTGCAATTAGCACACATAGGTGTATTAAAGCAACATCATTCAAAACATCGTACTTTGCAGTCTCTGCATAAACTAGGAGTATATTTGCCTTCAATGGAAGCAGATGTCTACACGTTGTGTAAAGAATGCCTTGTTTGTTGTGAAAGACCACCAGTAGAACATGCTACATTATATCACGTGTCTCTCACACCAGAATGGAGTGAACCCTTAGTGACGTACTTGAGGACGAAAACATTCCCTCAAGGAATGACCTTAGCACGACAACACAGTCTAGAGCAGGAAGCTCACGACTATTCACTTATTGGCGATAATCTATACAAAAGAGGAAGAGACGGATACCTAAGACAATGTGTTCATGAAAGCGATTATCTGAGCATACTAGAGACTGCACACCAAGGTGTTGCAGGAGGTCATTTTGGACCCGATAAGATAATCAAAGCCATCCTCTTTGCAGGATTATGGTGGCCCACTCTTCACATGGATGCACATACCTATGTAAAGAGATGTGATGTGTGCCAAAGAACTCAGTTTCCTACTCGCAGAGATGAAATGCCATTGAAACCCATGATGGGAGGACGTGCATTTTCTAAGTGGGGTATAGACTTTGTAGGACCCATTAACCCCCCTACAAAAGGTACACATGCTGAATACATTATAGTTGCGACAGATTATCTTACCAAATGGGTAGAGGCAAAAGCCACGAAAAAGAATGATGCACACATGACTGCAAAATTCTTATTTGAAAATGTCTTTACAAGATATGGATTGCCTATAGTTAGTGAGCAATCGAGGAACTCACTTTCTAAACCAAGTCATTGTATATTTGTTACAGGATTTTATGGTGATTCACAAGAAATGCGCACCATATCATCCTCAGGCCAATGGTCAGGCTAAAAGCACTAACAAGATCCTTTGTAATGTACTAACGAAACTCGTGAACAACAAACGTTCAGATTGGGACAAACAGCTACACCACGCTGTTTGGGCATATCGAGTGGCCTACAAGACCGTACTCAATGCAACTCCCTTTCAGATGGTTTTTGGTCAGAATGCTGTGCTTCCTGATACCGACCCTTAAGGTTGCACAAGAACATTAGTTGACCGGCCATGAATTATCAGCAAGAATAATGGACTTGGAACGATTAGGAGAAACCAGGCTGAAAGCAGCAGCAGGAATATATGCAGCAAAGAAGCGACAGAAATCATATTTTGATGCACATGTGAAAGATAAAGGTTTGAAAGAAGGAGATTTAGTCCTAGTATATACGCTGAAACAACATGCACGGAAGTTAGAAAAGCGAGGTTATGAACCTATGATCATTAACAGACTCTCGACAAGTGGAGCAGTACATTTAGCCACGTTAGAAGGAGACATAATGCCTAATTACATTAGTGGTTGTAGAGTTAGGTTATACCAAGAACCTCTTACTGAGGATATTCTTAGACGACTCACGTTGGCAAAGAAGCGTAAGGAGGAAGAAAATAGAATATGAGCTGAAGCTCAGGTAGAAGCTATAGAACGCATTAAGCGCATGAGGTTAAGAAGACAAGGACTAGGGAGAGAACATTATAATCATCTGGAAACAACACCCAGATACCCCATGGCTATGTGTCAAGCAAAGTCAAGTACCAATCCTAGGATAGTGGATCGGAGACCATTCATTACAGTTAGGCTAGAGCACGACAACCCTTGCCAAGAGCTCAGGGCTTTAATTGACTCAGGTGCTTCGACTAGTGCAATTAGATGGTCCCACTATAAGGAATCAAGAATAGAAATGCGGCCAATTGAGGCATACCTCATAGGGCTAGGAGGCATGGAAACCCCTTGCATGGGTGAGGTGGACCTTCCTATTCTCATAGACGATGTGACCTTGAGAGTGAAGCGACTGGTGTGCCATGATGACGACCTGATAGAACCCCTAATCCTTGGCCAAGATTGGCTATACGATCACTCAGTGGACTTAAATATTAGAGAAGGCTCCTTACAGATTGGAACCTTAGATCAGATGCGAGTGATACCGCTTGACTTCCCTAACAACCCTTTGCCTGAGGTATGTAACCCTAGACCATATGAACAACATGCGAAGGAAGACCGGAAGATCTTTGGTCAGATCAGTCACGTTACGTCTACACCAACCCACACAGGCTTGGCTATGGACAATTGTCAAGCAAAAGAACGTCAGGAGATTTTCCCTTGGGCTTCCTGCAAACTAGAAGGGGCAACTGCCCAACCGCTGGGTCAAATGGACACCATCAGCGGTCAAATGGGCACAATCAATGGATAGATGGGGACGATCAGCGGTCAAGTGGACTTCATCAACATCCACATGGGCAAAACACCCTGCGGTGCCCATCCTTCCACACTTACTGTGGATTGGCCTAGATTAAAAGTACAACATGGAGCACTTCCTAATGGGCAGGTTTCGCAAGTGTCGGATCTCCCTTCTTTTCCAAAGCAGCGTGTCCATCCGACCTCTCAACCTCAACCACAAAGGAGTCAACCACGACGAAGGAACCCAGACCGAAGACAATATCAGACGACACAAAGAAAGCAGCAGTATCAGCATCACAAAGCGAGCAGCACAAGACAAATATGGGTGCCAAAAGGACAGAAACCACCGACAAGTTTCAACAATGCAGACAATGACAAGAAGAAGTTTCAGCAGAAGCAAAGACAGTATCCAAAGTCTTCTGAACATTCTTCTACGAGTACAAACATTCGACAAATTTGGATCGCCAAGAAGTACCTTATAAACCGACCCACACCCACGCAGATTTGGGTACCCAAACAGTGTATTATAGCTCAACCCTCCAGCCATGTAATATAGACCCCTCAGAAATCTCTTCAACCCCCAATACCACCACACCCGATATCACCTTTTGTACCCCAGAAGAAACATTCCACCCACTCAGAAACTCTTAGGAAGTGGATACCGAAACGTATCCAGAAGTCTTCTCCTAACCCTTTGTCTAACATAACTCCCACCCCAACTAATAACCATCCTTGTAATAACTCATTCACGACTAAACCTTGTATAAATCCACACACTACATCACCTGTAATAACACCTCATCAAGAAATGTATGCATCATCTGAAGCATGTAGGTGTCTAGAGACCTGCATTAGTTTGCAAGAAATCATTCCATAAACCACATCACGACACTCGGCTACACGGATTACACATCGGTTATGGAAGGGAATTGCGGTCTCAGTTTCATGGGATCATGATTAATTTCCATACTAATGTGCTAATCTTTTGTAGCAGATCTTCTACGCACTCGCATCATACACCATGCAAGCAGAAGGACCATGAGAAGCTGGCCCCAGTGTACCCATGGCCAATATTGGAGAACTACTAGCGGAGCCCCATCCTACCGCTCAGCCCCCAGGATTCCAGGGATTTCCGGGACCTATGCCGATCGATGATCCTCCTAGAGGATATACAGAGAAGACTCATCGCAACTCTCACTGGTTTCAAGGGCTAGCAAGACCATTGGCAGATGCCGATTTTATCTTTGAGGCCAATTTGACGTTTGATGACCGTACCTGGGGCAAATATCAGTTCTTCTCCAGAGAGTTCCAAGGACTACAGAACACAGAAGACCTAACATATGTTTGGGCAAGAGCACGGTTTACAGAGTATTTCAGCGACCCTTTGCCTAAACCTGACTTCTACAGATGCTATTACTTAATCACCACTTTGATAGCTTCGGAGAACAAGGATCTGCCTGACACTTTTATTTTGCCATCCTTAGTGAACAATCCACCATATAAAAGATTTTATCTTTCCAAAGATTTGATTCGAGCTGGCATCAAGATTCATGGAACCCACACGCCCACAGAGAGAGAAAGGTTAGTTCCAAACCCTATGAAACGTGGGGACGTTACTAAATGGGAACAGATTTTGGCGATCACACTTGAGCTTTCAAAACCACTGCGGATATGTATGCTACATTTTGCTATCCGCGCTCAGGACAGATTCACAATGCCTCACAAGCGCATATGGTTTGGCTTATATTTAGCATGTACTGGACCCAAGACAGTAGATCTAGCAAGTTGGATCATTGATCAGCTCTACTTAGCCCAACATAGATGGGAAAGAAAGAAAGTCATCAATGGATGCTGCGCGCTGACTAGAATTGTATATATGTGTTTAGCATATGACTTGCCAATCAAACGTGCATTGAAAAGCGAGGAGCTGAAAGCATTTAAAGGAACAACGAAGAAAGCTAGGAAGCCTAGCAAAGGAAGAGCAGGAAAGCAAATCAGAGGAACTATCCCCTGCCTCCAGGTGCCAGAATCACCCTCACCACAACCCTCTCCAGAGCAGTCTCCGACAGAAGCCACTCTAACAGTACAACCTATTCGTATACGGTTATCAAGGCCAGTTGTAACGGAGGGAACTACCAACACAGTAGCTCCTCAAGTAGCCAGTGTCCTAGGACCTACCACCACTGCAGCAGAAGTTCCCACCACTATTGGTGCAGAAGCTTTTTCTTTTCCAATACCCAACCTGGAAGCAGAGCCACTAGATACAACCTTTGATTTTGCAATGCAAGATGCTTTCTCCAGTGAATTTTACTTCTCAGAAGGCCAGATTTTCTCTCAGGAATACGAACAACCTAGCTACCCGACCACGCCCTGAGACCAACCAGAAGGACAAATAGTGTGCAGTTCCGAGGAAGAAAGAACAGAGACAGATGAAGATGACGGCGATGACGAAGCTAGTCAGGGCACACATGAACCCCAAGAACATGTACACACAGTTGAACAAGGATGACAAACCGACACCCAAGGTGACACGAGCACACACGAAGATGAAACCTATGAAGCGACAGCTTATACACTGGCCATCAAGAAATTGTATCGTACTATGGAGAAAGTTTGGGCGCGCAAGAAACTGACTGAGGAAGAGATCCAAGCACTTATAGAACAGGAACTTGTCTCAGGCGGATTCGAAGAAGTATACATCAGAGGCTTCAGAGAGCTTGTCAAATCAGTGGGATCTACCGAAGCCTTAAGGTATTTGCAGAGAAAACCGCTACTGCAGTGTGATCCTTGCGGAATCCGCTTACTAACCAAACCTGGTGAATACATTCGGGTACCCACCGGCAGTCAATCTTCAAAACAGGCCAGGGAAGCACGTCTCATCCCAAAAGGCTCATTGACAGAGGACACCATTATCGTCGACTCCCCACCCCGTACTACTGTTGTACATACTACCACAGTTACAAAAGTACCAACCACCCAACGCTCCTCCTTCACCTCCCATCCATCAAGTCTCCCCCATACACCCTCCTTCTCCCAGCACAACATCCTCCTTCTCCGGTGGAGTAGCAGAAGTCGTCCTTACTCCCATTCATCCCACAATTCCCACACCCACTCAACCTAGTCTACCCCCTAACACATCCACCTTTCTATCCAACCCATTTCTCCATCCATCTTTTCCATCCTTCCCCACACCTCCAAGACCCCTTTTCCCATTCCCACCTCCATTAACCTTCTCCCCAGTCTCACCTCCCCGACCCACGGTAACTCCTCTTTCCCCTTTCCAACAAGCCGTCCAAGACAACCCCCCTGTAAATTACTCTTCAACCTTTGTAAATCATGTATTTACACCCACACACTTACCCACGATCACACCACTCTTCACAGTCACTGCACTCGACACCACATCCAGCGATATGGATATATCACCACCCGTTGCACCTCCACTCACTTCATCTGTGGCACCACAATATTTAAGCACACCACAATTTTCCACAATCACCATAGCATCCACTCTCCCACCCCCATTCCCCATTCCCTTTGCATCTACACCTACTGTATTTTCGCTTAGCACACCATTAATATTATCACCCACTGTAGATACCGCATTCTGACAGATGTTCACATGCATGGCTCAAGTAAGATATGAGTTCACATCTCTTGGACATAATTATCAGATGCTGCAGAGGACAACCAATGACTTACAGTCACAGCTTCATTCATTGTCGATCAAGAATGCCTCATTGAATACTCGCTATCAAGAACTACATGAGGCATATCATAAACTGGAAGTAGAAAGTGAAGAAAAGATGAAAGAAGTTGTCACGGATCTCGATAATTTGTTAAGGGCCCAGACAATTCGCATTGCGACGCTTACACGGAACATGGGCTTACTCAGAAGACACCTAGCAGCAGCAAAGGAAGAGAACCAGCGGTTACAAGAACAGAACAGAGAAAATGTAGAAGCTGCCCTTGATCAACCTGACCAACCATTAAGCCCTAGTCGCTTCAAGGCCATGCCCTTAGAATCAATGAAAATGTTGTTAGAAGATCATGTCAAATTGTTAGATGACTACGACATCATGAACAACGAGTTTCAAAAGTTGAAGGAGGAACACAAGACATTGAAACTAAGAGCACCAATACCACAAGGACTACCACCCCCTGTGGACCCATCCCCTGACATTCTAGAGGAACTCAACACATTACGGGCCCAGGTATCTACTCTTCATTCATAGATAGAGGTATATGAAGCACCACCAAGGCCAGATTCCCCACCAGAGCTACCAACTGATGAAGAAACGGTAACCATTCCGGTGGAGGAAACCTTTGAAGAAGCCTATGAGCCCAATCCATCCCAGGCGGACGCGTCACGGCCGAAGGCCACACGACTTTTGAACTTCCAACTCTCGCATGGATGTAGACAATTGAAGAGCTTGGAACAACCCACTCAACACGAGTAGAGGCGTAGTTGCACGCAATGGCAATGATTGAGGAAAGAATTTTACAGTCCCCCTACTTTGCTCATTTGGCCCCTCGCAGATACATATCAGGGCATGAGCTACAATATAAACCTCACTTTATGTTAATGGCGGAATATGAATTGGCCATAGAGAAGGAAACAGGCATGAAGCCCTCCCACGCAAATCAATTTGAGCCAGAGGATTTGCCATTAGATGCGCAACGTGGAGAAATCTTTCAACCCGATTGGCGCAAGGATCTATTACAAGAATATCCTGAGATGATGAGTACTTCGGTTAAGGCGCCACTACACTTAAAATACAACCCATGTTGCGGACCAGTGCCACGTCGCCGATCCTGGAAGGCCTTTGCTATTAAAGTACAGAACAATAAGCATTGCCAGGATTGGTTAAATTATCCATATTTCAGGCCACCTACAGGACCACCTACAATCGGATACATGATGGCCACGATTCGCCACTGGCTCCCTCGCTTGAAACATATGGACGATATTGTTGGTGCAATTCAAGCCTTCACATTTGGCTTGGAACCCTTGAAAGATATCTCTACATGAAGCAAGAGTCATAGGAACTTATGCTTATGACTTCTTACTATTTTATCTCTTGTAAAAGTCTAAATGACTTGGCATGTAAATGATCACACCTACTTGATTAGATTCGTGGAAAAATGGATGGTGTAATTAGAGAGAATATCTGCCTACTTTTAGATGAGTGATTTTAGGGAGCCTTAGTTTGAATTTGAAATTCAAATACATCTCCATCACATATAAAAGTCATGGAAAAAACTCGCGGTGTATAGGGTGAACTTCCGAGCTCCATTTTCACTATCTCTGAGTGTGTGAGTGCTACACTATAGCCTACACATCTCCAACTCATTAGGCTATGTCTATCAAGCCAATAAGATTGTACATTTATGTGAACTAATAGGAAGATTTACATTCACTATCTCTGGTTTTCTCTGAGTCATCATCTCCAAGTCTGTCAACTTCAACAGGCCATATCTCAGTTATTACTGAACCAAATCAAGAGATTAAAAGCTTGTTGGAACCAACTCCAAGCATAATACATGCCTACAAAATTTGAAGAACATTGGATCAGCTATCTCGGAGAAATCTAGCTCGAAGTGGTCTCTGGTATTTCTCTACACAACTCCTAAAAAGTCGGGGGTGACTCTAATTTTGCTAAACTTATTTCTCAGAGTATAGTTTGTCATTTCTTCTCATTCCACTTGCAAATGGTAGCTTGTAAAGCTAATTTAATATGTCCAGAAGGAATTTGATCAATTGTAAGTGTGCTGGTCATACTGAGTGAAAGACTCAGCAGGTGTCAATACCAAAATAGCAAGTTTTCTTGGATTTGTGAAGTGCAAAGTTATCTGTTTTGATTTGATCATTACACATATCATTTGCAAAGTACATATATGCTTTCTTGGTATCAATTGGAAGCTAATCAAGTCTACTAAGCATATCTGGAGTCAAAAGGGGGCTGGTGTGAAGCAGGTATAGCAGCACCAACTCAATCTTCTGAGTGTATCCAACCATCTCTCCCAACAGTGGTATCAGAGCAAATAAGGTAACATGGGAGATGGTTTTCCTTCATTTATTGACAAATTGGACAGGAACAATTACCAAGCTTGGTCTCTAAGGATTAAGACCTATCTACAAGGAAGAAGCTTATTTGGATTCATATCAGGAGATGAGGAATTGCCCTAATTCAAAGCTAGAGGCCTACCCACCAAGGATGAACAAGAGAGACTCAACACATGGTGTGCAAAAGATGCATTGGAAAGGTCTTATCTTCTTAACTCTATATCTGATTTCCTTTTACCTCACATAAGGAATTGCAAGACTTCCCAAGAGACTTGGGAAACCTTGTCAACATATTTTTCATCAAGTACAAGGGCCAGAAAGAATCAACTATGGATTGAATTCACTACTCTTAGGAAGCAATCAAAGCAATCAGTCTCAGATTTTGTCACTAGGGTCAAAGACATTGCAGACCAACTGGCAAGTATTGGAGAGGAGATTGAAGAGGAACAAATAGTAAGGCAAGTAATCAATGGACTAAAAGCTGATGACAAATGGGAGAGCTTTACCATAGCAATGGACCTATACATGGACATACATGCTCCAGATTTAACAACTCTGATTGGTCAACTCTTCACACATGAAGCAAAGCTTACAAGGAATGGAGAGCAATCAAAAGGTAACAACCCCTCTACTCTATACACTGATAAGAAGGTTAAAGATAAGGGTAAAATTAAGAAGGTTGATGAAGAAGGATCTACCTCCCAAGCAAACTATGCAGGGAGAGGTAGATCTTCAAGAGGAAGAGGCAGAGGAGGTAAGCAAGGTAGGGGGAGACCCTACAACTCATCACCATGCAACATTTGTGGATTGTCTAACCATACCACAGATGAGTGCTACAGAAATTATAAGAATCAGAGAGGAAGAGGCTATCAAAGAGGTGGATACTCTCAAGGTAGAGGCAGATTCAACCAACACCAAGGCTACAATGGATACAACAATCAGTACAACAACAATTACAACCACAACCACAATGGTAACTACCAAGGTGGATTCAAAAATAGAAAGGACTACAACAACTATACAGAGGAGCAAGATGACTCCCTATTGATCATGAATATGACCTCCAAGGCAGGTACAAATGATGATCATTTATTTTATATTGATTCAGGATGTTCTAACCATGTAGCTGGTAATGTGGCACTACTTTTTGATTTGGAAGAACCCAAAGGTAAACATCACGTACAGACAGGTGATGATACTAAGCATTCTGTTGTAAAGGTTGGTAATGTAAAGACTAGTGATGGTAATCATAACTTATTGAGCAGAGTACTTTATGTTCCAACTATTACCAAGAAACTAATGAGTGTAGGTCAGATTGTGGAAAAAGGTTTACAGGTCAAGTTCAATCAACATGGAGCATATGTGGAGGACCCAAGACATGGATTCAGAAGGATAGCCAAGGGAGAAAAATCAGGTAGATTGTTTACTTTTGAGCTAGAAGACAACAAAAACATTGCTTTATACAATTACAAGGATCAAACACTTTCAGAATTAGAAATATGGCACAAGAGGTTAGGTCATGTTGAGCCCATAAAAGTCATGTTGGTCAAAGTCAACTACAGTCAAAGTCAATAGGTCAAAGTCAACAAGGTCAAGGTCAAAGTCAACAGGTGCAAAGTCAAAGTGCGTAAGTGCAGGTGTCAAAGTGCACAGGTAGTGCACAATGAATTGTCCACAAAGGGTAAATTGGAGAAAATAGGTTGCAGGTTGCAGAGGTACTTTCTCTAATTTCCCTAAGGTTCAAAGTGTGTTTTAAAGTGTTTTGGAAGGTTCAGGTGAACCCCCTCTTATGTGTAAAAGTGAAGACTTAAAAGGAAACATGAAAGTATGTGAAGTGGAAAAAGTGTACGCACAGGTGAAAGTATGGCCCCCCATTAAAATTTTTGGTTTTAGACTAAAGTCACTACAGGACAAAACAGTGAGTCGTTGGCTGCCACTTGAGAGAACAATCTTGGAACATCAAAGTGAGCACCAAGATTCACTTGCAGTTAGGAGCGTACGTGATCGACACACTCAAATCAAGGCAAGGGCCATTCTTGGACCAAGGTTAGAGTAAGCAAGAGAGCATAGGCTAAAGTGGAGCAAGAGAGAGAAGTGCAAGAGTCACCAGAGTACGTCGCACAGAAGTGGAAGTGCAAGGTGCATAGAGAGTGACCAAGGATTTTGGTGCAGAGAAGTGCTAAGCTATAGTTCCCCCAAGTATCTCAAGGTCCTTTGGCAGTGTACGCTTGTCGACAGCAGGTATTCACTCCTCCCCCTTTGTGGAAGCTTGGTGCAAGGTGTGCACAAGGAGAAGCTTGAAGCAGGTGGAGGTTTGTTGCAGAGGAGGTCGGCAGCAAGAGGACATTGGGATATTGGATATTTTGTAATTGGGCACTCTGTGGGATTGTGCATAGAGGTATTGGTGTATCTTGTATTTCAAACATTGTACTTTTCTTACTGTAATCAAACGGCAGAAACTTCCAAGGTGTATTTTCTCTTTTGGTCTTTTCATTTTCTCCTACAAACCCTCAAACTCCTTCTTGTCAAAGAATCCCCCAACAAATTTGGCACGCACGGTGGGACCTCCAAGGAGATTTGAGCATAGGAGACTATATATTGCCATTGGAGGACAATATTCCAGTGTCGACAACATTACTCCAGTGGGCCAAAAGGTACATACTTTTATCAAGTGTCTCATTTTAAGTGGACTATGAATAGCTCATGACCGCGACCCGATCACAAACCTTGAGAATCAAGTGCAAGCAGACAAGAAGAAAGACGAACAGAAGATCATCGAGTCCACTTTCATCGACTTCATCGGTAGGAAGCATGGCAGGACAGGTGGACCTAGAAATCTTGCTCTCCAGATTAAACATAAAATTTCCCTCCTTCAGGGGTTTAGCCCAGGAGGACCCAGATGAGCACATTCGACGATTTCTTGCATTATGTAAGACTAGGGGGCTAATGGGTAGGGAAGATGCTTTCTTGATACTCTTCCCAGCCACATTGGAAGGACTGGCAGACAAGTGGTTTAGCCAGTTTGCAGAAAATCACTTTACCTCTTGGGATTTGATGAAAGAGGCCTTTAAGAATCAATTTCAGCATGGCAACACGGCTGAGATCATTATAGAAGAATTGGAAAACTTAAGGTTGGGTCCAGGAGAGAAGTTCCCCGAATTCGTGACCAGGGCCAAAGCATTAATGGCTAAACTACCGGATCCACCACACGACTTCTTTGTCAAGAAGTGGTTAGCCAAACCCTTACCTGTGGTCACCCAATGCAAAATAAAAGAGTTAGTGCTACCTACTGCCTCTGTTGAGGAATTCATCAATATGGCCACCCGCTTGGAACAGATAAGGCACCAGTATGGTGCAACTTCTTCCCAACCATCATATGGGTCAGAACTGGAGGACCCAATGAGCTAGTTAAGAAGGGAACTGGAAGGCTTGAAAAGGAATAAGCCCTATACAGAGGAGGAGACCACTGTAGCCCAGCTGAGAAGAGAGATTGAAGCCCTCAAACTCCAAAAGGAAGAGGAAGCCCAGACAGAGGAATTAGCTCAGCTGCGACAGGAGTTGCAGGAGCTCAAAGGAGGGGGCATCAAGAGTGGTCTTTGGTGTTCCATGTGCAGCAAACAAGGGCATATAGTAAGTGAGTGTCCTCTGTTAAGTGTAACTTGCCAATTATGCAGGAAGGTTGGCCATGAGGCCCATGAATGCCAATCAAGGGGAATGCCTGCAACGACATACTGGACCCAAGGAGGTCCCCCAACAACCACAAATGTGATGGCTGCACAAAATCAAGGTAACAACTATAACCCTAGACAGAGGAATAATTTTGGAAATGGGCCTAGGAGGCCAATAATCTGTTTTAGGTGTGGAGAATGTGGGCACTACCAAAGTAGGTGCACCCTACCAGAGAATGCACCTCCTTGCAGGAACTGCCCTGAGGCCAGAGACCATTATACAAATTGTTGTCCTAAGAATCAAGCCTCTTCATCAGGGCCCCATATCCAAACGATTTCTGTGCAGGAAGAAGAAATGGCAAATCAAGTTAAGGTGCCATCACCATCTACCAGGGTGGTGCAGTTAGAGGAAATTGACTCTTTTACTGTGCAGACAAGAAGCAAGGGGAAGGCTCCAGTGGACATGGGTCAAGAATCATTGATTAATGGATTAAACAGAGACAAAGGTGTGTCCGAAGACCTAGCCACCACAAGTGCAGACACAAGGCAAAAGGAAAATTGCACAGGTACCAGTGATGCCATTGGACATGCATTCAGCAGGGCTCATGAGGAGTTGGATAAGTCAAATGGAGCCCAAGCTCTTAAGGAATCAGAAGCCTCCAGACTGCTCAAGTCCATGAAAAAGGAGGTTAGTATTTTTGATTTAATAAAGATGGATGGGAAGTTCAGGTCAGAACTCTTGCAGATAATTGATGAAGCTTCCACTACAAGTTTGGTGGCAAAGACTGCTGTTGTACATGAAGGAAAAATTGTAAGGGAAGCACCCCTTACAGATTATAAAAGTCCTCGGCTGACAGTATCTATCAAGGGTCATGAATTTAAAGGAGTTATTGTGGATGGTGGTTCTGGCATTAACTTGATGCCTGAACATACAATGAAAAAAATTGGACTCCATCCTTCAAGACCTGCAAATTTCACGGTTACTTTGGCAGATCAGAGCAAAGTAAGGCCCTTAGGGGTAATCCCAAAAGTTCCACTTGAAGTACAAGGTAATCTATTTATCCTGGATTTTGTGGTTTTAAGATTGCCCCAGGTTGAAGGAGGATTTCCTCTCTTAATTGGAAGACCTTGGCTGAGGCATGCCAGCGTCATTCATGATTGGGGTAAGGACACCATGTGGGTACAAAAGAAAGGGCAGGAGCTGACACAAATTCATTTAGAAGAAGGCCCAGACAATCAAGGAAACACTAGTATGATGCAAACAGTGAGCATTTGCATGGAAACAGAAGCGGAGGATCAACCCCAAATAGATTTTGAGGAAGAAGAGGATATTTTAAGTTGGCTCCAAGCAGGCTACTCTTCCTCTTGTTTTGGAGTTTTCATTAATAATTGTTGTACAATTGAAGGTTATGATGAAGATAAGGAAAAAGTCCAGGTTGATGGATTGGGAGAGCCCATTACAAACCACAGAAGGGGCAGGAAGACAACCCTCAAATGCATTTTTGAGGAGGATATGACTACTACAGAAAATGAAGTTAATAAAGCTAAAGGCAAGGTAAAAGATTCTAGTGAAGAGTGTTCTTTTCCAATTCAAGAAATACCTGCAGGATGGATGCAGGATAAGGAAGAACAGATTGAAATCCAAAACACCCCTGCTTATGAAGCAATGCAAGAAAAGCTAGAAGACAAAGACAAGGAAGGAGAGGAGAAGGAAGATACTCTGGTAGAGAGAAATCCTGTCCAAGAAATACAATTAGGCAATCAAGACAATGATCGGCCAGTTTTGGTGGCCACTTGGTTGTGGAGCCACCCAGGGCTCCTGGAAAAGGTAAAATCATTCTTGACCCAATATATAGATGTTTTTGCTTGGCATTATAAAGACTTAGAAGGAGTGCCTGCAACTTAAGGAGAGCACAGAATCCCTCTGGTTGATGGAGCAAAACCTATAAGAGGGAAGAGTTATAGACTTAACCCAAAATATGCTGAAGCTGTCTATGTGGAAATCCAGAAGATGGAGGATGCAGGAATCATCATTCCTGTAGAACACTCAGAGTGGCTCTCCCCTATGGTTATAGTACCAAAGAAGAATACTAATAAAATCAGAATTTGTGTTGATTTTAGAGCACTCAATAAGGTGACCATTCCAGATGGTTTCCCAATGCCTTTTGCAGAACAGGTCATTGAAGAAGTAGCTGGGCATGCCTTATATAGCTTTATGGATGGATTTAGTGGCTATAATCAAATATCAATACACCCAGAGGATCGAGAAAAGACTGCTTTTATCACACCTTGGGGAACATATGTGTATGTAAAAATGCCATTTGGGCTCAGAAATGCCCCAGCCACCTTTAACAGAACGGTCAATCTCATCTTTGGCCCCCTATTACTGGAATCACTTAGAATCTTCATGGATGACTTCTCTTCGTTTTCAGGATCTCACAAAGAAACTCCTCTAGATTGTTTGGACCACCATTTGAGGCAGCTGCATAATGTTTTCAAAAGATGCAGAGAAACTAAGTTAAAGCTCAATCCAAACAAATGTCATTTTCTTGTGACAGAAGGAACTCTCTTAGGACATGTGGTGTTAGCTAAAGGTATGGCCCCGGATCCTGACAAAATCATTTCTATCTTAAAGTTGCCTAAACCTAAATCCCCTAAAGAGATCCAGAGTTTTTTGGGGCATACTGGATACCATAGAAGGTTTATTAAAATGTATGCAGAGATAGCTAGACCTCTGGCTAGACTTACGGGTAAGGAAGTGCCTTTTAAATGGGAAGAAGAGGAGGAAAAAGCATATCAAGCATTGCGGTCAAGGTTAGTGTCTGCTCCCATCTTGATCACACCTGAGTGGTCAAAAATATTTCACATACATGTAGATGCCAGTGCCTATGCAGTGGGGGCCGTTTTGACACAACCTAGTGAAGAATTTAAGATGGATAGACCAATTCAGTATGCCAGTAGAATTTTGACTAAGGCTGAAAGGAATTATTTGCAGCACCACAGAAAGGGAAGCCTTGGCAATGGTTTTTGCTGTCCAAAAATTTCGTCATTACTTGTTGGGAGTAAAATTTGTTATTATAACAGATCACCAACCACTGAAATATTTGCTCAACAAACCACAAGCCACTGGTAGAATATGGAGGTGGTTATTGTTGTTCCAAGAATTTGATTTTTCTATGGTCCACAGACCAGGTAAAGAAAATGTTATGGCGGATCACCTTTCCAGAATCAATATGATGGAGCAAGTTAGTGGAATCAATGATGATTTTCCAGATGCTCATCTGTTTGCTGTCCAGGCTCAAGGTTGGTATTATGATATCAAGAATTTCATTAAAACAGGGATGTATCCAGAAAAGGCTAGTGCTGTGCAAAGGAAGAGATTGCTACTCAAGAGCAGACCATATACCTTCCTTGAAGATAAATTATATAGACAGGGAAAGGATGACAGACTTAGGAAGTGCTTGGAGGAAGAAGAAGTGAGGAAAGTCCTTCACTCTGCACATGAAGGACCAGGTGGTGGGCACCTTCCAGGGCATATTATGAGTCAGAGGATATTAGATGCTGGTCTATGGTGGCCTACACTATTTAAGGATGCAGATGAGTGGGGAAAGGCATGTGATGTTTGTCAGAGGTGTGGACCTAAGCCAACAAAGCAGAGGCATAACCCCTTAGTTGTTTCCAATTCCTGGCAACCATTTGAGAAGTGGGGGCTGGATTTCGTAGGGCCCATCTACCCTCCGGTGATTCCAAAAAGAGAGATATATCTCTTAATAGCTACAGATTATGCGACCAAATGGGCTGAAGCTATTGCTTCCCCCGACTGCACTGCTCAAACTGTTGCTGATTTTATCTACACTAGCATCATTTGCAGGTTTGGATGCCCACTTGAAATTTGTACAGATCAAGGTACCCATTTTGTCAATAAGGTCCTGCATGAAATTTTCAACAGGTATAAAATTCTACATAGGACCTCTTGTGCTTATTACCCAAGAGCCAATGGACAGGCTGAATCGACAAATAAGGTTTTAATCTCAATGTTAACAAAAGAGTGTCTGTTACAGCCCACTTCATGGGGCATTGCTTATCAAGGTACACTATGGGCATACAGGTTAGCATACAAAGAGGCCACCGGATATTCTCCTTTCCAACTGGTTTATGGCATATTGCCCATTGAGCCCTTTGAATTTTTACATGGCTCACCTAAGATAGCATTCATGCAGGGCAAAAAAGACTGTGATGTCTCTCAGAGAATAGGGGCACTACATAAAGTGGAGGAGATTCGTCTCCTAGCAACAAAACAATTGATCGAGACTCAGATGAAGAGGAAAGAGGCACATGATCGACACCTGTGGAACAACAACATTGAAGCAGGCATGTTGGTTCTTCTCCATAGACCTAACCTTCATACACAACTGAGAGGAAAATGGCTTCCAAATTGGGAAGGACCTTATAGAGTCAAAACAATGCTAAACTTGGGTGCTGTGGAGTTAGAGACGCTGAAAGGAGAGGCCTTGCCACTGGTCAACATTTCAAGGCTGAAGGCCTATCATCAACACACTTAAAGACGTATGGATCACCTGGAACTGCCAAATATGTCCAGGTTGTACATAACTTTCTCATCATATTTTGCTCAGTTTTAGTAGTTTTCCTTACCAATTTCATCTTTGTTATTGGTGTTTTTAGAAAACCTAGAAGATATTTCAAAACCACTGCCAAGCAAGCCTTTTGGGCATTTTTGGAAATTTTCTAGCAATTTTAGCATTTTTCTAGCATTTTTTATCCCTTTCCGATGTCTTTTTATTGCCCAATTTGAGGAATAAATGGAGGGTCTCTGTGGTTTGATGAAGGATTTTAGGCTCAACAAAATTTCATCAAAATTTTTTCAGAATTTTTTTAGAATTTTTTGGCCAATTTTTGGCATTTTTTTCAGATTTTTCCTTGATTTTTCTCTAATTTGGGCTATTTATAAATAAAATTAAAAAAAAAAAAAAAGGGGGGGCCCCCCGGTTTTTCGAGGCCCCCATATTTATCAGAATTTTCATTATTTTTTAGATTTTGAATTTTTTCAGCCCCCCCCCCCCCGCCCCCCGCCCCCCCCCCCCCCACCGACCAACCGACCATCCCCCCCCCCCCCCACGCCCCCCCCCCCCCCCCCCCCCCGCCCCCCGTTCTGACAACCCCCCCCCCCGACCAACCGACCATTCCCCCCCGCCCCCCCCCCCCCGCCCCCCGTTATTTTATTTTTTTTATTTTGATTATTTTAATTTTTTTTATTTTTCTTTATTTTATTTTCTTTTCTTATTTATTTTATTTTCTTTTTTTTAATCATTCTGTCTGAGCGTTAAAAAAAAAAAAAAAAAAACGATCATTTTTATTTTTTATTTTATTTTACTTTATTATTATTATTATTTTTTTATATTTTCATGGCTCAAAGCTTTTGGCTCTGGATTGTGCATCGGTTGGCCGTTTTTTACAAAAATGGAGTCATTTTCACGTTTTTTGGCACCTATGAACTCAATTTTTGACTTTCTTTTTACAAATTCTCACTTTTTGTATGACTTTTGGTCTGAAACCACATGTTTTGAACACTTTTATCACATGTTTTTATTTCACAACATTGTCCAAATGGTCTATTCTCACCTTGTCTTCCCTTATGTTTAATAATATCCCATATGTACCCTCTGTAGCCCTCCGATTTCATCATTTTAGCCTCCTCCCGACCCCTGATTCCTACTCCCAATCCCTCCCTTTACCAATATGCCCAGCCACATCCTTTCCCCTCCCTACCCCATCCATCTTCGCACCCTCAGCCCTCCCTTCCCCTTCCTTTCTCCCCTCCCATTGCCCCCCCCTTTTGCTTTTCCATTCCAAAATCCCACTTTTGGTTCTTCTCTGGGGCTTGTTCTCTCCTGTTTTTGGTGGAATTGGTTGCTGCTCAGATGTCCTATTCAAGTTTTTGCGGCTCTATCTTCATCGTGATCAAAGTTTTAGCTATAGCTCTCCGGGACGGAGAGCACATTAGGTGGTGGGCAACTGTTGAGCCCATCAAAGTCATGTTGGTCAAAGTCAACTGCAGTCAAAGTCAACAAGTCAAAGTCAACAGGTCAAAGTCAACAAGGTCAAGGTCAAAGTCAACAGGTGCAAAGTCAAAGTGCGTAAGTGCAGGTGTCAAAGTGCACAGGTAGTGCACAATGAATTGTCCACAAAGGGTAAATTGGAGAAAATAGGTTGCAGGTTGCAAAGGTACTTTCTCTAATTTCCCTAAGGTTCAAAGTGTGTTTTAAAGTGTTTTGGAAGGTTCAGGTGAACCCCCTCTTATGTGTAAAAGTGAAGACTTAAAAGGAAACGTGAAAGTATGTGAAGCGGAAAAAGTGTACGCACAGGTGAAAGTATGGCCCCCCATTAAAATTTTTGGTTTTAGACTAAAGTCACTACAGGACAAAACAGTGAGTCGTTGGCTGCCACTTGAGAGAACAATCTTGGAACATCAAAGTGAGCACCAAGATTCACTTGCAGTTAGGAGCGTACGTGATCGACACACTCAAATCAAGGCAAGGGCCATTCTTGGACCAAGGTTAGAGTAAGCAAGAGAGCATAGGCTAAAGTGGAGCAAGAGAGAGAAGTGCAAGAGTCACCAGAGTACGTCGCAGAGAAGTGGAAGTGCAAGGTGCATAGAGAGTGACCAAGGATTTTGGTGCAGAGAAGTGCTAAGCTATAGTTCCCCCAAGTATCTCAAGGTCCTTTGGCAGTGTACGCTTGCCGACAGCAGGTATTCACTCCTCCCCCTTTGTGGAAGCTTGGTGCAAGGTGTGCACAAGGAGAAGCTTGAAGCAGGTGGAGGTTTGTTGCAGAGGAGGTCGGCAGCAAGAGGACATTGGGATATTGGATATTTTGTAATTGGGCACTCTGTGGGATTGTGCATAGAGGTATTGGTGTATCTTGTATTTCAAACATTGTACTTTTCTTACTGTAATCAAACGGCAGAAACTTCCAAGGTGTATTTTCTCTTTTGGTCTTTTCATTTTCTCCTACAAACCCTCAAACTCCTTCTTGTCAAAGAATCCCCCAACAGGTCACATAGGTGAAAGAACCCTAAAGCAAATGAGTAGGGATCAATGTGTGCTTGGGATACCCAATGTATCCAAGCAACACATGATTTACAAGTGTGGTGCTTGTCAATTTGGTAAGTCACACAGGTTGCCTTATATAAGGAAAGGTTTTATGCATGAAGACTACCTAGACTTGGTGCACACAGATGTTTGGGGACCTAGCAAGGATCCCTCCATTTCAAGATCAAGGTACTATGTGTCTTTCATTGATGATTATAGCAGATGGACTGTCTTATACTTTATGAAGCATAAAGATGAAGTGTTTAATTGTTTCAAGAGGTATCTTGCACTAGTTGAAAATCAAACACGTAGAAACTTGAAAAGGCTAAGGTCAGATGGAGGAGGTGAATACTTCTCCAATGAATTTGAAGACTTCTTGCAGGAAAGAGGCATCAAGAGAGAGATAACCACAAGGTACTCACCTGAACAAAATGGGGTAGCTGAAAGAAGGAATACACTCATTGTTGAAACAGCTAGGTCTATGCTTAATGAAAAGAAGTTGCCAAATTATCTTTGGGCAGAGAGTGTATCTACTGCCACCTATCTCATTAACAGGTTGCCATCAAAGTCACTTGATGGAATGACACCTTATGAAGCTTGGCATGGTAAAAGACCATCATTGGATCATTGCAAAATCTTTGGTTGTGTTGCATATGTGCATATTCCCTCACAGGTAAGGGGAAAGCTAGACCCTAAAGCTGAAAAATGTATCTTCATTGGTTATGACTTGAACCAAAAAGGGTACAGATTCTACAACCCAACAAACAAAGGCTTCAAGGTAAGCAGAGATGTCATTTTTGATGAGAATGACTCATGGTATGAGAATGAATGCAGGAAGGTTAGTCTACCCTATGATATGGAAGAAGATTTCCCAAAGCTCACCAAGGAGGAACCAATCCAGAAAGAAGACTCAAGCTCAGATGATGATGACACAATTAACCTTGAGGAATTCAAGGCATGGAAGTCCAAAGGAAAGATGAAGATGAAAAAGCTAGAGGATATACCAGAATCCTCAACTCAAGCAATGAGGAGATCTTAGAGAGAAAGTAAGAAGCCTATCAGATATGGGTATGACACTTCTCTTGTAACTAAGCATTCTATATATCTTGCAAAGGATTTGTTGAATGAAGAACCAGGTACATATGAAGAGGCAATCACCAAACCAGAATGGAAAGAAGCTATGGATGAAGAAATAGAGGCTCTCAAGGAGAGTGACACATGGGACTTGGTACCCAAGAAGGACTCTATGAAGGTGATAGAATCCAGATGGATCTACAAGCTAAAGAGAAACTCAGATGGAACAATCAACAGGTACAAAGCTAGGTTGGTAGCCAAGGGTTTTGCACAAACCCAAGGCATTGATTATGAGGAGACATTTTCTCCTGTGGCTAAGATGCCAACAATCAGAATTTTGGTAAGTGTAGCTGCATCCAAGAATTGGAACATGTACCAATTAGATGTCAAGAATGCTTTCTTGAATGGATGGATATCTGAAGAAGTCTACATGTCACAACCACCTGGCTATGAAGATCCCAAGAAGGTAAACTATGTTTGTAAATTGAAGAAGGCTCTATATGGATTGAAGCAGGCACCTAGAGCATGGAATTACAGGTTGACAACATATCTCCAAGACCAAGGATTTGTGATGAGTAAAGCAGACACTTCTCTATTCATAAAGAGGAGTAGTACAGAGGTAATCTACTTGTGTGTTTATGTTGATGACATCATCATTACAGGCAATGATGTCAATGGGATTAGAAGCATCAAAGGACAGATGATGAAGGAGTTCAAGATCAATGATCTTGGATTATTGAAATACTTCTTAGGTCTTGAGTTAATCTACACTAATTCAGGTATATATATTACTCAAAAGAAGTATGTACAAGATATGGTCAAGAAGTTTAATTTGCAGGATGCTAAAGTCTCAAGCACTCCTATGGAGGTCAACCTAAAGCTTAGTGATCATGAAGGTGATGAAGTTCAAGACATTAGAGGATACCAAAGTATGGTAGGTAGTTTAAATTATGCTACCTTGACAAGAATTGACATAGCATATGGAGTTAGTGTGCTAAGCCAATTCATGCACAAACCAAGGGTACCTCACCTAGAGGCAGCAAAGAAGATCTTGAAATATCTAAAGGGAACTCAGAACCATGGTTTGTACTTTCCTTATACATCAGATATTGACATTAAAGTATATTCAGATGCAGATTGGGCAGGTTGTAAGGATGATAGGAGGAGCACATCAGGATACATATGTTTTGCAGGTGATAAACCTATTTCTTGGTCAGCCAAGAAACAACCTACAGTAGCTTTGTCATCCACTGAAGCAGAATATAGAGGGCTAGCCAATGCCACTCAAGAAGCTATCTGGTTAAAGCTTTTGTATACAGAGTTAGGCCTATACACAAGGCCTCCAATTAACTTTGGAGATAACACAAGCTCTCTTCACCTTGCAGCAAATCCAATATATCATGCTAGGACAAAACACATAGAGGTTCATTACCACTATGTGAGAGAAAAGTTGCTTAGCAAAGACATTCAATTGACTTATGTGTCCACTAATATGCAATGTGCAGATTTACTTACTAAAGCTTTGGATGGAAACAAGTTATGCAGATTCAAATCCATGATTGGATTACAGGATGTGATTGAAGAATGAAGATGAAGACTTGATCCAAAATTTTTGGCTTGAGGGGGAGCTGTTGGTGCAATTCAAGCCTTCACATTTGGCTTGGAACCCTTGAAAGATATCTCTACATGAAGCAAGAGTCATAGGAACTTATGCTTATGACTTCTTACTAGTTTATCTCTTGTAAAAGTCTAAATGACTTGGCATGTAAATGATCACACCTACTTGATTAGATTCGTGGAAAAATGGATGGTGTAACTAGAGAGAATATCTCCCTACTTTTAGATGAGTGATTTTAGGGAGCCTTAGTTTGAATTTGAAATTCAAATACATCTCCATCACATATAAAAATCATGGAAAAAACTCGCGGTGTATAGGGTGAACTTTCGAGCTCCATTTTCACTATCTCTGAGTGTGTGAGTGCTACACTATGCTCAGAAGTGTTCATCAGCAAGCCCACACATATGCTTCAATTATTCACTTGTGAACAGATGGTTTATTCCACACATTATTGACTCCCACCACCTGATGAACCGCAACCAATTGATTGGGAGAAACTTGAGGCAGATTTGGCCTGAGGCATTCAAATATCCGAACACACCCTCGCTCAGGAACTACTACAGAACTACATCCGCCAGACCGCACAACAAGGTTCTATCGCGGACGACGGAAGCGAGAGGGAGAGGGGTGTTAACAGTAGCCAGAGGCATAGAAGACGCGGAAGCATGTAAAGACAGAGCAGGGAGCCAGTCGAATCAATTTTTCAAAGATTTATGTTTTATAAATATTCTTCAAAACCTCCAACAGTGATTTTAATCACTATTGTAACATATGTAACATAGAAAAGACCCTTTTTGTAATTCATAGCTCCATTTTGTGCAAGCCAAGGAGTCCTCGAGCTTGAGGAGCTTAGGTAGAATGAGCGTATCAATTTTGGTTATTTTTAGACACCGTTTACCCTTTCAAATAGCATATAGGACCTATTTTTTAACTATGCCGGTCACTAGATGTGAAACCGGTCAAGACTAGTCTAGAAACTATAAAAAGAGCTAGAGAGCTCATTTTTGAGGTTAGCTTGTTTGAGTAGAGAAGGTCCTAGAGCTATTTTGAGCTTGTAAGAGTGTTCTTGAGTAATAGAGTTGATTTCTCACCTTCCATTGTGTCTTGCTTGTCTCTTCGTAGTGTGTGTGTATCTCTATGCTTCTCACCTTCACTCTCACTTCATCTCACATTCACGATCTTCATATCACTCCTATCTCTTCCACGGATTGACATTAAGGAGGTGGAGCTTCTTATCGTGGTTCTCACCATTGTGCTAGAGCAACACCAAATTTGGCGCCGTTGCCGGGGATTGAGTCTAGGACGAATGTGTGATGGTAAGAGTATAGCAAGAAGTGGCGTTGGAAGGTAAAATTTTTAGTTTTTGTTGTTGTTTTTAGTTAGTTTTTGGTGTTTTTCACCTTCCCCACACTCCATCTTCATCACCGCATCATCATCTTCATCTCCAAAAAAATCAAAAAATTCACCATATCCACCCATTCTCCTCATTTCCCCTCATTTGTGCATGCGAGAGAGTGAGAGAGAGCTTTTGTGCTTGCATGTGCAATTGTGTTTTTGCGTTTTCTTGCAGGTACAGTGCTCCAGAGCATCAAGAAGGTTGCAAAAAGGTAAAAATTCACTTTCTATTAGAGATCTGCTGTAGGTGTCAGACCATCGCGATGGTCTTCCAACTTCGGAATTTTTGGTAAGCGAGTTCACCACGAGGTAGGCGACACACGTGCATACACGCATCCACAAACACATTTGCAAAATTCATACTTTGGTGGACCATCGCGATTGGCTCAGACCATCACGATTGTGTCACACCATCGCGATTGGCTCACGCCATCACGACGGCTCAGCCGGACCATCGCGATGGTCTCACGCCATCGCGACGGTTCACTTGAACCATCGCGATGGTCCTTGACCGTCGCGACAATCCCGTCGACCCCACGCCATCGCGATTGGCCCATGCCATCGCGCCGACGCTGCCATGTGGCAAGCTAGACCATCGCGACGATACCCTCAGACCATCGCGACGATACCCTCAGACCATCGCGACACCTCGAAAATTGAACCATCGCGATTGGCTCACGCCATCATGCGCAGACCATCGCGATTGGCTCACGCCATCGCATCTGTGACCATCGCGATGGTTCACTTTGGACCATCGCGACGGTTCACGTTGACCGTTGACTGACGCCATCGTGATTGTTCGCCGATCGAGCCATCGCGATCGTTCATTCCAAACCATCACGATCATTCATTTTCGGACCATTGCGACCATGCATTTCAGACCATCACGATTGTTCACTCTCACGCCATCGGGACGGTTCACCTGGACCATCGTGATGGTCCCAGACCATCGCGATTATCTCAGACCATCACGATTGCTCACCCCAAATGCCAATTTTAGGGTTTGATTTTTTGACCAATTTTGGGGCTATTTTTGGAAAATCTTTGGGTGATTAGACTCATAGGAGACCCCTTAGCTCATAATTGAAGAAAAACCTCTTTGTTAGTTTTTACCCTCGAGAGCCTGAACGGTCATATCTTTTTCATCCGAAGTCCGTTTTTGGAGCTTTATAGCTCGTTAGAAAGCTCTTTACGAGTACTACGTGACCTCAACTAGTTAGAAAGCTCTTTAGATAAGCTCGTTAGAAAGCTCTTTAGATAAGCTAATTTGAGGTTGACCTAGTGCATCTAGCAAGAGCAATCAAGAGCAAGGCAAAGCAAGGCAGTACAGAACGCAGGGCTTGGGAAGTGCGGCTTCTTGGGCATCAGAGCAATCAACAAAGCTGACTTGAGGTTGGAAGATTACTCAACCCCCTCAGTCAATTATTAGCTTAGGCTAAAGCATTAGCATTGTGGATTAACAATGATAGGAATGATCAAGTTCAAGAGAATTAATTTCTCAAGTTTCAGACTAAATTAAAAGTGTGTGATACAAAAACTTAAGGGAAAGAACATAAGTCTGACGGAACGAGAACTCAAAGTACCACAAAAAGTCGAATTCCTGACGCATACATCAAGACAAGAATCTAAAGAAACTTAAAAAGAATCAAGAAAGTAAGAAAAAAAGAATCATTGACGATCTAAGCGTGTACTGAGTGTGCAAGGAAGAAAATTCATGAACCTTAGATCGGGCAAACATATAGGTAAGTCTGACCGACGAAGCCTTAGATCATCAGAAGCCAGTGTAGGAACCACTGCACGATCCTGGGCTCAACAACTGAATACTAGTTATCCCTACAAGAGCTCAGATACGAGTGAATCAGAAATGGCATTTAGCACTGAGAGACCAGAAGGAGGGTCAAATGTAGCATATTTGAAAAGACCTGAAGGACCCTATAGGACTCAGTTGGAATTTCTCCGAACCAACTGCTTAGGTGCTCACATCTATGAGGATGGTTTGCGAAGACAAGTGGTGCAAATGCACAATCCTGACCAACCCATTGGATTGGAACGTCCAGTGGTGAAATTTGAGAGAGACGCGTACATAGACAAGGAAGGAACGATGTACATCTTAAGTATGCAGCCAAACAATACCAATGAGTTTGGCGTAATTCAGTTGGAAACGGATGCGAGAGCACAAGGAAAAGAACCGTTAGAAGAACCTAGAACACCTAGAGGGAAATCTGTACTGACACGAGTACTAGTCCCAAATTGGACCCCTGAGGATAACAGAAGCATAGAGCTGTTTGTAAATAAAGAAACTAACGAAGCATTTTGGAGATACAGAACAGAACAACCTAGTGAGGGAGGCTCCATCATAATCTACGAATTCAAGGACCCGCATACACCTGGAAAGGTTGTATACCTGGATGAAACTTCAGAAAGAGTATTTGTGGTACCAGACCACGCTAGAAATACATACACATGGAGAGGTGATTTAGTATTCCCTCCATCTCGAACAAATGTAAACGCAAGCCAACAAGGGGCAGGAACATCCTCAGCCCATGCTAATCAAAGAGAGAAAAATAAAGAGAGACCCGAAGTAAGTTTCAATCATCCCATAGGGAGAGATAGAACCACCATAGACACGGACAGAGTGGAAAGACAATGAATGCCAGGTGGTAGAGATGATTTTCCTCTACCTAGACCATGTGAACACACAAGAATATTGAGACCCACTCAATTAGTAAAATCCATGAAAAACTATTTTGATGGAATAGGAGATCCCTATGACCATGTCGCGAAATTTAAGCAAGTGCTAAGGGTAGAACAAGTCGAAGACATGTTCACGCAATATAACGCATTTGGACTAACGTTAAAGAATACCGCTTTAACTTGGTTCCAACCATTGCAACAAAGGTTTTTGAGACATCCATCACTTTTTAGAGTCATTCATTACTATATTCTCTAAAAGTGGGATCAGGCATGACACGTCTTTGTTGATTCATAGCTTCAAACAGACCCCTCAAGAAACAGTTAGACTGGCAGGACGTAGGTTTAGACAATATGTTGAAAGATGTCCAATGCAAGAGCTACCCTCACAAGCCAAACAAGTGTCGTTGTTTCTAGATGGCTTGTTGAGCTCTAAACTACGCTCCTATGTCTACTTGAAGGAACCCAGAACGCTAGAGGAATGTGTAAGAGTTTGTATAGACATTGAAGATAACTTAGGAGATGAGTTGGAACTCTCAAAGGTCTATAAGGACTCGGACTGCTCATCTCTAGCATCCACGAAATTGTCTAGCTCAATAGAGGACCTAGCAGAAAAAGTGGCCTAGAAACTAGGAGTTTCTAGTAAACAGATGCCCAAGTTAACAACTAATGTACGTTGTTACACCTGTGGTGGAAATCATTTGGCAAATGTGTGTCCCAATGCAACACAACTGCAAGCCAACCCTAGTGGTCAATATTGCACTATTGAGAGAAGATACAGGAATCATACGGCGCAGGACTGCCCATACAACAAACAGGCAGTGAGACAGAACTACCCACAAGCATACCAACAGCCAGGTAGGTATCAAGGCCAATACAATGCTCAGCCTTATTACTATAGACCTCCTCAAAATTATCCTTATCAGGCTCAATAGAGACCTCAACCTATTTTAGCTCAGCAGCCACCCCCACCAGCGAATGTCATCTCAGTTAAATACGCTGCTGCATAAGAGAACCTCAATAGGGCGTTAGTTCCCGTTTCACCCTTAATCACTGACAGTGATCCAAACACAAACATTTTTTACTCTACTCATGTAGATAGTCCACCCGCGTATTACACAGAGTCACCAGAACATGTGGAGACATATCATTATGATAGTCCACCAGTGGAACCTAGTTGGGAGCCCGACTACGCTCATGTGATGCAGACAAACCCAAATCCACGGCCCCAATTGAGACAGCAAAGACCACAGGGCCCTAGAGGACCATGCTTTAGGTGCCAAGGTGATGATTTCATAAATGATTGTCCACATCCTCCGATAGCAGGACAATCACAATACTATAACATACAAGGCTTTTTTGCCAATTGATGGTAAAGAGCACATCATCAAAGATTGTCCTAAGAACCCAACTAACGCTTCAAATGTGACACTGATCAACGTGATAGGTATTGTGCACAACGCAGATGGATCCAACCCTACATACGTGCCTATCCAAGCTATAACAAGAGCCCAGACGCTCTTACAGAACCAACAGCTTAATCAGGAGAAAATAGTTGGAAATAGTGAAGTTGGAGAATCTAGCAATAAAAAGACGAAATCTTGGAAAGATTCTAGAGAAAGGATAAAGAGGAAATGGAGTAAAAAGATAAAAGAATTGGAAGGAAGTCTCAAGGAATCTAGAGCCAAAATCCTAGAATTGACTTCACAAGAATTAAGTCAAGAGAACCCAGCTCAGAAATCAGGATCAGTTTTAGCGGAACCAATACCAGAAAACCTAGACATGATGTTTCGCGCATATCAGGCTAGAATAAAAGAAGGACCTCAAGTAGTTGAAATGAGTAAAAACTACCCTCGAGCTGATCTAGAAATTGAGAGAACTAAGCTTTGCATGAAGATGGTAGAATTAGCACAAGCAATGTTCGAAGCCTCTAGATATCTAAATTGGAATAACATGGCAAAATCGGAATTACACTTTCAAGGACTAATGGAGAGGCTAGAATACTTGATAGATAGCAAAGAGAAAAAGGATCAGCATAGGAACTCTATGGTCCTAGAGACACAGGAAAGGAATGCACCATCCCTGTCTCAAGTACCCAACACAGAAGGGGAAGACAATTTGTCTTCCATACATAGGTACTCACATGATTTTTTGAGAGAAATCCAAGTAGAGAAGTGGAGAAAAGAACAAGGAACCCATCCTCCCATTCAAGAAATAGATGACTTGCAGGAGCAATTTCCCCAAGACATTCCCTCTATTTATGATGATGTAGAGGAAGAGCAACTGAGTGAACACACAAGTTTTGAATCCAATTCTTTGCAAGAATTACCTCAGTTCACAGGACCTTGGGAAGCAAAGTCTATTAGTATGAGAGCACCCACGATAATAGTGAGGAATGAAGAATCAGTAATCCCTAGAAACACGGAAGTGATAAAGAACACCCAAGTACAATGTCACCTCACTCTAGAGGAATTGTTAAAGGTAAAACCAGAACTGTGGAAACATGTAGCAAATCAATTCCCCGAGCTTGCTACTACTCCCTCACAGATAGGGTCACATAAGAAGGTACCAGAGATACCCGTAGAAAAGATCGAAGATGTAAGTGAAGGAGAGGAAGGTAACACTTATCTTCCAATAACCCATCAGGGCTACACCACGAAAGCCATCTTAGATTCAAGAGCCGGAGTAGCCATTGCTACCACCGCTTTATGGAAACGTTGGGGTAAGCTAGCACTAAGACCTACCAGGATGAAGCTACAAATGGCTGATGTACACATAGAAAAACCATTAGGCTTACTAGAAGGCATATCTCTCACCACTTGTGGTGTGGAGTTTGAGCATACCTTCACCATTTGTGATTTTAGTAAAAATCATGCTTATGAGATGATATTGGGATGACCATTCATGCGTCAGTTGCAAATTGTACAAGATTGGGGAACTAATTCTTTGTACTTGCAACATTTAGGAGTGAATACTAAAGTCAATCTTAAAGACTATTCACATAGAGACGTACCCCCAATACAATGGAACTCCATCCATAAGACACAGGTAGAAACAGAATCGGTACACTCGTTGGAGTCAGACCCCTCTTGGTTGCACGAGGATACTCATTTATGGATGTGTAAGGTAGCCAAACAAGAGGAAGAATGGTTGGAAGCCAGAACCTTAGGTGTAGAACAACACCCAAGAACCCTTCAAGACCCAGCGTACGCACCTGTAGTATTTCTAGATGAGGAGTTTGAACCCCATGGTTGGGCATAAATCCTAGCAACCATGGATGTAGCCATCAATGAAGAACAAGGGACACCCCACTGTGACGAAGATGGCTATGACATCTCAATCTTTACAATAGAGCCAATCATGTGTGATTTAGTTTTGGAAGAATGTGAACCTAGCACTGATGCATTTGAGGATGCAAGTGACTTCGATTTAGAGTCAATTATTATGGACCCACCCTTTGCATCAGAGGAAGAATATTTCTATGAAGTAGAAACTCACCCTCAGAGGCACCAAGAAATTACGAATGAGGTGAGGTTACCCACAGAAGTGACTGACAAAAGGGAAGGTAAGAAAAAAAAGAAGAAAGAAACCATGTCAGAAAAAGAAGAATCCTTGTTTGAGGTTCCCGAGAACTTCAAAAAGTATGAGATAGAAGACAGAAGAATAATGGTACGAATGCCTAACAGAAAAGCTAAAGTTGGAGAAGTATATGATAACCGAGAGAAAACCAAAAAAATAATAGTTGCCATAGAAGGAGAAGAAGAAAAATGTACATACATCGGGCATGATTTGACAAAAGAAGAAGAAGAAGAATTAGTTGCCCTATTGCGAGAATATAGAGATGTGTTTGCATGGAGTTACAAAGATTTGAAAGGAGTAGATCCAGACATATGTTCCCATAGAATCCCTATGACTCCAGATGCAAAACCCACGAAACAGAAACCATACACGTACAATGATAATTATGCTGCAAAGATTAAAGAGGAAATAGATCGTTTGATAGAAGCAGGATTCATTTACGAAATTGAGCATACCGAATGGGTATCCCCCATTGTGGTTGTGCCCAAGAAAAATGAAAAATTGCGTGTGTGTATTAACCTTAAAAAAGTTAATGCCGCCATGATTAGAGACAGTTATCCTCTTCCTATCGCGGAACATTTATTGGAAAGAGTTGCGGGCAAGGAAGTTTACAGCTTTCTTGATGGTTTTTCAGGCTATAATCAAGTAGCCATTGCTCCAGAAGATCAACACAAGACGGCTTTTGCCACAGAATGGGGCATATTTGCATTTCGTGTAATGCCATTTGGCTTAACAAATGCACCCGCCACTTTCCAGCGATTCATGTGTCATGTTTTTAAGGAATTCTTACGCAAGAATTCGGAAGTATATGTCGATGACATATGTGCTCATTCGAATGTAAGACAGACACATATCCCAAAATTAAGACAAGTATTTGACAAATGTCGAGAATATTAGGTTTGTCTGAACCCAGAAAAATGCGTTTTCATGGTCAGACAAGGCAAAATTCTAGGACACATTGTGTCAAAGAATGGAATCTCTACGGACGAAGAAAAAGTGAAAGTAATTGCAGATCTACCTAGACCAACCAACGTTAAAGAAGTACAAGCATTTATGGGTCATTGTGGTTATTACAGACGATTCATACACATGTATGCAGTCATAGCTAAGCCTTTGTACTCTCTTTTGACCCATTTTGAATGGACAGATGAGTGTGAGAATACAAAATGAACTCAAATGATGTTTGTGCTCAGCACCTATATTAACAACCCCGGATCGGAGTAAGCCATTCCATGTACGTGTGGATGCATCCAGCTATGCCATAGGATGTGTGTTAGCACAACCCACAAATGAAGGAAATATAGACCTCCCCATATCTTACGCGAGCAGACATTTGAACGCAGCAGAAAGAGATTACACAACTACAGAACGAGAAGGATTAGGAATGATCTAAACAATAAAGAAATTCAGGCATTATTTGTTGGCAAACAAGTTCAAATTCTTTACAGATCATCAAGCATTGTTGTACTTAGTCAATAAACCATGTAATACGGGAAGATTAATACGTTGGTTTCTATTACTCATGGAGTACGATTTTGAAGTAGTAGTCAGCAAAAGGAAAGACACATCTTAGAGCTGACCACCTTTCAAGATTAACCTCAGGAGAAGCTCCTTAGGGAATAGTGGACGAGTTACCAGACGCATATTTGTTTAACCTTGAGATAGCACCAGAATGGGCTAAGCCTATAGTCCCTATTCTCACGTATGGACCCAAGAATCCTAGGATAAGGATCAAAGAAGGAGAAATTACCAAGTCTCAAAGATATCAAATCATAGCAGGAAGTATATATAAACAAGACAATCAAAAGATTCTTGCTTGTTGTGTAGATGAATCAGAACATGCGAATTGGTTGCAATTAGCACATGTAGGTGCATTGAAGCAACATCATTCGAAACATCGAACATTACAGAATCTGCATAGACTAGGAGTATACTGGCCTACGATGGAAGCAGACGTCTACAAGTTGTGTAAAGAATGCCATGTTTGTTGTGAAAGACCACTGATAGAACATGCTACATTATATCACGTGTCTCTCACACCAGATTGGAGTGAACCTTTAGTGACATACTTGAGGACGAAAACATTCCCTCAAGGAATGACCTTAGCACGACAACGTAGTCTAGAGCAGGAAGCTCAAGACTATTCACTTATTGGCGATAATCTATACAAACGAGGAAAAGATGGATACCTAAGAGAGTGTGTTCATGAAAGCGATTACTTGAGCATACTAGAGATTGCACACCAAGGTGTTGCAGGAGGTCATTTTGGACCGGATAGGATAATCAAAGCCATCCTTTTTGCAGGATTATGGTGGCCCACTCTTCACATGGATGCTCATACCTATGTAAAGAGATGTGATGTGTGCCAAAGAACTCAGTTTCCTACTCGCAGAGATGAAATGCCATTGAAACCCATGATGGGAGGACGTGCATTTTCTAAGTGGGGCATAGACTTTGTAGGACCCATTAATCCCCCTGCAATAGGTACACATGCCGAATATATTATTGTTGCGACAGATTATCTTACCAAATGGGTAGAGGCAAAATCCACAAAAAAGAATGATGCACACACGACTGCAAAATTCTTATTTGAAAATGTCTTTACAAGATATGGATTGCCTATAGAGTTAGTGAGCGATCGAGGAACTCACTTTCTAAACCAAGTCATTGAATATTTGTTACAGGATTTTATGGTGAGTCACAAGAAATCCGCACCATATCATCCTCAAGCCAATGGTCAGGCTGAAAGCACTAACAAGATCCTATGTAATGTACTGACAAAACTCGTAGACAACAAACGTTCAGATTGGGACAAACAGTTACACAACACTGTTTGGGCATATCGAGTGGCCTACAAGACCGTACTCAATGCAACTCCCTTTCAGATGGTTTTTGGTCAGAATGTTGTGCTTCCTTTGGACTTCTTGATACCGACCCTTAAGGTTGCACAAGAACATCAGTGGACCGGCCATGAATTATCAGCAAGAATAATGGACTTGGAACGATTAGGAGAAACCAGGCTGAAAGCAGCAGCATGAATATACGCAGCAAAGAAGTGACAGAAAGCATATTTTGATGCACATGTGAAAGATAAAGGTTTGAAAGAAGGAGATTTAGTCCTAGTATATACGCTGAAACAACATGCACGGAAGTTATAAAAGCGAGGTTATGGACCTATGATCATTAACAGACTCTCGACAAGTGGAGCAGTACAATTAGCCACCTTAGAAGGAGACATAATGCGTAATTACATTAGTGGCTGTAGAGTCAGGTTATACCAAGAACCTCTTACTGAGGATATGCTTAGACGACTCACGTTGGCAAAGAAGCGTAAGGAGGAAGAAAATAGAATACGAGCTGAAGCTCAGGCAGAAGCTATAGAACGCATTAAGCGCATGAGGTTAAGAAGACAAGGACTAGGGAGAGAACATTATAAGCATCTGGAAACAACACCCAGATACCCCATGGCTATGTGTCAAGCAAAGTCAAGTACCCATCCTAGCATAGTGGATCGGAGACCATTCATTAGAGTTAGGCTAGAGCACGGCAACCCTTGCCAAGAGCTCAGGGCTTTAATTGACTCAGGTGCTTCGACTAGTGCAATTAGATGGTCCCACTATAAGGACTCAGGATTAGAAATGCGGCCAATTGAGGCATACCTCGTAGGGCTAGGAGGCATGGAAACCCCTTGCATGGGTGAGGTGGACCTTCCTATCCTCATAGACGATGTGACCTTGACAATGAAGCTACTGGTGTGCCATGATGACGACCTGATAGAACCCCTAATCCTTGGCCAAGATTGGCTATACGATCACTCAGTGGACTTAAATCTTAGACAAGGCTCCTTATAGATTGGAACCTTAGATTAGAAGCGAGTGATACCACTTGACTTCCCTAACAACCCTTCGCCTGAGGTATGTAACCCTAGACCATATGAACAATATGTGAAGGAAGACCGGAAGATCTTTGGTCAGATCAGTCACGTTACGTCTACACCAACCCATGCGGGCTTGGCTATGGACAATTGTCAATCAAAAGGACGTCAGGAGATTTTCCCTTGGGCTTCCTGCAAACTAGAAGGGGCAACCGCCCAACGGCTCGGTCAAATGGACACCATCAGCGGTCAAATGGGCACAATCAGCGGACAGATGGGGACGATCTGCGGTGTCCATCCGACCTCTCAACCTCAACCACAAAGGAGTCAACCACGACGAAGGAACCCAGACCGAAGACAATATCAGACGACACAAAGAAAGCAGCAGTGTCAGCATCACAAAGCAAGTGGCACAAGACAAATATGGTTGCCAAAAGGACAAAAACCACCGACAAGTTTCAACAATGCAGACAATGACAAGAACTTAGAAGTTTCAGCAGAAGCAGAGAAAATATCCAAAGTCTTCTGAACATTCTTCTATGAGTACAAACATTCGACAAATTTGGATCGCCAAGAAGTATCTTACAAACTGACCCACACCCACGCAGATTTGGGTACCCAAATAGTGTATTATAGCTCAACCCTCCAGCCATGTAATATAGACCCCTCAAAAATCTCTTCAACCCCCAATACCACCACACCCGATATCACCTTTTGTACCCCAAAAGAAACATTCCACCCACTCAGAAACTCTTAGGAAGTGGATACCGAAATGTATCCAGAAGTCTTCTCCTACCCCTTTGTCTAACATAACTCCCACCCCGACTAATAACCATCCTTGTAATAACTCGTTCACGACTGAACCTTGTACAAATCCACACAATATAACCTAGCATCACCTGTAATAACACCTCATCAAGAAATGTATGCATCATCTGGAGCATGTAGGTGTCTAGAGAGCTGCATTAGTTTGCAAGAAATCATTCCATAAACCACATCACGACACTCGGCTACACGGGTTACAGATCGGTTATGGAAGGGAATTGTGGTCTCACTTTCATGGGATCATGATTAATTTCCATACTAATGTGCTAATCTTTTGTAGTAGATCTTCTACGCACTCGCATCATACACGATGCAAGCAGAAGGACCATCAGAAGCTGGCCCTAGTGTACCCATGGCCAATATTGGAGAACTACTAGCGGAGCCCCATCCTACGTCTCAGCCCCCAGAATTCCAGGGATTTCCGGGACCTATGTCGATCGACGATCCTCCTAGGGGATATACAGAGAAGATTCATTGCAACTCTCACTGGTTTCAAGGGCTAGCGAGACCATTGGCGGATGCCGATTTTATCTTTGAGGCCAATTTGACGTTTGATGACTGTACCTGGGGCAAATATCAGTTCTTCTCCAGAGAGTTCGAAGGACTACAGAACACAGAAGACCTAACGCATATTTGGGCAAGAGCAGGTTTACAGAGTATTTGAGCGACCCTTTGCCTAAACCTGACTTCTACAGATGCTATTACTTAATCACCACTTTGATAGCTTCGGAGAACAAGGATCTGCCCGACACTTTTATTTTGCCATCCTTAGTGAACGATCCACCATATAAAAGATTTTATCTTTCGAAAGATTTGATTCGAGCTGCCATCAAGATTCATGGAACCCACACGCCCACAGAGCGAGAAAGGTTAGTTCCAGACCCTATGAAACCTGGGGACGTTACTAAATGGGAAGAGATTTTGGCGATCACACCTCAGCTTTCAAAACCACTGTGGATATGTATGCAGCATTTTGCTTTCCCCGCTCAGGACAGATTAACAATGCCTCACAAGCGCATATGGTTTGGCTTATATTTAGCATGTACTGGACCCCAGACAATAGATCTAGCAAGTTGGATCATTGATCAGCTCTACTTAGCCCAACATAGATGGGAAAGAAAGAAAGTCATCAATGGATGCTGTGCGCTGACTAGAATTGTATATATGTGTTTAGCATATGACTTGCCGATCGAACATGCATTGACAAGAGAGGAGCTGAAAGCATTTAAAGGAACAACGAAGAAAGCTAGGAAGCCTAGCAAAGGAAGAGAAGGAAAGCGAATGAGAGGAACTATCCCCTGCCTCCAGGTGCCAAAATCACCCTCACCACAACCCTCTCCAGAGCAGTCTCCGATAGAAGCCACTCCAATAGTACAACCTATTCATATACGGTTATCAAGACCAGTTGTAACAGAGGGCACTACCAACACAGTCCCTCCTCAAGTAGCCAGTGTCCCACGACCTGCCACCACTGCAGCAGAAGTTCCCACCACTATTGGTGCGGAAGCTTTTTCTTTTCCAATACCCAACCTGGAAGCAGAGCCACTAGATACAACCTTTGATTTTGCAATGCAAGATGCTTTCTCCAGTGAATTTCAATTCTCAGAAGGCCAGATTTTCTCTCAGGAATACGAACGACCTAGCTACCCAACCACGCCCTGAGACCAACCACAAGGACAAATAGTGTCCAGTTCCGAGGAAGAAGGAACACAGACAGATGAAGATGACGGCGATTATGAAGCTATTCAGGGCACACATGAATCCCAAGAACATGTACACACAGATGAACAAGGACGACAAACCGACACCCAAGGTGACACGAGCACACACGAAGATGAAACCTATGAAGCGGCAACTTATACACTGGCCATCAAGAAATTGTATCGTACTATGGAGAAAGTTTGGGCGCGCAAGAAACTGACTGAGGAAGAGAGCCAAGCACTTATAGAACATGAACTTGTCTCAGGCGGATTCGAAGAAGTATACATCAGAGGCTTCAGAGAACTTGTCAAATCAATGGGATCTACCGAAGCCTTAAGGTATTTGCAGAGAAAACCGCTACTGCAGTATTATCCTCTCACACTCCGCTTACTAATCAAACCTGGTGAATACATTCGGGTACCCACCGGCGGTCAATCTTCAGAACAGGCCAGGGAAGCACGTCTCGTCCCAGAAGGCTCATTGGCAGAGGACACCATTATCGTCGACTCCCCACCCCGTACTACTGCTGTACATACTACCACAGTTACCAAAGTACCAACCACCCCAACCGCTCCTCCTTCACCCTCCAGCCATCTAGTCTCTCCCATACACCCTCCTTCTCCCAGAACAACATCCTTCTTCTCCGGTGGAGTAGCAGAAGTTGTCCTTACTCCCATTCATCCCACAATTCCCGCACTCACTCAACCTAGTCTACCCCCTAACACATCCACCTTTCTATCCAACCCATTTCTCCATCCATCTTTTCCATCCTTCCCCACACCTCCAAGACCCCTTTTCCCATTCCCACCTCCATTAACCTTCTCCCCAGTCTCACCTCCCCGACCCACCGTAACTCCTCTTTCCCCTTTCCAACAAGCCGTCCAAGACAACCCCCCTGTAAATTACTCTTCAGCCTTTGAAAATCCTGTATTTACACCCACACACTTACCCACGATCACACCACTCTTCACAGTCACTGCACTCGACACCACATCCAGCGATATGGATATATCACTACCCGCTGCACCTCCACTCACTTCGTCTGTGGCACCACAATATTTAAGCACACCACAATTTTCCACAATCACCACAACATCCACTCTCCCACCCCCATTCCCCATTCCCTTTGCATCTACACCTACTGCATCTTCGCTTAGCACACCATTAATATTATCACCCACTGTAGATACCGCATTCCGACAGATGTTCACATGCATGGCTTAAGTAAGAGATGAGTTCACATCTCTTGGACATAATTATCAGATGCTGCAGAGGACAACCAACGACTTACAGTCGCAGCTTAATTCATTGTCGATCGAGAATGCCTCATTGAATACTCGCTATCAAGAACTACGTGAGGCATATCATAAATTGGAAGTAGAAAGTGAAGAAAAGACGAAAGAAGCTGTCATCGATCTCGATAATTTGTTAAGGGCCCAGACAATTCGCAACGCGACGCTTACACGGAACATGGGCTTACTCAGAAGACACCTAGAAGCAGCAAAGGAAGAGAACCAGCGGTTACAAGAACAAAACAGAGAAAATTTAGAAGCTGCCCTTGATCAACCTGACCAACCATTAAGCCCTAGTCGCTTCAAGTCCATGCCCTTAGAATCAATGAAAATGTTGTTAGAAGATCATGTCAGATTGTTAGATGACTACGACATCATGAATGAGGAGTTTCAGAAGCTCAAGGAGGAACACAAGACATTGAAACTAAGAGCACCAATACCACAAGGACTACCACCCCCTGTGGACCCATCCCCTAACATTCTAGAGGAACTCAACGCATTACGGGCCCAGGTATCTACTCTTCAATCATGGATAGAGGTATATGAAGCACCACCAAGGCCAGATTCCCCACCAGAGCTACCAACAAATGAAGAAACGGTAACCATTCCGGTGGAGGAAACCTTTGAAGAAGCCTATGAGCCCCAATCCATCCTAGGCGGACGCGTCACGGCCGAAGGCCACACGACTTTCAAACTTCCAACTCCCGTATGGATGAAGACAATTGAAGAGCTTGGAACAACCCACTCAGCACGAGTAGAGGTGCACTTGCAGGCAATGACAATGATTGAGGAAAGAATTTTACAATCCCCCTACTTTGCTCATTTGGCCCCTCGCAGATACATATCAGGGCATGAGCTACAGTATAAACCTTACTTTATGTTAATGGCGGAATATCAGTTGGCCATAGAGAAAGAAACATGCATGAAGCCCTCCCACGCAACTCAATTTGAGCCAGAAGATTTTCCATTAGATGTGCAACGTGGAGAAATCTTTCAACCCGATTGGCACAAGGATCTATTACAAGAATATCCTGAGATGATGAGTACTTGGGTTAAGGCGCCACTACACTTAAAATACAACCCATGTTGGGGACCAGTGCCACGTCGCCGATCCTGGAAGGCCTTTGCTATTAAAGTACAGAACAACAAGCATTGCCAGGATTGGTTAAATTATCCATATTTCAGGCCACCTACAAGACCACCTACAATCGGATACATTATGGCCACGATTCGCCACTGGGTCCCTCGCTTGAAACATATGGACGATATAGCAGCGCATATGACTTTCAAAATCTTTGATATGATGCAAATGGTTTTCAAAGTCTTCCGTCATGTTAAGGCTCCTCATGTAAACACCCCGGGCTTCGAGCATGGCAATCTAGATCTTGCATATGATATGAGTACAACTCCATTGCTACGGGTGTGTTATGCCTGGCATTGCAGAATTAAATACCTACTGGCGTGCTACAAGCAAACCTACGAAGAAATGTTCACAACCAGTTTCTTGAAATACCATTCAGAAGTGTTCATCAGCAGGCCCACACATTTGCTTCAATTATTCACCTGTGAACAGATGGTTTATTCCACACATTATCGACTCCCACCACCTGATGAACTGCAACCAATTGATTGGGAGAAATGCGAGGCAGATTTGGCCTGAGACATTCGAATATCCGAACACACCCTCGCTCAGGAACTACTACAGAACTACATCCGCCAGACCGCACAACAAGGTTCTGTCGCGGACGACATAAGCGAGAGGGAGGGGGGTGTTGGCAGTAGCCAGAGGCATGGAAGACGCGGAAGCATGTAAAGACAGAGCAGGGAGCCAGTCGAATCAATTTTTCAAAGATTTATGTTTTATAAATATTCTTCAAAACCTCCAACAGTGATTTTCATCACTGTTGTAACATATGTAACATAGAAAAGATCATTTTTGTAATTCATAGCTCCATTTTGTGCAAGCCGAGGAGTCCTCGAGCTTGAGGAGCTTAGGTAGAATGAGTGTATCAACTTTGGTTATTTTTAGACACTGTTTACCCTTTCAAATAGCATCTAGGACCTATTTTTTAACTATGCAGGTCACTAGATGTGAAACCGGTCAAAACTAGTCTAGAAACTATAAAAAGAGCTAGAGAGCTCATTTTTGAGGTTAGCTTGTTTGAGTAGAGAAGGGCCTAGAGCTAGTTTGAGCTTGTAAGAGTGTTCTTGAGTAATAGAGTTGATTTCTCACCTTCCATTGTGTCTTGCTTGTCTCTTCGTAGTGTGTGTGTATGTGTGTGTGCATCTCTATGCTTCTCACCTTCACTCTCACTTCATCTCACATTCACGATCTTCATATCACTCCTATCTCTTCTGCGGATTGACATTAAGGAGGTGGAGCTTCTTAACGTGGTTCTCACCATTGTGCTAGAGCAACAGAGGGATGATGACCTTTTTTGCCTTCCCTCTTGGGTATCATTTTGTCATTAGCCATGTTTAGGCCTATTGAATTATCCAATAGCCAATGTTGTCCAAGGATGACCTATTCTATTAGATCATCATCCTCATCAACTAAAAACTTACCATTAATTTGGCCTTACCCAAATGCAAGGGAAGTGTAACTTGTCCTACGCATGGGGATTGAATGTTGGAGTTAGACATCTACGAAAGCACACGAACAACACAAGGAAGAAGAAGACGCTTGGAGCACAACACACAAGATTGAAAGTATTACCACTAGAATGTACAAAGATACGTATCTCGTTAGGGCAATAGGCGTATATACAAGCCGGGGGAAAACAACCTCCTAAAGAGGAGAAAAAGTGCCTTGGCTATCGTAGTGTGTTCAGACACATCACTACCTAAATATATCAACAAATCCCCCCTAGGAGTGATGTGGTGAACAAGGAGCTAGCACTCATGTATAACGAAGTACCAAGCTATGTGGAATAAATCCACAAAAGGAAGTAAGCCCAAAGCTTTGTGGAAAGCTTCAAGCTTCTCCCTAGGCAAAGCCTTCGTGAAAAGGTCTGCAATGTTCTCCTGCATAGGCACATATGCCAAGCTGATCTCCCCAACAGAGAACCTCTTAGGACTAGTGAGCAACATGTCATCAACATAAACCACAATGATTAGAAGTACATCATTAGCATGCTTAACATATAAGGTGATGTCAGTTGGACTGTTCTCAAAACCATGTGCAACCAGATAGGCATGTATCTTTTCATACCAAGCACGTGGTGCTTGCTTTAAACCATATAATGCCTTCTTTAACTTGCACACCTAGTTTTCATGCCCCTTCTGCACAAAGCCATGGGGCTGAAAAACATACACTTCTTCATGCAAGTCACCATTCAAAAATGGTGTTTTAATGTTTAGCTGGTGTACATTCCAACCATGATGAGCTGCAAGTGCACATATGCTACGAAGAGTAGTCATTCGGCAAGTAGGAGCAAACGTTTCATCAAAACCAATGCCTCTTTGCTACTCATAAACCTTTGCAACAAGCCTAAACTTATACCTGTCAACTGTTCCATCAGGTTTGGGCTTTAGCTTCTATACCCACTTAGTGCCAATGGCCTTCTTGCCAGGAGGCAAGTCACATAAAGAACATGTACCATTTTTCATGATAGCATCATATTCAGATTGCATGGCAACCATCAAATGTTTTGAATTTTGTGCTTCATCAAATGAAACAAGTTCAATTTCATCATAGAGACTAGAGGCAACCATAGCATAGCAATATGATGCAAAAGAGGCACTATGAGAGCCTGATCGAGTATGATATGACAAAGGTGCATCTAATTTGTTGTCACGCAAAGTCTTCACCAGCCATTTTGGCATAGTTTTTGCCTCCTCAATATCAGCTCTGTCATCAACAAGTGCATCATGTAAATCTGCATCAGAAATGGAATGATCTACATCATCACATGAAATGTGTAGAGGCTAAAAAGTTGCCTCATTAGGATCAACAGTAGATTGTCCACCTCTAAAAAGAGGCAGCAAAGTATCATACATGTCTTTGGAGCTAATAGATGTCTCCTTAGTACATGAAAGCAATGGTTGAATAGCATCTTCCACAAAAAAAAAATCACGGCTAACCAAAATGCATTTAGTCTATGGATGATACAGATGATAGCCTTTACTTTCAGAATTGTACCCAACATAAATACATTTTACTGCTTTATCATCCAATTTTTTGCGATGTTGTTCAAGCACTAATGCATATGCAAGACAACCAAAAACATGCAAATGAGCAATAGATGGCTTGCGACCATGCCAAGCCTCATATGGAGTGATAGACTGCACTACTTTAGTGGGACACCTCTTAAGGACATATGCTACACACATGACAACCTCAAGCCAGAAACTATGTGGTAAAGCCTGACCCTTGACCATATACCTCACATTTCCATGAGTGACTGCTCTTTCATTCAACAAATCCATTATGTTGAGGTGTATATGGCACTGTACACTGATGTTTTATCCCACGTTCAGCCAGAAATGCATTAAAGTCAGAAGACATATATCCCCCCCTTGATCAGAATGGAGGGTGCCCATTTTACATGCTGATAGATTTTCAGCCAAAACCAGAAACTGTTTGAAGCACATAAACACTTTGGCCTTTGCCTTCAATGGATATACCCATGCATCCTTGGAAAAATCATCGATGAAAGTCACGAAGTAAAGATAGTTCCCAAAAGAAGCTGTCTGCATAGGACCACAAACATGACTATGTACAATCTGCAATTTTTCAGTAGCCCGAACTGAACCATCTTTAGGAAAGGAAGAATGTTGCATTTTTCCCAAAATACAGCCTTCACAAAGAGGACACCATTTCAGATTTCTGCAGGCATAACAAACTAGCAAAATTCAGATGACCAAAGCATGCATGCCAAAGCTTTGCATGTGACATCACCTAATAATCATGTGCTGCACATGTTGAATCATTCAAAGATCTTTCATAGTCCATGAGCTTATACAACCCATTACATAAAATTCTAGAAGCAATAATGATGTCACCGTTTGATAGATCATGAACTATACATGTGTCATCAACAAATTTCACAACCAAGCCAATCTTGGCTAATGGAGAAACTGTTAACAGATTTTTCTTGATCCTTGGTACAAATAAAGCATCTCAAAAAGTGAAAGAACTACCATCAGTAGCAGTCAGAATGATCTTTCCAACTCTCATGACATGATACAAGGAGTTGTTGGTGCATGTGACAGTATTCCCTGTAGGGGCATGCTCGAGTGAAGAGAAGAAACTATGCTACAAGGTAATATGTTTGGTCACCCCACTATCAAAGTACCAAACATCTGAGTCTACTCCAGACATGCACTACTCATGAGAAGATGGGTCAAAACTGCAAATAGTAGTAAATTCCCATTCTTCTTCCTGTAGAAGATTAGCAGACTCTATTTTCAGTGTAGAGGCCTTTGCAACAACAATTCCGGACTCTTTCTTCTTTGCCTCTTTAGCAGCCACTTTTGGACAGATCTTGATGACATGATCATTTGCTTTACAATATTTGCAAATCCATTTCTTTTGTTCTGATTTCTTCTCATCTTTGTCTTCCTTCTTCGAATGCAGATTTCTGGTTACTAGTAGAAGAGCTCCATTTACCTTTGCCCTTCTAACTAGCTAGGAAAACTTGATCTGCAACATGCATAATAGACCTATTCTGCCTAGATTGGTCTTCCTGCAATAGAACAGAGACTAACTCCTCAAATGATAAGGCATCAAGATTGCCTTTCATCATCAAACCAAGAGTAGAGGAAAAACTCTAATATGAATCAGGAAGACAATTTAGAATGATCTGTACAACTGAGCTATCTAGTATAACCTCATCAACAAAATCAATTTGTTCCTTCAAGTATTTGATCTTTGTTAGAAAATTGTCCATAGAATCACCTTCATTCATTTGCTCACTCTCCAACTATTTTTGGACGTAAGCAACAAGAGCCTCATTCCTAGCCTAGTACAGTGTGGTAAGTGTATCCCAAGCATCCTTAGCTATTCTTCAAGAGCGAATGTGATGAATAATGGCACGTTTGAAAGATAAGGCTATCAGTGCATGTGCCTAAGCATCTCTACCATCCCAACAAATTTGCTCTACAGTAGGTGAAGTAGAAACCGTAGCATGAACATGAATGTGTAGAATATCATCATCTTCGACACCATCTCCATCAGCTGCAACACTTGTATTTGTAGTACGTGTATTCACAGGTGTAATAGGACGTCTTTCAACACCCTACACAATGTTCCACAGTACTTTTGCAACCACTTTTGCAACCAATACATGTCGCATCATATAAGCCCATAACGGGAAGTTGGTACCATCCAACTTATCCTCAGCTGCGAACATACAAAATACATCACTACTTTCAGCCATGGTTGGTGACTAAAATACCTTGATGTAGAAAATTGATTGTATCTCAAAAAGTTGAACAAAAATGCCCAGACAAATTCCACTAAAGCTATAGCAGACTTTGAGATGCTTATACTGGCGAACCAAAACGGGTATAACCTTTGGCACAAAAAGATGAAATAGCTTGCATAAGCACTGTGATAGTGTGTTCTGAGGCCAAAAAGAGCTCAGATCGCGATGTTGGCATGACCTGAGTATGCTAACGAAAATTCAGAACCTGAGATTGCAATCAGAGAGGTGATGATGCTCGAGATGAAGCAGCAACTGTCTTTGATACCAATTGGTTGAGTTAGACATCTACAGAAGCACATGAACAACACAAGGAAGAAGAAGAAGCTTGGAGCACAACACACAAGACTAAATGTACTATCACTAGAATGTACAAAGATAAGTAGCCCATGAGGGCAATAGGTGTATATACAAGACAGGGGGAAAAAACCTCCTAAAGAGGGAATAAAGTGCCTCGACAGTCCTACTGTGTTCACACACATCACTACCTAAATATATCAACATTGAATACCTCCTAAACCTATCAGGTAGGCTTCAATGGGTTTCATTTTGGCCTTCAGAGTCTGCACTAGAGACAAGCGTAACATATTAGTTGTGGCACCCGTATGAATAAGAAAGTGGACAAATGCTTAGGGGAGTGCCATAATTCAATAGATATTTATGGTCTTGAATCTTTGATTGGCTTTGCATTGGAGTGCACTTAACACATAACCATGGTAAAGGCTTGTGGATGAATGAAAGACTCCACTGGTGTTTCTCTATGGCTATTAGAATGCATATTTTGATTGATGTGCTTCAATAGAAATTATCTCTTACTAATCTCTAAGGCTACTTGCTGAGCCTCTAGTTTGATGTGTTGTTCCTCTCATTGTCTATCCGTAGCCACTTGTAATCATCTTAAGATGTCTATGGTGAGGGCTTTTTGGTAGAGGGGTACCACCAGGTGCGATACAATGTATCAAGTAGGGTCCATGTCCTAGTTTTTGTAGTTTTTAGCATGTTTTTTAAAGCATAAAAAATGTCTAGATCACCTTCATGAAGCTTCTTATAATTTATATGGGCATCAAAGTAATTTTTTTGTCTCTTTTTATGAGCATACATGCCTGCAACAACCTTAAGGCATGTCTCTTAAAGTGCATTGAGTTTATCAATGAAAGCAAATAGCTTGTGATCTTCCACTCAATCTCTTTCTAATTTTCCATATATCATATCAAAAGGCCTAGCTCTAACATGGTCTTATAAGCAATAGAATAAGCCCAATCTACATCGTGACTTGCTTATCCTAGTTTAAGCATCTTGAGTAAACAATTTTGTCAAAACTGTGCAAACCACTTTCTTAGGACTCTCACCTTGACCATTCATTTGTGAATGATAAGGAACCAACTTATTATGGATAATAAAAAATTATTTTAGTAAAGCCTCTATCACTTCATTGAGAAAGTTATTACCTTAGTTATTGATTATCTCAATGGGGAGGCCAAATTTGGTTAAAATTTGCTCAAAGAGAAATTTTATAGTTCTTTGAGCATCAGCTTTAGTAGCGCCACCTACCTCTTCCCAAGATATGTGGCCAACTTAAAGGATCAAAGTCCAATTGGTTTGAATACATGTAGCTCTTGTGCAAAATATATAATTATTGCCAAATATAATTTGACGAAATGGATTGAGTCTAAGGCATTTACCAGGAACAATGCTTAGACTATAGCTAAGTTTTTGTTTGGTTCTCACTACGTTTGGTATGTTGATAGAAATTGTTAGTGATCATTTAAAACATTTTATTAATGAGGTAATTGAGTACATATTAGTAGAGTTTTTACTAGTCCACAAGAAGTTTGTACTATATCATCCCCAAGTGAATGGACAAGTAGAGAGTTCCAATAACATCTTATAAAGAATGCTTACAAAGATAATTAAAAGTGGATGGTATAACTCACTAAGATTTGATCACTTTGACTTGGTTCTTTTTTGTTTTATCCGATACTCCCCCTCTCAGCTTTTCATCATCCATGATAGATGTTTTTTTGGCACTCAAGATGAGCATGCGTGTTGAAGCACAGATCCAAGGTGTTGAATGTTGGCATTGTAGTACAGTAGTTGCACGTGAGAAACCTTATAAACAAGTATATTGCAGCTTTTGGAGACTATTTTTTATTCTTTGAATATCTTTCATGTGTACCTTCAAAACCTTCACAATAAAAAATAAACTATGAATTAAAAAAATGAGAGATTCTGAAATGAGGCTGTGCGTGAGTGATTTGTGAACGCTCAAAAGGAAAAGAAAAACGGATGGAGAAATCAAAATAAACTAGGTCAATTTGGATTGTAGTGTGTGTTATGAGCAACAAAAAGAAAGAAATTCACTTCCATGACTTGAAAATAAAAGCCAATACTGCAATGCATGCATTTCATCAACATATATAGCAGTGATATGAAGTACATCATCTGCATGCTCAACATATAAGGTTCTCTCAGTTGGAGTGTTTCCAAAACCATGTGCTAGAAAATAGGCATGTATCTTTTCATAGCAAGCACGTAGTGCTTGCTTCAAACCATATAAAGTCTTTTTCAGCTTACACACTTTTTTTTATGCCCTTTTTGCAAAAAACCATGTGGGTGAAATCCATACATTTTGTTGTGTAAGTTACCATTCAGAATTTATGTTTAATGTCCAACTAATGTAATTTCCAACCATGATGAGATGAAGTATGCAAATGCTACAAATGGTGGTCATTCAACATGTGGGAGTGAAGGCCTCATCAAAATCAATGCCTTTTCTTGAGCATAAACTTTGGTACCAAGCCTAGCTTTATACCTCTTAGGTGTTTTCGTCAAGCTTACATTTCAGCTTGTATACCCATTTAGTGCCAATGACCTCTTTGCATGGAGGAAAATCAGATAAAGAACAAGTATTAATCTTCATAATAGCATCATATTACAATTGCATAGTGGCCATCTAATTTTTTGAATTTTGTGTGTCATTAAAAGAAATAGGCTCATTCTCATCACAAATACTAGAGGTAGCCATTGCATAGAAACCTGATGCAAAGGAAGCACTATGAGAGCTTGGATCAGTATGGTATGAAAAAGGTGCATCCAACCTATAAAGCTTGATAAATTGCCTCACTTGGACTAGCAAGACTATCCACTTGTAAAAAAAAGTATCATACATATCCTTGGAGCTAAAGGATGTCTCCTTGGTACATGGAAGTAATTGCTGAATTGCGTATTCCACAAAAAAACATCATGGCTAACCAAAATGTGTTTAGTATGTATGATATAGCCAATATCCTTATCATTCATAACTGTACCCAACAAAAATACATTTTACTTCTTTATCATTCGATTTCCTATGTTGTTGTTCATGCAGTAAAGCATATGCCACACAACCAAAGACATGGACATGAGCAACAAATGTCTTGCAACCATGCCAATCCTTATATGGAGTGATAGATTGCAGTGCTTTGGTGGGATGCATGTTAAGTACATATGTTGCAATCATAACAGCCTGAAGCCATAAGCTATGTGCTAAAGCTTGACTTTTGATCATACACCTCGCTATCTCCATGAGAGACTTGTTCTTTCTTTTTGAATGTACCCAACAAAAATACATTTTACTTCTTTGTCATTCGACTTCTTGTGTTGTTGTTCATGCACTAAAGCATATGCCACACAACCAAAGACATGGACATGAGCAACAAATGTCTTGCAACCATGCCAATCCTCATATGGAGTGATAGATTGTAGTGATTTGGTGGGATGCATGTTAAGTACATATGTTGCACTCATAACAGCCTCAAGCCATAAGCTATGTGCTAAAGCTTGACTTGTGATCATACACCTCGCTATCTCCATGAGAGACTTGTTCTTTCTTTTGGACACACCATTTTGTTGAGGTGTAAATGACAATGTACACTGATCTTTTATTCCATGCTCAACCAAAAATGCAATACAATTAGAAGACATGTATTGGCCCCTTGATCAAAATGGAGGGTGGCCAGTTTACGTGTTGATAAATTTTCAATTAAAGCCAGATAATATTTGAAGCACATAAACACTTTGGACTTTGGTTTCATTGGATACACCCATGCATTATTAGAGAAATCATCAATAAAAGTCATGAAGTAAAGGTATTTCTTGCATAACACAACATTGAATGTATTACCAAGTGAATGTGCAAAGATAAGTCACCCATTATGGTTATAGGCATACATACAAGCCAAGGGAAAATAAACCTCCTAAAGAGGGAAAAAAGTGCCTCTATGGTCCTAAATGTGTTCACATATATTTTTTAGTAGTCACACCATTATATTTAATAGGCAATAAAGTATTTTCCTCATAACCCTTGCTGTAATCACCAATCTTATCAAAAGGGATTTCATGAATCTATGACTCAATGTCTTTATTTTGTCTTTTGACTCATATTTGGCTTCAAAGATTTATCTTTTTTGCACTCTAAGACTACTTCATCATCTCCAATGTAGGAACGTAATGACTCAAAGTGCATGGCTATGTTAGCCCATGAATGTGGAATCAATGACTTGTTAAGAGGTAAGTCACTTCTGTCTAAGTTGCCACATGTTTCATACTTATGCCATGTTTTAAAATTTTCAAAAGCATCAGCCTTCTCTCGAATGAAATAAACCCACATCTTTCTACTATAATCGTCGACTAACAACAAAAAGTAGAAAGATCCTCCTAAAGCAGGTGTAGACATTTTACCATAGAGATTAGCATGTACCAACTCTAGAGGAGCTTGAGATCGATTGCTGGTCTCTCTTGGAAATGTCTTTCATTGTTGCTTTCCAATCATACAAGCTTCATAAGGTTCCTGCAACTCTGAAAATGCAGGCAAATGAGCAACCATCCCTGTTCTTTGCATCTCCTTCAAAACTGCAAATCCGAGATGCCCAAATCGTTGGTGCCATAACCTGCTTATATCTTTATCTTCTGTAGTAGTTAAGGCACTTAACTCATACAAGTTATCACATCTTATGCCTTTACCTACTACATTACCTGATGAATCCATGATTTCTGCACCATTCTTATTAAAGTGAACTTTGAGTCCACGATCTGTTATTGCAGAAACTCACAACAAATTTCTTTTAAGTGTAGGTACATAGAGAACATCAGATAACGTTTTCTCAACACCTAGAGAAATGATAAAAGAGATGGTTCCAGTTCCTTCCGCTAGACACTTGGAGTCATTTCCCACCACTACATTGATGGATTCCCGTAGAGGCACTAGGGAACTATACCAATCCTTTTTACTGGTCATATGGTGAGAAGCTCCACTATCTAAAATCCATGGTTCATCAACACAAGCTTGAGCAGATGAGCATAGCTCTTCAATAGCTACCCATAGTTCCAGCTCTATGTTGTTTGCATTCTAAAACCATTTCCTATGAAGTGAGATATTAAGATCCAGAATCTTCTTGAAACTAGATATTTTTTCCAAGCCATTCACATTGTGCCATTCTATAAATTTGTTTTGAGGGCGATCATGGCCGAGAAGGAAGCAAGATGTTGAGTTATCGTAAGCATTGACTCTATTTCTTAACACACATCAACCTTCATATTCCACTGTCCAAGCTAGGTTAATGTCCTCAAATCTGATCCATTGTCTTCTATTGTGATTCGAGAGGTGCTTCCACAAATGAAACCCTTTATTCCATAGCTTCTTCACTCTTTGGAGGTTAGCATAATCAATAGTCCTCATTCCCTTGATCGAGAACTAGATTGAATCATTCTGCCTAATATCAAAATCCCACTTCCCCTCTTCATTGATCTTAAGGTAAGGGCTCATCTTCTTCCAACTTTTCTAGAACCAACAAACCAAATCCGAGTCTTTTGGAGTAATAGAGAAAGTGGACAAAAATAAGGTGAGTAAGTCGTGCACTTCCACCTAGGTAGACCAACAAAAGTGAGAGAACTTTTTTCTTCTGAAAATTAGTTTGGCCTAGGAGGTATTCATATTACTCCAAGCTTCTATCACCCATTTGGGTGCTAACTTATCCACTCAACCTTCAATGCCTAGAACTTCGAGCTTGGTTGATTCTCTTTTACTCGTACAAATAGTCCATTTGATTTTGGGAATATCCCTCCCATTCGGATCACTTGTCCGAACAAAATTTCTACATATTCTTTCCAACTTATCATGATTTTGTCTTACGGGTCTCCAACACAATCGAAAATAGATAGCCAAGGCAATCACAAAGAAGATGAAAAAAAGTAATTAAATCCAAAAAAGAAATAGTAATTAAATCCAAAGTAGAAATGCAAGAAGCAACAAAAGAGCAGCAATTCAACAAAGGACGTCTGCATGAATTTTCAAGTTGAGAAGGCAACACTTAGATGCCAACCTTGTGATCGAGTGATTCTAGAAGCCCACCCAAAAAAGATGAAAGAGAATTGCTAGCTACTAAGATTTTAAAAACTACTCAAATGCCCTTCCTTTTGCCACCAACAAAGAAGATAACCAAGAGGGCTATACCACTAGTAAAGAGGATCGTTTCACTACCAGTAATGAAGACAACCTAGATAGTGAGAACTCCATCATTGGATCGACACTCCCGAAAAAGGTGCTAAATTCACTCCCACAGAAGGTGAATCATAAGGGGAAACAACCATTGGAAATGCCATGAAAGAGCCTCCTTAACGGTAAGATGCGTGGTTAGGACCCCTCATTTTTGAGGAAAAAAGACGAACCCAAGAGGAAAAAAGATAAGGTCCCTCTCTGCAAAGAGGGTAACCATCCATAATGATCATCATATCATTTAAGGCGAGGGGCTTGATTGACCCCTCAAGAGCGGCTATTATTGGCTAGTGGTTTTGGGATAATAGCCTTAACCCAAATTTCCTTTGTATTCAAGAGATTAAAATCGATGGAGAGGAAATTCAGAAAATGACTCAAACGCATCTCTTTGACTCATATATGGGTTACCACATCACACCCTAGAGGGGCCGGTGGCATAGCTATTGGAATAAATAACTTTTGGTTGGGTAGACTTGTCAACTCGTGCAATGATCAAAAACATCATTGGATTGTTGCCTCCTTCGGGGGCCCCTTCTAGTTCACTTTGGTCTCCATGTATGCCCCAAACAAAGACTCAGAGAGGATTGACACCTAGGTCTCTTTAGACTTGCTTTCCCACAATGTGATGATTTCCAAAGACCCTTCGGATCAGTGGGACAACAAGGGGCATACCATTGAGGATGAGGAGAAAGATATATGGGACAGAATCAAGTTGCACCTATACCTAGTGGAGATTAAAGATATGAAAGGCTTCTCTTGGTAGAACCTCCAATCTGGGGATTACTTGAGGAAAGCAAGACTTGATAGAAGCTATATTGCACATAACATTATCCATTAGTGGGGCCAACCCACCATGTCTCAAAACATTGACCTCACCATATCGAACCACTACCCTTGTATTCTCCCTTTCAAACCGATTGCCAAACTTAGTAAAGCACCTTGGTTTCATGCTTGTCTCACATCTTTCTCCCTTCCCTCTATCCATCAGGAAATTACCTTGGTTTGGAACTCAGCATTTGCCAATGGAACTTCACTGGCCAAAAGTTGGAGGGTTGCAATGGAGAAGACTCATCAAATTTTGGTAATGACTCAAAAGATTCTTTGCAATGTTTGTTGAAGGTAGAGAGAGAAGCTCTATCAGAGGCTCTAACATCTTGAGGAGGAATTGAACAAAAGGAACTACCAATTCCAGACGTGACTATTGAAAATCAGAGGCATGCTTAGATACAAGGAAGAAATTCAAAGGAAAAACCTACAAGTATACTTTAAAGATTGGTGGGTGGGTAAGGCTGACAAACCAACTAAAGAGATGTGTGGCATCCTCATGAGGAAGCAAACAAAAAACTATATTCCCTTCTTGATAGCTTGTAATGGGATCGAATACAAAATGGAAGAAGAAAACAATGCTATTATTGTCAACTACTTTACTCAACTCCTAAGGGCTTTGATGGCCCTTTCTCCCCATAGGCGGGATTGCATGGTCACCATCTCGAGAGTCTCTCCCTCTAAAACACCTCATAATCTGAAGTTTATTCTTGATGCACCCATTTCAGATAATGAGATTCTTGAAGTTATTGATACACTCCCCAATGGGAAAAGCCTCGGTGTTGATGGCCTCACAAATGGGTTTTTCACATCCTTTAGACAACTGGTGGTCACTCCGTTGTGCTTGGTTTGGCAAGAGGCGTTGGGTTTTGGTGTGCTTTCTGAACACCTAAATGATGGTTTCATCAAGCTTATCCATAAAAAAGGTAACAAGAACAAGATTGAAAAGTGGCGCCCAATCACGATGCTTCAAACAAGGTACAAGATTCTTGCAAAAGTAATTGCCAATAGAATTTCTTACCACTTGAAGAGGTGGCTTAGTGAGGATCACAAAGGATTCATCAAGGGTAGATCAATACTAGAAGCTATTATCGACATTTGTGAAGGGCTTGATTTTGTTGAAGAGTCCGAGCAAGATGTGGTACTCCTTAAAATTGACTTCGACAAAGCCTATGACATGCTAGAATGGGACTTTGTTCTCCAATCCCTTGAAGACCAGGGCTTCAATCAAAAATTCACTAAGATGATTGCTACATTGTTGGGGAACACGTCGACACAAATAAATATCAATGGTTAGTTATCGAAGGCTATCAAACTAAAATGCTCTATTAGGAAAGGGTGCCCATTAGCCCCTCTGCTTTTTGCTATTTCCATGGAGGGGCTCAGTCATCTTATATTGCAACATCACATGGAAATGGGCCATATTAAAGGTCTCTCTCTACCTCTCAACCATGGCAAGATGATCATGAGGCTATTTGCAGATGACATGAATGCATTTGTGCATAATGATTTGACCAACATTGAAACCTTTTTGGGGTGCCTTGATACATTCTCTGAGGCATCTGGTTCCAAAATAAACCACTCAAAAACTAATTTTAGAACCATCATTAGACCACCCCCCCCCAACTACTAGTCGACCATGGTTGCCAAATTATCCACAGGGGTCTAGTCTTCCACCTTCTTGGTATTCCGATGGGATTTGGTCTCGAGGGAGCAGCAATGGAATTGGGTCCTTTCCAAACTAGACAACAAGTTAGTGTATTGGAAGGGCATGCAAATCAACCTTGCGGGGTGGGCCATGGAAACTAATACCTTCCTCATCACCTCGACCATTTACTTTCTCTCTTGCTAGAGACCAAAGGATCAAGAGGTTAGCAAATTGAAAAGAATCTGTAGAAACTTTCTTTGGACAGAGGATCACAATAGAAGGGGGGTTCCCAAAATTAAATGGTCTATGTGCATTAGCCAAAAGGATTGTGGGGATCTACACACTATGGATATTGAAGGCATGGCTGAAAAAATGGCGGAAAAATGGATCACCAGGTCTTGGTGCAACTGTGAGACCTCCTAGGCCAAGCTCATTTTTAGAAACAAGAACATGATTATGTTGGTGGGCCTTTCTGGTTGGAAGGACTTAGACCTCCATAACCTTTTATTCTCCCCGATCTCCATTTCCCCTAAATGCTCGAATCTTGTGCATTGCCTTATGGAAGACTTGGAACAAGTACAAAACAATTATCAAAATCAAAGAAGATTGGAAATGGGTGGCCAAAATCAGACAAAATAACTCAATCTGCTTTTTGATCATGGACATTAGTGCTTCTTGGAACCTCCAAAATGCCAAGAGCCTTTGGAACAAGGGTTTAAGACATTCTAGGCACCTCTAGAAACAAGAAATTAGCGAGTGGATCAGCTTTGAGGACATAGACCCTAAAATAAGAGTGAACTAGGAAGAATGGACCCTCCCTCAGAGCAGATGCACCACCGGGGAATGATAAAAAACCGGAATCCTCATTGGGTGAGATCCATCGTACCCTGAGGGTCATATTTGACACAATGGCGATTGCTTGTCCAAAATTCATAGAATCAAGGTGAATACAGACTATCATATCATGCTTAACAAGAAGTGTTGCCTGACTTGGACAAGGCTATGTTGGGATTTGAACTTCATGTCTATCTAGCACCCCCTCATTGCGATCAAGAATTTGGTTCTCATGTGAAAAATTCTCCATTGTGGTATTTGAACCAATTTAAAGGCTAGCAAAATTTGTGGGTCTTTGCCATGGTGCAAGCGATGCCATCGTAGCATAGACAATCTGGGCCACATCTTCTTCGCGTGCCTCAAGTCCCTCCGGCTCTCATGGACCCTTGGGAATATTTTGAGACTACAAGAACAAATCACATGGAAGCAAGCAATTGTAGGAGAAGCGACCGGCTTCTCAGCGGCATTGTGGAATGCTATAAGAGGGGAAACCCTCTAGAAGGTTTGAAGGGAGCGGTGTGCCTATAATTTTGGATAGCCTCCTAAAGAGTGGTCAATTGAGAAGTCTTTGTTCCTCCTTGGCAAAAAAATCTCCAACTATAAGAGGTTCCCACCCTTTAGGCATAATAAAGATTTTCTCATTGAGAACAATAAGCTTAAAGCCAAGTGGGCCCCACATGAGAGGGACGAGAGTGTTATTAACCTCCTTCGTAACACTCTCTAGATCTGTAAGTTCTACCCCTGCTTTGTGGGAAACAAGGGTCCCAAGGGCACTAGTCCCATTCACTTATAACTTTTTTTTCTTTCTTTAATTAAAGTCTGAGAGAATAAGCCAAGGCCGAACTTCCTTTTTATGGAAAAAAAGGGACTTTTCTTTTCTATTTTAAATGGCAAGAAACAGTCAAGATAAAAGACCCCACTTACACCTACAAACCAGCTCTAACAAAACAGCCCTACCTCCCGGCATGGAGAAGAGCAGCGAAAAAGCTAAAAATAAAAAAAAATCACCCTACTAAAAGCAGAGTAATGAAAGCTCTCATCCGAAAAGAAAAGAAACGAGGCTTTGAAAGCTAACAAGAGAAAGAGTGACGTGCAACCTCAAATCTGAGGAGTGCCAATGAGGCATGCATGTGGAACTACACATCGGAAAGCCAAGAAGGTCTATCGTCAATCAGGGCCTATGGCAAGATTTTCAGATCATATTATGCAAAGGAATCAACTAGGAGTTTTGCTGAAATGTCTCTCTTCATGTAACCTTACTAGTCAATGTGACCTTACTAGTCAATGTGACATCGTTTAAGATTTTACTAGGGTGTTGACATCCATACTCATGTAATAGCTCAAGTTTACACACTTATGATGTACATTGGAAGGTGTTGACATCCATACTCATGTAGTACACATACTTTATACATGTAGTAGCTCAAGTCTACACAATTACGATGTACATTGGAAGGTGTTGATATCCATAATCATGTAGTACACATACTTTATACATGTTCATTGAATATGTTGTTTGACTGCTTTGGATCAGATGTTCCATACTCTACCACATGATTTTAGGATATAATGCAAGATACTATTTTCGTTCACTGTTTTATTTAGTTAATCTTGACTAGAATCTTTGGTACATTTGCACATATGCTGTATGATGGACATAGCTCCTTTCTTCACTTGTCTTTCTTTAACAGTACTTTGATTTTGTACATTTGTTTCAGTACATTCATTCAAAATTAGTGTATTTACACTGTTAACGATAGCCTACAACGATCATCCTCCATTATTGCGGGAACTATTCTATATTTCTTTTAATGCATATGATGTTTGGGTGATAGACTCTCAGTGTATTTTCCTCTTTGTAAATAACCTAAAGCTGTGTTCACAAGATGCAACATTGTAGATATAATAACATATGAAATGTGTAAAAGGAGAGAGCGGTAGGGTTGACTTGGCTATTTTATAATGTGTGTAAAGAGGAGAGAGACATGGTTAGAATAATCATGAAACTTTACTAAAAAACACAAGGAAACTGAAAAACCCGGGGAGAAAACATACATGTGCCCTCCCTATCTATCATGATAAACCCAAAAGTGAAAAACCCGGGAGAAAACATACATGTGCCCTCCCTATCTATCATGATAAAGCACATAGTTATGATAAGCCATCAACAAACCCTATCATGATAAGATCCACTATGAAAAACGTAGTGCAAGCGTTGTGGCACACAAGAAGGGGGACGATAGATAGATATCGAGAAGCCACATAGCGAAATACTCATAATAAACGCAAGGATGCACTCCTTACGATAGCTATAAACTTGACATCAAGGTTTCCATGCTTGAACACCTCATTTTCTCATGTAGAGTAAATTTATGCTACATTACCTAGCCAAATCTATGCAGAACGGAAGTAAAAATGTTTAAGGAACCACTAGGATGTTTGAGGAATTTACATCATATATCTTTGAGATGTTTAATCAAAATTTAAGAGTTAGAGCAATGAAAAAGAATGAAGCTTCAAACTTCCCCTAGGGAGAGCCTTTGTGAAAAGGTTTGCAATGTCATCCTGTGCGCACACATATGCCAAATTGATCTCTCCAAGAGAGAACCTCTCCTTGACATAATGATAATGCACCTCAATGTGCTTTATGGGAGCATGGAACACAGGAGCATGGAACACAGGAGCGTGGAACACAGGAGCATGGAACACAGGGTTCCTTGCAACTACCAATGTGCTTTGACTGTCAATGAAGATGGTGGTGATAAAGACTAACCAACATGCGAATCAACCAAAAGGTGTTTGAGCCACACACACCCAATAGTCACTATGAAAGCTACCCAATACCTAGACTCACAAATAGAAATGGCTATAGTAGGTTGCTTCTTTCTCAACCAAGATATGCATGATCTACCAAGCATGAAGCAAAAACTATTGGCGAACACATGAGTGTCATAGGAACTAGCCCAATCTGAGTCAGAAAAAGCATGTAAATTGGCAGTCATGATCCCTCTTGGGATAAAACAACCAAAGTAATTGGGTACCACTCAAGTAGTGAAAGATATGCTTAACCTCCTGCCAATGCTTGAAACCTAGGCAATGCATGGACCCGCTCATTTGAGAGACAACAAACTTAATATCAAGCCGAGTTATGCATAAGTAAATCAAGCATCCAACAGCTTGCTCATAGAGAAGAACATCGAATGCATCTCAAACATCATGAAGACTCACCTGTAATCTTCAAGGATTGGAAAAAAATGCTACAATATTGTGTCAATATATTTTGTATGACACAAACCTATTCCCCGATCAAATTGCACAAACCCAATTCCCAAATAATGATGCAAATACCCGAAATATGACATCTCAAAAGAGGCATGCAAACTTGCCTTAAATTGAGTAATATGCTTCACATTAGGACCAGTGAGCATCTCATCAATGTAAAAAAAAATGATCATAATTACATCCTCTCCATGCTTAACATATAAGGCATCTTATAATGAGCACTTCCAATATACACATGCACTAGAGAAGCTTTGCTAGAGAAACATGTGGGCCTTCTCTCTTCTTTGTTATCTCAATGATCGTCCAGCTTCTATGAAGGAGGAGAAAGAGAGAGATCATTCACAATTTCACTTAGATACATGTTTGAAACCTCAATAGAAATTCCGCACACATGGACATATTTGCTTGCCATAGAATTCACCCACACGCATCCGACTCATAGCACAACAACTTGAAAGGAATGCATATGAATCATATACACATAGAAGGGAATATGAATATTCATGTCTATGTACTCTATGATATAGTCATTAGCAAAATGCTTCAAGTCCGGATAATTGTCTTTTCAAGCCCCAAATTAGTATCGGTCTAGCAGACCCTTGAGAGAATCATGTTGTTACAGGGACAAGTCAATTGGAAGCATGCTTTGTGGGGTGAGGCAATCAGATGTTCCTCAGCAATGTGGAATGCTATAAGAGGGGAGACTCTCTGGAAAATATGCAAAGAGAGGTGTGCAGCCAACTTTGGAAGCCCCCCTAAAGAATGGACGATCCAAAAATCTCTTTTCCTTTTAGGAAAAAGAATTTCCCGCCCTTTAGACACCATAGAGTGTTCTTCCTAGAGAGCAACAAGATCAAAACCAAGTGGGCTCCACATGAGGGGGACAAGAGGGTTATCAAACTTCTTTGCAAAATTTTCTAGTAAGCTTTAAGTAGCCCTTGCTTTATGGGATAGGGGGCATCCCATGGGTGCTATGTTGGAGTTAGATGTCTGCGAAAGCACGTGAAAAACACGAGGAAGAAGAAGAAGCTTGGAGCACAACACACAATATTGAATGTATTACTAGAGAATGTACAAAGATAAGTAGCCCATTAGGGCAATAGGCATATATACAAGCCAGGGGAAAAAAACCTCCTAAAGAGGGAAAAAGGTGCCCGACGGTCCTAGAGAGTTCACACACATCACTACCTAAATATATCAAGAAATCCCCCTTGGGAGTGATGCGATGAACAAGGAGCTGGCACTCATGTATAAGGAAGTGCCAAGCTATGTGGAAATCACTTCACAAAAGGAAGTAAGCCCAAAGCTTTGCGGAAAGCTTCAAACTTCTCCCTAGGCAGAGCCTTCGTGAAAAGGTTTGCAATGTTCTCCTAGGATGTTGTGTCTACAGGAGATGTGTGTGCAGGTGAGATTGGTGGAGGGGAGAAGGTGGGAGTGTGGGGGGAGGTGCAGGTGCTGTTGGTGGTGAAATGTCCATACCCTCAGGGGTGGACGTGAGTGTAGTGTCTACCATGTATATCGGAATGGTAAGTGGTGTGTGTGTGAGAGTGGTGAATAAGTGTTGTGTGGATGGTGGGGATGGGATTGATGAGGAGGGTTGGGTGGTGGCTTGAAACATTCTACAAAACTAGTCATTGGTGAGTTGTAGGATTGGTGGTATGGGGGGGTGGGAAGTGAGAGAAAGGAGGCGAGAAGGTCATGAAAGGTAGCATGGTGGCAGGGAATCCAAAAAATATGGACTTAGTGTCAGAATGGCCTATGACAAAGGTTGTGCAGGCTGCTTGTCCGATGGCTATCTCCATGAGCGATTTGGTTGCTTCGGTTGTGATGGTGGTGTCTTGATAGACAGGGTTTTCAAAGGTGGAGAACAAAGTTGAACCAGAGGTGGGAGTACGGAAGATGAAGGTTTACTCTGTGGTGTGAGTAGTTGAGGTGATCCCCATAGCTTCTGTTCTAGGAGGTGATGGTGGGGGGTTGGTAGTATTGGCTCAGTTGATTCATCATGGGTGACTGGGAGCTCTTGGCCAGGTGTTATTGCTGCTTGGGAGGTTGTCTCAATGGGTTCAGATGTAATAATAGGTCCTTCCATTGTAGTAATGGGAATCTGGATGTTTTTACTAGATCGTGGTCGTGTTTGGAATCTTGTAGATCATATTGAACAGGAGGCCTCTAGATCGCTGATCGGACTGTTTCCACTACCCCATACATTTTTGCCACCAGTAGTAGGCCTTCGTTGTATTCAGAGTCAACTCGAGCTTCTTCCAATAGTTGAGACATGAGCACCCTATTGCTCGGTTCGATGAGCAGTTGTTGCAATCGCACTCGTTCGATGATTTGATACAGCCTTCGAAGTTCTACTGTATATGCTAGGGTTTCAGTGGTTTCTTCTGCTTTTGCTTCTTCTCCTTCCTCGTCTTCTCCCTCTGAGTGTTCTAGTTTTTGAGATAAAGTTCTCTGCTAATCATCATCCAAATGTACATGGCAGCCTTCTGTGGATTTCCTTCATCTTTGGGAAGAGGTGCCCTGTTCTTTTGTGTCTGAGAAGAACTCTACATCAGAGAGTTGTGTATTCTGCAAGAATGATTCAAAGTTGAAGGTACTTATCCCTTCAATGTTTCCAGTCGTAGGAAATTCAAATTCAGGAGGGACATGAGGAGTCGATGGGGCAGCTTGTGATGTGCTTTTAGATCTAGATCTAGGTATGTGAATGGTAAAGGGAGGCATGGTGGCAACCCCTCGTGGTGAGAGTATCGAAGTCTTGAGGACTTCATGTGTTTGGACACAAGGAATTGAGCCCCTCATGTGCTTGGATTAATGTGTGGCAGGTTTGAGTCTCTTAAACATTTGTAGTTGTGACCAGGTTAACGCATGTTCAATGGGTACATGCTATGCTAAGCAATTTGTAGATGATGCGTATGCTAAGCAATTTGTAGATGATGCGTGTGATTGCACAACAAACATTCCACACTAGCTTTCTAGATGACCTTTTATTTTCTTCATACAACTGCTTCACAATCCATATAGGAAGCTTAATCGGTAATGCACCTGTCCCTGCCAAGTAAAGAGCGAACCATATTCGTTTGTGGGGTTGTGTGAATCCATCCTGCCCAGGAAACACAAAATAGCCTCTAATGTTGAGACCAAATAGTAACATCGTAGAAGATCTAGTTTGGGTAAGGGTGCCTCAAAGTACTTAGCTAGCCCTGCACGTTGCCATATGTTCCGATTTTCTTGTGTGTCTTGGAGAGTCTCAAATTCCTTGGAAAAGAAATAAAATGAGACCCATGACTTGTCATACTCACACTTGGACTCCAAGATATACTTGGCCTCTCCTAAGGGCCCTGGCATGCCATTGAACCAATGAGAATTTACATGGACTCTCTGTGTTATTCCTGTGGGAGGATCCGGTATAGGTATTTGCTGGAGGTGTTGTAGCTCTACAAGTTTTTTGGTTAGTGGCACATCAATAGGTAGACTCTCCACATTAATCCCTGTAGTACTTACTCCTGCATGTGAGCTCCGACCTGCTGCTTCTGCCATGAGACTGCTTGTAGCTGTTGGTGCTTATCTACTAGAAGAAAAGAGGCACAATAGCATTGCATAGGAAACAGGATGTTATGGTGTTCCCTCCACAACACTAGCATGACATTCCGAGTGGTTAGGGGTTAGTGGGTGAAGTGTTTGTGATGTGTGTGAGTGTTGGTTAGTAGGTTTGTGTTCATCCTAGATGTATGCTTTTGGATGTGTAATGTACTCAAAATGCACCTACAACAGTGTGGATTGATTTACAAAGGTGGGTCAAGGGGTTTGATACAAGGTTTAAGTCTCCAAACTTTGATTGTGAAATCATAGCTTTTAGTGGTGATGACATGTGAAGGTTTGTGGACTGGATTGTGTTGGATTTGGGACCTTTTGGGTACCCATTTCCCGACATTCCTAGGTGTGACGGAAGATGTAGTGGTGTGGAGTGTAGATGTTTGCCCTGGGATTTGTGTCAAGGGTGCTTGTGAGTGTTGGTTCAATCTTGTGAATGGAGGTGAAGCTATTTGAGCTCATAAGCAGGTCTTGGGCACCCATATCTGTCTAGCATTTGGGATAGCCTTCATTGACCACTTCGGGACCCAAATAGAAATGGTATGTCTAGAGTGTTTGGCTAGGGTATTCCTTCAGTGTAATCCTTGAGTGTGTAGCTCATTTGGTGCATCTTTGAGAACTTGTCTCTAGAGCCGTGGGTTTTCCACCCTTGCGTACCCAGATCTGCTTCATGCCAAGAGGTACTTTATATTGCACAGGTTGGTGCTCATGCATCTTCATCATCGTCCTCCTCTATGTCCTGTGTTGCCCAGCTTGCTTTCCTCGAATCCTCTTTGGAAAAGAAGGGAACTCCTCATTGACTTCTGCACCTTCATCAAGAGTGACAATCTTCTGCACCATAGAACTTTGGACAAGAATAGCATCTTTATCTTCCTGTGGGTTCCTCGAGGGACCAGGATTTGATGCCTTCTCTAGTGGCTTGAATGCTTGATTTTCTAATTCAATTGTGAGGAAATTTTGGCCTACCCAAGCATGAAGAAGTCCACTTCTTAGGTTGAAGTTGACTGCATGATCATAGATCCAGTTTTGGCCCAAGACGAGAGGTTCAGTAAGATCCTCATCTTCACATACTAGCACTTTGACTGCCATTGGAACCTCTTGAATGTAGAGGGGAAGTTCCACCTCTCCCACGCAAGGGGTTTCAACACCTCCCAATCCTATGAGATATGCCTCGATAAGATTGACCTTCAATTGCAATTCTTGGTAGTAAGAAAGCGGAACGACACTAGTGGCTGCTCCTGAGTCAATTAAAGCTCTCACGGTCCTTGCCGTCTCTCCTTGTCCTACTTCTAGGGTCACAAAAGGTCATCGATCGACTATCCTATGGGAACATTCACCTGAAGCCTCGCACATGGCCATGTGATAACATGGAGCTTCTTGAGTGTCAGGCATGGGCTGATCTCTACCTTGTCTTCTCAATTTCGTTCATCAAATGCCTTCTAACGCTTCTACCTGTGCTTCTTCTCGAATTCACTTTTCCTCTTCTTTCTGTTTCTTTGTGGTGTGGAGGCGATATAACATCTCCTCTGTGAGGGGTTCCTGATATAACTTGACTCTGCATCCACTCATGAAACTTGCTAAGATGTCAGCTTCTAGAGTGGCTATTTGCACTGCTCCACTTGTGGAGATCCTATTGATAATCATTGGTCCATAGTCCCTCTTCTCTAATTTCCATGCATGTGGCTTCAAGGTGTAGACTAGGACTAGGTCTGCTGGTTTCAAGCCCTTATCCTTCACATGTGCATCAAAATATGCCTTTTGTCTCTTCTTGGCAGCATAAATTCCTGATGCAGCTCTCAATCGTGTTTCACCTAATCGTTCAAGATCGAAGATTATAGAGGAGAGCTCATGGCCTATACAATCATGCTCTTGTGCTACTTTCAATGTAGGTATCAAAAAGTCTAATGGTAGCACTGCATTTTGGCCAAACATCATCTGAAAAGGTGTGGCTTAGAGTACCGTTTTATAGGCAACTCTGTATGCCCAAACAGCATGGTGTACCTTTTTGTCCCAATCAAAGCATTTATTATTAACCAGTTTTGTCAGTACATTGCATAGAATCTTATTGGTGCTCTCGGCCTGTCCATTGGCTTGTGGATGATAGGGGACAGACTTCTTATGTATCACCAAGAGTTCTTGGAGAAGGTTCTCAATGACTCCATTCAAAAAGTGTGTGCCTCTATCACTCACTAACTCTATTGGCAATCCGTATCTGGTGAACACATTCTCGAATAAGAACTTAGCTATTGTGTGGGCATCATTCTTCATCATAGCTTTTACTTCTACCCATTTGGTTAGATAGTCAGTGGCCACAATAATGTATTCAGCATGGGAACCCTTAGCTGGGGGATTAATAGGACCTACAAAGTCTATTCCCCACTTAGAGAATGCATGTCCACCCATCATAGGTTTCAATGGCATCTCATCTTTATGTATAGGGTACTGAGTTCACTGACAAACATCACACCTCTTCACATAGGTATGTTCATCCATGTGAAGTGTGGGCCACTAAAGACCTGCAAAAAGTATTGCCTTGATCACTCTATCTAGCCCAAAATGTCCTCCTACTACACCTTGGTGAGCAATTTTCAAGATCTTCAGAGATTTGCTCTCGTGGACACATAATCTAAGATACCCATCTTTTCCTCGTCTGTATAGATTATCTCCAATGAGAGTATAATCTAAAGCTTCTTGTTCTAAGCTTCTTTGTCTAGACAATGTCATATCTTGTGGAAAGGTCCTCGTCCTCAAAAAGGCTACTAGTGGCTCGCTCCAATCTGGCACTAAAGACACTCGATAAAGAGTGGCATGTTCCACAGGAGGTCTAGTGCTGTAGATTGGGCATTCCTTGCACATTTTATGGACATCTGCTTCCATAGTTGGCCAGTGCACTCTGAGTCTCCTCAATGTCTGTAAGGTTCTTTGTCTCGAGTAGTGTTGCTCTAATGCACCCACATGTGCTAATTGCAACCACTTTGCGTGTTCATCCTCTTCCACACAACAAGCTAATATTCCTTCATCTGTATGTTTGTACATACTTCCTGCCATGATATGATGCTTCTGGGATTTTACTACCTCCCTATCTTGAGTGTTTACTACTGGATGTTTAGGCCCATATGCCAGTACTGGCACTAAGATCTTGGCCCACTGTGGTACAACTTCCAAATTAAACAAGTAAGCACCAGGAAGGTCATCTGACACTCCTTGTGGGGCCACTCCAGATGTGAGCCTCGAGAGATGATCTGCTCTCAAGTGAGTCTTGCCTTTCCTCACAACTACCTCAAACTCATATTCTATTAGTAAGAGGAACCATCTTACTAATCTACCTGTATTGCATGGCTTGTTTCCCAAGTAAAGTAGAGCTTGATGATCAGTAAAAAATTTAAAGTTGTTTGCAAGAAAATAGTGTCTAAATTTTTTAACCGCAAATACCATGCCTAATCCTTCTCTCTCAGTAGTGGTATAATTTCATTCAGCTGCATTTAACTGTCCACTAGCATAGGCAATTGGAAGATCCATATTACCTTCACCCGTAGGTTGTGCAAGTACACACCCAATAGCATAATTGGATGCATCCACGTGGACATGGAATGGCTTGTTCCAATCTGGTGTAGTCAAGATTCGTGTAGAACACAATCACCATTTAAGCTCATTGAAAGATTTCTCACATTCATCAGTCCACTCAAAATTGGTCAAAAGTCCATAGAGAGGTTTTGCAATGATGGCATACATGTGTATAAAACGTCGGTAATAGCCACAATGCCCCATGAAAGCTTGCACTTCCTTTACATTCTTTGGCCTAGGCAGTTCTACGATAGCTCTTGCTTTCTCTTCATCAGTGGATATGCCCTTCTTTGACACTATGTGTCCTAGAATCTTGCCTTGCCTGACCATGAAAACACACTTTTCTGGGTTCAGGCAGACTTGATATGTTGATCTTCTAGTGCAATGGCTACTTGATTATAACCAGAGAACCCATCTAGGAAGCTATACACTTCCTTGCCTGCTACCCTTTCTAATAGATGTTCAGTAGTAGGAAGTGGATAACTATCTCTGATAGTGGCTGTGTTAACCTTCTTCAAGTTAATGCATACACGTAATTTGCCATTCTTTTTGGGCACCACTATAATGGGGGATACCCATTCAGTGTGCTCGATTTCATAGATAAATGCAGGTTCCATCAAGCGATCTATCTCTTCTTTGATCTTGGCAGCATAGTTGTCATTGTATCTGTATGGCTTCTGTTTAGAGGGTCTGGCATCTAAGGTCATGGGGATTGTATGTGAGCATATGTCAGGGTCTACACCTTTCAGGTCCTTGTAACTCCATGCAAACACATCTCTATATTCTCATAGTAAGGCTATCAACTCCTTCTCCTCATCTTCACTTAGGTCATGTTCTATATATGTGCATCGCTTTTCGCCTTCCTCTATGGTCACTATGATTTTCTTTGTAGTTTCTTTGTTATCATAGGCCTCTCCTATGAAGGCTTCACGTTTAGGCATTCTTACCATGACTCTCCTATCTTCAACTTCATACTTCTTGAAATTTTCAAGGACCTCAAACAAAGAGTCTTCTTCCTCTGGTATGACTTCTCTCTTCTTCCTCTTCTTTCCTTCATTCTTAGTGGTCACTTGTGTGGTTCATCTCACCTCATTGGTAGTTTCTTCGTATCTCTGAGGGTGAGCTTCTACTTCATAGAAATATTCCTCATCTGATGCAAAAGGTGGGTCCATAATAATTGACTCTAAATTGAATCGCTTGCATCCTCGAATGCATTAGTGCTAGGTTCACACTCTTCAGTAACGGGATCACAGCCTAAAATTGTGAAGACTAAAATGTCATAGCCATCCTCATCACAGTGGGGTGTCCATTGTTCTTCATTGATGGCTACATCCATTGTTGCTAAAATCTCCGCCCAACCATGAGGTTCAAATTCTTCATGAGGAAATACTACGGGTACATAGGCTGGGTCTTGAATTGATCTATGAGTTTCCTTCGCACCTACCTCTCTTGCTTTTTCTCTCTTCTCTTCTTCTACTGCTACTTTGCACATCCATAAGTGAGTATCTTCATGCATCAATGAGGATCCTGATCCTATGGAATGCACTGACTCCGTATCATCCTTAGCTCTATGGATGGGATTCCATTGAATGGGGGCACGTCTCTATGAGAGAAATCTTTGAGATTCACTTTGGTCGTGACACTCAAGTGTTGCAAATACAAAGATTTTTTCCCCCAATCCTGTACTACTTGCAATTGCCTCAAGAAGGGTCTTCCCATAATCATCTCATAGGCCTGATTCTTGCTAAAGTCACATATAGTAAAAGTATGCTCAAACTCTACACCACAAGTGGTGAGAGTTATTCCTTCTAGTAGTCCTAAAGGTCTGTCAATGTGACCATCGGCCATTTGTAGCTTCATTCTCGTGGGTCTGAGTGCTGGCTTGCCCCATTGTTTCCATAGGGAAGTGGTAGCAATTGCAATTCCTGTGCCTGAGGTTTTGTTATGTCAAGTACTTATTTGGCTACATGTTTCCACAATTCAGGCTTAACCTTGAGTAGCTCTTCTAAAGTGAGGTTGCACTACACTTTAGTATTTTCACTACCTCTATGTTCCTAGGTATGATTGAGTCTTCGTTTCTTATCAGGACAGTGGGTGCTCTCATGCAAGTAGACTTAGCTTCCCATGGACCTGTGAAATGGGGTAGTTCCTATAAGGAATTAGACTCGAAGTCTAATCTCTCACAAGATTGGGCACTCTCTTGCTCTCCATAAATGGAGGGAATGTCTTGTGGGAATTGATCGTGCACGTCATCCACAAGTTCAATTGGAGGAGGGTGTTCACTTTCTTTAGCTCATTTCTCTTCTTGAATCTCTCATAGGAATTCTAGTGAATATCGATTCATAGAAGAAGAGGTGTCTAGTTTAGAGGAGTTAGGCACGTAAGCTTCCTGGGGATGAATGTTTATTCTATCACTTGCCCTCTCCTTAGCCTGGGAGGTGGCTCCTTTTCTAGACTTTACAAGTAACCTCTCCAATCTATCTAATAGACCATCAAAATGCAATGGTGTTCTAGTGGAGCTAGAGCAATTGAACATGCAACTGGCTTCAGAGCCAATTCCACCATCTTGGCACAAAGTTTTGTTCATTCAAGCTCTAGGTCCGCTCTAGGGTAACACTTTTCATGATCTGTTACATTTGGCCCTTCCTGGATTCTGGCCTGATATGCCCTAAGCATCATGTCTATGTCCTCAAAAGTGGGATCTACTAAGATTGATCCTACTCGGGGTGGTGAGTGGGTTACGTGTGGTGGATTAGAAGGTTAGGGAATGGAAGGTGATGGGGATGGTAGTGGCGTTGATGTGTGAGAGTGCCTTTGAGATGTGATTTCTATTATCTTGGCTTTTGTTTCTGTCAGACTTTCCTCAAGTTCATTCATCTTCTTTGCCCATTGCCTTTTCATGCGTTCACAAATTTCTCTCCAAGCTCTTGTCCTCTTCTTATTCTGACTCTCACTCTCGCTAACCTTAGAGTTTTGTTCCTGGCCTAAGTCTTGGTTTTGCTTAAGTGTCTGAGCTCTTGTGATGACTTTCACTGGGGTCGTGGAAGTCACACTTCTCATGGGGTCTACCACTAATCCAATAACATTGATAGGAGCCATTTTTGGCATGTTGGTGGGGTTCAAGGGACACTCTCGTAACAAATGCTCCTTCCCACAATTTGGGCAAAAGCCTTGAATTGTCACAGATTGGGTTTGTGTAGGTGTCGGTAGAGGGAAATCATGAATGAGGTGATCTCCCTGGCATTGGAAGCATGACCCTCTAGGAAATGGAGGTCTCATCTGCCTAGGCTGAGGTCTAGAGTTGGGGTTTGTGTACATGACATTCATGTGGGCTATCAATATGGGTAGAGTCAAAACTATGATCACTTGGATCACTTTCTGAAAGCAATGGTGTCATTGGCACTAAAGCTCTATTTGGATTTTCTTCTGCAGCTTCATACTTCACTGGAATCACATTGGCTGGAGGAGGGGGCTGTTGTGCTAGGACTGGTTGAGGTCTTTGCTGCCCTTGATATGGTGATTGATAGGATTGTTGGGGCCTACCATACTGCTGTTGTGGGTACTGATTCTGGTATTTTCTTTGTTGTGGGTAAGTCTGAGGATAATTTTGTCTAACGGCTTGTTTGTTATATGGGCAGTCTTGTGCATTGTGATGAGTGTATCTCCTTTCTATGGTGCAGTATTGGCTATTAGGATTAACCTGGGGTTGAGCCATGATAGGGCACATATTAGCCATATGGTCTCCTCCACATGTGTAGCATCATTTTCCTAGGGCAAATATGGGAGTCTGCTTGCTAGAGACACCTAATTTTTGAGCTACCTTTTCTGATCCTCAATTGATGTGGATTGTGAGGATGCAAGGCTAATAGAACTATTTAAATCTTTAAAGATCTTTGAGAGCTCTAATTCCTCCCCTAGATTATCCTCAATGTCTATGCACATGTGTACACATTCTTATATGGATCTAGGGTCCTTCAAGTACACATATGATCTCAGTTTGGTACTTAACAATCTGTGTAGAAATAAGGCCACTTGCTTGGTTGGAGTGGGTAACTCTGGAATAGGGCATCTCTCTAAGTATTGCCTAAAACTTTTTCCTGCGAGTCTCACTATCTCTTGAGGTGTTTGCTTGAAGTTGTATATCAGGGAGGATGTGTTATGTCGAATACCACTCTTAGAAAACTCAGTGATGAATGCTTCAAGAAGTTGGTCTATATTTCTGAACTCACCTTGGTGAAGCGGGTGAAACCAAGTCAATGTTGTGTTCTTGAGAGTTAATTCAAAAGCATTGTATTGAGTGAACAAGTCTTCAACTTGCTCTGCTCTCAAAACTTGTCTTAACTCTGCTACATGGTCATATGGGTCTCCTGTGCCAATGAAGCAATTCTTCATGGACTTAACCAATTGTGTAGGCCTTAAGGTTCTAGTGTGTTCTCTAGGCCTTGGCAAAGGAAATTCGTCTACATTTCTTGGATTCCTCGGGTCCCTATGTCTCTCCCTGTCCATCCTATCAGTTTTAGTCCTTGTTCTTTCTCTTCCCAATGGGTTAGCAAAGCTCACCTCGGGTCTATCTCTACTCCTTTCTCTTTGAGTCCCATGTGTTGGTGCATATCAAGCCTTCACACATTGGATTGGAACTTTGGAACCTTGGAAGATAAGCTTGGCCAAATGTCATCAAGGCCTCACTTAAAGGATAAGGCATAGGAACCCATACTTATGTGTTATTACCTTTTACTCATTGTAAAAAAGGTCTATATGACTTGGCATTTATTTGTATCACACCTAATTGATTAGTCGTGGTTTTTGGGTGGTATGATTGGAGAGAATATCTCCTTAATTCTAGAGTAGAGAATATCAGAGATTTGAATTTGAATTCAAATTCAAATCCCAACTCATACTCTATAAAAGCTACATTGAAAAGTCGCGGGTTGTCCCTCATCATTCCCGAGACAAATACTATTGATCATAGAGTGTGTGAGTGCTACACCATAGCCTACACATCTCCAACTCATTAGGCTAGATCTATCAAGCCAATGAGATTGTATATTCATGTGAACTAATAGAAAGATTTACATCCATCATCTCTGTTTTGTCTGTGTTTCCTACTCCAAGTCTGTCAACATCCAAGGAGCATTTCTCAGTGCTCACTGAACCAAATCAAGAGTTCAATAGCTCATTGTAACCAGCTCAAGGTCTTCTACAAGCATACAAAATCTCAGAAGATTTCATTCAGCCATTTGGGAGAAATCCGCTTCGAAGTGCACACTGGTCTGTGTCTGCAGAGTTCCTAAAAAGTCGAGGGTAATCATAATTTTGCTAAACTTATTTCTCAGTGTATGGTTTATCAATTTGAGTGATTCCACTTGTAATTGGTAGCTTATTAAGGTACTTGAAAACTCCCAAAAGGAATTGTTTCAATTTCAAGTGTGCTGGTCATACTGAGTGAAAGACTGAGCAGGTATCAAGACCAAAATAGAAAGTTTTTGAACTAAGTGTTTCACAAACTTGTCTGTTTTGATCTAATCATTACTCAACTCATTTCCAAAGCACATATATCATATTTTGGTGTCATTTGGAAGCTCAAGGTGTGTACTAAGCAATTCTGGAATCAAAGGAGGGCTGGTGTGAAGCAGGTATAGCAGCACCAACTCATTTCTTGAGTGCATCCAACCATCATTCCCAACAGTGGTATCAGAGCAAAGAAGGTAAACATGGGTGATGGTTTCCCTTCATTCATTGAAAAATTGGACAGAAACAATTATCAGGTTTGGTCATTGAGAATGAAGACCTATCTACAAGGCAGAAGCTTATTTGGATACATATCAGGAGATGAGGAACTGCCCTCATTCAAAACTAGAGGACTACCCACAAAGGATGAACATGAAAGGCTCAACCAATGGTGTGCAAAGGATGCTTTGGCAAGGTCTTACCTTCTAGACTCTATATCTGATTTTCTTTTACCACATGTAAGGAACTGTAAGACTTCCCAAGAGACTTGGGAAACCTTGTCAAACTATTTTTCTTCCAACACAAGGGCCAGGAAGAATCAACTATGGATTGAGTTCACAACCCTTAGGAAGCAGCCCAAGCAACCAGTCTCAGAGTATATGACTAAGATTAAAGATGTGGCAGATCAATTAGCAAGCATTGGAGAGGAGATTGAAGAGGAGCAAATAGTCAGGCAAGTAACAAATGGACTCAAGGCAGATGATAAGTGGGAAAGTTTCACCACTGCAATGGACCTCTATATGGACATGCATACCCCAGATCTCACAACACTCATGGGCCAACTATTTACACATGAAGCAAAGTTTACAAAGGCTGGAGATCAATCAAAAGGTAACAACCCCTCTGCTCTCTATACTGATAAGAAAGTTAAGGATAAAGGTAAAGGGAAGAAACAGGATGAAGAAGCGTCTACCTCTCAAGCTAATTATGCAGGGAGAGGTAGATCATCTAGAGGAAGAGGCAGAGGAGGTAAGTCAGGTAGGGGGAGACCCTACAACTCATCACCATGCAACATTTGTGGATTGTCCAATCATACCACAGATGAATGCTACAAGAACTACAAGAATCAGAGAGGAAGAGGCTACTCAAGAGGTGGATACTCTCAAGGGAGAGGCAGATTCAACCAACATCAAAGCTACAATGGATACAACAATCAATACAACAACAACTACAATCACAACCACAATGGTAACTACCAAGGTGGATTCAGAAACAGAAGAGACTACAACAACTACACAGAGGAGCAAGATGACTCTCTATTGATCATGAATATGACCTCCAAGGTAGGTACAAATGATGATCATTTATTTTATATTGACTCAGGATGTTCTAACCATGTAGCTGGCAATGTGGCACTACTTTCTGATTTGGAAGAACCCAAAGGCAAACATCAAGTACAGACAGGTGATGACACTAAACATTCTGTTGTAAAAATTGGAAATGTGAAGACATGTGATGGTAACTAGAACCTATTGAGCAGGGTACTCTATGTACCAACCATCACCAAGAATTTAATGAGTGTTGGTCAGATTGTGGAGAAAGGTTTGCAGGTCAGATTCACACAACATGGAGCATATGTGGAGGACCCAAGACATGGATTCAGAAAGATAGCTAAAGGGGAGAAATCAGGTAGATTATTTACATTTGAGCTAGAAGACACCAAGAATATTGCTTTGTATAATTACAAGGATCAGACACTTTCAGAGTTAGAAATATGGCACAAGAGATTAGGGCACATAGGTGAAAGAACCCTAAAGCAAATGTGCAGGGATCAATGTGTGCTTGGGATACCTAATGTGTCCAAGCAACACATGATTTACAAGTGTGGATCATGTCAATTTGGTAAGTCTCACAGGTTACCCTATTCAAGGAAAGGTTTCATGCATGAAGACTACCTAGACTTGGTACACACAGATGTTTGGGGACCTAGCAAGGATCCTTCTATTTCAGGTTCAAGGTATTATGTGTCCTTCATTGATGATTATAGCAGGTGGACCATTTTATACTTTATGAAGCATAAAGATGAAGTGTTTAATTGTTTCAAGAGGTATCTTGCACTTGTTGAAAATCAAACAGGAAGAAGCTTGAAGAGGCTAAGGTCAGATGGTGGAGAAGAGTACTTCTCCAATGAGTTTGAAGATTTCTTGCAGGAAAGAGGCATCAAAAGGGAGATTACTACAAGGTACTCACCTGAACAAAATGGGGTAGCTGAAAGAAGGAATAGACTCATAGTAGAGACAGCTAGGTCTATGCTTAATGAAAAAAAGTTACCAAATTATCTTTGGGCAGAGAGTGTATCCACTGCCACCTATCTCATAAACAGGTTGCCATCCAAATCACTTGATGGCATGACACCATATGAAGCTTGGCATGGTAAGAGACCCTCTCTGGATCATTGCAAAATCTTTGGTTGTGTAGCATATGTGCATATTCCCTCACAGGTAAGGGGAAAGCTAGACCCCAAGGCTGAAAAATGTATCTTCATTGGTTATGATTTGAACCAAAAGGGATACAGATTCTACAACCCAACAAACAAAGGTTTCAAGGTAAGCAGAGATGTCATCTTTGATGAGAATGACTCTTGGTATGAAAATGAATGCAGGAAGATTAGTCTACCCTATGACATGGAAGAAGATTTTCCAAAGCTCACCAAGGAGGAATCAATTTAGAAAGAAGATTCAAGCTCAGATGATGATGATACAATAAATCTTGAAGAGTTCAAGGCTTGGAAATCCAAAGGGAAGATGAAGATGAAGCAACTAGAAGATAAACCAGAATCCTCAACTCAAGCAATGAGGAGATCTCAGAGAGAAAAGAAGAAGCCTATCAGATTTGGGTATGACACATCACTTGTAAATAAACATTCTATATATCTTGCAAAGGACTTGTTGAATGAAGAACCAGGTACCTATGAAGAAGCAATTACCAAACCAGAATGGAGAGAAGCCATGGATGAAGAGATGGAAGCTCTCAAGGAAAGTGATACTTGGGACTTGGTACCCAAGAAAGACTCTATGAAGGTAATAGGATCCAGATGGATCTACAAACTAAAGAAGAATTCAGATGGAACCATAAACAGGTACAAAGCTAAGTTGGTAGCCAAGGGTTTTGCACAAACCCAAGGCATTGATTATGAGGAGACACTTTCTCCTGTGGCTAAGATGCCCACTATCAGAATTTTGGTGAGTGTAGCTGCATCAAAGAATTGGAATATGTACCAATTAGATGTCAAGAATGCTTTCTTGAATGGATGGATATCTGAAGAAGTCTACATGTCACAACCACCTGGCTATGAAGATCCAAAAAAGGTACATTATGTTTGTAAATTGAAGAAGGCTCTGTATGGTTTGAAGCAGGCACCTAGGGCATGGAATTACAGGTTGACAACCTATCTCCAAGACCAAGGATTTGTGATGAGTAAAGCAGACACTTCTCTATTCATAAAGAGAAGTAGTACAGAGGTAATCTACTTATGTGTTTATGTTGATGACATCATCATTACAGGTAATGATGTCAATGGGATTAGGCACATCAAAGGACAGATGATGAAAGAATTCAAGATTAGTGATCTTGGATTATTGAAGTATTTCTTAGGTCTTGAGTTAGTCTACACCAACTCAGGTATATATATCACTCAAAAGAAGTATGTGCAGGATATGGTCAAGAAGTTTGGCTTGCAGGATGCTAAAGTATCTACTACTCCAATGGAGGTCAACCTAAAGCTAAGTGCTCATGAAGGAGAAGAAGTCCAAGACATCATAGGATACCAAAGTATGGTAGGTAGTTTGAACTATGCTACCTTGACAAGAATTGACATAGCATATGGAGTTAGTGTGCTTAGTCAATTCATGCACAAACCAAGGGTACCTCACTTAGAGGCAGCAAAGAAGATCTTGAAGTACTTGAAGGGAACTCAAAGTCATGGTTTGTACTTTCCTTATACATCAGATATTGACATTAAAGTTTACTCAGATGCAGATTGGGCAGGATGCAAGGATGATAGGAGAAGCACCTCAGGATACATTTGTTTTGTAGGAGATAAGCCCATTTCTTGGTCAGCCAAGAAGCAACCTATAGTGGCATTGTCATCCACTGAAGCAGAGTATAGAGGGCTTGCCAATGCCACTCAAGAAGCTATCTGGTTGAAACTTCTATATACATAGTTAGGTCTATATACTAGACACCCAATTATCTTTGGAGACAACACTAGTTCTCTTCACCTTGCAGCTAATCCAATATATCATGCCAGAACCAAACACATAGAGGTTCATTACCACTATGTGAGGGAGAAGTTACTTAGCAAAGAGATTCAATTGACTTATGTGTCTACTAATATGCAATGTGCAGATTTACTTACAAAGGCATTGGATGGAAACAAGTTAAGCAGATTCAAATCCATGATTGGATTGCAGGATGTAATTGAAGATTGAAAGAGAAGACTTAAGCCAAAGTGTTTGGCTTGAGGGGGAGCTGTTGGTGCATATCAAGCCTTCACACATTGGATTGGAACTTTGGAACCTTGGAAGATAAGCTTGGCCAAATGTCATCAAGGCCTCACTTAAAGGATAAGGCATAGGAACCCATACTTAAGTGTTATTACCTTTTACTCATTGTAAAAAAGGTCTATATGACTTGGAATTTATTTGTATCACACCTAATTGATTAGTCGTGGTTTTTGGGTGGTATGATTGGAGAGAATGTCTCCTTAATTCTAGAGTAGAGAATATAGGAGATTTGAATTTGAATTCAAATTCAAATCCCAACTCATACTCTATAAAAGCTACATTGAAAAGTCGCGGGTTGTCCCTCATCATTCCCGAGACAAATACTATTGATCATAGAGTGTGTGAGTGCTACACCATAGCCTACACATCTCCAACTCACTAGGCTAGATCTATCAAGCCAATGAGATTGTATATTCATGTGAACTAATAGAAAGATTTACATCCATCATCTCTGTTTTGTCTGTGTTTCCTACTCCAAGTCTGTCAACTTCCAAGGAGCATTTCTCAGTGCTCACTGAACCAAATCAAGATTTCAATAGCTCATTGGAACCAGCTCAAGGTCTTCTACAAGCATACAAAATCTCAGAAGATTTCATTCAGCCATTTGGGAGAAATCCGCTTCGAAGTGCACACTGGTCTGTGTCTGCAGAGTTCCTAAAAAGTCGGGGGTAATCATAATTTTGCTAAACTTATTTCTCAGTGTATGGTTTATCAATTTGAGTGATTCCACTTGTAATTGGTAGCTTATTAAGGTACTTGAAAACTCCCAAAAGGAATTGTTTCAATTTCAAGTGTGCTGGTCATACTGAGTGAAGGACTGAGCAGGTATCAAGACCAAAATAGAAAGTTTTTGAACTAAGTGTTTCACAAACTTGTCTGTTTTGATCTAATCATTACTCAACTCATTTCCAAAGCACATATATCATATTTTGGTGTCATTTGGAAGCTCAAGGTGTGTACTAAGCAATTCTGGAATCAAAGGAGGGCTGATGTGAAGCAGGTATAGCAGCACCAACTCATTTCTTGAGTGCATCCAACCATCACTCCCAACACCATGAGCCTGAGATGTTCCAGCTCCTTGGTCACCATAAGACACAGTGGATTGAGGTTGGGGAAAGACAAATTCACCCTTCCAAGTGTATGCGTGTTTTCCATGCTCTGAGACCACAAAGATCCTCTCTAAAGCATCATCTAAGTAGGTTACTTTGCCTGGGCTATCAGAATCTTTGAATTCATAGATAGTAAGAGCTCCTACTTCATTAGGATTCTGAGGCTTATACCTCCAAAAAGCCTCTTTCAAGAGTAAATCTATGCTCCTATTGTTGTGGGGAACCCACTCTGGAGTGATTATTCTAGTCAAAACCGACCTTCCTCGAGGGGTTTTTGGCTCCTTTCCTAAGTTCGCTTGCTCTATGTCACCTATTTCAACCTCTGAGATTATGTTGTCAAATTCATCTGTTCTTTCTGGTTGGCTAGTGAGCACATTCATTGTTCCTTCTTTATATATGTAGGAACCATTTTCAAACTTGACTAGAGGGTGTTCTAGTCCAATCGACTGATCTTGGTTTTTAATTAGGACAACAGATCTTCTAAGACCATCCTCATAGATGTGTGCACCTAAGCAGTTGGTCCTGATGTATTCCAATTGAGTCTTGTAGGGGCCCTCAGGTTTTTCTAGATATGCCACTCCTGAGCTACCTACAGGTCTTTCCAAGTTATAAGACATCTCAGAATCACTACTTTCTAAGTCTAAAATGTAGGGATAATGGCTCAACTACTGGGCCCAAGATCTCGTTGTATGGTTGACACTAGCCTCAGATGCTCTAATACTCTGACGGTCTCTCCCTAGGTGTCTTCCCGATCTAAGGTTCATATGCCCTTCCAAATAACCCAATGATCCTTGTACAACCACATTGTTGATTCTTTGATACCAAGCACTTGTTTCTTTTGGGTTCCTTTGTATGTGTTTTCTTGTCTTTAATTAAGCATCGTCAGGAGCACTTAAGTGTGTCGTACTTGATGTTCTTCGTCCACTTAGTTTAAGTCCTTTTCCCTTAAGGTGTCCCTTGACTACACTTTAACCTATTCTTGGACTTGAGAAATTAGAGGCTCTTAGAGCTTGAATATTCCTATCGTACCCCTAATCAATCAAGACAACTACTCACTTTTAGCCTAAGCTAAGAATAGATTGAGGGGGTTGAGAGATGCTCCAACCTCAAGTCATTTCCCCTTACTACACTTGTCTGCCCAGGAAGCGCGTTCCCAAGCCTGCAGACAATGGCACTTGCTTTGATTTCTCCAAGAACTTTCGATGATCCTGTAAAAATTCCAAGTTTAGCTCAAATTGTTTTACCTTCAATTGATAGACAATTCATTTTAGACACTTTTAATGACCCTGGTTCCCCCTTTTGTATTGCCAATTTTTTTTTCTCTAGAGCACCCTTGGTGTATCTACCCCACAGAGGGTCAACTTGAAAATACCCTATCTGAAAATCAACGCATTTCTAATATGCTCTAGAGCTCAAAAAACAGATTTCATATGAAAAAGTTATGACAATTCATGGTTTAGGGGGTTAAAACAGACAATCAGGACCTTTCACGAGTTTAGTGCATTTTTCTAAGGCCTTTGTAATGGTATGGATGATCAAATATGTAAATATGCCCAAATTTTAGCCCAAATTTTCAAAAAATTACCCCTCTATTTTTTTGCCAAAAATGCCTATCTATCACGATAGACGGTGTCTGTCGTGATAGACACTAGCTGCAGTGTGGGCATGTCTGTCATGATAGATGGTGTCTATCATGATAGACATGGTCTATCGTGGGGTCCTGTCTGTCGTGATAGATAGGTGTCTGTCACAATAGACCGTGACTGTCGTCTATTGTGGGCCTGTTTGTCGTGATAGACGATGTCTGTCATGATAGACGGGGTCTATCATCTGTCCTGGTTTGGTCTGTTGTGATAGATGGTGTTTGTCGCGATAGATGGGTCTATCGTCCATCGTGGTTTGGTCTATCATGATAGACGGTGTCTGTCGCGATAGACCGGGTCTATCATCTGTCGTGGTTTTGGTCTATTGCGATAGAGGGTGTCTATCATCTGTCGTGGTTTTGGTCTATTGCGATAGAGGATGTCTGTCGCGATAGACAGCATTTATCGTGGGGCTCTGAGCGTCACGATAGACGGTGTCTGTCGCGATAGATGGCCTCTGTCGTGGGGTGCAATCTGTCCTGATAGATGGTGTTTGTTGCGACAGAGGTTGTCTGTCGCGATAGATGGTGTCTATTGCGATAGACTGAGAAAATGCAAATTTCTTTGAAATTTCTAGTGATTTGGAGTGCTCTAATGGTGTAGGTTATCGTGCATGCATTCAAAAAATACTAAGTTTTTCTATCTGTCGCGATAGACAGAGATCGTCATCTCGGGACCTGTGCAGAGTTCTATTGTAGTTGTACAAGCTGTTGGAGATGGTGGTACAACTAGATCCTGCAGCAAAGCTCAGAAAACACACAAAAATAGATAGAATGCAAGCTCTCTCTCGCTCTCTCTCATAAATGAAATGAGGTGGGGAGGGGAATATGACCAAAAAACTGAAATTTTTAGTGACGATGGAGATGGAGGTGGGAGATGGTGAGGATGATGTTGGTGATGATGGTGATGCAAAAAAGAGGAAAAAATGAAGAAAAATAAGATAAAGAAAGGATATTACCTATGACTCCAATGTCTCAACTCTATGTCTTACCATCAATGCTCGTCCTCGAAGCTCTCTCCCCGGCAACGGTGCCAAATTTGGCATCACTCTAGCACAATGGAAAGTACCAATGTGAGAAGATCCACCTCATAAATGTCAATCCATGGAAACGTGAGGACTAGTATGAAGACTATGAGCAAGTGAAGGCACAAGTGTGTGAGTGAGAAGCACACAAACATGCACACACATACACACACACGTGCACACAAGGCAAGAACAAAGAGAGGAACAATGTAGTTCTTTGAATTAGTCAAAAAGTCTCTTATGTAAGCTCAAATCACTAATAATGAAAATTGGTATGCAACGAATTCTACTACTCCTCAAGCTTGAGGACTCCTCAACTTGAACGAAATGGAGTCTACTCTACCAAAAACGGGATTTACAATGTGTGTGTAGTGATGAAAATCACTTGAGTTGGAAATAGTTTAGGAAAAAAATGATTGGTGCAGTTCCGTCTGTGGTAGGAGAGGGGGATCGAGATCCCTAAGAGTTTTGTAAAGTGCTCTTCAATGATTCCGAGATTTTCTTCTTTCGTATTGCAAACAACTCCATTTGAGTCTAGTAATAGAGGGATTGATTCTCTATTTTGTTTCCTTCTAAGGATATTGCACATCTCTTTGGTGGGTTTCTCAGCTTTGCCAACCCACCACTCCTTAAAGAATATTTGCAAATTTTTCCTTTGTATTTCTTCCTCGTATCTCAGCATCACTCTAAATTTTTGTAGCCCCTTCTGGGATTGGGCCTTTCCTTTGTTCACTTCCTCCTCAAGTCTCTAGAGTCTATGATATAGGGCTTCTCTACATGCCTGGCAAACAATCTCGAGCATCTTTTTGGTTCTTATCATGATTTGTCGTGACTTCTCGACCATACATCTCCAACTCTTGGATAGGGATGAATAGGAGGCGAACGCCTCCTTCCACACTTCAACAATTTCTTGATGGATGGAGGGGGGAGAGAAGGAGGTCGAGCAGGCATGAAACCAAGGAGCCTTACAAATTTTGGTGAGAGGTTGGAAAGCAATAATGATTGGATAGTGATTAGAGATGGCAAGGTTTGTGCATTGCGAGAGGGAAGGGCATCCCCACTAATGAATAATGTTCTAAGAAATGTAACTTCTATCGAGTCTCGCTTTTCTCAAGTCCTCACCCACTTGGAGATTTGACCACGAAAAAGCCTTTCAAGTCTTTGAATTTGACTAGATCCAAGTGCAGTTTGGTTTTGTCCCAAGTTTCTTTCTCATGACTATCGATGACCCGGCCCTTGTTGTTCCATCTATTCGTAGGTTCCTCCACCGTGTTGAATTCAGCACAAACAAGGACATTGTAGGGGAGCGAGTCCAAGGTGGCCTAGGTGTCCATTCTCTCCAACTCCCTGTTAGGGGCATACATAGACACAAACATGAACCGAAATGGGGCACCAAAGGAAGGGGCAATCCATCGATGGCTCCGATCTTCAATGGAATTCTCAAAATTTTCAAACCAAAATTGGTTTATACCAATTGCTATCCCACCGGACCCCCCGAAGGTGCGACATCGAGATCCAGACATGAGTCGGGGAGACCTATCTAAGAAGTTTATGAAGGTCTACTCCATCAATCTTAGTCTCTTGAATATAGATAAAATCAGGGTTTAGGCTAATGTCACGAAGCCATTGACCAATGATGGTCACCCTTGAGAGGTAAGTCAGCCCCCTAGCATTTAATGAGATGATGATCATTGCCGTAATTTACCCTCTTTGCAAGAGGGGATCTTATCTTTTCTCTTCTTGGATTCTTCTCTCTTTTTCACTGGGAGGGGGTCCTGACTTAGTAACTTGTTTTTCCAGGGTAGCTTGATAGGTTGCTCTCCCTTGCGGGAGGTCTTGTTGAAATGCATAGGAGATCGTGTCCGGAATAGTCAATGCAATGATGGAACTTTCACTATCCATGTTGTCTTCATTGCTAGTGGTAAAGCCATCTTCTTTGCTTGTGGTGTAGCTCTCCTGATTGGATTTTTTTTGTTAGGGAACTCTAGGGCTTTCTCACTAGTTTCCACCTCAAACAGGTTCCTTTCTGGGAAGTTCGGCCTTAGCCTACTATCCCCAGCTTGTATTAATTAAAAGAAAAGTACAAGTGAAGGGGACTAGTGCCCATGGAACCCCCCAAATCCCATAGAGCAAGGGTATATTTTACAAAAAGGTTAGTCACCCTCTCATCACCCTCGTGGAAGGCCCACTTGGGTTTAAGCTTGTTGTTGATCAGAAGGAGCACTTGATGATGCTTGAAGGGGGGGGGGGGGGGGGGGGGATTTCTTACAGTTAGCAATTCTTCTACCAAGGAGGAACACTGATTTCTCAATTGACCGCTCTTTAGGGGAGTCATCAAAGTTATAAGTGCATCTTTCCTGCCGAATCTAGCGCTTGCACGAGGGAGGCACCCCACAACTTTTGCTAGCCATTAGGTTAGTCTGAATTTTGCAATGAAGAATTAGCCATAATAGGACAAAATTTTTTATTTCTATGAGGGTGCCACATAGCCATGTACTTCATGTCCCACTATAGCCACATCCATGACGAGCACCACTTCTTGTTGAGGTTGACCTCAGAATGGATTGTATCTTTAATGTTTGGGATTTTTTGCTAGGCAATTACCATTGTGCCATTTGAGACCAACCGGGTTTGGTAGATCATGCCCCATGAGAAGGCGAACTTTAGAGTCGTCCTAGGCAAGATTTATGCTTTGCAAAGTATTCTATTCTTCATAAGTAATGTTGAGGCTAGGGCAAACATCCTCAAAGTTGATCCACTAGTTGGTGTCTTGTTTCTCGAGATGTTTTTTTGAAGCCTTTGTTCCATAGCCTCTTGGCATTCCGAATGTTCTAGGATTCCACGTTCTCGATGCCATGGATCAAAAACCAGATAGAGTCATTATGTCTAATACCGGCTGCCCACTTCCAATCTTCACTGATTCTTGAGAAGCTTAAATTGACTTTATTCCAACTCTTCCATAGGGAGCACACAAGATTTGAGCCTTTAGGGAAAATTGGGAACGAGGAAAACAAAAGGGTCAAAATGTTAAGATTCTTCAAATTTGCGAATCCCACGAAAGCCAACTTGTTCTTATTTATAAAGATCAACTCAGCCCATGAGGCCTCCCCATTGCACCATGCCTTAATCAACCATTTTTCCACAAGTTTGTTAGCCATGCACCCAATGCCCAGGATGCCAAGGCCCCCACTATCTCTTTTGCTAGTGTAGATTGACCACTTGATTTTACGCACCCCCTCCTGTTGTGGTCACCCATCCAAGGGAAGTTTCTGCAAACACTTTCCAGTTTGGACATCTCTTGCTCTTTTGTTGTCCAACAAGAGATGAATTAAATGGTCAACGAAATGAGGAATGTGTTAGTAACCATTGCATGACCTGCGAGACTGATTTGCATACTTCTCCAATAGTTTACTTTGATTTCGAGTCTGGCTAGGACCCAATTCCACCATTGCGCCAATGAGATACCAAAGCCCATGGGAATCCCAAGAAGCCAGAAAATTTGGCCTCAAGGAATGATTTGGCTGCCATGATCAAAGAGAAGGTCACATTGGACACCGATGATGGCTCTGAAAGTGGTCTTTGAGTGATTAATTTTGGATCCAGAGGCTTTGCAGAAAGTATCCAGGCACCTCCAAAATGTCTCCAAGCTGGGCCTAGCAGCCATTGGACACCCCCTATCCCACAAAGCAAGGGATTCTTAAAGCTTACTAGAAACTTTTGCAAAGAAGTTTGATAACCCTCTTGTCCCCCTCATGTGGAGCCCAGTTGGTTTTGATCTTGTTGCTCTCTAGGAAGAACACTCTATGGTGTCTAAAGGCCGGGGACTTCTTATAAGTGGAAATTCTTTTGCCTAAAAGGAAAAGATATTTTTGAATCGACCATTCTTTAGGGGGGCTTCCAAATTTGGATGCACACCTCTTTTTCCATATTTTCCAGAGAGTCTCCCCTCTTATAGCACTCCACTGTGCTGAGGAACATCCGATTGCCTCACCCCACAAAGCATGCTTCCAAATGACTTGTCCCTATAACAACATGATTCTCTCAAGGGTCTGCCAGCCTGAAAATAATTTGGGGCATGAAAAGAAGAGGTGTCCCAAGTCTTCCACTCAACGAATGCAACGTTTGCACCATGGGACAAACCAAAATGTTAGCTTTTACATTGGTCTAGATTCCATGGTGAAGGATTTGCCACATAAGCACACATTTTTTAATCTCAATGAGGGGGGGCCAAAGGGATTGTACCTTAAAGAACCATTGCCAACAAAACCAATCTAGACACCACTTCCTATTGAGCCTGACATGAAATTCCAGATCCTTCTTCAATCTCAAAATTTTTCAAGGCTATTGCCATTGTGCCATCTCAAACCCTCAGGGTGAGAAGAGTCCTCACCAATGAGGAGGCTAGTCCTCGAGCAATCCCAAGCATTGAATCTGCTCCACAATAGATGCCATTGTTCATAATTTACTCTTTTGGCTAAATCAATGTCCTCGAATCTAATCCATTGACAAGTCTCCTTGTTCGAGAGGTTTTTCCACAAGCGGAAGCCTTTGTTCCAAAGCTTCCTCGCTCTTTGGAGGTTCCAAGACTCCAAACTTTAATGCCCTTGATAGGGAACGAGATCAAATCATTGTGTCTAGTACGAGATGCCCATTTCCAATCTTCATTGATTCTAATAAAATGTTTAACCTTGTTCCAACTCTTCCATATAGAACAAATCAAGCTTGAGCCTTTGGGAGTCACTGGGAATGGGGAGAAAAAAATGGTGAGAATGTCGAGATCCTTCCACCATGGGAGATCCACAAGCCTAAGAGCACTCTTGTTTCTAAAAATAAGCTTGGCCCAAGAGGCATCACTATTGCTCCACACTTTAATTAACCATTTTGTCGCTAACTTATTGGCAATTTCTTCAATATCTAGTGTGCCCAAACCACCTTGATCCTTTTGGCTAATGCAAGTAGTCCATTTAATTTTGGGGATATCCCTTTTGTTAGGGTCACCTGTCTAGAGGAATTTCCTGCAAATTCCCTCCAGCTTGAAGACCTCTTGGTCTTTTTGGTCTCCAGTATGAGAGAAAGTAAAGCATCAAGGAGAGAAGGAATGTTTTAATCATGATAGCACGTCCAACCTGAATAATATGCATACCTTTCAAGTATGTCAACTTACTCTCAAGCTTAGAGAGAGCACAATTCCATCATTGCCCCATCGAAACATCAAATCCCATTGGAATACATAAGAAGCGGAAGATTTGACCACTAGGGATCAACTGACAACCATGGTCAATAAGCAATTGAGGCGGACGCTCAATGACTGCCCTGAAAGCGATTTTAGAATGATTTATTTTGTATTTTGAAGCATCACAAAACGCATTCAGACAGCTCATTAGAGAGTTCTACAAATAATTTGCAGATGTAATTACTACTATATTACTCTCTCCAAAACCTAAAGATGACATGAAGCAACTAAGATCGATGGGAATGAATGAGTGATCAATTCGGCACATAGAAAGCAAGACATGAATGAAATTGAAAATCCGATGGAATTACAATTTCATGAACACATGACTTTGCTTTAAAATTACCTAGAAGCTAGCTATACATAGATAACAAGTGAATAGGATCTGTAAAGTAACTGTAAAGTCCATATTTATACTTATACCATGTTTGAGTTACTATATGCATGGAAATCTGGCTAAGATATTTCATTTGGCAAGATAGGAATTGAATGAAACTCCACACATGTGGATATATTTGCTTGCCATAGAACGCATCCGACACACAGCACAACAGCTGGAAATGAATGCATATAGAATCATATACACATAGAAGGGAACATGAATATTCATATCTATGTGTACTCTATGATTAGGTCATTAGCAAAGTGCTTTACTTCAAATCCAGATAATGTTTCATATCCTTCAGAGTGAGTGTCCTCCATGTGTTGCTCCAATGGAAAGAGGTCAGGCAAGTCCAAAGTAATCTCACGAAAAACCTTATCTCCTCAAGAACTGATGTAACCCCTTAACCCCCGGGCAAAGAGGAGATGGTCTTTTGAGCTTGCTTCAGAAACAAAATGTTTCTCTATGGTTTGGTGGTGGAGAAAGAGGAGATGGTCTTTTGAGCATTTTCAACTGAAAACATATGTCTCTTCTAATAATTGCATTACATTTCAATGAGGAAGGAGAGGCTCAACAAATACCTTGCTTAGGTGCAAAATTTGCATTATACCATTCTTGTTTTAGAAAATTCATCATCAGATTTGTTAATATCTATTTTCTTTTCCCTCAAAAGGAAGTTTGGCAACAACCTACTCTCCCAAGCTTTGTTAATATCTTAGAGAACTTCCTTCTAGGAAGTTAATTACAATACGGAATGAGTTTGGAGTAGAAATCTAGGTCATCAATGTGAACTAACAAGCCCATGCGTTGATAGGGCCTAAGTTGGGAGAATATCTACCTAAGATGGTCATAGTAATAAATGCTTCTTTTCAAGCAAAGATCAAATGCATAAGTATGCATCAATATTGGAAGCCATCATTGATATCTGGGAAGGTGTGGACTTTGCTAAAGAATCTAATCAGGACATTGTCTTCCTCAAGATTGACTTTGACAAAGCCTACGATAGATTGGAATGGGACTATATTTTACAATCGTTGAAAGTCCTTGCATGTAGTCAAGGATTCCTCAAGATGATCTCCACTCTCCTTGGTAACGCTTTGACCAAAGTCAATGTCAACGGGCAACTTTCAAAGGCAATCAAACTGAAACAATCCATCAGGCAAGGTTGTCCGCTGGCCCCGCCGCTCTTCGCCATTGCCACTAAAGGACTTAGCCGACTTGTGGAGCAACAGATGGAGCTTGCTCGCATAAGAGGCATCACTTTGCCACATAACTCTAGGCAAATGACCATGAGGCTATTTGTAGACGACACAAATGCCTTTGTTCACAATGAGGATACAAGCGTGGAAACCTTTTGGTAGTGCCTCGACACTTTTGTGAGGCCTCTGGGTTGAGAATTAACCATTCCAAGACTGCATTTAGGGCTATCAAAGGGAATCAACCCATTCTCTTCACTGTGCAAGGATGCCAAAGCATTCAATCGAGTCAAGTCATTCGCATTCTTGGTATCCCCATGGGATTCAGTGTTACTCTAGAACAAAGGTGGGCTTGGATCATCACCAGACTTAATAATAAACTTAACTATTGGAGGGGTTTGCAAATTACTCTTACTGGCCAGGCCATGGTGATCAACACATTCCTCATATCCTCAATCATATACTTTCTTTCTTGTTGGAGACCGAAGGATCAAGAATTAGCCAAATTGGAAAGTACTTGTAGGAACTTTCTCTGGACTGGGGACCATAATAGGAGGCAAGTGCCTAAAATCAAATGGTCCATATGCACTAGCCAAAAGGAAAGTGGAGGTCTAGGTATTATGGACATTGGCAGCATGGCCAATAAACTTGTAGCAAAGTGGATGATTAAGGCCTGGTGCAACAAAGATTCCAATTAGGCCACATTAATTTTCAAAAACATGAACGCGATTACTCTAGTGGGCTACCCTAGATGGAAAAACCTCGACATCCTCACCCTCTTATTCTCTCCAATTCCAGTCTCACCCAAAGGATCTATCTTGGTAAGATCCTTGTGGTTGAGTTGGAACAGGTTCAAACCTCATATCAAAATCACTGAAGATTGGAAGTGGGCTGCACGTATAAGACAAAATGACTCTATTTGGTTCCCGATCCAAGGCATGAGAAACGTGGAGCCTTGGAATGTCTTGAGTGCCAAGAGAATCTGGAATAAGGGATTCAAACAATGGAAGCACCTCTAGAGACAGGACACAAACAGATGGGTGGACTTTGACGAGCTTGACCCTAGTGTTACGGTCACGCACGAGGAATGGAATGTTTTATTGAGCAGACGCCATGCTTGGGACCACTCTAAAATCCGAGTAGTTATGGGACAAGATGCTCCATACCTAATGGTCATTAAATGGTATAATGGTAATTGCCTCTCTAAGCTTCCTTATGTCGAAGCTCGCAATGACATTCACATCAGTCTCAACAAGAAATGGTGTCTCAACTGGACACAACTATGATGGGATATGAAATTTATGTCTATCTGGCACCCTCTCATTGAGAACAAAAAGTTGGTCCTCCTATGGCAAATTTTACACCATAGAATATGGACCAATGCAAAAGCTAACAAGATCTGTGGTGTTCCGCCCTCGTGCAAGCAATGTTGCCATAGCAAAGAGGATATTGCTCACCTGTTCTTTGCTTGCCCCAAATCCCTTGGGTTATGGAGGGTCCGTGGTCGTTCTCTGGGACTCCAAGAACAAATCAATTGGAAGCAAGCCCTCATTGGTGAAGCGATCGGTTGCTCTATGGCATTGTGGAATGCGATCAGGGGAGAAATCCTTTGGAAAATTTGGCGAGAAAGATGCACTCACAACTTTGACAATACCCCCAAGGAGTGGTCAATTGAGAAGTCCCTATTCCTTCTTGGCAAAAGAATTGCTAACTGTAAGAAAACATGCCCCCTTCAGACATCACAAAGAGCTATAGTATGTCAACAATAAGCTTAAAACCAAGTGGGCCCCGCATGATGGGGATGTGAGGTTTATCAACCTCCTCTATAACTTCATGTAAGATTTGTACGGTCTACCACGAAGGCTCTGGTAATTGTCGAAAAGAAAAATAGACTTCAGAAACATATCAATTGGAAGCATGCTCTGCTCGAAGAAGCGATCAGTTGCTCTGCGAATCTTTGGAACACCTTCAAAGGGGAGCTCCTATGGAAGATATGGCGGGAAATATGTGCTTGCAACTTTGGTGACTCCCCCATAGAGTGGTTGACTGAGAAATCACTCTTCCTCCTTGGCAAAAGCATCGCTAGTTGTAAGAAACCCCCCTTTTTCTTTGGCATCATCAAGTGCTCCCTATGATTAGCAACAATCTTAAACCCATGTGGGCCCCGCATGAGGGTGATGAGAGGGTGATTAACCTTCTTTGTAATGCCATCTCAACTCTGTAAAAGCTACCCCCGCTCTGTGGGATTCGGGGGATCCCATGGGCACTAGTCCCCTTCTCTTGTACTTTTCTTTTAATTAATTCAAGTCCGGGAGAGTAGGTTAAGGCCGAACTTCCTTTATTTGAAAAAAATGCATAAGTATGCATTTGGGATTCGGGGCTAGTCCCCTTCTCTTGTACTTTTCTTTAATTAATTCAAGTCTGGGAGAGTAGGCTAAAGCCAAACTTCCTTTATTTAAAAAGAAAATGCATAAGTATGAAAAATCATTAAGATTGTATGGCTACATTGAAAGAGATGAACAAATAAATTGATTATCAACGAAGGATGGAAGATATTTATTGCAAATCAAGCAAGAAAAAGTCATACAAATCCTTTTTTAGGTTAAAGATTATTCTAAAGAAGAAACAAATTATTATTAGCTCGTGGTTGATAGTAAGCATGTCATGGAATCAACTTTATCTTCTTTTAAGAGATTCAATCGATGGGGGCATACAATAAATAACATAATAAATAACATCCTTGTGGAAAGAGAAAGATGATTGAATATTTCTACTCTCACCACACACAGGTGGGAGTGTTGGTACGAACATTTGTATCAGTTATACATTTAGAACATCTAGACGTGACTTGCAGTAAACATAGAGTACAAAAAAAGAGCTTTTGGTGAAGATGACAATGAAGTTGGTTTTAACACCTAGGGAAATAATAGAGTAGCACAATACTATAAAAAACCTTATGAATCTTCCTTTTTATAGTCATATATCTGCATATGTTGGAGATCTGTGAAGATGGTTTGTATACATAATGAAAGTGCATCAGAAAGGAATGTAAACTCACGTAGTATATATGGAGCCTCCATCTCCACAACAGTACAGAGTTGAAACAGTCATACCTCAAAAGGAAAGGTAAGAAGAAAGCAAATAGAAGTTGTATGTTAGGATTTTGCCATAAAAAGTCTTGTAATTTTGATTTAATCTTATGTAATATTTGCGAACAAGTTATCTTTTTTTTCGAAATTACCAATAAATAAAACAATTTAAAAAGAAAACTTTGAAGAATAGACCTTATTTGTTCCACGTTGTTCTTTTTTTTGTTTTACTAAAGGAAGTTCGGCCTTAGGCTACTCTCTCGGACTTGTATTAATTAAAAGAAAGGTACAAGTGAAGGGGATTGGTGCTCACGAGACCCCCCAAATCCCAAAGAGCAGGGGTAGATTTTACAAGGTTTAGATGACATTACAAAGAAGCTTAATCATCCTCTCATCACCCTCGTGTGGGGCTCACTTGGGTTTAAGCTTGTTGTTGATCAGAAGGAGCACTTGATGATGCCTGAAAGGGGGGGGATTTCTTACAGTTAGTGATTCTACTACCAAGGAGGAATAATGACTTCTCAATTGACCACTCTTTAGGGGAGTTGCCAAAGTTATAACTGCATCTTTCCTGCCAAATCTTCCATAGAACCTCCCCTCTGATTGTGTTCAAGAGAGTCACGGAGCAGCCGATCGCTTCTCCCAGTGGAGCTTGTTTCCAACTCATATGCTTGTGAAGTCTAGTTTTCTTTCTGACATTCTGCCAGAGCCTCTTGGAGTTGGGACAAGTAAAGAAGATGTGAGCAACATCTTCAATGGACCGATAGTAGTGCTTGTACTAGGGAGGCACCCCACAAATTTTGCTAGCCTTTAGGTTGGCCCAAATTTCACGATGAATAATTTGCCATAGTAGGACGAACTTTTTGATTTCTATGAGAGGGTTCGAGATAGCAATGAAATTCATGTCCCACTGTAGCCGCGTCCATGACAAGCACCACTTCTTGTTGAGGTTGACTTGATAATCAATTTCGGAGTGGGGCAAGCCATCCCTTCTCTTAGTCTCTTTGCTTCCAGCCAAACTTGTAGTGTTACGTTCGCACTTCTCTTGCATTTAGGCAAAGTTTCCCTTAGATATGCATTCACACGACAACCGATGGTACTAAGGACACTGCCCCAAATTTGAGGGTAAGAACACCATGTAGAGTCGCACAAAGCCATCACAAACATCAATCTTTCGACTTCACCGCAAGCGCGCATCATTCTAGCACCTGTAGGTGGACTTCTCGAGGACGCGAAGTCTGTCTGAGAGGGGGTGGATGTCATGCCCCTTTGCTTGCCTCCCTAGTTTTTCTATCCAGCCCTCCTTGGTGCTCGGCTGGTTTGTTGTGCCGCTCCTAATTGTGTGCAACTATAAGGGGAGTGGTAACCGTGCATGCCTCTGGACGGTGGACCGGCTAGGAATGCCCCCAACGTCCGGCCTAAGACAAACCATGGGCATGAGTTCTAAGCCTTCCCTTCCTCACCTTTCTTGGGGACGTCAGTTGCCCCTTGGAACGTGGGTAGATGCCCGGTAATGGGAACGCCCCCCGTCCATCCTTGACGGGGCTCACACATAAATGGCGGGACGATTGGCCCGACCATCCGTCCCTCATCTTGCCCGCTCATGTAAAGGGGCTTTGGACATGTGTGGCAAAGGAGAGCCACTATGCCTCTTGGCAAATGGCACCCTTGGACTCGTAGGCAATCCACCGTTAGGACGGCCTGCCTTCGGCGGTCGTCCCTCGCATCTTTTGGACTAAGTCCTGTCTTCCGATGCATCCAGCCTCTGGGCCATCCCGCATCTCATATCGCGCTTCGGCTTCCGGGTTACACAAGGGGATTGCCGCTTAACTCGTGGCCGTGCTTCTCCTTATGGGGAGAAGCTAAAACCCCCCCTTGGACTTGGACCGTCATACCGTGGGCACTAGTCCCCTTCGCTTGTACTTTTCTTTTAACTAATACAAATCCGGGAGAATAGGCTAATGCTGAATTTTCTTTATATATAAAAAAAAGGCCAAACTTCCTTTATTAAAAAAAAAAAAACAGAACAGCGTGAACAAATAAGGTCTATTCTTCAAAGTTTGCTTTTTAAATTGTTTTATTTATTGGTAATTTCCAAAAAAGATAACTTGTTTGCAAATATTACGTAAGATTAAATCAAAATTACAAGACTTTTTATGAAAAAATCCTAACATACAGCTTGTATTTGCTTTCTTCTTACCTTTCCTTTTCAGGTATGACTGTTTCAACTCTGTACTGTTGTGGAGATGGAGGCTTCATATAATATATGAGTTTACATTCCTTTCTGATGCACTTTCATTATATAGACAAACCATCTTCACAGATCTCCACCATATGCAGATATATGACTATAAAAAGGAAGATTGATAAGGTTTTTTATAGTACTGTGCTACTCTATTATTTCCCTAGGTGTTAAAAACAACTTCATTGTCATCTGCACCAAAAGCTCTTTTTTTTGTACTCTATGTTTACTGCAAGTCACGTCTAGATGTTTTAAATGTATAACTGATACAAATGTTCGTACCAACACTCCCACCTGTGTGTGATGAGAGTAGAAATATTCAATCATCTTTCTCTTCCCACAAGGATGTTATTTATTGTTTCCCCATGGATTCGATCTCTTAAAAGAAGATAAAGTTGATTCCATAACATGCTTACTATTAATCACTAGCTAATAATAATTTGTTTTTTCTTTAGAATAATCTTTAACCTAAAAAAGGATTCGTATAACTTTTTCTTGCTTGTTTTGCAATAAATATCTTCCATCCTTCTTTGATAATCAGTCCTTTTGTTCATCTCTTTCAACGCAGCCATACAATCTTAATGATTTTTCATACTTATGCATTTGATCTTTGCCTGAAAAGCAGCATTTATTACTATGACCATCTTAGGTAGATATTCTCTCATCTTAGGCCCTATCAACACATTGGCTTGTCAGTTCACATTGATGCCCTAGGTTTCTACTGCAAACTCATTCCGTATTGTAATTAACTTCCTAGAAGGAAGTTCTGTAAGATATTAACAGAGCTTGGAAGAGTAGGCTGTTGCCAAACTTCCTTTTGACGGAAAAAAAAGTAGATATTAACAATCTGATGATGAATTTTCTCATTGAAATGTAGTGGAATTATTAGAAGAGGCATATGTTTTCAGTTGAAAATGCTCAAAAGAACATCTCTTTCTCCACCACCAAACCATAGAGGAACATTTTGTTTCTGAAGCAAGCTCAAAAGACCATCTTCTCTTTCTCCAGCACCAAATCATAGAGGAACATTTTGTTTCTCCTCTTTGCCCGGGGGTAAGGGATTACATCAGTTCTTGAGGAGATAAGCTTTTTCGTGAGATTACTTTGGACTGGCCTGACCTCTTTCCAGGGGGGCAACACATGGAGGACACTCACTCTCAAGGATATGAAACATTATCTGGATTTGAAGTAAAGCACTTTGCTAATGACCTGATCATAGAGTACATAGATATCAATATTCATATTCCCTTCTATGTGTACATGATTCTGTATGCATTCCTTTCCAGCTGTTGTGCTGTGTGTCGGATGCCTGTGTATGTGCATTCTATGGCAAGCAAACATATCCATATGTGTGGAATTTCTACTGAAGCTTCAAACATGTGTCTAACTGAAATTGTGAGTAATCTCTCTCTTTCTTCTCCTCCATAGAAACTGGACGATCACTGAGATAACAAAGAGGAGGGAAGGCCCACATGTCTCTCTAGCAAAGCTTGTCCAGCCTGCATGTGTATTGGAAGTGCTCATTATAAAACGCCTTTTCGGTATCACATTGCTATTATATTTTTGTTCTGCTTACAGGCGTCCATGGAAAGGGTGTTAAAGAAGCGAGACAAGGTATCCATAGCTTTGTTTCTGTGCAGGCTTAGCTGTAAAAGTATCAGCCATTCGGACTATGATAGTGTTTGCTTACATTTCGCATATTTCCGAGCTTAGCCTCTTCGATCATCAGATATTTCTTAAATGATTTGGTCGGGAATCATGTACATGAATTATAACTGTATTGTGTTACGTACACAAGGAAGAAATAGAAGGTGGGCAGTGAGCAATCGCCGAGATGGGGGTATGTGTGTGTGTGTGTGTGTGTGTGTGAGAGAGAGAGAGAGAGAGAGAGAGAGAGAGAGAGAGAAAGAGAGAGGGAGAGGTTCAGCCATAGAGATATTACAAGAAAGTCAGAGGAGTTGCGAATTCCTTTATCAAGGAGCATAACACCTCATTTTATCAAGGAGCATAAAACCTCATTCAATGGAGTACACTTTGGGCATATTTTCAAAGCTGAATAAGCATCCTTCTTTCGCAATTTTCCCTATGGCTTCGCTTTTGGTAGAATTTCGAAAGGCAATCAAGCACCCCATCAGTTAGCCAAGCATAGCTTTCTATCAAGAGATGCTGAGGGACCTTTTGACTAATGCACCAATCCCTGATATTCATGGAACATGAAAAGAAGAAAAGGCCAATATCTTTTTGTGATTCTTGTTTCCTTCACCAAGGAGTGATATGGATCCCTCAACGGAGTACTCCTTAAGCATATTGCCAAAGTTGATCAGGCATCTCCCTTCCCAAAAAGTTTTGAATGGCTTCTTTCGTAATGAACATATTCAAGATGGAAGTCAAACACTCGAATCCTCGGCCATGGATATCTGCCTTACAAGAAAACTTCAAGTTTGTTTAAAAGACCCTTTGAATGTTGTACCAAACCCTTCTACTCTTGAGGCACAAAGAGAAGAGGTGATCAATATGTTATTCCATTTGAAGCCATCGTTTACACTATGAAGGGACCATTGCATCGCTTTTGGGCTTTAGAGTTAGTCAATGGAGGATTTGTGAAAGAAAAATATTACGCTACAAGAGATACCCCCTAGAGTGATGTTTAAGATGACTTGCAAAGCATAACATATGCAATACCAACATTAGAAGAAGACTTTAGCATTGCGTAAATGATGAGCTATCAGAAAGCATCACTTAAGAAACACTCATAAGATTTCCCTCAAGTGAGCAAGAAGTAAAGGAAGGACATTTATGCTTATGCAATGTGTGGTACTACTTAAATGACAATTGAAATTTTTAAAAATGTAACCTATTGTCACCTAAGAAAAGGTTTGAAATGGCAACAAAAAAACGTTTGCTTGATCGATCAACCATTAGTAGTTTGTTGTTTTCCCAATATGCACCTATATCAATTCTATTATGATTATGCTCTTCCTCTCTCTCTAATGTCTCTCTCTTTGATTTGTGACACACACAAATCAAGAAAACAATGTGTGTGTGTGTGAGAGAGCGAGAGAGAGAGAGAGAGAGAGAGAGAGAGAGAGAGAAAGAGATGAAAGATATGACTCTATCACTCATTCTTCACTTTTTTATTTATTATCACAAGTGAGGGTGGTCTACAATGATGTCAATTAAGTAATGGCGCCATCGGTTTCAAAGTAAGAGCATGGGAATAGCAAAACACACAAATCAATGATTGAACCACATCTCATATCATTAGAGGATTCAATTGAGCACAAGGCTACATAGGAAATATGCCTTACTTGTTTGGTAAACCTCCAACCATCGTCCATCTTTCTACACTTACACCATGTAAGTTCCTTTCCATCTAATTGCTAAACATTCAGTTTTGTTTTTGTTGGTGCATGTACCTCAGTATTCCATGTAACTCAGTCATTATGCTCTTTGATGTCAGCTATCAACTTGATGACCTTGGTTAGAAGGTGGTCCTCTATGCTTAGTTCTTTCACATATCAAAGGGCAATATGGTTATTGCAAAAGGAAGCAAAGTTGGCTCACATTATCCTTTATTTGTATCACTAAAAGAACACTTATTAGCTGTTATTAAACAACCTATGGCTTGTATTTGGCATGGCAGTTTAGGCCATATATCACGTAGTGGAATGGAAAATCTTTCTTGTTCTAGCTACTTGCATGCGTTATCTTTCTGTGATTTTTCATTTTGTGAGCATTTTCAATATGGAAAGCAAACTAGGAATGTGCAGAAGATGCACATTAACTCTTCAATTCAGCCTTTAGATCTTGTGCATACAAATGTGTGTGGTCCTATGCCGACAATGTCATTAGGTGGTTCATTTACTTTGTCACTTTCATTGATGATGCTACTAGAAAAGTCTAGGTATATTCTATCAAAGCAAAAGATGAGGTATTCCCTACTTTCAAAAAATGGCTTGCTTCAATTGACACTGAAAAAGGAATGAAGCTTAAGGCTTTACATTCAGATAATGGGGGTGAGTATACCTCACATGAATTCAGCCTTTTTTGTCACTCGAGAGGAATTTTTGTAGTTTCTATGTTGCATCATGCAAACTTTTCACAAGGCTTTTGGGCAGAAGCAGTATTAACTACAAGTCATGTGATTAACCTTTCACCTAGTACTACCAAAGGTTTGAAAGTGGCACAAGAGTTATGGACAGGGAAGCCACCATGTTATGATCATCTTTGATTTTTTGGGTGTGAACCATATGTTTATATACCCAATAACCTTAGACCAAAACTCGAACATAAGTCAAAGAAATGCATTTTTCTTGGATATAGTCAAGAAGGCCAATTTGGATATTGCTTATGGGATCCTGAAAGAAAGTCAATTATCAAAAGTAGTGATGTCATTTTCAATGAGTCTAAGATGCATAAACAACCCATTAAGGATATTGAAGTTAGAAGAGTGGTGTTTGAGGATAATAGACCTCCAATTAGCATGCATGAAAATGTTGCACATAGGGATGTTCAAGAGAATGTCCAATCAGATAATTCTCTAAATGTTCTAGTTCAACAACCATTGAGATGCTCTACACGTGTATCACATCCACTTGATAGATATGTTCCACTTTTGGATTTTGTTATGCTAACAGATCATGGTGAGTTTTCTTGCTACAAAGAGCATATGCAGACACAAGATCATGTCAAGTGGGAGTGTGCCATGAAGAGTGATTTGGATTCTATTCACAAGAATGGTACTTGGGATTTAGTACCTTTGCCAAAGGGTAGGAAAGCTTTACCATGTAAATGGGTATATAAAGAGAAATTAACATGAAATAGTGCTTCTCCCAAGTATAAAGTATGACTTATTGCAATGGGTTGTAAGCAACAACATGGTGTACATTAGGGTATATTTTTCATTTTGTTGGAGGTGCTATCTCTTGGAGATCTCATCTTCGAGAATGTACAATTGTTTCCACTATAGAAGTAGAGTATTTTGCAACAAGTGAGGCATGTATGGCTTTCTCTTCTTGCTTGTGATATGGACTTATCTCACCATGTACCTCCTTTGCTCAGTCATAGTCATAGTGAGATTGTATTGGCTAAGAATTGAGTCTATCATGCAAAGACCAAGCACATTGAGGTGTAGTATCACTTCATTAGAGACTGCTTAGCCACTAGGTGCATTAATCTTGAGGAAGTTCATACTCAAGATAATGTTGCACATGCTTTGACTAAAGCTCATAATTTTTGACATTGTTGTCGCTTGATGGGGGTTACTTGATTGCTTTCATACCAATGAAGTATTTTGATAGGGATGCACCACGCTAAACTCTACTTTTGGAGAGCTTCACGATGATACCCTAAAGGTAGAAAACCAAGCTACAAGCACTGCACATCTTACTTCACACAAAGTGTATAGAATATGCAGTTAATATAGTATGTAGGGAGCACAAAGATAGATTTTTTAGGTGTTACAAATGCAACCGAACTTATAGTGTGTGATTGGCCAGACCACTATATGTTCTATTAAAGAACATATAGAAAAGTGTATGATGGCCATTTGCCCTTTCACATGGATAGTAATGGTAACAACATTCTTCATAATAACATCATATTCTGATTTCATAGCAGCCATCCAATTTTTTGAGATATATGCTTCATCAAAAGAAACATGTTCATTCTCATCACAAAGGCTAGAGGCCTCCATTACATAATAATCTAATGCAAAGGAAGAACTATGAGAGCGTGAAAAAGTACGATATGAAAAATGTGCATCTAATTTTCTATCTCTCAAAGTTTATACCAACCATTTAGTCATCATTAATGTCACCTCTCATCAACAAGTGCATCATGTGTATCCATATCAAAAACAAAATGATCTGCATCATCATTTGCAACTTGGAAAGGTTGAGAAATTTCCTCATTTAGACCATTAAAATCATCTAAAGTGGTGTGATTGTGATGCGTGATCTTGGATTCCCCTTTGTGAGAGCTTTGCAATGATGCCCTCATAGTAGAAAATTGAGCCTTGGACAACTTGAATCATACTTTGCACAGAGCTACAAAATATGTAGTAACTACACAGTACATAGAGACCTTGAACACATATTTCCTAGAGTTTACAAATGCAATCAAACTTACACTCTACGAATGACTAGGCCAATAAATGTTTTGTTAAAGAACATATACAAAAGTGTCATTTCTTTGAATTATACTTGAGGTTTTATCTACAATTGTTCGGTATATGAACATATGCTTCACACCCAAAAAATCAAAGAGGATCATAATATCGTGGCTTCCCTATCCATAACACTTGTGCCACTTTCAAAACTTTGGCATTACTAAGTGAAATTTTAATGACAAGGAATGCAGCAAACACTGCTTCTACCCAAAAACCTTGTGAAAGGTTTGCATGATGCAACATAGAAGCTAATCTATCTTGAATAATTATATTCATCCTTTCAATTACTCCATTCTATATTGTGGTATAAGGAGCTATGAATTCTCCACAAATTCCTTTAGATTGATAGAAAATTTTGAATTCATGTGAGGTATACTCACCTCCATTATCTAAACATAAAGTCTTGAGCTTAGTTCCTTTTTCGGTCTCAAATGAAGAAATCCACTTTCTGAAATTAAGGAATACCTCATCCTTCAACTTGATAGGATATACCCATACTTTTCTAGTAGCATCATCTATGAAAGTGACAAAGTAAAGAGAACCAACTAATGACCTTGTGGGCATAGGACCATACACATATGTATGAATGAAATATAAAGGCTGAATTGAAGAGTCAATGTGTTTTTTATGCACATTCCTAGTTTTCTTTCCATATTGACAATGCTTAAATAATGAAAAATTAGGGAAAGATAACACATGTAAGAAGCCAAAACAAGAAAGATTTTCCATTCCACTATGAGATATGTGGCCCAAATGGCCATTCCATATACAAGCCATGGACAATTCAATAATAGATAAGAACTGTTCTTTCTATGATCTAAATAAAGGATATAGTGACCCAACTTTCCGTCCTTTTGTAATAACTATATTGCCCTTTGATACGCAAAATGGATTAGCATAGAAAACCACTTTGTAACCAAGGTCATCAAGTTGACCAACTAATATCAAACTATATGATAATTGACACACATGGCATACATTATGCATAGTAAATTGTGAACCATTTGTGAACTTCACAAGCACATCTGGAATCCCAACAACATCACACTAGTAAGAATCTTCAAGTATCACAAACCAAGAGATTTTACTACATAAGTAGAGAAACATTCACTATGCGGTGTCACATGGAAAGAAGCACTAGAATCTAGTAGCCACATGTGGGAAATAGAATAAGCCATAAGAGCCTCACTTGGAACAATAATTTCAAATGTAAACACATCAAAATCATCAGAAATAGCATTAATTTCTTATATCTTTTGCAATCAAAGTAGATGGTGAAGGTAACTGTTTTAGAATGCCCATCAACATGTTTTCATGACCATTAGCATTATTTAGTTCATGATAGTCCTTTCTTATGACAATAGTAACACTCGATATCCACCTTCCTTTGTTTACTTTAATCTTATTTCATTGACCATTCTTTTCCTTGCTTTTACCATGTTGCTGATTCTTTCCTTGTTAAGTATCACGAGCACTTTATACATCTCCACTATGAGTGCCAACCATATACTTTCTACAAATCTCTTCGCTCAAGAGTGCTCCACATATGTTATCCTAGACTAGTATACCACAAGATGCACTGTTGCTAATAATTGTGCAAAATGTATACCATGATAATGGCAAGGTGCATAACAACAAGGTTTCTTTCATTTCATTATCCATGTCCAATTTTTGAGCCTATAAGTCAGACAATATAGCATCAAACTCACATAATGTGTATATGCTAAATATATGCAATACAATGGCACTAAAAGGCTAAATTTATAGCCCAAATGCTAGCCAAAAACACTTGCAAGTGTCCATCAAATCCATTCTTTAGACCCAAAGAATCTCCATAAACTTGTGGTGGGTACTCCCACCACAATTGAAAGCTTTCCAAGAAACTTGTAAGAAGGCTCAAGAGTTGAAATTTCAATGATAAATGTTTATGTACAGTGCCAAGGAGAATCCATTTCATGTTCCTCTAGCACCAATTTTGATCTTTGGATCGATCTTTCCACTTGTGTAGCTAAAGCTATCCCTAAACTGCAAAAACCTTCTAATTTTCCCTAATTTTGACCCAAACAAACTCTGAGAATCGATGAAAGGAGCCCAAGAACAAAATTTGAAGTCTCCAAAACTATTTGAACCTTAATTGTCTTCACTCTTATAATCACTAAGCAACTAGGGCATATTGGTATGGAAACCTACCAATTAAGCGAGCTTTGGGGGGAACATTACGTGAATGGGTGACCTTCCAAGAAGTGCTAGTACTTTGTCTTCCTTGATCATTGAAATCCTTTCTCGTGCACAACCAATGGTGCAAATGGTGATGTAAGTAACTCGGATGACAAGTTATGCCAAGTTTTATGCCTTGTTCAATGCCTTAGTCTTAAGCCTTGGAGGAAGCCACTACAAGCCACAAAGTTTGAAGTGTTTATGGGTTTAATTATGATTGGCTATGGATAACAATTTTTCAACATTTAAAATGGGCACTCTCCATTTTGATAGAGGGGGGAGTATATGTCTTTTGAGTTTAATGCATTTTTTGCTAAGCATGGGATAGAACATGTGTACATTTTCATATACACCTCAACATAAGAGATTTTCTAAGAGGAAGAACATGTCTCTCATGGAAATGGCAAGGTGTATGGTCAAAAGTTAATATAACACCTCAAACCAGAGGTTATGTGGTGAAGCCTAAATTCTCACCATACCCCTTTCCATTTCCATGAGAGACATGTTCTTCCTCTCAGCAAGTTCATTTTGCTGAGGTGTATATGGAACTATCCACATGTTTTATCCCATACTTAGTAAAAAATGTATTAAAATCAAAATACACATACTCTCCCCCTCTATCAAAATGGAGAGTGCCCATTTTATATATTGATATATTTTAAGTCATAACTAAGGACTGTTTAAAATGCATAAACACTTCAGAATTTATGGATTGTAGTGGCTTCCTCCAAGGCTTAGCCAATATTTTTTTTGTAGTATCATCCACTTTTTTGTGTATTTTTGCAAACACCAATGCATATGCCAAGCAAAAAAAACACACAGGTGAGCAACAAATGGCTTGCGGCTATGCTAAGCCTCATATGAAGTGATAGAATACAATAGTTTTGTGGGACACTTGTTGAGTACATATGTTGCACATATAACAACCTCAAGCCAGAAGTTATGTCATAAGCAACATATGTAGTTAGTATGTATCCCAGAAAAAACCATTGTGGTTTATCACTTCATATGAGGCTTAGCATGGTTGCAAGACTCCTGTTGCTCATCTGCATGTTTTTTATGGCTTGGCATATGCATTTGTGCCTAAAAAAGCAACACATAAAATTGGATGAAACTATTGAAAAAAATTATGACTAGGCCTTAGAGGAAGCTACTTCAAGCCACATATCCGAAGTGTTTGTGTGTTTAAACAAGTCTCAGTAATGACTAAAATCTTTCAGAATGTGAAATGGTCACTCTCCATTTTGATAGGGGGTATATGTCATTTGACTTTGATGCATTTCTAATTAAGCATGGGATAGAACATGTGCACTATACACCTCAACAAAATGGACTCGCTAAGAGGAAGAACATGTCTCTCATGGAAATGGCAAGGTGTATGGTCAAAAGTTAGGCTTTACCACATAGCTTCTGTCTTTAAAAAATTGGATGACCAAACGTCAAAATGTATTTACGTTGGGTACAATTATGAAAATCAAAGTCCATTCACAATATCATACATAGATTACACACTTTTGGTTGGTTTTGATGTTGTTTTTGTGGTAGATGCAATTAAACCCTTATTTTCATGTACCAAGGAGCATCAATCAACTCAAAGGATGTGTATGAAACTTTGCTACTCTTTTATAAGTGGAGATTCAAATGCTCCTCTTAGTGAGGCAATTTCTTAGCTATTATAGGTTTCAAAAGATGATGCAAACTATTCTATTTTTTATGTAGATTTACATGATGCACTTATTAATAAGACAACTAACATTGAAGTGGAAAAAAAAATGCCTAAATGTTTGGTGTGAACTTTGAAAGATAGCAAGTTAGATGCACCATATTGTACTCATGTAGGATTTCATCATGCTTCTTTTCCATCAGCTTGTTATGGAATGGATATCTCTAGTCTTTGTGGCGAGAATGAGCGTGAAGCATGATGAAGTCCCGGATGAGCAAGTGCTATTCTTCATAATAGCATTGCGGTTAGATGCACCATATCATACTCATCCAGGATTTCATCATGCTTCTTTTGCATCCGATTGTTATGGAATGGATATCTCTAGTCTTTGTTGTGAGAATGAGGATGAAGCCCTAATTAAAAAATTGGATGGTTGTCACAATGTTATTATTAAGAATAGTACTACTTGGAATTAATGTGATTTGCCTCTTAACAAAAAGACCATTGACACTAAATGGGGATACAAGTTGAAATGTAAGCTTGATGGAATAACTCATAAGGCTAAGCTTTTTGCTAAAGGTTATGCTTAAGAAAAGGGCATTGATTGTGATGAGATGTTTGCTCCCATGTGCCAAATGAAACCATTTGTAGCATTTTTGCACTTATAACGCATCATGGTTGGAGTGTATACCATTTGGACACTAAAATTGTATTTTTGAATGGAGTGTATGTATTTCAGCCTCGTGCTTTTGTGAAAAAAAGGCATGAGAAAAAGTATGTAGGTTGAAAAAGGCATTGTATGGATTGAAGCAAGCACCACATGCTTGATATGAAAATATACATGCCTACTTGATAGCATGTGGACTTGAGAATAGTCCAATAAAGAGCACATTATTAGTTAAGCGTGTAGAATGTACTTCTAGTCATTGTTGTACTATATGTTGACGATGTGTTGCTCATTGGTCCATGCTTCTTTTGAGATGTCATATTTGGGGCTTTTTCATCATTATTTGGGCATTTTATCTTTGCAAGTTGATGAGGGAAAAAAATTGTTTCAGACAAGATACATTGACTCATTATACACCATTTTGGCCTTGAACGTGTTGGATGCTTAATATACTTATGCATAACCCAACATGATGTTCAATTCGTTTCTCTTAAATGAACAATTGTATACATAGTCCAAGTCTCATGCACTAATAGGCGATTAAGCACATTTTTCATTATTTGAGTGGTACTCGGATATTTGGGTTGTGCTATCCCAAGGGGGGACATTATAGAATCTGAGCAGACGTCAAGCTTTGTGGGCATGAACCTAAATTTCATAATTTTTGGACACAATTCTGGCCTCCAAACATCTTTTTAACACTATTTTTAAAAGTAGACTGGACACTACAATGTGGACAAAGCTCTTCTAAAACTACAAAAGTGAAAGAGATCTTACGTATAAAGGTTAGCTAGTATGAGCTTAGAAATCACATTAGCTTTATACTCTTATCTTGAGCAATATAATAGCTTATTGGATCACATTGCATGTTGCCTACTCGTGAATGTGTGTGCATGCATATATGCACCTATGTGTGTGTTTGTCTCCCTCTTGTTGTAGTTTTGTGTACTTCAATCTTTTTATGTATGGTCTTCATACCTCTAACTAGTTGCTCCATGGATATTAAATCTTTTTATTGTGTTAGCGTGTGGGCTACGATGCTATGGGCTTATACTTTTGGCATCATTGCTAGGGATGATCTTGTCGAACATGCATGATGGTAAGTTTTGCATGACATACATGCTTTTGGTGCATTTGTGCTAGTGATTTGAGTGCATATTCATCATCTTTATCTTTAATTTAGTGAGAGTAGTTAGTTCAATAGTTAAAAGTAAGAAAAACTCAATAGTTGAGATTTAAAGTTTTTGGATTTTTTCAAGATTTCCATTAAAACTGCACTTCTTTTATGAGATATCACGACATTTGACTTGTGCCACAACATCTTTGTGCCATGGATTTGGTATCATTGACATAGTTTCATGGTATCATTGATAGTTAAGTGTCATGGTGCCTTGGATAGAGGTATTGTGTGTCATAAGTTCTAGTTGTTGCCAGGGTAGGCATCGTTCTCACTCACAAGTGTTGTGTGTTGCATGCCATTAGGTAAGAGTGGTGTGTTGCATGCCATTAGGTAAGTGTCATGTGTCGTGGACCAAGTTTCATGTCACCATTCAGGTACCTTGATCTTTATATAACATCAACACTTATCAAGTGTCAACATATGATAGGTGTTGTGGTCCAAATGTCATGACACTTGTCATGTATCATTTTCTTCATGTATATTTTAATCAAGTGTCATTGACTTCAAGAGTTTTTTATTTTTGCAATTTTTTGTAAGACTGAGGGTATAAAAGACACATTTATAAGGGAAAATAGAGAGGGTTTGCAATACACAAACATCCTTGATAGGTCTTATTTGCCTACTTTGAGCCCAAGATCTTGATTTGACATAACTTTTTGGTTAAAAATCTATTTTTTTGAACTTTGGATCTCATCAAAAAGCTCATTTTGAATCCCATTATTCTTACTTTTAGATATGGTCTTTTGAAGTTTCTCTTTGGCTAAGAGTGGGAAGTTAAAGAAGCCCCTATACAATTTTCACAATACAATGGGGAAAAGATTATTAAAAGACACTTGACCTCTAGGCAAACTTGAAGAGTAAGGATTTCAAAAGGAAGGAACCAAATCTAAGGAGAGGGGAGTTTTTATTCATCCACTTTAGAGAGCATTGTATAACACCTAGTAAATCTATTACTAGCCCTATCATACCCAGGCATAACATTTCTATTCTTTCAAAGGTGTAAATAAACTTGTGTTATATTTTTATTACAAGTGTAGAGATGTACTGGTTGATTCAAGATAAAAATATACTTCACAAAGAGCCAAGTAAGATTGGCACTTATTGATTGTCAAATTTAGGTACAAATCCAATCTTTGAGTCACATTGTGAGAAGGAAAAGAATCACTACACTACAAAGAGTGATTGGTTGCCTGATTGAGAGTGTGTATGCGTGTGTGCATGATGCTTAGATAAAGTAAATCAATAAACTTAATCAATCTACACATAGTAGCATCTCTATTGTAGAGAGTGCTATAGGCTCAAATAGGAGTGTAGCCTACTTTATGTCTAGCGATTCAAAAAGTGATATTGAGCAATGGCCTCATCAAGTTCTATGGATATGCAAAACCCAGATCCCAACATGCAAGAAGATTGGATGTCGAAAGTGGAAGGTGAAAATCAAATCTAGATCACCTTCATAAATAAAATTACACTAGGAGCTACCATATACAAAGATGACTTGGACAATCAATAATTGGATTAGGCAAGCTCATGGATCGAACTCTGTCAAACATCATAGTTGTTTGACCTAAAGGAAGGTTATTAGTGGACAAGATGGAAGCTTATTACATGGTTATGAATAAGCCGGAAAGCATCACTCCTCATGGAGTACAAGTCCCAGATAATAGAAGTTCCAACCAAGATCCACAACAAGTTCAAAGTAAAAATGATCTCATTGCTCTATCTTCTTTTACAAGGACTGTACATCTTAGCAAGGTAATTCATGTTGGGTTATTCCCTAAAGTTTACTTTCTTGTAGACCTCAAAGAATCCTTTTGGACTCTACTATCAACTATGGGTGGAGATCCTTATCATTTAGATATTCACAAGTTTAGGTACTCGGATCCAATTTTACCACCCATGTACGAAGATGAAAGGAACAAGTCATATGATTCACTTAAGGTAGAGGGCCAACAACACTTACCCATCATGGCCTACTAGTATTCATGAATGGCATTCAAAGAATGATAGTTACTCTCACTCATGGTCCTAGGAGTCCAAACCCCTTGATCTTGATACTTCTAAACAATCGAGCTTCCACTATTGTAGTACCCACACAAAGTGTATCATCAAGAACAACACCTAGAATAGCTCAATTAAATCCAATGTTAGTAGGTAAAATGTCTTTAGTCTCTACAACTTTGACCATAATCACATCTGTACCAATAAGCATATCCACCACACGACAACTTATGCCCACCATGATTTTTGGTACAACATCAATAACCATGCCAATTACAAGTATGCCACTACCACCTCACCCTACTATCCTCAACATTTTTGCAATGGCCACCCCAAATGCCATATCTAATATTTTCATTAGGCCATCAAGTGCCTATTGTGCCATAAGCCATGCTTGGTTCTCAAGGCTTGGCATGAAAACCTCAAATGCCATAGGTGCAAATCATAAGACTTGATTTTGATAGAAGGCTCATACCTTTCCAAGTGGAAAAATGTATGATGCATCACTGTCAAAATACTTCACTGATATCAAAGCATTTCAACACAAAAGCTTTGTTCCTTTTGTGCGAGCAAAGTGAGCACCTACCCACCCACCCAAGGCTTACAACTAAGGTGGTAACCAAGGCATAGACCTTGGCATACCTTGTCATCAGAGTCACCAAATGAAGTATTTTGACGGCGATGCACCAAGTAAACTCTCCTTCCCAGACACAGATTTCTTGGGTGTTACAAATGCGATCGAACTTATACTCTATCCCTCAAGAGGCCACTAAAGGTTTTATTAAAGAACATATACAAAAGTGTATGGCGGCCATTTGGCCTTTCAGATGGACACTAATGATAACAATCTCCCACTAAAGGACAATATCGCCAAAGTGACTATGGGAAAAAAAATAAAGAATACCAAAGTGTAAGTATACAAACTATACCTCCCATGTGATGAGCATGTTACACACTATACAAATAACTCTGTAAGATCATGAATCAAGTAACCCCCATTAAGTGACAATAGTGTTGAATGTTAGTATATGATCAATGTCTACCCCTCATGATTGTATGCACATTTTGTAAGGTCCCCATTATGAGGAGAAGCCAAGCATGCATTACCCAATTGATGGGAATCCCAACTTGCATGTTGGATGAAGGTCATATTGGAACATGTAAGGTATTATAAGGAAAGGGAGTTACTAGGGTCCACAATTGTGGGGTCCCGGGTAAAGGGAATATTCCATGGAATATTCCCTATTAGAGTCAAAAATCATTTATATTTGTTCGGTCAATTCAACCCGCCTAGGCCGTGTATGGCAATTACATGGGCGGTGGCCGCCCACGCTCTACCGCCCATGAATAGCTGTCCACGAAAGGCCACCTATGATCCTATATATACATGACTTCTGCACTACCTGAGACATCGAATTGAGCCAGCATACATCTACCTTGTATCTCCCTATCTAGAGTTGTCTAGATCACCATTTAAGCTCTATCTTGAGAGTGCATGGGTGGACAATGCCATCATCTTTGTACTTGCTATTAGTAGAAAATTGTTGAGATTCTCCTATATTTGTTATCTTCTCTGCTACTGCTCCGGTGTTATATTGCGTAACTATTGCCTTACATCAAAAGCTATCATGTGTTAGAGCTTTAGTCAACGCATTTGCAACACTATCTCGAGTATGAACCTTCTCAAGAATAATGCACTCAGTGGCCAATCCATCTCTAATGATGATACCTCACCTGAATGTTTTTGGTCTTTGAATGATAGACTAGGTTCTTAGAGAATGCAATGGAACTTTGACTAACAATGAGTAAGTGAGGTACATGCTGAGGTAGACCCATATCACAAGCAAGGTGGGAAAGCCACAATGCTTCCTTACATGCCTCATTTACTACAACATATTTTGCTTCTTTAGTGGAAACAATTGTACATGCTTGAAGATGAGATCTCAAAGATATAGGACCTCCAACAAAATGAAAAATGTACCTTGATGTAGAATTACAATTGTGTACACAGCCAACATAATCAAAATATGTCTAACCAATAATGGGTGCTTTCCCCCAACCCAAGCATAGAAACTTGTCCTTACTACCACTAGATGTCTCAAAATCATCTTTACCACTTCTCAATGCTTCTTTCGAGGATTCGACATATATATGTTCACAACTAGCACTATAGATGCAATGTCTAGTCTTGTAGCTACCATAGCATACATGGGACTACCAACAACACACTGATAAGGAATTTTGGTAATGAATTCCTTTTCCTCCTCTGATTTGGGGCAATCATCCTTGCTCAATTTCACATATGTGGCTGAAGGTGTACTCAATGCCTTTCCACCATGCATATGGAAATGGTCAAGTACTTAGGATATATACTCACTTTGAGATAAGCATATGCATCTTTTACTCCTATCACGAGTAATGCACATGCCAAGAATATGTTTGGCATCTCCCAAATCCTTCATATCAAATGTCACATTGAAATTCTTTTTTAGAATTGACAAGTCATAAGAGGACTTCCCAACAATCAACATAGCATCGACATAAAGTATCAAGCATATCAAGTTGCCATCTCAACATCCTTTTGTGTAGATACAATGATCCTCATTGCTTCTAGAACTTGAGACTTCATAAAAGCATCAAAATTTTGGTACCATTGTCTAGGGGAATCTTTTATTCAATATAAGCTCTTCTTCTGCTTACAAACTAGACTTTCTTTGCCAAGAACTACATAACCCTCTAGTTGTTCCATATAGATCTGAGGCTATAAGATCTCCATGCAAGAAAGCAATTTTCACATCCATTTGGACTAGCTCTAAGTCCTCCATTCCAACAAATCCAAGCAACATTCACAAGGTAGTCATCTTCACCACTAGAGAGAAGATTCCCTCGAAATCAACACCATGTTGTTTCTTAAAACCCTTTTTAACAAGCCTTCCTTTATACTTTGGAGAAGCACTATTTGATGTGAATTTTAGTTTATATACCCATTTACATGCTAAATTTCATGCCCTTTGGCAAAGGTACTAAATCGTAAGTACCATTCTTATGAATAGAATCCAACTCACTCTTCATGGCATGCTCCCACTTGACATGATCCTCTGTCTACGTAGCCTCTTTGTAACAAGAAGGCTCATTAGCATCTATTAGCATAACAAAATCAAAACCTAGAACATATCTATCAGGTGGATGTGAGACACGTGCAAAGCATCTAATTGGTTGCTAAACTTGAACATTTGCAGACTGACTTGATTGGATTTTCTCTTGAACATCCCTATGTGAAGCATTTTTATGCATGCTAACTAGAGGACTAGTATCCTCAAACATCACTCTTCTCACTTCCACCTACTTAATGGGTTGTTTATGCATCTTAGACTCATTGAAAATGAAATCACTGCTTTTGATCATTGATCCTATTTCAAGACCCCATAAGCGATATCCAAATTGGTTTTCTCAACCATATCCAAGAGAAAGGCATTTCTTTGACTTATGGTCCAACTTTTGTCTAAGGTTCTTGGGTATATGAACATATGCTTCACACCCAAAAACTCAAAATGATTTTAATATGGTGGCTTCCTTGTCCATATCTCTTGTGCCACTTTTGAACCTTTGGTAGTACTAGGTAAAAGGTTAATCACATGAACTGCAGTTAATACTACTTCTACCCAAAAGCCTTGTGAATGGTTTGCATGATGTAGCACAAAAACTACTCTACCCTCAATAGTTCTATTCATACTTTTAATTACACCATTTTGTAATGGGGTATAAGGAGTTGTAATTTCTCTATGAATTCCTCTAGAGTGAAAAAAAAGGCTAAATTCATGTGAGGTATAGTCACCCCCATTATCTGAACATAAAGCCTTAAGCCTAGTTCCTTTTTCAGTCTCAACTGAAGCAAGCCATTTTCTCGAAGTAGGGAATATCTCACCCTTTGCTTTGATAGGATATACCCAAAATTTTCTAGTAGCATCATCTATGAAAGTGACAAAGTAAAGAGAACCACCTAATGACCTTGTGGGCATAGGACCACACACATCTGTATGAAGGAGATCTAAAGGCTGAATTGAAGAGTGAATATGCATCTTATGCACATTCCTAGTTTGCTTTCCATATTGAAAATGCTCACAAAATGAAAAAACAGAGAAGGATAACACAAGTAAGTACTCAAAAGAAGAAAGATTTTCCATTCCACTACATGATATATGACCCAAATGGACATTCCAAATACAAGCCATAGGTTCTTCAATTCAACTAAAAAGTGTTCTTCCTATGATACAAATAATGGAGAAAGTGAGCCAACTTTGCTTCCTTTTGCAATAACCATATTGCCCTTTCGTATGCAAAGGGACTAAGCATAAAGGCCACCTTGTAACCAAGGTTATCAAGTTGACCAAATGACATCAAACTCCATGATAACTGAGGTACATGGCATACGTTATGCATAGTAAATTTTGAACCATCAATGAACTGCACAACCTTATCTTTAATCCCAACAACGTCACACTAGTAAGAGTCATCAAGTCTCACAATACCAAGAGACTTTGTTGCATAAGTAGAGAACCTTTTTCTATGTGATGTCACATGGAAAGAAGCACCCAAATCTATCAACCATGTCTGTGAAAGAGAATCTACCATAAGAGTCTTAGTAGGCATAGCACTATGAAGTGTCAACACATCAGCATCATAAGAAATAGCATTGATTTCTTCAATCCTCACAATTGAAGTAGATGGTGCAAGTAAATGTTGAACATGCCAATTAACATTTTACCCTTTGCCTTTAGCATTCTTAAATGCATAGCATCCTCTCTTCATGTATCCTTTGTTATGACACTAATGGCATTTGATATCCCTCTTCCTTGGTTTACTTCTACTATTGTTCCATTGAACATTCTTTTCCTTGTTCTTGCTCCTACCACCTTGCTAATTCTTTCCTTGATAAGAGTTAAAAACATGATACACATCTCCACTCTAAGTGCAAACCATAGATTTGCTACAAATCTCCTCACTTAAGAGTGTTCCACATATGTCATCATAGATGAGTTTACCACCAGGTGCACTATTGCTAATAGCTATGCAAAATGATTATGGCAAGGTGCATAACAACAAGATAGCAAAGTGATTATGGTAAGCCTCTAACTGGGAGAATATAGCACCAAACTCATTTAGATGAGAATCAACATTATCTATGCCCATGCAAAGGTCATATAGCTTTCTCATTAGATACACTTTATTTGATGCCGTTTCTTTTTCATATGTATTGCATCACTTCTTCCAAAGTCCTCTGCACTTTTATAGTCTAGTATTGTAAAGTAAACTTTATCTGCTAGTGCAATCAAATAGTAGACCCAACCATTTCATCCAGCTCATCCCAATCATCATCATCAATTGTGAGCATGCTTCTTTGAGATTCCATTTAATGGCTTGCATTGTCTCCTCTGAATCAGTACATCTTTGATATGATTCTTGCATAGATCAAAGTTTGTGCCATCAAAATTTAATCGAATCTCAAAATGGTCTTTGCCTTGCAAGTTTTAGCTCCTCCTCGGCACACTCGCACTAGACCGTGATCCACATGATGTGCTTGAGACCTCAGATGCCATGATGATAGAGAATGATAATGGAGCTGAAAAAGACCAAACACCACTAAGGCTCAAAAAAGAATGACTGTTAGAATAGGATTTTTTGTAAAAAACCCCATTATCTTGTAAAATATTTATCAGAATGATGTAAAAATGAGCAAGGGTCTTCCTCATAGGAGAAGAAGCCATATGTATTTTTTAGAGAATTTTTAGAAGCTCTTCAGACACATATTTTTAGATTATAAGTTAAAAGGACCAAATTTCAAGTGTGAAAAGGGACACTTGAAAAAGTAAAAAAGACAAAATCTTGTATTTGGTAAAGGTTTCTATCATTTTGTACTCATGTGACATGTGAATGAAGAGCTTCAGTTAGAAAGTCCTGTCTCTCTTTTCTTTGAGTGTTCATGATTGATTCTTGAGTCTTTTCCATGTATTATCCATGGAATTTGTTGGTTTAACTAGTGTATTACTCAGTGGAGTTTGTAAGGAGGTGATTATGAGTATATTGAGTGATTAGATGCATGAGATCATTGTTGGAAATGGAAATTCTGAATTTTATGAGAATCATGATTGTCTCGTTTGGGTGATACAAGTATCGAAAATTTATTTCTGAGTTCATATTTCTAATCTACAAGAAAAATGTCATGCTTTAGGCACAAAAATCATTGAAAAAGCTATTGCTTAGCTCTAGATACAAGAGACCCTAGTTTTCCTACTCCTTTTTCAAATTCTTGTGAGAAATCAGAACTCTTTTTACATTTTCTTGGATTCCATTAACTAGAAGGGGTTGTGGTCTTAGTATACTTCTCGGATTGACAAATTTAAGATGTGAAAGTTAATCCTTATGCTATGATGATTGGAGAGGAAAACTCCAAAGGATAACAAACATCTTTTTGGCACCGTTGCCAGGGAAGTTAGCAAAGCTTCCATCGAAGTTTTCAACTTTGTTGGATCTTCCATTGTTGATGGTAAATAAACACAAGTGGAAAAGCTACTACTGTGATATCTCTCATGTGAACTTGGAAATGTAGGTAATAAGCTTGTCTTTTGGGAAAAGAAGGCTTAATTTTACCTTTTAACATGTGTGAGTGTTTATCTTTGTGCAGATGGATGGTTGCTCATGTTTTTCATAAGTATAGTGCAGGTCTTTTGGAAAAAGATGCCTTGATTTGCTGAATGGAAAGTTGAATGTGTTTATCTTTGCATATTTAGATTCTTTTTTGACCAAGTACTAAGAAATTTTGTTGGTCTTTGGGAAAGACAAATTTATTTGCTAAAAGGAAATTCAAGTTAAGTAGCTATATAAAAATTGACTATGCCATTTACTTGTCCTAGGTGAACTGTGAATCTTTTAGAAAGATTACTTTTGATACTTGAAGAAATGTTTATGGGTATATCTTTGGACAAACTGATAGTTGCACTTGTCATTATACACTTTTCTTGAAGAGCTCTTTTCCATAGTCAAATTGAGAGTACAGTTTGTGTAGCCAAATTCATTTTCCAAGATGAGTGGATCTTCAAAAGAAAACCGTAGGTAAATTGGTTTCATTTTATTTAGGGGAAAAAATATCAAAAAATCATAAAAATTGGATGAAAATTGCAAACAAATTTCTTTTTTTATAATGGCGTGAGAGATGATGTGTGTGTAGTGGGTGGGGTGAATGAGAGAAATCTAAAGGGGAACTCAAAACATCAGAAATATTCCATGAAAAATCAAAATTGTTTGTTTTCTTGAATTTTATTTCAAAAATACATGAAAGCAAGTTGGGAAAGAAAGCAAAAAAATACAATTTGCACAAAGAGATCAAAAATCATGATTTTCATCTTAGAATCGTGATTTTTTGAAGAATGGTAAATTTTCTTCAGTGGTGATTTTGGACATCTAGGTGAGTTAATAAAATGAAGTAAAATACATGTAAATTGTCATCCTAAGAGTTGAACATGGGAATTTGATTAAAAGTGGATGATGTGACATAAAATTGTTAATGAATATGCATGACTATGATAATGTCAAAATTTGAGGTTTAAATCATTGAATTCATTCAGAATCACGATTTTGAGCATACTATAAAAGCACAAAAATCATTTGAAAAATTCATTTGAGTGACTGTGAGTGTGAGAGAGTGACAGAGAGAGAGAGAGTAGAAGAATCTCGATTTTCAACAAACAAAGAAAAACTGGGATTTGAGGTATCAAGCTACAAGATATGTTATTGTTAGATTTATTTTTGCATTAATCAAAGTTGGAAAATCATTTTTTGCACAAAAAATTCAAAAAAATCACCAAAAAGACACAATCACGATTTTCAATTTTTGAGTGTTTTTAGAGAACATATTCAAGAAATGTAGACTCTATAGAGTGTGTCTAAATCTTGAAAAATGTGTCTTCTTTGTTAGGCAAGGAAGAATGTTAGGACACATAGTTTCCAAAAATGGGATCCCCAGTGATGAAAGTAAAATTAAAGCTATTGTGAACATACCCAAGCCAATTAATGTGAAAGAATTTCAAACCTTCATGGCTCACTATGGATACTATAGGAAATTTGTGTATAAATTTGCAGATATTGCAAAACCTCTTTATGCAGTAATTACTAAGTTTGAATGGACTCAAGAATGTGACAAAGCCTTTGAAACCTTAAAAACTTGCTTGGTTACAACACCCATTTTGAAAACCCCACAATGGGATCAAATTTTTCATGTCCATGATGATGCCTCTAATTTTGCTTTAGGATGTGTACTTCCACAACCTATTGAAGGAAGTAAGTTGGTTTAATTGCTTATGCTAGTAGGCAATTGAATCAAGTTGAAAAGAATTATACAACCACTAAGAGGGAGGGGCTAGGAATGGTATCTGTAAAAAAATATAGGCATTACCTTCTAGCCAACAAGTTCAATTTTTTTGGGGATCACCAAGCACTTTCGTACTTGGTGAATAAACCATTCCACACAGGAAGAATAGTGAGATGGTTTTTACTTCTCATGGAATTTGATTTTGAAGTAGTAGTAAGGCAAGGAAAAACACATCTGAGAGTAGACCATTTGTCTAGGATACAAACCAAAGAACAAGAATATCCCATAGATGATGAGTTGTCAGATGCTTGTCTATTTAAGGTAGAAAGCATTCCCAATTGGGCAATAATATTAGTACCTTTGTTGACTATTGGACCTTGTAGGATAGCTAATAGCACAACACATCTTCTACTGCAAAGCAGAAGCTTTGTGTTACTTGTTGTACACTTATATCACGTAAATCACATTGGAGTTTTGGAGTACCGTACTCCAGAAGAGGAGAAAACAAGTTATTTAGAGAAGGATCATTGTTCGAATCCATGTATACATGCTTCAAAATTAGTCCCTTTGCATAACTTAGCTAGAATGGGTGTCCATTGGCCTAAAAGACACAGGATGTAGAAATATATATTTCTAAGTGTCAAAAGTGTCAACACCCTGGCCCATATGAACATTATAACTCTGTATTGATTTCAAAAAAACCCTGATTGGAGTACACATAGTTGAGGAATTAAGAAACCCACAAACAACTGAAACTATGAAACTTAATGCAGACTTCAGAAAGAAGGAAATAACCAAGGAATGTAAGCTCATAGGAAACTAGTTGTATAAAAAGGATATAGATGGATATTTGAGAATCTGTTTCCCTCAGGAAAAATACATGGAAATGCTAGAGATGGCACTCACGTGTAGGAGGAGGTCACTTTTCAAGTGAGAGAACTGCCAAATTGATCCTATACTCTGGATTTTGGTGGCCAACTCTTTTTCCAGATGCCAGAATATTTGTGAAAAGGTGTGACATATGTCAGAAAGCAAGTCAACCTAGTAGAAGAGATGATATGCCATTAACACCATTAATTTCTACTAGAGATTTTTACAAATGGGGATTAGACTTCATTGGACCAATACATCCTCCAACTCCAAGTTCTCATGCAGAATATATCATTGTAGCCATTAATTATCTCACAAAGTGGGCAAAAGCAAGGGCTATAAGGAAAAATGATGCTCATACTATAGCAAAATTTCTTTATGAGAATATAATCAGTAGATTTGGATTACCAATTGAATTGGTAAGTGATAGGGGAAGTCATTTCCTTAACCAGGTTATTGAGAACATCAGTGATCATTTTATGATTATTCATAGAAAATCAGCCCCTTATCATCCTCAAGCAAATGGATTGGCAGAAAGTACAAACAAAGTACTTTGTACTATATTGTCAAAAATTGTAAATCCAAATAAAACTGATTGGGATCTGCAACTACATCATGTTCTATGGGCTTATAGAGTGGCATACAAAATTGCTATTGGTACAATACCCTTTAATTTGGTATATGGACAAAATGTTGTTTTGACATGGAGCATCAATTGAAGCTTGCACCTAAAGCCCAGTACTTCAGACGCCTAATGGCAGGAATAAAAAGTCCATCTAAAGTTATCCAAGTAGGAGAATATGGGATAAAAACAGGAATGAGAGGATTAGGAATGAAGAGGAAAATTGTAACTAAAGAAGTGATGCCAAGAAAGAGGAGAAGAACAGATCCAAGGAAGGTGGAGTTGGAACACGAAGAGGCTACTAAAGAAGAGATTGTAGCTGCTCAGAAGGAAGTATAGGCTGATAGAGAACCACATCCATCTCAGACTAGTAAGGAACAATTGTATACTTCTTTGACTCAAGGTAGTGATAAGAGAGCTCTATATGAGGCTCAATATAAAAAAATGTTGGAAAACTACTTAGACAAGGCCACTCACTGGAGACAAGAAGAAATAGAGTATTTTGAAAGAACTCCATGATCAAATGATCTTTGTAGAAACAGATTAGATGTTTGTCAGGAAGGAGTAGAACTACTAGCATACTTCAAAGAGTTGCAGGGGCCTCCAGAAACTAGGACCACTGTTGTGGCAAGAAAAATAGTGCCAAAGAAGAATGTCCAAAAGAAGAAACCAACCAAGAAAAGTAAGGGGAACGCAATGGAACAATCGGCTCCACAATTGATAGAGGAAGTTCAACAAGATAACACAGGTGGAAATGGCAAAGAACCAAATCTATGTTCACATTTTGATACTCACATATAGGTTTTTCTATTAAGAAGCTTAAATTTATCTGTACCAAGCACACTAGTTAAAACTCCACAGATAATGGAAACAAACAGATCAGCAAAGAAATCAGTTGGAATTTCAAAAAGAATTAAGACTGTAGAAAAATATGCTCCAAATAGCTCTAAGCTCTTATCTACTCAAACAAGCTAACCTCAAAAATGAGCTCTCTAGCTCTTTTTATAGATTCTAGACTAGTTTTAACGGGTTTCACATATAGTGACCGGCATAGTTAAAAAATAGGTCCTAGATGCTATTTGAAAGGATAAACATTGTCTAAAAATAACCAAAATTGGTATGCTCATTCTACCTAAGCTCCTCAAGCTCGAGGACTCCTCGGCTTGCACAAAATGGAGCTATAGATTACAAAAAGGGTTTTTCTATGTTACATATGTTACCATAGTGATGAAAATCACTGTTGAATGTTTTGAAAAGTAATTATGAAACATAAATCTTTAAAAAACTGATTTGACTGACTCCCTGCTCTGTCTTTACATGCATGCTTCTACGTCTTCTATGCCTCTGGCTACTGCCAACACCCCCCTCCCTCTCGCTTCTGTCGTCCGCGATAGAACCTTGTTGTGAGGTCTGTGGGATATAGTTCTGGAGTAGTTCCTGAGCGAGGGTGTGTTTGGATATGCAAATTCCTCAGGCCAGATCTGCCTCGAGTTTCTCCCAATCAATGGGTTGCGGTTCATCAGATGGTGGGAGTCGATAATGCATGGAATATACCATCTGTTCATAGGCAAATAATTGCAAGAGGTGTGTAGGCCTGCTGATGAACACTTCTGAATGGTATTCCCAGAAATCGGTTGTGAACATTTTGTTAGGGGAGCACTAGATTGTGCTCTCTGACTACAGTAGACAAGATTTCCGAAACACACTTCTGATTACAAGAACACCCTTGAAGGGAAAACGATACAAGAATATATTATTGATACAAGAAGTCCCACAACCCGAGACCTATAGGTATGGAAAACTCGACTAGAGATGATACAAGAGATCCCACAACCCGGGACCGTAGGTAGGAAACAAGATATCTCAATTACAATAAACCCCTTCAGGGATATGAAGTAGATACAAGAAATAACTAGAAAGGATCTCGTACTACAAGATTACAATAGGACAAGAAAAGATGTCCACAATACAAGACTAGACAAGACTAGAGCAAGAAACAAGACTAGAACTTGAACGGGAACTTGAAAGTACTTACTTGGAGGTCACGACTCCTTGAGCTCCCAAGACTGGTATTGGCAAGACTGATTATGAATGTGGCCAACCCCTCCTTATATAGGTTTTCAAGGGCAGTTCCCAAGGGCGGTTGCGACTTGATGATGTCATCATGATGTCATCGACTTGAATCAGGACCTCCAGGTGGCAGAATTCAGCAAATAGACAGTCAATCTTGGGGTTTTGGCACATTCCGGATGCAATGGATGCATTAGTTTCTCCAAAGTCTAATCCAATCATGAGATATAGAAATTGACATGGAATCTAAGGTTTAGATGGTTTCCTTTGTGTCCATGACATCACCTCCCCCTCAAGCGACGAGTTCCACAAGGAGCGGCCATGTTCTCTAACTTGGGTTTCATTGGATTCTTCTTATGGAATTCACGAACCTTGACTTTTGCTCTCTGAAGATTTTTTGTAAGTTCACAAGTACGATCAGTGATGTCATATGCTTTCCAATGAATAAAGCATTCCAATCGTCCTCGCGAGATTCTTGAATCTAAGACATGATTAACTTTGAATTCTTCATGATCCTTAACCTTGAAAGGTGGTGAAGGATTAGGTGTCTCTTGAGCTTCCTTGGGTTGTTCACGTGATACATGTTTTGAGCTTCTAGTGGAATGTTGTGTTTCCAATATCTTTAACGGAGAGCATTGAGTAAGTGCACCTCCTTGGTTGAACTTGAACTCCTCGTCCTTTATCTTCTTGATATCTTCATAACATGTAGACTGGATATCACTTGTAATGACTATTGGGGCTTCAAAGATTCTTGATTCAAATTCTTGAGGAATAGTGCCTTCATTATTCAAGACTTCTGACTCTTGGACTTGCCTTTCTTTTAACAATTGATTCTCACATTGAATTGCTTGATTGATAACATCCTCCAAGGTATGTGCTTGAGGCATGGATAGCAAGAGATATTTGACTTTAGGATTGAGGCCACTTCGAAACTGGTTAACCATGAAGTCTTCTTGATATGTAGTTCCACGAAACAACATCTTGATATTCAAGGCATAACTTGAAATTGATCGATCATCTTGTCGTAGCAATCTTTTCATCTCTTGGACATGTTCGATCAAGTCCTTTATGGTAGATTGAATCCCCTTGCATAGGGAATCCATGGTGCTTGGTCTTGATGAAGATAGTCTTGCCAAAATGTCAGGGGAGCCCTAGATTGTGCTCTCTGACTACAGTAGACAAGATTTCCGAAACACACTTCTGATTACAAGAACACCCTTGAAGGGAAAACGATACAAGAATATATGATTGATACAAGAAGTCCCACAACCCGAGACCTATAGGTATGGAAAACTCGACTAGAGATGATACAAGAGATCCCACAACCCGGGACCGTAGGTAAGGAACAAGATATCTCAATTACAATAAACCCCTTCAGGGATATGAACTAGATACAAGAAATAACTAGAAATGATCTCGTACTACAAGATTACAATAGGACAAGAAAAGATGTCCACAATACAATACTAGACAAGACTAGAGCAAGAAACAAGACTAGAACTTGAACGGGAACTTGAAAGTACTTACTTGGAGGTCATGACTCCTTGAGCTCCCAAGACTGGTATTGGCAAGACTGATTATGAATGTGGCCAACCCCTCCTTATATAGGTTTTCAAGGGCAGTTCCCAAGGGCGGTTGCGACTTGATGATATCATCATGATGTCATCGACTTGAATCAGGACCTCCACGTGGCAGAATTCAACAAATAGACAGTTAATCTTGGGGTTTTGGCACGTTCCGGATGCAATGGATGCATTAGTTTCTCCAAAATCTAATCCAATCATGAGATATAGAAACTGACATGGAATCTAAGGTTTAGATGGTTTCCTTTGTGTCCATGACACATTTCTTCGAAGGTCGGCTTATAGCACGCCGGTAAGTACTTGATTCTGCAATGCCAGGTGTAACACACCTGTAGCGATGGCGTTGTACTCATGTCATAAGCTAAATTGAAATTGCCATGCTCGAAACCCGGGGTGTTTACATATGGTGCCTTGACGCGACGGAAGACTTTGAATACCATTTGCATCATGTCAAATATCTTGACACTCATGTGCGTTGCTACATCGTCCATATGTTTTAAGTGAGGGAGCTAGTGACGAATCGTTGCCATCATGTATCCAACTGTTGGTGGTCCTATGGGTGGCCTGAAATATGGATAATTTAACCAATTCTAGCATTGCTTGTTGTTCTATACCTTAATCGCAAATGCCTTCTAGGATCGACGACGTGGCACTGGTCCCCAACATGGGTTGTACTTTAAGTGTAATGGTGCCTTGACCCAAGTACTCATCATCTCTAGATATTTCTGTAATAAATCCTTGCTCCAATCTGGTTGATAGATTTCTCCTTGCTGCGCATCCAGTGGCAAATCATCAGGCTCAAACTGAGTAGCGTGAGATGGTTTCTTGCTTGTTTCTTTCTCTATGGCCAACTGATATTCCGCCATTAACATAAAGTAAGGCTTGTATTGCAACTCATGCCCTGATATGTATCTGCGCGGGGCCAAATGAGCAAAGTAGGGGGACTGTAAAATGCGTTCTTCAATCATCACCATTGCGTGTAACTGCGCCTCTACTCTGGCTGAGTGTGTTGTGCCAAGTTCTTCAATCGTCTTCATCCATGCGGGAGTAGGAAGTTCATAAGTCGTCTGGCCTTCGGCCGTGATGCATTCACCTGGGATGGGTTGGGGTTCATATGCTTCTTCAAAAGTTTCTTCCACCGGAATGGTTACTGTTTCTTCCTCTGCTGGGAGTTCCGGCGGGGAGTCTGGTCTGGGTGGTGCTTCATATACAGCTATCCTTGATTCAAGAGTTGATACCTAGGCCCGTAATGTGTTGAGTTCCTCTAAGATTTCAGGAGATGGGTCTGTAGGAGCTGGTAGTCCTTGTTGTATTGGTGCTCTGAGCTGGAGTAGTTTATGATCATCTTTCAGTTTCTAATATTCTTCGTTCATGTTGTCGTATTCGTCTAGCAATCTGACATGATCATCGAGTAACATCTTCATCGATTTTGAGGGCACGGCCTTAAAACGACTGGGGCTTAACGGTTGGTCTGGCTGATCTAGAGTAGCTTCTAAATTCTCTCGGTTCTGTTCTTGTAAACATTGGTTCTCTTCTTTCGCTGCTGCCAAGTGTCATCTGAGTAAGCCCATGTTTCTGGTGAGTGTTGCATTGCGAATCGTCTGGGCCCTTAACAAACTATCAAGATCAGCAGTGGCTTCTTTGGTCTTTTCTTCACTCTCTAATTCCAGTTTATGGTATGCCTCTCGTAGCTCTTGGTAACGGGTGTTAAGTGAGGCATTCTCAATGGTCAATGAATTAAGTTGCGACTGTAGATCATTCGTTGTTTGTTGCAGCGTCCGGTAATTATTGCCGAGAGATGCAAATTCATCTCTTACTTGAGTCATGCAGGTGAACATCTGTCAGATGGAATGGAGTATCTACGTGCTAAGTGAAGATGCAGTAGGTGTAGATGCAAAGGGAATGGGGAATGGGGGTGGGAAAGTGGATGCCATGGTGATTGTGGAAAAAAGTGAAGTGCCTAAATATGGTTGTGCCATGAATGAAGTAAGTGGTGGTGCAGTCGGCGGTGATATATCCATGTCGCTAGATGTGGTGTCCAGTGCGGTGACTATGAATAGTGGTGTGATCGTGGGTGCGTGTGTGGGTGTAAATACATGGTTTACAAAGGTTGAAGAGTAATTTACAGTTGGGGTCTCTTGTATGCCTTGGTGGAAAGGGGAAAGAGGAATTATGGTAGGTCAGGGAGGTGAAACTGGAGAGAAGGTTAATGGAGGTGGGAATGGAAAAAGGCGTCTGGGAGGTGTGGGGAAGGATGGGAAAGACGGAGGTAGAAACAGATTGGATAGGAAGGTAGACGTCCTAGGAACTACACTAGGTTGAGTGGGTGTGGACATGGTGAGAGGAATGGATGTTACCAGGGCTTCTGCTACTTCGCCGTGGAAGGAGGTGGATGTTCTAGGAGAAGGAGGGTGTATGGGGGAGACTGGATGGATGGGAGGTGACGGAGGAGCTGTTGGGGTGGTAGGTACTTCGACAACGGTAGTGGTATGTACAGCAGTAGTACAGGGTGGGGAGTCGATGATAATGGTGTCTTCTGCCAATGAGCCTTCAGGGATGAGACGTGCTTCCCTGGCCTGTTCTGAAGATTGTGCTCCTGTCGGTACACGAATGTATTCACCCGGTTTTGATAATAGTCGTACTCGTCGGGGGTCATATTGTGGTAATGGTTTCCTCTGCAAATATCTTAATGCTTCGGTAGATCCTACTGATTTAACAAGCTCTCTGAAACCTTTGATGTATACCTCTTCGAAATAGCCTGAGACAAGTTCTTGTTCTATGAGTGCTTGGCTCTCTTCCTCAGTTAACTTCTTGCACGCCCATACTTTTTCCATGGTGCAGTATAATTTTTTTATTGCCAGCGTATAAGTTGCTACTTCAAAGGTTTCCTCTTCATGTGTACTGGTATCACCCTGGGTGTCCGTTTGCTGTCCTTGGCTATCTATCTGCACATTTTCTTCGGAATCATGAGTGCCCTAGCTTGCTTCGTCATCGCCATCATCTTCATATGTAGTTGTCCTTTCGTCGTCTGAACTCGATACTACCTGTCCTTGTGGTTGGTCTGGGGGAGTGGTCGGATAGCTCGGTCGTTCATATTCTTGAGAAAATATTTGTCCTTCTAAGAACTGAAATTCATTTGAAAAGACATCCTGCATCTCGAAATCGAATGGTGTGTCTGTTGGTTCTCCTTCCAAGTTGGGTATCGAAAAAGAAAATGCTTCTGCACCAATAGTGGTGGGAGCTTCTGCCGCAGTGGTAGGGGGTCGTGGGGTTGTGGCTGCTTGGGGGGCGACTGTACTAGTAGTGCCTTCTGTAACAATAGGTCGTGACAACCGTATATGAATAGGTTGAACAGTTGGAGTGGCTTCTGTTGGAGACTGTTCAGGAGATGGTTGAGGTGACAGTGATTTGGGAACTTGGAGGCATAGGATAGTACCTCTCATACGCTTACCTGCTCGTCCTTTGCTAGCCTTCCTAGCTTTCTTTGTTGTCCCCTTAAATGCTTTCAACTCCTCGCTTGTCATTGCACACTCGATTGGCAAGTCGTATGTCAAACACATATATACAATTCTTGTAAGAGCGCAGCATCCATTGATGACCTTCTTTCTTTCCCATCTATGTTGGGCTAAGTATAAGTGATCAATTACCCAGCTTGCTAGATCAACTGTCTGGGGTCCAGTACATGCTAAATATAAGCCAAACCAGATGCGCTTATGGGGCATTGTGAATCGGTCCTGAGCGGGGAAAGCGAAATGCTGCATGCATATCCTCAACGGTTTGGAGAGCTCAGGGGTGATCGTTGAAATGTCTTCCCATTTAGTAACATCTCCACCTTTCATAGGCTCGGGAATCAGCCTTTCGCACTCTGTAGGAGTATGCGTCCCATGTATTTTGATGGCAGCTCTAATCAAATCTTTTCTCAAATAAAACCTTTTGAACGACGGATCGTTCACTAAGGATGGAAAAATAAACATGCCGGGTAGATCCTTGTTCTCCGAAGCTGTCAGAGTGGTGACTAAGTAATAGCATCTATAGAAGTCTAGTTTAGGCAAAGGGTCACTAAAATGTTCCGTGAAGCCTGCTCTTGTGTTCTGTAGTCCTTCGAACTCTCTTGAAAAAAACTGGTACTTGGCCCAAGTACGGGTATCAAAAGCTAAATTGGCTTCAAAAATGAGATCTGCGTCCGCTAATGGGCCTGCTAATCCTTGGAACCAATGAGAGTTGCGATGAATCTTCTCAGTATATCCTCTAGGAGGGTCATCGATCGGCATAGGTCCTGGGAAACCTTGAAATTCCAGTGGTTGAACCGTAGGATGGGGCTCAGCTAGTAGTTCACCAATATTGGCCATAGGTATGCTAGTGCCAGCTTCAGATGGTCCTTCTTTGGTTTGCATGATAGATGATGCAAAAATGGAGAAGATCTGCTACAAAAGATTAACACATTAGTATGGAAATTAATTATGATCCCATTTAAGTGAGACCGCAATCCCTTTCCATAGCCGATGTGTAACCCATGTAGCCATATGTTGTGAAGTGATTGATGTAATGCTTTTGCAGAGCTAATGCAGGTCTCTAGACACCTACATTCTTTCAGATAATGCATACATTTCTTGATGAGACGTTATTACAAGTGATGTTGGGTTAGAGTGTGTAGATTTGTACAAGGTTCCGTTGTGAATGAGTTATTACAAGGTTGAAGATTAGTCGGTGTGGGAGTGATTTTAGATAAGGGGGTCGGAGAAGATGTCTGGATATGTTTTGGTATCCACTTCCTAAGAGTTTCTGACCGGGTGATGTGTTTCTTCTGAGGGACAAAACGTGAGATCGGATGTGGTGGGCTTAAAGGCTGAAGAGATTTCTGAGGGTTATATATTACATGGCTTGAGGGTTGAGCTATGATACACTGTTTAGGTACCCAAATCTGCGTGGGTGTGGGTCGATTCATAAGATACTTCTTGGTGATCCAAATTTGTCGAATGTTTGTACTCGTAGAAGAGGTTCGAGAAGATGTTGGATATTGCCTCATATTGGTCTTTAACTTCTCCTTATCCTTGTCTGATTTGTTGAAAGCTATCGGTGGTTTCTGTCCTTTTGGCACCCATATTTGTTTCGTGCCTCTTATTCTGCGGTGCTGATACTGCAACTTTCTTCCTTGTGTCATCTGATATTGTCCTCGGTCTGGGTTCCTCTGTTGTATTGACTCCTTTGTGGTTGAAGTTGAGAGGTCGGGTTGACACTCTACTTTGGAAAAGAAGGGAGGTCCAACACTTGCAAAACCTAACCATGAGGAAGTGCTCCATTTCTTAGCTTTAAACTAGGCCAGTCCGCAGTAAGTGTGGAAGGATGGGAACTGCAGCTGATTGTGTCCATTTAGCTGCTGATGAAGTCCACCTGACCGCTGATGGTTCCCATCTGATCGCTGATTGTCCCCATTTGTTCGCTAATCGTGTCCATTTGACCAAGCAGTTGGGTGGTTGTCCCTTCTAATTTGCAGGAAGCCCAAGGGAAAATCTCCTGACGTCCTTCTGATTGACAATTGTCCATTGCCAAGCCCGCATGGGTTGATGTGAACGTAGTGTGACTGATCTGACCAAAGATCTTTCGATCTTCCTTCGCATGTTGTTCATATGGTCTAGGGTTACATTCCTCAGGCGGATCGCCATTAGGGAAGTCAAGCCGTATCACTCGCTTCTGATCTAAGGTTCCAATCTACAAGGAGCCTTGTCTAAGATTTAGGTCCACTGAGTGATCGTATAGCCAATCTTGGCCAAGGATTAGGGGTTCTATCAGGTCCTCGTCATGGCACACTAGTAACTTCGCTGTCATGGTCACATCATGTATGAGGATAGGAAGGTTCACCTCACCCATGCAAGGGGTTTCCATGCCTCCTAGCCCTATGAGGTATGCCTCAATTGGCCGCATTTCTATTCCTGAGTCCTTATAGTGGGACCATCTAATCGCACTAGTCGTAGCACCTAAGTCAATTAAAGCCCTGAGCTCTTGGCAAGGGTTGCCGTGCTCTAGCCTGACTGTAATGAATGATCTCCGATCCACTATGCTAGGATGAGTTGTTGACTTTGCTTGACACATGGCCATGGGGTATCTGGGTGTTGTTTCCAGATGGTTATAATGTTCTCTCCCTAGTCCTTGTCTTCTTAGCTTCATGCGCTTAATGCATTCTATAGCTTCTGCCTGAGCTTCTGCGCGTATCCTGTTTTCTTCCTCCTTATGCTTCTTTGCCAATGTGAGTCGTCTAAGCATATCCTCAGTTAGAGGTTCTTGATATAACTTGACTCTACAGCCACTAATGTAATTAGGCATTATGTCTCCTTTTAAGGTGGCTAATTGTACTGCTCCACTTGTCGAGAGTCTGTTAATGATCATAGGTCCATAACCTTGCTTTTCTAATTTCCGTGTGTGTTGTCTCAGCGTATACACTAGGACTAAATCTCCTTCTTTTAAGCAAAAGAAGCCAACTAGGCTTATCAAGCATCTACGAGCAACTAGCATAATTCTCTCATGATGAGGTTGGGTAAGTCTTCCACCTACATCACCAAAGAGACCCCGACATAAGGGTATCTCACAGTTAAGAAAACCTCACCACGACCCTCTTTATCAAATGTGAAAGGCTTAATGCAAAAAATGTTACTACTATATCAATGAACTTATGTACATACATAAGCTATATCCACAGAAGCATACATTGTGTGTATCTCCTCAATATATGTAGCAAAATGACATTGAAAGGCTGAATTCATAGACCAAATAGTAGCCAACAACACCTGCAAGTGTCTATCAACTTTGTTCTCTCAACTCAAAAAACCTTCATTAACTTGTGATGGTTGCTCCCACCACAACTAAAACCTTTCAAGAAACCTGTAGATTTACTAGTGTGACTGAACAACACAGCCCTAATGGTGAATATTCATTTTCAAAGAAGTACAAAGAGCACTCAAGTTGATGTTCTTGAACCTGTGTAAGGAGAACTATGCACAAAAGTACTCCAAAATGGCCTCAAGAATCACCCCAAAAATGCTTCAAAATAGGCTTTGAAAGCAAAGAGTGAAGCTTTGAGGGACAAAAACATGTTCAATGTAATGTTGACCTTAGTCTTTCCCCTTTTTTAGACACCGCAAGTGTGTAGCTTAATGGCAAGACAGCTTATTGGTTAAGCGGGCTCTGAGGGGAACAAACTGGGATGGGTGACCTCTCGAGAAGTACAGGGAACCTCTATCTTCTTCAATCATTGAGGTCCTCCCTCGTGCACAGGCAACGATGCAAACAGTGGCTTGGATGACTCAAATGACAAGGAATTCCAAGGTCTATGCCTTGGTCGCCACCTTGGTCGTAAGCCTTGGGTGAGTGGGCAAACATCAACAAGAGTGCTCTCTGTACTTCTTCGACAATGGATATTCACCTTCATGGCTGTGTAGTTCATACACATTAGTAAATCTATAGGTTTCTTGAAAGGTTTTAGTTGTGATTGGAGCAACCATCACAAGTTTATGCAGGTTTGTGAGCCGAAAGAATAGAGTTGACATACACTTGCAGGTGTCATTGGATAGTGTTTGGGTTGTGAATTCAGCCTTTAAGTGACATCTTACTACATACATTGAGCACATACACACTATGCACAGGCTTCTACGGATGCCGCTTATGTACATCCATGTGGTCATTGATATAGTGGTTATGTTTTTGAATAAAGCTTTTGATGTTGATAAAGAGGATCATGGTGAGGTTTTGTTAATTGGGAGACACCCAAATGTCAGGGTCTCTTTGGTGATGCAGGTGGAGGACTTACCCAGCCTCACCATAGATGTATGCTAGTTGTTCATAGGTTCTCAATAATCCTAGTTCTTTTGGGTAACTGATTATATGTAGTCAAATTAGTGATGCACTATGCAGGCTAACATGTTAGTACTTGCAATTTTATGAGATTTTGACACTCTTCATATGCTCATTTTGCAAAGGACACTCTAACAAAGTTTTTCCAAATTTTTGGTTTTTTTCAACTATATAGTGGTTGATTTACTCCTTGATACACATTGGTGTGAGTAAATTTATTATCACATAATCCTTTTGGTTGTTCATGAATGTTCATTAATTCATTTTTTTGGAAAGACTCTACTGAATTTTTTCCCAGAATTGGATACTTGGTCATCCTTTGGCCTTAGTGGTGTTTGGACTCTTCTAGCTTCACTATCATTCTATTCGGTTCTCTATCATCATGGCATTAGAGGTCTCAAGCACCTCTTGTGGATCAAGATCTAGTGCTAATGTTTTGAGGAGGAGATATAACTTTTAGGGAAAAGACCATTTTGAGATCCGAAAATTTGATGGCACAAACTTTTCTCTATGGAAGAATCAGATTAAAGATGTGTTGATTCAGAGGAGGCAATGGAAGCCAGTAAATGGAGTCTCAAAGAAGGTTGTTGACATGGATGAAGATGATTGTGATGAGTTGGAGTAAATGGCTAGGTCTACCATTTGATTGCATTTGGTAGATCATGTTTACTTTATAGTATTTGATTGTGAAAGAGTAGAGGAGCTTTGGAAGATGTTATGCAATACATATGAAAAAGCAAGAACATCAAATTAAGTGTATTTGATGAGAAAGTTATATGAACTTCTCATGAAGGGCATAGATAGTGTTGGTACTCATCTAAACCTTCTTCGTGACCATCATGGCCACTATGGAAAATGATATCTAAGATGGAGAAACTCCAAAATCCTCATGTCCATCACTCCCTGTCTGTATAGGATTGATGACTATGGTAGCTGCTATTTTCTTTTTCTTAGGATAGTCCTTGAAGAGGTGCTATCCTAAAAATTCATAGCACAATCCGTCTTTCACTGCCTTCTCATTTTGTTGTGGGGTAAGAATATACTTATTATACGCCCTCTGAGCTAGAGCAAAAACTTTCCTTTTTCCTCTTGAAATTGTCTTGATCATATTCACTTGCTTAGCCTCTCTCTGAGGCCGCGCACTAATTGAGCCAAGAGTAGATGAGGAAGAGGGTCAACTCATCTTAGTCCATGAGGTCTTGTGACCTCGAGAGCCTATGCCCCTATGGCCATCCTCATAAACTAAAGCCATGTCCATGGCCTATGCCAAGGAGTGACAACTCTCCTTCCTCACTAAAGGTCTAATAGCTTCTCTAAGTCCCAGGACAAACTTGTAGACCTGGAGAGACTCTCGGATAGTATCACGTACTTTGAGAATTACCTCTCTATACTTATATGAGTACTCTTGAACAATTTGGTTCTTTTGACTGATGAAAAACCAAGTGTCTAGCGCTATAGACCTCTTGTTAGGTGGTACAAAGTTATTGTAGAACAAGACTTTAAATTGTTCCCAAGTCATCGGCTCTTTCTTGACTTGTTTTATCTTACACAACCACCTATGGGCAACGTCCATGAGGTTATATGTGGCCTGCTAAATTTTATGCCTCTGATCCATGATATGGCATAAAGGGAAGCAATGCTCCCACTTGTTCAGCCACTAATCAACAACATTAGCACTCCTAGCACTAGTCAATCCATGATATCTAGGAGGTTTAAGGTCCTTAATCTTCCATCGTGCCTCTTTGACTAGTATGATCTCTCTAGGGATTTCTAGAGTTTGATGCTCGCCTAGAGCATCTATCATCATCTTTGGCAAATCGGTCTCAGGCACCACTTCCTCTTTCTTGGAGCCATGCATGTGCTCCAAGATGTCATGAAATGCATTCTCTAAGTATGCTATCCTAGCACTCATGGTCTCTATAGGGTCTGCGGTGTGCTCACTCATGAGTGTATCAATCCTAATGGGTGGAGAGGGTCTTGATTCCATGCTAGGATAAGGTGTAAGTCTCCTTTTATGATTTTATGGTTTTATGTTTTTTTTAAGTTTATGTGCTTTATGTACACCTAAGATCAAAGAGGCAATGGAAATAGACTAATCACAAGCCTTTTCATAAAAGTACTAATAGAAAAATTGGGTAGCTGTGCGGGTAACACTGGTCTCTCTTGTCATGGGCTAAAGCTCACAAGGTCCCCTTTAGGGGCAAAATACCTCCTTTCTGCTTCAACTACCTCCTCTCTTACCTCTTCCTGATAATGGCTCCCTCCCAATGATGAACACGATGATGACCTAGTGCAACTCCCAAGGCAATCGGCCAACTCTTCTCATGCATGGAATTCCCAAAAGATCTCTTAAATCATGCTCTAATACCAAATGATAGATTTTCTCTTCAAAATAAGACTAAAGAATTATGAATGATGTATGTGCCAGTCTCCTCCCATCCAATATATCCTCTTTCATCCAAAATATTAATGATCTCGAATGGTTTGGCACCACCATGTGGCCATCATGCAACACTCATCCCCGTTACCATTGAATACCTTAGGATATCCCCCGAGCTTGGGGCCTTGGGTATGGCTGGCCCTTGTCCCACACACACATGGAGTGGTCTCTACAGAACAATGTCTGATAGTGATAGGAGTAAAAGATGCATATACTTGTCTCAAAGCGAGTACATATCCAAAGTACTTCATAGTTTCCATATGCAGGGTGGAAAGGCATTGAGTACACCTTTACCCACATATGTGAAATTGAGCAAGGATGATTGCCCCAAATCAGATGAGGAAATTGAATTCATGAACAAAACTCCTTATCAATCTGTTGTTGGTAGTCTCATGTATAGTTTGGTCGTACAAGACCAGACATTGCATTTGTAGCTAGATTTGTGAGCATATATATGTCAAATCCTGGAAAAAAGCATTGGGAAGGGGTAAAGATGATTTTGATATATTTGATTTGCACTAAGGACAAGCGTATATGCCTGGGTAAAGAGGGAAAGCATCCAGTATTGGTTACAGAGATGATGATTATGCTGGTTGTGTAGACAATCATAACTCTACATCCGGGTACATTTTTCATTTTGCTCGAGGTGCTCTCTCTTGGAGATCTCATCTTCAAGAATGTACAACTATTTCCACTATAGCAGTAGAGTATGTTGCAACAAGTGAGGCATGTAAGGAAGCATTGTGGCTTTCCTATCTTGCTTCTGATATAGGTCTACCCCAGCATGTATCTTGTTTTCTGAGTGATAGGCAGAGTGCCATTGCATTGGCTATGAATCCGGTCTATCATGCAAATACGAAGCACACTGAGGTGCGATGTCACTTCATTAGAGATTGCTTAGCCATTGAGTGCATTACTCTTGAGAAGTTTCATACTCGAGATAATGTTGCAAATGCTTTGACTAAAACTCTACCATAGGATAGCTTTTGACATTGTTGTCACTTGATGGGGGTTACTTGATCCATGATCTTACATAGTTACTTGTATATTGTGTAACATGACGATCATATGGAAGGTATAGTTTATATAATTACCATTAGGTATTGGTATTCTTTATCATTCTTTATTTTTCTCCCATAGACACTTTAAACATATTGACCTTTAGTGGGAGATTCTTACCATTAGTATCCATGTGAAAGGCCAAATGGCTATTGGACACATTTTTATATGTTCCTTTATAAAACATGTAGTGTAATGGTCAACCATAGACTATAAGTTTGACTGCATTTGTAACACTTTGTGCAGATTTTAGTGTGGTGCATCGTCATCAAAATACTTCAATACTGAAAAAATAATCCTTTTTTAATGAGTTTTGAGAGACTCATTTGTATAAAGACTATCCTCACAAGATGGACAAGAGCAAGCGAGTACTTGTTAACATGGTAACTACGATTCTCTTTGTCTCTTATAGTAAAGGGGAGAAAGAAGTGAAAACTCTTGTATTAGTGATTACAAGGGCACAAAAAAAGGCAAAAAGAAATGATAAGGTCAAAAACGTGCTTAAATAATCAAGCTCTAGCTTCCAATTGATTCCCCACCTATCAAGGGGACCTAGAAGACTCAATGTGGTAGACATGTCAATAAATGGAAGAAAAAGGTTATTGAAGTAAAGGATTTCCTTAATTTTGAGTAGGAGGAGCTTCTTAAGTAGCAAGCTCAGCTTAAAATGAGAGAATATCAACTCAATAAGGAGAAAGATAAAAACCAAGAGAATTGGAATGCAACAACATAGTGGTCTCACACTATCACATGCTTATACATGTCCAAATCCATGGCCTCCACCATGATCAATTCTAGCTCACGCTCTAACTACTGAGTTAGAAGATATTATTAAGAGCATAATGTGATAGATTACGATCAAGAATATCAATTGAGCATCATGAAAAATGTTCCTCAAGTGGGGATTTAAAAAAGAAATGACTATCAATGTGCCAAAAAATGATTGAAGGTGCTCTAAAATTGTTAAAAAATTTCCCAACATTGTTTTTCCCACGTGTATGCCTGAAGAAAATTTTCAAAAGGTGGTGTGATCCCTTCAAGAGAGATTACAAGCACACCAAGCTAATGCACTAGTCCCTAAACCCCATGTGATTGAAATAGAATATATGCCCATCGAATCTAATTTTCCACTTTCTCAAGACCTCAAGCATGGAGGGTTCTTGGTAAGGTGAACTTTGAAATCAGATTTTGGAGCCAAAATGGAATGGAGAAAGTCTATGACAAGCCTAAGTATTGGCTTGAGTCCCACAAAGTCATAGAAGAAGCCATAAAATGAAGTCAATGTAAAGTTCACTTGTGAATTACCTCTTGTAACTTTTGAAGAGTTTACTTAATGTAAAAGTGAAAGAATCTTAAGTGGTTGAGTACACTTGATCAAAAAGGGAAAGAGGAGCCACGAATTCGTGATTTGTGGTAGATAGAGAATCAAATCAATCACTAATTGATTGGAGAGTGATTGAGGGAAGTTAGCCTCCCAAACTCAACTATAAATAGATGGCAACTTTAGTCGTGGTTAGAGAGACCTATGTGAAGACCTCCAAGAGCTGCGCTTTATGCCATATCAAGGTGTGATTCCACGGCACAGATATGTATCAGTAAGTCCATTGTATTGTACAAGCAATATACTTTCATTTTCATGATCATTTGAGTTCATATTTCCATGTTCTTGTGAAGTGTACAACTCACTGCCATATCTCTCTGTTTTTTCAGTCAGATTGTAGAGATGGTTTCTCTGAGCTTGGTGCATCATTTTCAGTGATTTAACTTGGTAAAGTTAGTGCTATAAGTCTACTATATGCTCACGAGTTTTCATTTCATTTAAATATTGCAATCTTCAGTTATGTTCAGTTGAAGTCAACCCTGTCTGTTCATTTTCACTTCTCTATCAGGTACTCGACTTTTTTACTCATCTTGTCAGAGCTGGTTCTCTGTGTGTACTTACCCAAATTTAGTGATTTAAAGCTTGTTGGATTAAGATTACTATCTAGTATAAGCATACACAATTCATAATCATTTAAATCTTAAATCTTGCGTTATGTTCATTTTTCATCTCACTGGTCTCATTACTGTAGCAGCCCGTGAAAATTGGGATGATGTCATCAGTTGTTAAACATCATTCTCAGTGTGTGGTTCATTATTTTTGATGAGATTACTCTTGAAAGTTAGCTCTTAAGTTAACTAGACTTCCCCAAGAGGAAGTAAGCTAATTGCTGCTGTGCTCAGAGAAATATGCAAAACATTGGACAGGTGTATGAACCAAAATAGCAAGTTCTTCACCTCTGAGCTAACTCCAACTTATCTGTTTTGATCTATCTATTTGAGAGTGATCTTCCAAGGTACATAGGGTGTCTAATACATCCATTGGAAAGCTAAAAGGGCCCACCATATACTCTTGGAGTTCATTTGGCTGGTGTAGATCAAGGATTTTGCAACACCTCTTCATCTTCAAGCACATACCTATCCATCTCTTCACAGTGGTATCAGAGCAAGGTTGGACAACATGGCAGATGTATTTCCTTCATCAATTGACAAATTGGATAGAGGTAATTACTCAGCATGGTCATTAAGGATGGAAGCTTATCTCCAAGGTAGAAGTTTATATGGTTATGTGGCTGGAGATGAAGTTATGCCAAGTTTGAGGAACAAAAGTCAACCAACGCAAGAAGAGCAAGAAAGATTTGAGCACATGGCCCACTTTCAAGGTCTTATCTCCTCAACTCTATCTCATATTTTTTATTGCCTCACATTAGAAGTTGTAAGATATCTTAGGAAGTGTGGGATGCACTTGAAGCTTTCTTTTCTTCAAGTACTAAAGCTAGGAAGCATCAACTATGGCTGGATTTCACAACTCTCAAGAAGGCTCCCAAAAAAAATATGATTGATTTTGTCACAAAGCTCAAGGAAATAGCAGATCAGTTGGGAAGCATTGGAGAGGTAATAGATGAAGAGCAAATTGTAAGGCAGGTCATCAATGGCTTGAAGGCAGATGACAAGTGGGAAGCATTCACCACAGCTATGGATTTTTACATGGACATGCATGTACCTGATTTCAATACACTCATTGGATAACTACTTACTCAAGAGGCAAAGATTATCAAAAAATGGAGAAAGATCTAAAGGTAATCAATCTTTAGCTTTATACACGGATAAAAGCAAGTCCAAAGATAACAAAGGAAAGGCAAAGAAAGTGGATGATGAAGCAGGTACATATCAAGCCAACTATGCAGGTAGAGGAAGACATGGCAGAGGTAGAGGAAGAGGAGGTAGACAAGGCAGGGGGAGATCCCAAGACTCCAACCCATGTTCTATTTGTGGATTAACTAATCATACAACTGAAAATTAATTTAGGAATTCCAAGAATCAAAGAGGAAGAGGATACAATAGAGGAAGTTATGGCTACTCAAGAGGAAGGTTCAACAATTATCATGGCAGCTACAACAACTACAATCATTCAAACTATCAAGGAGGCTACAAAGGAAGGAGAGACTACAATAACTACATAGAAGACTCAAACAAAGAGGATTCATTATTGATCATGAACATGGCTATGCCACAAGGTAAATCTGATGAGCATGTTTTCTACATAGATTCATGTTGTTCAAATCATGTGGTAGGAAATGTGGCACTCCTATCAGATTTAGAAGATCCAAGGAATAAGCATGAGGTACAAACAGGAGATGACACAAGACATCCTGTGGAGAAAATAGGCAATGTCAAAGCACCTGATGGAAACATCAACCTACTCAGTAAGGTACTCTATGTCCCTACCATTACAAAGAATTTGATAAGTGTTGGGCAAATAGTAGAGAAAGTGTTGCAAGTCAGGTTCACAAAAGCAGGAGCATTTGTTGAAGATCCAAGTCAAGGATTCAGAAGAATTGCAAAAGGTGAAAAGACAGGTAGATTGTTCACATTTGAATTACAAGACACTAGAAACATTGCTCTCTTTAATTATGGTAGTCAGACACTCACAGAATTGGAAGTATGGCACAAAAGGTTAGCACATATTGGTGAAAGGTCATTAAAGAAAATTTGCAGGGACCAAAGTGTACTTGGACTCCCTAATTTGTCAAAACAACATATGATTTAAAAGTGTAGTGCATGTCAATTTGGAAAGGATCATAGGTTACCATTCATGCAGAAAGGTTATATGCATGGAGATCTCTTGGAGTTGGTTCATACAGATGTATGGGGACCTAGCAAGGAAGTTTCAATATCTGGATCAAGGTATTATGTCTCCTTTATTGATGATTGCAGCAGATGGACTATCCTATTTTTTATGAAACACAAAGATGAATTTTTTTCATGTTTCAAAAGATATTTGGCTCTTGCAGAGAATCAAACAGGTAAATCTCTAAAAAGGCTAAGGTCAGATGGAGGGGGAGAATACTTCTCCCATGAGTTTGATTCTTTTCTTCAAGAAAGAGGAATCAAAATAGAGGTAACTACAAGGTACACTCCTGAGCAAGGCAGAAAGGAGGAATAGGACAATTGTTGAAGCTGCAAGGTCCATGTTAAATGAAAAGCATTTACCTAATTACTTATGGGCTGAGGCTGTATCTACAACCACTTACTTGATTAACAGGTTGCCTTCAAAATCCCTTGATGGGATGAATCCATATGAGGCTTGGAATGGGAGAAGACCAAGCTTAGATCATTGTAAAATTTTTGGATGTATTGATTTTTCTCATGTTCCTTCACAGGTTAGAGGCAAGATGGATCCAAAGGCAGAAAGATGTGTATTTATTGGATATGACAACAATCAAAAGGGCTACAGGTTATACAACCCTACCAACAAAGGATTCTTGGTAAGCAGAGATATAGTTTTTGATGAGAACAATTCATGGTATGAAGATTCATGCAGGAAGGTCAATTTACCATATGATCTTGAAGAAGATTTTCCAAAGCTTGGTAGAGAACAACCAAAGATTGAAGAACAAGACACCTCAGAGGATGATGAAGAATCTCAGATGGAAAAGATCAAAGCATGGAAGTCTAAAGGTAAAGCAAAATTGCAGGAACTTGGACATGAGGCAGAATCATCACATCATGGCCTAAGAAGATCTATGAGGGAAAAGAAAAAACCAGAAAGGTATGGGTTTGACACCTCATTAGTAACTAAACATTCTATCTACATAGCACAGGATATAAACCAAGAGGATCCGTCATCCTTTGAAGAGGCCAAAGCAAAATCAGAATGGAAGCATGCAATGAAGGAAGAGATTGAAGCACTTGAGGAAAACAACACTTGGGATTTGGTGCCCAAGACTTCATCCATGAAGGTAATAGGCTCAAGATGGGTCTATAAACTCAAGAAGAATTCTGATGTTTCCATTAACAGGTATAAGGCAAGGCTTGTAGCAAAAGGCTTTGCACAAACTCAGGGAATTGATTATGAGGAGACCTTCTCTCCTGTGGCAAAGATGCCTACTATTAGGGTTTTGCTTAGTATTGCCTCTTCCAAGAATTGGAAGATACTTCAACTAGATGTAAAGAATGCATTCTTGAATGGTTGGATAACAGAAGAGGTATATATGGCACAACCACCTGGTTTTGAGAATCAAGTTTATCCTGATTATGTGTGTAAAATTAACAAAGCATTGTATGGTCTCAAGGAAGCTCCAAGAGCTTGGAATTTCAGGCTTGTTTCATTCTTGCAGGACAAAGGCTTTCAACCAAGCAAGGCAGATCCTTCACTCTTTATTAAAAAGAGTAATTCTGAGATCATCTACCTATGTATATATGTAGATGATATTATATTGACAGGAAATGATGCAGATGGTATGAAGAAGATCAAAGATAAGATGAGAGAAGAGTTCAAGATAAGTGATTTGGGTTCACTTACCTACTTCCTAGGTTTGGAAGTTGTCTACAAAGATCATGGTTTGTTTCTCACTCAAAGAAAGTACATTAAGGACATGTTGGCAAAATTCAAGATGCAAGATTGTAAGATTGCAGGTACTCCAATGGAGGTCAATCACAAATTGAGCTCACATGAAGGTGAACTCATAGAGGACATCACATCATATCAAAGTCTAGTGGGTAGTCTCAACTGCCACGTTGACAAGAGTAGATATATGTTACAGTGTGAGTGTGCTAAGTCAATTTATGCACACACCAAGGAAACCACACATGGATGCTGCCAAAAGGATTCTCAAGTATCTCAAAGGAACCATAAATGAAGGACTTTATTATCCTTATGTATCTGATTTAGGTTTGAAGCTATTTTCTGATGCAGATTGGGCTGGCTCCAAGGAAGATAGAAGGAGCACTTCAGGTTATCTTACCTTTGCAGGTTCAAAGCTTATTTCATGGTCATCCAAGAAGCAACCCACAGTTGCTCTCTCTTCTACTGAAGCTGAATACAGGGGTCTTGCCATAGCTACTCAGGAAGCTATGTGCATGAAGACATTATTCAAAGATCTTGGATTGGAGTTTGGAAGTCCAACTATCTTTGGTGACAATATGAGTTCTATTCACTTAGCTGCTAATCCTATTTTTCATGCAAGGACTAAACATATTGAAGTTCATTATCACTATGTACGAGAGAAGGTTCTAAGCAAAGAGATTCAAATATCATATGTGTCCACCAATCAACAATGTGTAGATATTCTAACCAAAGCATTGGATGGTACAAAGCTTTGCAAATTCAAGGCTATGATAGGTTTGCAGGTAATCTTGGAAGATTGAAGACCTCAAGCATACTTGGCTTGAGGGGGAGCTATTGGATCAAGTCTATGACAACCCTAAGTATTGGCTTGAGTCCCACAAAGTCATACAAGAAGCCTTAAAATGAAGTCAATGTAAAGTTCACTTGTGAACTACCTCTTGTAACTTTTGAAGATTTTACTTAATGTAAAAGTGAAAGAATCTTAAGTGGTTGAGTCCACTTGATCAAAAAGGGAAAGAGGAGCCACGAATTCGTGATTTGTGGTAGATAGAGAATCAAATCAATCACTAATTGATTGGAGAGTGATTGAGGGAAGTTAGCCTCCCAAACTCAACTATAAATAGATGGCAGCTTTAGTCGTGGTTAGAGAGACCTATGTGAAGACCTCCAAGAGCTGAGCTTTATGCCATATCAAGGTGTGATTCCAAGGCACACATATGTATCAGTAAGTCCATTGTATTGTACAAGCAATATACTTTCATTTTCATGATCATTTGAGTTCATATTTCCATGTTCTTGTGAAATGTACTACTCACTACCATATCTCTCAGTTTTCTTAGTCAGATTGCAGAGATGATTTCTCTGAGCTTGGTGCATCATTTTCAGTGATTTAACTTGGTAAAGTTAGCACTATAAGTTTACTGTATGCTCACCAATTTTCATGTCATTTGAATATTGCAATCTTCAGTTATGTTCAGTTGAAGTCAACCCTCTCTGTTCATTTTCACTTCTCTGTCAAGTACCCGAATTTTTTACTCATCTTGTCAGAGCTGGTTCTCAGTGTGTACTTTCCAAATTCAATGATTTCAAGCTTGTTGGATTCAGCTTACTGCCTACTATAAGCATAGAAATTTTCATAATCATTGGATTCTTAAATCTTGAGTTATGTTCATTTTTCTACTCACTGGTCTCATTACTATAGCAGCCCATGAAAATCGGGATGATGTCATCAGTTGTTAAACATCATTCTTAGTGTTTGGTTCATTATTGTTTATGATATTACTCTTGAAAGTTAGCTCTTTAAGTTAACTAGACTTTCCTAAGAGGAATTAAGCTAATTGCTGCTATGCTCAGAGAAATATGCAAAACATTGGACAGGTGTATGAACCAAAATAGCAAGTTCTTCACCTCTGAGCTAACTCCAACTTATCTGTTTTGATCTATATTTTTGAGAGTGATCTTCCAAGGTACATATGGTGTCTAATACATCCATTGGAAAGCTAAAAGAGCCCACCATATACTCCTGGAGTTCATTTGGCTAGTGTAGATCAAGGATTTTGCAACACCTCTTCATCTTCAAGCACATACCTATCCATCTCTTCATAGGAGGCTCTTCCACAACATAAACCTCCATTTTCAAAGTTTCACTTAGAGTGTAATTCAACCATATGCTGCCCGTCATATCTTGAGTCTAACAATGTCATATGAAAGGGTACAAAGTAGCGCACATCACTTTCATAAGCTAGCTTAACAAAGATGGAGGTGTATCTCTCTAGCATGTGGTGGTCATAATCCTTAGATTGTTGCATTGGTATCAGAGCAATGTAAGGAATTGAACTCACAACCTCTTGGTTAGGAATGTGATGGGCTACCACTTGCCCCAAAAGTCATGGTTGAGGATTACTTCCTTATCCTCTCTCTTGGGTGTAGTTCAACCTTCTCCTACCTATCACTTTATTACACCCATGGTGCAAACACTGCTACCGGTCCATCAAAGATGTTTCTCACATCTTCTTCACTTGTCCCAATTCCAACAGGCTCTCACAGATTGTCAAAAAAAATTAGACTTCAGAAACATATCAGTTGGAAACAAGCTCTGCTGGGAGAAGTGATCGGTTGCTCCACGACTCTCTGGAAGGCCATCAGAGGGGAGGTCCTATGGAAGATATGGTGGGAAAGATGTGCTTTCAACTTTGGCAACTCCCCCAAAGAGTGGTCGATTGAGAAATCATTGTTCCTTCTAGGTGGAAGAATTGCTAACTGTAAGAAGTCCCTCCCCCCCTTCAGGCATCATCAAGTGCTCCTCTTGATCAACAACAATCTTAAACCCAAGTGGGCCCCCCACGAGGGTGATGAGAGGGTGATTAACCTTCTTTCTAATGCCATTTAAACTCTATAAAAGCTTCTCCTGCTTTGTGGGATTCGGGGGATCCCGTGGGCACCAGTCCCCTTCTCTTGTACTGTTCTTTTATTTAATTCAAGTCCGGGAGAGTAGGCTAAGGCTGAACTTCCTTTATTAAAAAAAAAAGTCAGAGATACATTTTAAGTAGTCAAGAGGTTGAGAAGTAGATAAAGTTTCTTATTATGTTCATAAAGTCTGAGCTAATAAATCAAAGTAAAGATATACTTACAATGCTAAAGAAATCAAAGAGATTTCGGTTGATCTAACGGGAGCTACTTTTAGTATATTCTTTTGATTAATTATTTGATTCACTATATATATGTATATGTTCACGTATGTATGTACTAGATGAATATATGTACTTATGTGTGTAAGTATATGTATGTATATATCTTTGTGTATATGTATGTTAGTACGAACACTCCAAGTATTTTTTGTTGGAGTTGGAGGTATGCAGAAGCGCATATACAACACAAGGAAGAGGAAGAAGCTAAATGTATTACCAACAAAATGTGAAAAGGGGGGGACTCCTAGACAAGGAAAAAAGTGCCTCGGCATTCCTAAGCGTGTTCACACATTCACTACCAAAATATATCAACGAATCCCCCTAGGAGTGATGCGGTGAACAAGGAGCTGGCAATCCTGTATAAGGAAGTCCCAACCTATGTGGAAAGAGGTAAATCCACAAAAGGAAATTAGAACAAATCTTTGCTAAAGGTTCAAACGTTTCCCTAGGCCGAGCCTTTGTAAATAGGTCTTCAATGTTCTTCTATGTGGGCACATATGCCAAATTGATCTCTCCATTAGAGAACCTATCCCTCACATAATGATAGTGCACCTCAATCTGCTTAGTGCGATCATGAAAGATAGGGTTTCTTGCAATTGCCAATGCACTCTGCCTATTAGTGAAGATGGTGGGGGCAGAAGAGGACCAACACCCAAATCATCCACAAGGCATTTGAGCCACACACAATCAACAGTGGCTGTGAAAGCTACCCTATATTCATCCTCACAACTAGAAGTCTACACAATAGGTTGCTTCTTGTTTAACAAAGATATGTATGAGCTACCAAGCATAAAGCAAAAACCACTGGTGGACACATGAGTGTCATAGCAGCCAGCCTAGTTAGAGTGCAAAAAAGCATGTAAATCTGGTGGTAGTGACCCCCCTTGGGATAAAACAATCCAAGTAGCCAGGTACCACTCAAGTAGCGAAAGATGAGTGTCATAGCAGCCAGCCTAGTTAGAGTGCAAAAAAGCATGTAAATCTGGTGGTAGTGACCCCCCTTGGGATAAAACAATCCAAGTAGCCAGGTACCACTCAAGTACAGTCTTCGAGACCAAAATGCTGCAATAATATGTCAATATATTTTGTTTGACATATAGTTATTCCTCCATCAACTTGCATAAACTGAATGCCCAAATAATTATGCAAATGAATCTGACATCTCAAAAGAGGCATGCAAATCAGCTTTAAAATTAGCAATATGCTTCTCATTAGGACTAGTGAGCAACATGTCATCAACATAGACAAAAACGATCAGAAGCACATCATTTGCATGCTTAACATATAAGGTTATCTCACATGGATTGTTCTCAAAACCATATGCAATCAAGTAGGCATGTATCTCTTCATACCAAGCACATGGTGCTTGCTTCAAACCATATAATGCCTTTTTCACTCTACACACTTTGTTTTCATGCCTTTTCTGCACAAAACCACGAGGCTGAAAACCATACACTTCTTCATACAAGTCACCATTCAAAAATGCAATTTTAATTAACAACAGATGTAGATTCCAACCATGATGAGCTACAAGTGCACAAATTCTAGAAACAGTAGTCACTCGGCATGTGGGAGCAAAGGTATCATCAAAATCAATGCCTCTTTCTTGAGCATAGCCTTTTGCAACAAGTTAGCCTAGCCTTATAGCTATCAAGTGCTCCATCAAGCTTACACTCAAGCTTGTATACCCACTTAGTGCCAATGCCCTTCTTGTTAGGAGTCAAATCACATAAAGGCTAGGTACCATTCTTCATAATAGCATCATATTTTGATTGCATAGTAGCCATCCATTTTTCTAAATTTTGTGCTTCATCAAAAGAAACAAGCTCATTTTCACCACAAAGACTAGAGGCAACCATATCATAGAAATTTGATGCAAAAAAAGCACTACGAGAGCCTAAACACGTACGTTATGAAAAAGGTGCATCTAATCTACTATCTCACAAAGTCTGCACTAGCCATTTAGGCATAGTTTTTGCATCCTCTATAGCAGCCCTCTTTGAATTCCTATTGTCACTTCCATAGCTTGAACTCCAATGGAGAACCTTAAATCTTCTAGGTGTCCAAAAGATGAGGTTATTGTGTTAAAATGTCACAATATCAAGGTGAAAGATGGAAATTGATTAGGACATGAGTTCTACAAAGGTGCATGGGTGTACATGCAACCCTCTGGTGTTGGCCCTCATCATCTAAGAGATTGTGGAAACTTGGATCTTCATTGGAAAGGGAAGCGATTGGGCTTCAAAAAGCCCAAAAATGGTGAAATAGCTGCCATTGTACACATGTTTTTACAATGTCAAGCATGAAACTAGAAAACTCAAACAAAATGAGACATCCTATCACTTGTAAGTATTACGCATTTATTCATATTCTTTCATAATATAGCTTATTCAAACGTGTATTTTTTTGTTGCAGATATATTTCCTTCTACCTTGGTGGAGGAGCAACCACTTCATAGTCTTACAAGTGCTTTCCAAGCATTGCATGCAGATGTTGGATCACTAGTCTTTCCACAAGCCTGTCCTGCTGAGCTTTTACATGAGAGAGTTTTCTTTTACATGCATACATATGTTGTACCCTCTTCATCAAATGATTTTAGAGCACACACCCCATAGGAATCATGCTACCCTTATGTGCAACGGCTGCCTCAACCTCTACTACCCCCTATCCAAAAATCCTGGAGAACTCTTTGATGTGTTTGTGGAATCAACTCAGTATAAAGGTCAAACACACTTGTATGACCTTGACTCTAGAGTCTTTGATTTAGACAAGATAATTCAACTCAACTATGATGTGCTCAAGGAAATCATAGAGTTCCTTGAGTACTACATCTTGCGCTTTTCCATAGATATCCCACCTTATGAGGATAAGTGGGTCATGTGTGATCTTTTCCTCTACATTCATAAAGGTGATGAAGCTTTCATGAAGCACGTTAAGTGCTTCATGGAAATCGTTGACCATGTAGGGCATTTGTTGGATGAAAGAGTGCCTTTGATAAAACAACTTAACAAAAAGAAAAGGATGGGCATTGGATACCTTTCTTACATCTCCACAACAATATTTATCATCAATGAGGAACTGGATCCTGCACTCATGGATCTCCCCGACCTTGTCACGGGGGATTTGTTCATGAAAAAAATAAGCCCCAACTAGATGTCATAGACCTAGCCAGAGAGAGTGGCATTGTCCACTAAGAGTTCCCTGGTGGTGTGCACGACAAACTGTGTGAGAAATCAACCATGGAAGAGCCCCCACCATCAAATCTCAACCCCTCTAAGCCCACATTACCAAAGGTGGAAATTAAATATCTCTCCATCATCATTGTCGATGGAGAGGAGTTTATTTTCCTTGATGACATTGAGAAGGCATTTGGACTCCATCTAGATGAGTGCCTAAGTCTTTTCTCCACTATGTCAAATGTTCCACTTGATAATACATCTCATATACTTGAAGAGAAAGCTATCTCATTCAATGATTCTATGGCAGACACCATAGCGATGGTGTGAAAGGATATTTGACAAATGATAACAATTATACAACGGAAGAAGAGTTGAGTGCAGCATGGGAGATAATTATGAAGAACAAAGTACCTACATCCCTAGTAGAAGAGGAGAATGGGATGGCCCATTCTAGTATTGATCTTGATGCCCATGCAAGAGGGGAAGTATTAAAGAATAGTATTGAATGATTTAATTTAATAGTATTGGAGGTTGAATTATCATTTTCGTTCTTAAAATGAATCCATTAAAGTGGACAAGCTCACGGCAGGGTCTGGTGGGGATGGATCTTCTCGTGGAAGTGGCTCATCCTTGGCAAACTACATTGGAAAGTTGCGAAAGGATGATTTTGTAATTGTTCATAAAGATTATAGTCCTGATGGGCACTTCATGACATGGTGCTTGAAGGCCTAGAGCAAAGTTTTATGTTTGAGTACAGTTACCCAAGGTGCTAATTGTGTCATTTTGGTTAGAAAATCTTTAGTTGTAACTACTCTAAGACTTAACTTTAGAGGAAAGGTACTAAGACAAATAGGTATTGCCATGGGTCTTGGAATGCAAGACCCCAATGCAATTTCTAGATCTATATTAACCTAACATTTTCCACAATCTCTCCAAACGAGAAAGAAAATTTTTGAGAAATTGAAAGCAACTATGAAATCATGTAACATTTTGGATAAATAAAATATGTATTTTCCATTGTAAGTTATGAAATGTTATTCACACTTTGTATTTAATCAAGAGCTTGTTTATCTTCTCTATGTGCATGTAATGGCATGTGTGTGCTCAAATAGTCCTTAAAATTTCAGGCCTGTAAAAATTTTGCAAGCCTGAATCCCGCATTTATGTGGTTGGGACATTTTTTCCATTTTTAAGACTAATTTAAGGCTATTTATAGTAACTACATTCATTAGGAGACAAACTATAGGGGGTAATGAGGATAGCAACCCACTAAAAACCTAGGCAATCCATATGGAGAGTTTTCTTACATATGTGCCTAGTTTAGCATGGCCAAGTCATTAACTAACCTTACCCAAGTCATGAAAATAGATGAATAGGCTTACCTAGGATAAATAATGCAAAAAAAACCCTAGCCACAAAAATCCGGGACTCAAGCTTGCAAAAGTTTTGTAGGGTGAATCCGGCATTCCTATGGTTGGGTTTTTTTTTTGCATTTTTTAGCCTATTTGAGGACTTTTCTAGGTAAATACATTCATATGGAGTCAAGAACAAGAGCTGATGAGGCCAAGAAGTATCCAATGAAATGTTAGAAAATCCATAATAAACTAGTGAAGTCAAAAGTAATGATCCTTGAGCACTTATGGTAGAGAGCCAAAGAGAGAAAGAGATAAAAAAATAGACAATAAGTGAAGACAAAACATTTGTGGGTTATTTCCTCTAAGTCTGCTTGCTTGCTGAATATCTTTGGGTTCTATGGTTACTCTCTTGGCATGGATAGCACATAGGTTAGAATCTTCAAGTATGGAGATGAGGTAAGCCTCTACTGGCTCTTCATGTGCCTCAAGTTCTATCCCTTGTATTCGTAAACCTGCACAATAGCTTTACAGTTCTTCCTTTACCACTCTTGCAAATATTTTTCATCGTATTAGAAGCTCAACTAATTTTTGATAGTGATGTATCTCTCCAAATGCTCTGAAGTGTCTCCATCATCTTTATGGAGCTCTTGCATTGGGAGGTATGTTAGGTTGTCATTGAGGTCTACATCGTGGTTGGTAATTGTTTTTCCTCCGATGTGTTTGAAGTGAGGGTCCAGCTTCATCTGCCATATTCTCTTGTTGACGTGCATGTTGAATTTGCTCCCTTTCCTCCTCTGTTGGTATTTGGCCTTGTCCTTGTGGAAGTGTTTTGCCTCCATGTGTTACCCTATGGCTCCTTGGAATGTGCACTTGATTCCATTGTAGTTGAGTGCTTCTTTCCTCATTGTTCGATGGTTCTCCATCAAAATCACACTCCGATATAACCATTCTCCTTGCCACTTGTTTGGGTCTTGCCTTGATGGATGTCCTCTGTGGTGGCTCATCATCAAAATCTAAATCTGACCGTCCTTGAGACCAATCCTTTTTTTTATTAGACATTTTTCATTCTTGCAATGGATTGCTCCCAGATGTTGTGCCATCATGTGAGAGAGGCCTAGAAGTGGTGTGGGAACCACTTTGGGGTCTCTTGGGGGATTGCAGCCATGGTGGGCATTGAGTTCCTTGAACATGGCTAGGATAGACCACAGGATCTTTCCTTGCGGTTTGCTTGGTGCATGCTATTCTCTTGAGTTGCAAAAGTGTGAAATGGAGTGAGTTCTCTCTATTTATAGAGTTTCTTTTAAAACTATCTATTCACATTAGAATGGAAAAAAACAATTTAGAAACATACATAATATAATAATACAAATAGTAACACATTGTTACCAAGATTATATTTATCCTATGATTTAGCAGATAATGGGGTATATTGAATTCACTTTACTTCCAAGCCGAGCCTTCTCATTGTCTTTTAGCACGTCACATGAGCATGATGGAGAGGTCCTAATGATGACTTCCATTTCTTACTAGCAATGTTGTGTTGCATCCGTCTCGCACCTTTTGCCAAATGTGACTCCATAACTCATTCCACAAGAAATTTTCTTGAGAATGTAGTGTGATAAGACTAATTAAACATCTCCTCCATATAGTTTGATTGCATTGGACCACCACCATGTCACATGTCTTTGAAGTACACACCCCTCACTTTGTAGTGTGACTTCTCCATTCCTTGGGTACTGAGAATCTCCAATGACCCATATCGATGCATGAAAAATACTCCATGTGCAAATAAAATATGCTAAAAATTATGAAGTACATTTCAAAAAAGTAAGTGCAATGAACAATTTTAAAGATCAAACAAACTTACAATGTAGTGAGTTATATTGCTCTATCCCCAAGATTGAATGAAACACTTCACGAACTCCACTAATGTCTCTTGAAACAATTGACATTGAATATCACTAGAGCTCGTAAGACCCATTAAGACTACTAACTTATCTAAGCATTTCCAAACCTTCTTTCTCTTATTAAAAAGATCAACTTGAGAATCATTGTCTGTTGTGATCATGCATAGGTCTTTCCACAACTCATAATGTTCATTATTTTGAGTGCTAGTACCTCTTCTAAAAAATTGTCTTGCTTTATTCCATGTCATTGACACTTGTTGTAAAGTGTCTTGAGATTCCCCAAATTTTTTTAACAACTAGGGTTACGTTTCCACCATGACAACCAATTGAATTAAGGAGTTCCTTCAATTTTCTTATAGCTTGTATAGATTTATCAATTGTTCATGAAAAATGCTTATTCTATATGGAGCTTCAATAGTTGATAGAAAATTCGCATGAAGGCATGCAATGTGCCAAAGTGAACATTAACTAAAGGAAATGGAATAATGGGATTCCAATCCTTATCCAATATGTCATGGTTATGTGTACCTAACATGGGACACCTCATTAAAGGTATATCCCATTCACTAGATGGAGATACATCTGTGTCATCAGTTAAATCCTCTATGTTGTTTTGTTTTCTCTTTGTTTGTTTATAACCTTGTGTGCAATCTGGACAAGAATAGAGAGCAGATGCACCTTCTTTACACCCTAACATGCATTTGATATTCTTTAAGTCTCCACCCAAGTGCCACTCTACCTCAAAATCACCTAGGCCTTCAACATTGATTTTTGCACCATGAATTTGTGAAGTTATCACCTCTGTGATCCATGGGATCCTACTAGAAATCCATTAAAGAACATCATTGGATTCTTTAGGTACCTCAACAGCACCTAATCACCATATATCTTTCTCGGATTGAACACTATATGTAAAGTGATGGGTAGAGTTTTCATTTTCATCAATAATGGCATGGGCCATAACTTTATTCATGAGTGTCACACTAAGTCTCTATATATGTTGGCCCTTTATGATTTGACATTCGTCTAGCTTCATTATAAACTTGAGTCTCGAACCACAATCTACATCAAATAACAAACATTATATTAATAAAAATACTATGAATGTCATTATCACAACGACAGATATACCTTGAATTGTAGATTTTTAAAATTTAACCATTTCCTTTTGAAGCTTCTCCAAATTGACAAGTATGTTGTTGAACTTTATGTACATGAATCCCTTCGTAGATGAATTTTTCAACTCTTTCTTTGAAGTAGTAGAATGTTAAATGGATGTAGGCATAACATTTTCTATATGCAAGAAATTGCCAAGAGTATTAACTATATCCTCATTCTTCATCTTCTTCTTTAGAGATACCTTGTAAGGGCATGGAAAAAGACTTTGAAAAATACCTTTTTTTTGTAGTGCCTGCTTCAAAACATTATACAATGCAGTGTATGCTCTAGTACTAACACATGCTTCATCACACACCCTCTGTATCTCCCTAGGAGTAATTATATCTTCTAAGATGCCTGCAAAATATTTAATCACTTGGGTCTTGATGTGATTTCCTATTGGTCACTCCAAAATCATAATCACATGTTTGTTTCTTAAACAAGAATTTAGAAACTTCAATTGATCCTTTATTGTTCATGAAGCACTGACATCTTCAACAAATGACGTGCACAATAAGAAACTTAATCTAAAAGTCTTTTAAGAGAAATAAACAAGTGAAACACAAACCTAAGTGCATAAGCACGTTGCTTCCTTGCTCCATCGCCAGTTGAAAGAGCTTGAAATGATGGGAATGGTTGTTTCCTATATATCATACCAAGTGGAGTCTCTTTTAGTTGTGTTAGATGGGCTTTTAACTTTGTAATTGTGCTCTCTTTTTCTTCCACATCTTGTTGGAGTATATGATTGCACTCGTCTAGAGATTTGACAACACTTTCTAAAGTGTGTATCTTCCAATGGGTGTGATGACATTGTTGCATCCAATAATTTGCAATAGATGTTGAATGGCTAGACAATCACTTGCAATAACCTAGTAGTCCAACTTCATCGATACCAAGGAATTGTAGAAACGTGGAGATACTATGGAATCTAGGATGAAAAGTAGGAATTGGATCTAAGGGATACAATGCACCATTGACCCAAAGATCAATATTCTTCTCTCTAGCTACACGTTGTTCATTTTCACCATCTTTATCATTGCTACCTCTAGTTGTTGGTGCAAATTCTGTAGGAACACGAACATCTACACTTGTTGAATGAGGAGCACGCGTTGGTGCTGGTGTCATGTTCGTAATACATGTGAGCACCATGATGTTCCAAAACTTGAGCACGAAATAAAAAGAAGCATAGAGATGGCTGGAATGGCATGTACAATAGTTGTATTGCAAGAAAAAAGTGTGTTCTAGTATGTGGATAGGTCAAAATGACTTTTTCCAATGTTTAAGAGTGAAAAAATGTTTTTTTTTGGCACTTAATTTTTGGAGGAATTTTGAAAAGTATGGTTTTTAAAGTGTTTCTTATAGAGACTAGACTAAAAAAAGTAACTTCTCATATATGCATAAAAGTATGAGCCATTTTGAAAAAAGAATAGCTGAAAATGAGACTTTTTCAAAAAAGTCAATTTTCAATCCATATAGATGGACGGATTTGATGAGGTGGAAAGTGACTTTTCTCTCTCTCTTTGTGTAGAAGAGAGAGATGATCCTAGATCATCCTAAAAAAAAGCCTACTTCAGCCTACTAAAAAGTGCTCTATTAAATGCACTTTGTCCCCTTAACAAAGAATAGATTAAACTTAATCCCTAAAAATTAGGAATCCTTACAAGGCCCTTGCAAGGTTCACTTTTTTCCCTAATGTACATGAGTGACATGCTCCCCCTGTCAACAAATTCATTCTATTGAGGTGTACATGGCACTGTACATTGATGTTTTATCCCATGTTCAACCAAAAATGCATTAAAATGAGAAGAGATATATGGCCCCCCTCGATCAAAACAGAGGTTGCCCATTTTACATGGTGATAGATTTTAGCCAAAACTAGAAGGTGTTTGAAGCACATAAACACTTCAGACTTTTCTTTCAATGGATATACCCATGCATGCATGGAAATCTCATTAATGAAATTCACAAAGTAAAGGTATTTCCCAAAAGAAGTTGTCTCCATATGATCTCAAACATCACTATGAACAAGGTATAATTTTTTAGTAGCTCATACTGAACCATCTTGTGAGAAAAAGCAACGCTACATTTTTCCCAAAATACAGCCTTCACAAACACATTTACCAGGTACCCCAATTTTGGGTAGAGAGAACACCATCTCAAATTTCAGTAGGTGTAGCAAACTAGTGAAATTCAGATGACCAAAGCATGCATGCCAAAGCTTTGCATGTGACATAGCCTAGGAATCTTGAACTACACATGCTAAATCATTCACACATTTTGCATAATCTCTAAGATTATATAGCCCATGACATAAAATGCTAGAAGAAAATATAACATCATTATTTGAAAGATCCTGAATTGTACATCTATCATCAACAAATTTCACAACCAAGCTGATCTTGGCTAATGTTGACACCGATAATAGAATTTCTTGATCCCTGGCACAAATAAAGCATCCGACAATGTTAAAGAACTACCATTTGTAGTAGTAAAAAATATCTTATCAACTCCCATGACATGATAAGAGGAGTTGTTAGTGCATGTGATGGTAGTCCCTGTAGGGGCTGGCTCAAGTGAAGTGAAGAAATTGCATTGTGAGGTAATATGTTTGGTTGACCTAGTATCAAAGTACCAAAAATCTGAGTCTACTATAGACATACACTACTCATGAGAAGATGGGTCAAAACGGCAAACATTAGTAAACACCCATTCTTCATTTTGCATAAGATTAGCATACCCTATTTTAGGTGTAGGGACCTCTGCAACCACCATTCCAACCTCCTTCTTCTTTGCCTCTTTTGATTCAAGTTTTGGACAATTCGTTATGACATGATTGTTTCCTTTACAATACTTGCAAAACAATTTCTACTTTTCTGATGTATTCTCATCTTTTTCTTGCTTCTTTGACTGTGTAGCATTAGCTAATTTTTGCTTGCTAGTAGATGGGCTCCATTTTCTCTTGCCGTTCTAACTAGATAAGAAAGCTTGATCTACAACATGTGTTAGGCCGTCGGATTAATATTTTTGATGATGTTAAGTAACAGATAAGTGATTTGCTTTGGTTGAAGTAATTAATTGTTAAAGAAGTTTGGTTGAAAGTTATGTGAAAGCATTGTAATATGATTGGTGATAAAGTATTCGATGACTATTTTATATCGCTGAGTATACGTGAGTTGATAATAGTTTAGTCACGTGGAAGTAAGTGAGGTGATAAATACTTTCTGATTAATTTATGCTCAGAAGTGGCATACTGATCGATGATTAAAGTTGTGAACATAATTAACAAAAGTCTAAGTTTCGATACATGAATAAGAAGATGCTAGTTCAGTAAGTTGCGGTAGTGATAAATTCATTCACAGTGTGGGAGAGTATTATGGGCCTCTATTTTTACAGACCCGTGTCCATCCCAAGAAACCTGTAGACTATTTCTATCACTGTTACCTTTACTGGATACAGTAAGTTAGGACAGAGAGATAACACATGCATGGTCGACCTGTTATCTCTAGACCAATCTTCTTGCAATAGAACAAAGACTAAATCCCCAAATGTTAAGGCATTTCGATTTCCTTTCATCATCAATTGAAGAGTTGAAGCAAAACTCTGATATGAATCTAGAAGATTGTTCAGAACAATGTGCACAAGTGAAGTGTCTAGCAATACTTCATCAACAAAAATCAATTTCTCCTCTAGATCTTTTATCTTTTTCAAGAAACCATCCATGGAGTCTCCTTCATTCATGTGCTCTCCAACTGTTTTCGGAGGTAAGCAACATGAACCTCATTCCTTGCTTGATATAAAGTGGTAAGTGTATCCTAAGGATCCTCTGCTATTTTGCAAGAGCAAATGTGAGGAATAATGAAATGTTTGATAGACAAAGCTATTAATGTATGTGTCAAAACATCTTTGCCATCACAAAGAGGTTGCTCTACAATAAATGCAGCAAGAATTGTAGTATAAATAGGAATTTGAGGATCGCCATCTTCAATGCTATTTGCATCACCTTCGATAACTGTATTTGTAGGTGTAATAGGAAGTTTTTTAACACCCTCCACAATATTCCACAGCCATTTTGCAACCAATACATTATGCATCATATATGCCCATAATGGGTAATTCATACCATCCAATATATCCTCAACAACCAACATACGGAATGTATCATTGCTTTTAGTCATGGTCGCTGAATTCCTAATTTCCCTGAGTATACTCAAACATTTTCGTGCAATTTTGAGATTGTGACGAGAGGTATATACAAGCTGGGAGAGAAAAACCTCCTAAAGAGGGAAAATAGTGCTCGCGTAGTCCTAATGTGTTCACACACATCACTATCGAAATGTATCAACAAGAGATGTATCAAGCTTCCCAACAACTCTTTGTTGCATGAACGTATATAGAAACCAAAACAAGAGGTAAGATTAAAGACAAGGATTTTTAAACAATCTATGAATATATGGCCCATGTGGAAGAAAACCTAAGTACCCAAAAATATTTTGAAATGCATTGAATGACTATCTAACAAGCCATTGGGGTTCTTCTATCGTACAATAGATTTCAGCACTTGGATGATTGCCATTATACTTCCATACACCCAAGATTGTTATTTTCCAAAGGACTCATCTTAATCCATAATAAAGAACTCGAGAATAAAATTATGCATCATTCCAAACCATATTTTGCATGCCATTTGAAAGTTTGAGAGTTGTGGAATCCATGCTAATCATGCCATAAAAAGGTTAGAGCACGATCTTCCTTAGAGAAATAAGAGCTTTGTAAAAGTATGCATAAGTAAAATGATGGAAATTTCATGATGGAGGATATAGATATCCATAACTTAAAGATAAATGCTATGTAAGGGCTTAAACTATTTATAAGATTAATCAACGCTTCATACTTATATTATTCCTATAAATTATTTTCCTACGAATGAGTATTATGAAAAGAAGTATTTCGCATTAATACTTCAATATTAGTATGAATAACTTAAAGATAAATGCTATGTAAGGGCTTAAACTATTTATAAGATTAATCAACGCTTCTTACTTATATTATTCCTATAAATTATTTTCCTACGAATGAGTATTATGAAAAGAAGTATTTCGCATTAATACTTCAATATTAGTATGAATATTCTTAGGGAGCACCTATTAGTAGTCAAAGTCTATAGGGGATATTGTTGGAGTTTGAGGTATGTGCTAGCACACAAACAACACACGGAAGAAGAAGAACAAGCTTGGAGCACAACACAAGATGGGATGAACTACCAAGTGAATGTACAAGGATAAGTGACTTATTAAGGTTATATGCATACAAACAAGCGTGGGAAAAAACATCTTAAAGAGAGAAAAAAGTTCCCTAATGGTCCTATATGTGTTCATACACATCACTACGGAAATATATCAACAAATCCCCCCTCAAAGTGATGCAATGAACAAGCAGCTTGCACTCATGTATAAGGTAGTGCCAAGCTATGTGGCCAAAGAGATCAATCCACAAAAGGAACTAAGCCCGAAGCTTTGTGCAAAGCTTCAGACACAAAATGTTCCTCTATGGTTTGGTGTTAGAGAAAGAGGAGATGGTCTTTTGAGCATTTTCAACTAAAAACATATCTCTTCTAATAATTCCACTAAATTTCAATGAGGAAGGAGAGGGCCAACGGATACCTGCTTAGGTGCAAACTTTGTATTATACCATTCCCATTTTAGAAAATTCATAATGTGATATCTATTAATATCTATAATTTTTTTCCCCTCAAAAGGAAGTTCGACAACTGCCTAATCTCCCAAGCTCTATGAATATATATATATATATATATATATATATATATATATATATATATATATATATATATATATATATATATATATATATATATATATATATATAAAGAGAGTTTGGGAGAGCCTACTCTTCCAAACTTTAACTAATAGAAATAACAATTGTACAAGTGAATGCGCCTACCACCCATGGGACCCCCTTGTACCCCACAAAGCCGGGGCTGCTTATAGATTACTAGAGAGTTTTACAAAGAAGGTTTATAACCCTCTCATCCTACTCATGTGGGGCCCACTTTGTTTTGATCTTGTTGCTCTCTAGGAAGAACACTCTATGATGTCTAAAAGGAGGAGCTTCTTACAATTGGAAATTATTTTGCCCAAAAGGAAAATAGATTTTTCGATCGACTATTCTTTAGGAGGGCTTTCAAAGTTAGTTGCACACCTCACTTTTCATTATTATAGACTCTCCCCTCTTATAGCATTCCACAATGATGGGGAACATCCAATTGCTTTGCCCAGCAAAGCTTGCTTCCAATTGATTTGTCCTTGTAAGAGCATGATTCTCTCAAGGGCCTGCTAGATTGATATTGATTTGGGATAGGAATAGAAGGGGTGTCCCAAGTCTTCCATGCCATGAAGGCATCATTTGCACCATGGGGGGACCCCACAAATTTTGTTAGGTTTTACATTGGTTTAGATTCCACGGTGTAGGATTTGCAACATAATCACAAACTTTTTTTTTCGATGAGGGGGTGACAAAGGGATAGGAACTTAAAGTCCCATCTTCATTTTAACCAATCTAGACACCACTATCTTATAGATGTTCCTTTGAGGAAGCTAATTACGATACAATATGCATTTGGAGTAGAAACCTAGGCCATCAATGTGAGCTGACAAGACCATGTGTTGATAGGGCCTAAGTTGAGAGATTATCTACCTCAGAAGATACAGATGGTCATAGTAATAAATGATTCTTTTTAGCCAAATTTCAAATGCATAAGTTCAAATGCTTCTTTTGGGATCATTGAAGGGCACTTCACGAGACTCCTGGGGACCTCGAACCCCCTCTCCCACCATAGAAGGGACTGTATGGCAGCCATATCTTGGGTTTCCCCCCACAGGATTCCACTCAACCTTCGCTCCCTGCTACATGCCCCTATCTCAGAAGCAGAAATCATTGAGGTCATTGATGCCCTCCCTTCTGGTAAAATCCTAGGACCCGATGGGCTAACTAATGAGTTCTTTAAATCCTTCAAGTTGGTGGTTGCCACCCCTCTTCGTCTGGTTTGGCAAGAGTTGCTCAAGTTTGGTGCAAGTTAATACACAAAAAAGGGGAAAAGAACATAATAGAGAACTGGCGTCCTATTATGATGCTCCAAATAGGATACAAGATCATTGACAAAGTCATTGCCAACAGAATGTCTTGCCACTTGAGAGCGTGGTTAAGTGAGGACCAAAAAGGTTTCATCAAAGGCAGGTCAATTTTGGAAACCATTATAGATATCTGGGAAGGTCTTGAATTTGCAAATGAGTCTAAACAAGATGTGGTCTTCCTCAAGATCAACTTTGATAAAGCCTATGACAGGGTGGAATGGGACTATATTCTGCAGTCGCTCCAAGATCTTGGATGTAGTCAGAAATTTACCAAGTTGATCGTGACCCTTCTTGGAAATGCATCAACCCAAATTAACATTAATGGCAAACTTTCGAAGGTGATCAAACTTAGAAGATCTATTAGACAAGGGTGCCCATTGGCTCCCCTTCTCTTTGCTATTGCCGCTTAGCAGGCTGGTGGAGCATTAGGTGGAAGCTGGTAATATCAAAGGCCTCCATTTGCCTCATGACCACAGTCAGATCACCATGAGACTTTTTGCCGATGATATGAACGGCGTTTGTTCACAATGATAGTACTAGCCTAGAGATGTTTTGGAGGTATCAAGGTACTTTTTGTGAAGCCTCTGGATCCACAATCAACCACTCTAATACCGCCTTTAGAGCTATTGTTGGGTCACAGCCCGACCTTCTCATTGATCATGGCTGTCAAATCATTCCGTAGGGCCAAATTTTTTGGCTTCTTGGGATTTCCTTGGGGTTTGGTGTCTCTATGGAACAGCGGTGGAACTGGGTGCTGGCCAAACTCAAAAACAAGCTTAACTATTGGAAAGGTATGCAAATCAATCTTGCTGGTCGTGGTATGGTTATCAACACGTTCCTCTTATCATCTACCATTTATTTCCTTTCTTGTTGGAGATCGAAAGAGAAAGTTCTGTCCAACTGGATAGTATTTGTAGAAACTTCCTTTGGATGAGCGACCACAATAGGAGGGGGGTGCCTAAAATCAAATGGTCCATCTGCACCAGCCATAGAGATAGTGGGAGACTTGGTATCCTGGACATTGGGTGCATGGCTAACAAACTGGCGGCCAAATGGATGATTAAGGCTTGGTGCAATGGTGTTGCTCTAGCACAATGGTGAGAACCACGTTAAGAAGCTTCACCTCCTTAATTGTCAATCCGCGGAAGAGATAGGAGTGATATGAAGATCGTGAATGTGAGATGATGTGAGAGTGAAGGTGAGAAGCACCAAGATGCACACACACATACACACACACAATGAAGAGACAAGCAAGACACAATGGAAGGTGGGAAATTAGCTCTATTACTCAAGAACACTATTACAAGCTCAAAATAGCTCTAAGCTCACACTGACTAACTCAAAAATGAGCTCTCTAGCTCTTTTTATAGTTTCTAGACTAGTTTTGACCGGTTTCACATCTAGTGACCGGCATAGTTAAAAATTAGGTCCTAGATGCTATTTGGAAGGGTAAACGATGTCTAAAAATAACGAAAATTGATACGCTTGTTCTACCTAAGCTCCTCAAGCTCGAGGACTCCTCGGCTTGCACAAAATGGATCTATGGATTACAAAATGGGGTTTTCTATGTTACATATGTTACAATAGTGATGAAAATCACTGTTGGAGGTTTTTGAAAAGTATTTTAAAACATAAGTCTTTGAAAAAAGATTTGACTGGCTTCCTGCTCCGTCGTTACATGCTTCCGCGTCGTCTATGCCTCTGGCTGCTTCCAACACCCCCCTCCCTCTCGCTTTTGTCGTCCCTGACAGAACCTTGTTGTGAGGTCTGCCGGATGTAGTTTTGTAGGAGGTCTTGAGCGAGGGTGTGCTCGGAGATACGAATGCCTCGGGCCAGATCTGCCTCGAGTTTCTCCCAGTCGATTGGTTGCGGTTCTTTCGGTGGCGGGAGCTGATAGTGTGTGGAATAGACCATTCGTTCACAGGCAAATAATTGTAATAAATGTGTAGGCCTGCTTATGAATACCTCTGAATGGTATTCCCAGAAGCCGGTTGTGAACATCTCTTCGAACGTCTGCTTGTAGCACGCCGGTAGGTACTTTATTCTGCAGTGCCAGGCATAACACACCCGTAGCGATGGCCTTGTACTCATATCATATACCAGGTCAAAATTGCCATGCTCAAAGCCCGGGGTGTTGACATGGGGTGCCTTGACGCGTCGGAAGACTTTAAAAATCATTTGCATCATGTCAAAGATTTTGACAGTCATATGCGCCGCTATATCGTCCATATGCTTTAATCTAGGGAGCCAGTGGCGAATTGTAGCCATCATGTAGCCAACAGTTGGTAACTCAATGGGTGGCTTAAAATAGGGGTAATTCAACCAGTCTTGGCACTGCTTATTGTTTTGTACCTTAATAGCAAAGGCAGTCCAGGAGCGGCGTCGTGGTACTGGTCCCCAACACGGGTTATACTTCAAATGCAAAGGTGCCTTTACCCATGTACTCATCATCTCTGGATACTGCTGTAGTAAATCTTTTCGCCACTCTGGTTGATAGATCACTCCTTGCTGCGCATCCAGTGGTAGATCGGCCTCCTCGAATTGAGTTGCATGCGATGGTTTCTTACCTGTCTCTTTCTCAATGGCTAACTGGTATTCAGCCATTAACATAAAATACGGTTTATACTGTAGCTCATGCCCAGATATGTATCGTCGCGGGGCCAAATGAGCAAAGAATGGAGACTGTAATATTCTTTCTTCTATCATCGCCATGGCATGTAATTGTGCCTCTACTCTCGCTGAGTGCGTTGTTCCAAGTTCCTCTATAGTCTTCATCCACGCGGGGGTCGGAAGTTCGTACGTCAACTGGCCTTCAGCCGTGACACGTCCGCCTGGTATGGGTTGTGGCTCGTACGCTTCTTCAAACATTTCCTCCACCGGGATGGTGACAGTTTCTTCCTCAGCTGGTAGCTCAGGTGGGGAATCTGGCCTTGGTGGTGCTTCATATACTGCGATCCTTGATTCAAGGTGTGATACCTGGGCCCGTAATGAGTTGAGTTCCTCTAGGAGGTCAGGAGAGGGGTCCACAGGTGCTGGTATGTCTTGGTGTGCCGGTTCTCGTAACTGGAGTAATTTGTGATCTTCTTTGAGTTTCTGTAACTCCTCGTTCATGCGGTCGTATTCATCTAGTAATCTTACATGATCGTCTAGCAGCATTTTCATCGAGTCTGAAGGAATGGCTTTGAACCTGCTAGGACTGAGTGGTTGGTCTGGGTGGTTGAGCGCTGCTTCTAAGTTTTCTCGGTTCTGATCCTGTAAGCGCTGGTTTTCTTCCTTGGCGGCTGCTAGGTGTCTTCGTAGTAAGCCCATGTTGCGTGTTAGCGTTGCATTGCGGACTGTCTGGGCTCTTAATAAGTTATCCAGCTTCCTTGGTCTTTTCTTCGCTTTCTAGTTCCAATTTGTGATAGGCTTCGCGTAATTCCTGGTAGCGGGTGTTCAGAGAGGCATTCTCAATAGACAATAAATTAAGCTGCGACTGTAAGTCATTGGTTGTCCTCTGCAGCTGCTGATAATTATCACCAAGAGATGTGAACTCATCTCTTACTTGCGTCATACACATGAACATCTGTCGAAATGCATTATCTACAGTGGGTGATAGTATTAATGGGGTGCTAAATGGAGATGCAGTTGGTGTAGATGCAACGGAAAGGGGGAATGGGGGTGGGAAGGTGGATGATGTAGTGATTGTTGAAAATTGTGATGTGCCTAAAAATGTTTGTGCCGTGAGTGAAGTGAGTGATGGTGCAGTGGGTGGTGAGATGTCCATGTCAGTGGACGTGTCTAGTGTGGTGACCGTGAATATGGGTGTGATCGTGGGTACTCGTGCTGGTGTAAATACGGGATTTACAAAGGTTGAGGGGTAATTTACAGGGGGGCTGGCTGGAGCAGCTTGGTAGAAAGGGGAAAGAGGGGTTACAGTGGGTCGGGGAGGTGAAACGGGGGAGAAGGTTAATGGCGGTGGGAATGGGAAAAGGGGTCTTGGAGTTGTGGGGAAAGATGGAAAAGATTGTTGAAGGAATGGGTTGGATAGAAAGGTGGGTGTGGGAGGGGGTAGACTAGGGCTAATGGGTGCGGGAATTGTGGGGTGAGTGGTCGTAAAGACGATTTCTGCTATGTTACCAGCGATAGAAGATGATAGTCGGGGGGAAGGAGGGTGAATAGGGGAGGCTGGAGGGATGGGCGGTGATGGAGGAGCGGTTGGGGTGGTCGGTACTTCAGTGACTACTGAGGTATGTACAGTTGTAGCGCGGGGTGGGGAATCTACAAGGATGGTTTCTACTGCCAACGAACTTTCGGGGACGAGGCGTGCCTCTCGGGCTTGTTCTGAAGACTGTGCTCCTGTTGGTACACGAATGTATTCGCCGGGCTTTGAAAGTAGTCGTACTCTGTGGGGGTCAAATTGTGGTAGTGGCTTTCGTTGCAAGTACCTGAGTGCTTCGTTGGAGCCTACTGATTTGACTAACTCGCGAAATCCTTTGATGTATGCGTCTTCAAATCCGCCTGTGACAAGTTCTTGTTCTATTATTGTTTGACTCTCTTCCTCTGTCAGCTTTTTGCATGCCCAAACTTTTTCCATAGTTCTATACAGCTTCTTGATAGCTAGTGTGTAAGCTGCTGCTTCGTAAGTTTCATCTTCATGGGTACTTGTATCACCATGTGTGTCTGTTTGTTGGCCTTGGCCATCTGTCTGTTCATGCTCTTGGGATTCCTGTGTTCCCTGGCTAGCTTCGTCGTCTCCTTCGTCGTCATCGGTTGCTGTTCTTTCGTCATCAGAGCTGGGCACGATCTGTCCTTGTGGCTGATCCCTGGGTGTGGTAGGGTAGCTAGGCCTTTCAAATTCTTGCGAAAACAATTGTCCTTCTGAAAACTGGAACTCATTGGAGAATGCATCGGGCATCTCAAAATCAAAATTTTGGTCAAGTGGCTCTGCTTGTCCTACTTCTAAATGGGGTATTGGAAAAGAGAAAGCTTCCGCACCAATAGTGGTGGGAAGTTCAGCTGCTGTGGTGATGGGTTCTGTGGTTGTGGCTGTTTGAGGTGCAACAGTACTGGTGGTGCCCTCCGGCGTAACTGGTCGTGATAACCGTATACGAATTGGTGGTACCGTGGGAGTGGCTGCTGTTGGTGACTGCTGTGGAGATGGTTGTGGCGAGGGTGATTCTGGGACTTGTAGGCACGGGATAGTACCTCTCATCCGCTTTCCGGCTCTGCCTTTGCTAGACTTTCTAGCCTTCCTAGTGATGCCTTTAAATGCTTTCAGTTCCTCACTGGTCATGGCACGCTCAATTGGTAAGTCATACGCCAAGCACATATATATGATCTTGGTGAGGGCGCAGCATCCATTGATTACCTTCTTTCGCTCCCACCTATGTTGTGCCAAATAGAGCTGATCAATTATCCAGCTGGCTAGATCAACCGTTTGCGGTCCAGTACATGCTAAGTACAATCCAAACCAGATTCTTTTGTGGGGCATGGTAAAACGATCCTGAGCTGGGAAAGCAAAGTGCTGCATGCATATCCACAATGGCTTGGAGAGCTCAGGGGTTATAGCTGAAATATCCTCCCACTTAGTTACGTCACCACGTTTCATCTGCTCTGGGACTAGCCGTTCTCTCTCCGTCGGAGTGTGTGTTCCATGTATTTTCAGAGCTGCGCGAATTAAATCTTTAGACAAATAAAACCTTCTGAATGGAGGATCATTTACCAAGGATGGTAACATGAATGTGCCAGGTAGATCCTTGTTTTCTGAAGCTGTTAAGGTGGTTACCAAGTAAAAACATCTGTAAAAATCAGGTTTAGGCAGAGGGTCGCTAAAATACTCTGTAAATCCCGCTCGTGCCCAAACGTGCGTTAGATCTTGTGTATTCTGTAGTCCTTCAAATTCTCTTGACAAGAACTGGTACTTGGTCCATGTGCGAAGATCAAATGCCAAATTGGCCTCAAATATGAAATCAGTGTCTGCTAATGGTCCTGCTAGGCCTTGAAACCAGTGAGAGTTACGATGAATCTTCTCCGTATATCCTCTAGGAGGATCGTCGATTGGCATGGGTCCTAGAAAACCTTGAAACTCTGGTGGTTGCATCGTCGGATAAGATTCCGCTAGTAATTCTCCAATAGTGGCCATCGGTGCACTGGGGCCAGCTTCTGATGGTCCTGCTTCGGTTTGCATGATGACTGATGAGCTAATGGAAAAGATCTGCTACAAAAGATTAACACATTAGTATGGAAATTAATTATGATCCCCTTAAGGTGAGACCGCAATCCCTTTCCATAACCGATGTGTAACCCGTGTAGCCGAGTGTCGTGAAGTGATTGATGCAATGATCCTTTGTAGAGCTAATGCAGGTCTCTAGACACCTACATGGTTCAGATTATGCCTACATTTCTTGATGAGCTTTTATTATGCATGATGTGGGGTTTTGGTGTGTGAATTTATACAAGGTTTGGTTGAGGGTGAATTATGACAAGGGTGGTGTTTAAGCGGGGTGGGAGAATTGTTAGATAAGGGGATACAAGAAGACGTCTGGATACGTTTCGGTATCCATTTCCTAAGAGTCTTTGAGTGGGTGGTATGTTTCTGCTGAGGGACAAAAAGCGGTATCGGGTTTGGTGGTATAGAAGGATGAAAAGATTTCGGAGGGGTATATATTACATGACTAGAGGGTTGGGCTATAATACATTGCTTGGGTACCCAAATCTGCATGGGTGTGGGTCGATTGATAAGATACTTCTTGGCGATCCAAATCTGTCGAGTATTTGTACTTGGGGAAGAAGATCGAGGGGACTTTGGATGCTGAATCTGCTTCTTTTGAAATTTTGTCCTCTTCTTGTCTGTAGTGTTGCCAATAGCCTGTGGTTGCTATCCTTTTGGCACCCATATTTGTTTCGTGCCACTTGTTCTATGATGTTGATACTGCTGCTTTCCTTGCCTTGTCTGGTGGTGTCGTCGGTCTGGGTTCCTCTATTGTGGTTGACTCCTTCGTGGTTGGGTTTGAGAGGTCCCATGGACGCTCTGCTTTGGAAAAGAAGGGAGATCCAACACTTGCGTGACCTGCCCATTAGGAAGTGATCCGTTCTTTATCTTTAATCTAGGCCAGTCCGCAGCAAGTTTGGAAGGATGAGCACCGCAGGGTGTTGTGCTCATTTGGCCGCTGATGCAACCCACCTGACCGCTGATTGTGTTCAACTGCCCTAGCGGTTGGGTAGCTGCCCCTTCTAGTTTGCAGGAAGCCCCAGGGAAGATCTCCTATTGTCCTTCTGATTGACAACTGTCCATAGCCAAGCCCGAGTGGGTTGGTGTAGACGTAACGTGACTGGTCTGACCCAAGATCTTCCGGTCTTCCGTCGCATGCGTTTCATAGGGTCTAGGGTTACAAACCTCAATCGGAATGCAATTAGGGAAGTCAAGCGGTATCACTCGCTTCTGTTCTAAGGTTCCAATTTGTATGGAGCCTTGTCTAAGATTTAGGTCCACTGAGTGATCGTATAGCCAATCTTGGCCAAGGATTAGGGGTTCTATCAGGTCGTCATCATGGCACACTAGTAGCTTCGCTGTCATGGTCACATCCTTAATGAGGATAGGAAGGTCCACCTCACCCATGCAAGGGGTTTCCATCCCTCCTAGGCCTATGAGGTATGCCTCAATTGGCCGCATTTCTATTCCTGAATCCTTATAGTGGGACCATCTAATCGCACTAGTCGCAGCACCTGAGTCAATTAAAGCCCTGAGCTCTTGGCAAGGGTTGTCGTGCTCTAGCCTGACTGTAATGAATGGTCTCCTGTCCACTATACTAGGATGAGTGGTTGACTTTACTTGACACATGGCCATGGGATATCTGGGTGTAGTTTCCAGATGGTTATAATGTTCTCTCCCTAGTCCTTGTCTTCTTAACTTCATGCATTTAATGCGTTCTATTGCTTCTGCCTGAGCTTCCGCTCGTATTCTATTTTCTTCCTCCTTACGCTTCTTTGCCAACGTGAGTCGTCTAAGCATATCCTCAGTAAGAGGTTCCTGATATAGCTTGACTCTACAGCCACTAATATAATTAGGCATTATATCTCCCTCTAAAGTGGCTAATTGTACTGCTCCACTTGTTGAGAGTCTGTTAATGATCATAGGTCCATAACCTCGCTTTTCTAACTTACGTGCGTGTTGCTTTAGCGTATATACTAGAACTAAATCTCCTTCTTTTAGGCCTTTATCCTTCACATGCGCATCAAAATATGCTTTCTGTCGCTTCTTCGCTGCATATATTCCTGCTGCCGCCTTTAGCCTGGTTTCTCCTAATCGTTCCAAGTCCATTATTCTTGCTGATAATTCATGGCCGGTCCACTGATGTTCTTGTGCAACCTTAAGGGTCGGTATCAAGAAGTCCAAAGGAAGCACAACATTCTGACCAAAAACCATCTGAAAGGGAGTTGCATTGAGTACGGTCTTGTAGGCCACTCGATATGCCCAAACAGCGTGGTGTAACTGTTTGTCCCAATCTGAACGTTTGTTGTTCACGAGTTTCGTCAGTACGTTACAAAGGATCTTATTAGTGCTTTCAGCCTGACCATTGGCCTGAGGATGATATGGTGCGGATTTCTTGTGAATCACCATAAAATCCTGTAACAAATATTCAATGACTTGGTTTAGAAAGTGAGTGCCTCGATCGCTCACTAACTCTACAGGCAATCCATATCTTGTAAAGACATTCTCAAATAAGAATTTTGCAGTTGTGTGTGCATCATTCTTTTTCGTGGCTTTTGCCTCTACCCATTTCGTAAGATAATCTGTGGCAACAATAATGTATTCCGCATGTGTACCTTTTGCAGGGGGGTTAATGGGTCCTACAAAGTCTATACCCCACTTAGAAAATGCACGTCCGCCCATCATGGGTTTCAATGGCATTTCATCTCTGCGAGTAGGAAACTGAGTTCTTTGGCACACATCACATCTCTTTACATAGGTATGAGCATCCATGTGAAGAGTGGGCCACCATAATCCTGCAAAGAGGATGGCTTTGATTATCCTATCGGGTCCAAAATGACCTCCTGCAACACCTTGGTGTGCAGTCTCTAGTATGCTCAGATAATCACTTTCATGAACACATTGTCTTAGATATCCATCTCGTCCTCTTTTGTATAGGTTATCACCAATAAGTGCATAGTCTTGAGCTTCCTGCTCTAGACTGCATTGCCGTGCTAAAGTCATTCCTTGAGGGAATGTTTTCGTCCTCAAGTATGTCACTAATTGTTCACTCCAGTCTGGTGTGAGAGACACATGATACAATGTAGCATGCTCTACTGGTGGTCTTTCACAACAAACATTGCATTCCTTACACAACTTGTAGACGTCTGCTTCCATCGTAGGCCAATATACTCCTAGCCTATGCAGAGTCTGTAATGTTTGATGTTTTGAATGATGTTGCTTTAATGCACCTATGTGTGCTAATTGCAACCAATTCGCATGTTCTGATTCATCTACACAACAAGCAAGAATCTTTTGATTATCCTGTTTATATATGCTTCCTGCCATTATTTGGTATCTCTGAGACTTGGTAATCTCTCCCTCTTTTATCTTTATCCTAGGATTCTTGGGTCCATATGTGAGAATAGGGACTAAAGGCTTAGCCCATTCTGGTGCTATCTCAAGGTTAAACAAATATGCGTCTGGTAGATCATCCACTACTCCTTGAGGAGCTTCTCTTGAGGTTAATCTTGAAAGGTGGTCAGCTCTAAGACTTGTCTTTCCTTTCCTGACTACGACTTCAAAATCATACTCCATGAGTAATAGAAACCAACGTATCAATCGTCCGATGTTACATGGTTTGTTGACTAAATACAATAGGGCTTGATGATCTGTAAAGAACTTGAACTTATTGGCCAACAAGTAGTGCCTAAACTTCTTTACTACGTAGATCATCCCTAATCCTTCTCGTTCCGTCGTGGTGTAATTTCTTTCTGCTGCGTTCAATTGTCTGCTCGTGTAAGCTATGGGGAGATCTATGTTACCTTCATTCGTGGGTTGTGCTAACACGCATCCTATGGCATAATTGGATGCATCCACATGTACATGGAATGGCTTACTCCAATCTGGTGTAGTCAATATAGGTGCTGAGCACAAACGTCGTTTGAGTTCATTGAATGAATTTTCACATTCATCTGTCCATTCAAAGTTGGTTAAAAGAGAGTACAAAGGCTTGGCTATGATTGCATACATGTGTATGAATCTCCTATAATATCCGCAATGGCCCATAAATGCCTGTACCTCTTTCACATTAGTTGGTCTAGGTAATTCTGCAATTACCTTCACCTTTTCTTCATCCGTAGAGATTCCATTTTTTGACACAATGTGTCCTAGAATTTTGCATTGTCTGACCATGAAAACGCATTTTTCTGGGTTCAAACAAACCTGATATTCTCGACATTTGTCAAATATTTGCCTTAACTCAGGGATATGTGTCTGTCTTACATTTGAATGAGCACACAAGTCATCGACATAAACTTCCAAACTCTTGCATAAGAATTCCTTAAAAACATGACACATGAGTCGCTGGAAAGTGGCGGGTGCATTTGTTAAGCCGAATGGCATCACACGAAATGCAAATATGCCCCATTCAGTGGCAAATGCCGTCTTGTGTTGGTCCTCTGGAGCAATGGCTACTTGATTATAGCCTGAAAAACCATCAAGAAAGCTGTAAACTTCCTTGCCCGCAACTCTTTCCAATAGATGTTCCGTGATAGGAAGAGGATAACTATCTCTAATCGTTGCGGTATTAACTTTTTTAAGGTTAATACACACACACAATTTTCCATTCTTCTTGGGCACAACCACAATGGGGGATACCCATTCGGTATGCTCAATTTCGTAAATGAATCCTGCTTCTATCAAGGGATCTATCTCCTCTTTAATCTTCGCAGCGTAGTTATCATTGTACGTGTAAGGTTTCTGTTTTGTCGGTTTTGCATCTAGAGTCATAGGGATTCTATGAGAACATATATCTGGATCTACTCCTTTCAAATCTTTGTAACTCCAAGCAAAAACATCTCTATATTCGCGCAATAGGGCAACTAATTCTTCTTCTTCTGCCTTTGTCAAATCATGCCCTATGTGAAAGAACTTGGAGAAGCTTGTCGAAGGTAGAAAAGTGCGTTTCGAAGCGATGAAGTTTGGTCAAGCCAACCGGCATAAGACCAGCCCTTGAGCTTATGGAGACTCAAATAGACCTTATAGGCATGCTATAAGTGCAAAGAAACACACTATGTACCTTGGAGCATCAAGGAGAATGAGTCGATACAAAACAGATAGGTTCGCGGGTCGACTAGCTCAAAAAACTTACTATCTATGGAAGAGACAATGAACTTCAAATGCCCATAGCGACCAGCGTGATTACAATTAGAAAAAATCCTTTTATGAGAGTGATACACATAGGGTTGAGAGTATGGAATGCACAAAAGTATAAGGAATAAGCAAAATATGCTATAGGAATGAATGCGACATTCACCGGTGGTACCTCCTATTTTTCAGGAATACGCAGAGATTGACCCCGAGGCAGAAAAACTGCGATTTCTCCAAATCTGCTGAACCAAATGCTTTGAAAATTTACAGGAATAAACTAAACACTAATACCTTTCCAATGAGTCCTCTTGCACTCAATTTGGAGCTCTGAGGAGAGAGCAGCAGCCTCTGCAAGATTACTGTTGGCGAAGAAGATGATGCAGAAAATTGAAGGAGCAAGACAATGATGGTCACAAGTGTATGTATATTGCTTCCATGTAATGTACAAGTGATTTCAACTCCTTATATAGCCTCTAGGAGTGTTCCACGACTTTTACAACTTGAATTTGAATTCAAATGAAGGTGGGAATAGTTGTTGGAGGGAATCAATTCACTTCCCTACAATCTAGGAAAAGTGAAGATCTTGATTGATCTACTTTTAGGTGATTGATTGCTTGATTGAATGCAACTTCAACCACCAAAATTTCGTGGGATTTTGGCCCTATATTTGTACCTTTACATGTGTACAACTCAAGGCTTTTACAACAGTAAATGAGCCATCAAAATATTCTCAAAAAATACAATAAATGAGCATATGAAAAAGAACTCTCCAACGGATATTCTTTCGACGCAATAGCCTTTGATGTAGATCAAATCCACCTCAAGCATAGTGTAAGCTTGATGTTCCAACAGCTCCCCCTCAAGCTAAAGTATGCTTGAGTCTTCATTCTCTGATAGGTTGAATACCTGCCATAGCTTTGAATCTACAAAGCTTTATTCCATCAAGTGCCTTTGTCATCATATCTGCTACTTGCTTTTCAGTCGGAACAAAAGTAATGTCAATCTCCTTTGCCATGAGCTTCTCCCTGATGAAGTGATAATGGACTTCTATATGCTTGGTTCTCGCATGAAAATAGGATTTGGCGCTAGATGCATGGAACTTACATTATCTCCAAATATGTGAGGTTTGGAACTCACAAGTCCCAAATCTGTATACAATGCTTTTAACCATATTGCCTCTTGAGTTGCTATGGTCAAGCCTCTGTACTCTGCTTCAGTTGAGGATAAAGCAACTGTTGGTTGCTTCTTGGAACTCCATGACACTAGCTTCGAACCTGCAAATGCTAAGTAACCAGATGTACTTTTTCTATCATCCTTAGCTCCTGCCCAATCTGCATCTGAGTAGATTTTGATATCCAAATCGGAAGAGTAAGGATAGAATATACCTTCGTTGATTGTACCTTTGAGATACTTAAGTACTCTCTTAGCCGCATCCATGTGTGGTCTTCTCGATGAGTGCATGAACTGACTAAGCACTCCCACACTATATGAGATGTCTGCCCTTGTGTGAGTAGCATATATCAAGCTACCTACCAAGCTTTGATACTCTTTAATGTCTTCAATTTTCTCACCCTCATAAATACTAAGTTTATGATTCATCTCCAAAGGTGTACCTACAGGTTTAGTGTTCTCCATTTTGAACTTGAGAAGAAGATCTTGAATGTATCTTCTTTGAGTCAAATACATTCCTTCATCTGTATATATCACCTGCATACCTAGGAAATATATGAGCTCACCTAGGTCACTGATTTTGAACTCCTCTTGCATGTGTCTCTTGATCCTTTGAATGCCATTTAGATCATCACCTGTCACAATAATATCATCTACATATACACATAGATAGATAACCTCATTGTGATCCCTTTTGATGAATAGAGAAGGATCTGAGCTACTAGCTTTGAACCCTTGGTCTTGAAGATATGTAACCAACCTGTAATTCCAAGCTCTTGGAGCTTGTTTCAATCCATACAATGCTTTCTTAAGTCTGCAAACATAAGATGGATGATTAGGGTTTTCAAAACCTGGTGGTTGTGACATGTATACCTCTTCACTTATCCAACCATTTAAGAATGCATTTTTCACATCAAGTTGGAGGAGTCTCCAATTCCTTGCAGCAGCTACACTTATCAATGTCCTGATTGTAGTCATCTTTGCAACTGGTGAGAATGTTTCCTCATAGTCTATACCATGAGTTTGTGAGCATCCTTTGGCAACTAATCTTGCCTTGTACCTGCAAACTGATCCATCTGAATTTCTTTTAACTTTGTATACCCATCTGCAACCAATTACCTTTTGATTCGGTGACATTGGAACCAAATCCCAAGTGTCCATTTCCTTCAATGCATCTATCTCTTCATTCATGGCCTTTTCCCAATTAGGGTTTCCCTTTGCCTCTTCATAGGTTGAGGGTTCCTCTGAAATAGAGTCTTTTGCCAAGTAGATTGAATGCTTTGTAACAAATGTGGAATCATATCCATACCTTTCTGGTTGTTTCTTCTCTCTTGCTGATCTTCTAGGTGCTTGTTTGGAGCATTCTCCAACCTCTTGCATCTTTGCTTTGCCTCTTGATTTCCATAGCTTGTAATCCCTTTCTCTTTCATCTTGGTCATTGTCTGTATCACTTCTTGGATCCTGGACCTGTGTATCATGCTTCCTTCCTAATTGATGAGAGTCAGAATCAAGATCATATGGTAGTGTTACCTTTTGTTTGTCTTCATCATACCAAGACCTGTGTTCTTCAAACATAACATCTCTACTTGTAGTGAATTGCTTGGTTGAAGGATTGAAGAACCTGTAACCCATCTGAGTTGAATCATATCCAATAAACACTGCCTTTGTTGCCCTTTCATCTAGCTTACCTCTTATTTGTGATGGTACATGAACATAAGCTAAACAACCAAAAACCTTGCAATGTCCAAGACTAGGTTTTCTTCCATGCCATGCTTGATAAGGAGTCATACCTTGAAGTGATTTGGATGGTAGTCGATTGACAAGGTACACTGCAGTTGAAATAGCTTCTGCCCATAGATAATGTGGCAACTTCTTCTCTTCAAGCATTGTTCGGGCTGATCCAACCAATGTCTTGTTTCTCCTCTCTACAATTCCATTTAGTTGAGGAGAGTACCTGGTAGTCACTTCCCTTTTGATACCTTTATCCTGCAAGAACTCATCAAAATCTTTGGAGAAGTATTCTCCCCCTCCATCAGATCTGAGCTTCTTTAGTGATCTACCTGTATGATTCTCCACATGTGCAAGATACTTCTTGAAGCAATCAAACACTTTATTCTTACTCTTGATAAAGTATAGAACAGTCCACCTACTATGGTCGTCAATAAATGAGACATAATACCCTGATCCTGCCAATGAAGGTTCTTGACTTGGTCCCCATACATCTGTATGTACTAAGTCCAATAAGTTGTTGTGGATGTAGCCTTTGTGGTTGAATGGTTGTCTTTGTGCCTTCCCAATCTGACATGCATCACACCTGTTGATCATGTGTTGCTTTGATATGTTCGGCAGTCCTAGAACACTTTGATCCCTGCATATATCCTTCAAGGTTCTTTCATTCACATGAGCAAGTCTCTTATGCCACACTTCAAGCTCACTTAGGGTTTGAGACCCAAAGTTGAATAGAGCTATGTTCCTGGTATCTCCTACTTCAAAAGTAAAGAGCCTACCATGCTTCTCACCTCGGGCTATCTTCTTGAAGGCTTGACATGGATCTTCCACAAAAGCTCCATGTTGGGTGAACCTAACTTGCAAGCCTTTTTCAACTATTTGGCCTACACTTATTAGGTTTTTAGTGATAGTGGGTACATAGAGAACCTTACTCAGAATGTTTGTCCTGCTATTGGAAGCTTTGACATTACCAATCTTCTCCACATTGTGCTTCGTGTCATCCCCTGTTTGCACTTCATGTCTATGCTTTGGACTTTCCAAGTCAGATAGAAGAGCAATGTTGCCTGCAACATGATTCGAGCATCCTGAATCTATGTAGAACAAATGATCATCTTCTTTACCTTCTTTGTGGCTTAGATTCATGAGAAGTAATGAGTCTTCATGTGGTTGATCTTCTAAATAATTGTTGTAGTCCCTTCGATTATAGCTTCTATTGTTGTTGTTGAAGTTGTGTCCACCTTTGCCTCTATTGCCGCCATATCCACCTCTTCCACTTCCTTTCTGGGTCTTCCCATTGAACCAGCAGTTCTGAGTGGTGTGGTTGGTCTTATCTCATATGGCACAAGGTTGAACATTCTGACCTTTGGCTTTGTCTTGCTTTGGTCCTTTCTTCTTCCCTTTCCACTTGCTCTTGCTTGCGAAGTTGGCTTGGGAAGTCTCTTCTTCGTCTTCTTCCTTCTTCTTGCCTTTCTGCTTCTTATCCTTCTTATCTGCATATAGAGCACTCGTTGAATTACCATGATAAGAGTTACCTTCCTTTATGCTATTGTTGGCTTCTTGATTCAAGAGTTGTCCAAGAAAGATGTTGAAGTCTGGAGTTTGCACATCCATGATGAGATCATAGGCCGTCGTGAAGGATTGCCATTGCTTATCACTTCGAATGCCGTTGAGAATTTGCCTCATGATGACCTCTTCTTCAATCAGCTCTCCAATGGATGCTAACTGATCCGCAACCTCTTTGACCTTGGTAACAAACTCTGTGATGGTTTGTTTAGGTGTCTTCTTCATTTGGTTGAACTCGTTCCAAAGATGATTCTTTCTTGCTTTGGTACTAGCAGAAAAGAAAGTCTCCAGGGCATCCCAAGTCTCTTGAGATGTCTTGCATCCTCTAATATGTGGTAATAGAAAGTCAGAGATAGAGTTTAGTATGTACGACCTTGCTTGAGCATCCCTTGCGCACCAAAGTGTGAGCTTATCTGTCTCCTCTTGTGTAGGTCCTCCTTTGGATCTTGGAATAGGCATAGCTTCATCACCTGCTACAATTCCATAAAGATTTCTACCTTGCAAGTAGGCCTCCATTCTCATTTGCCAAGCCGCGTAGTTGTGTCGATCAAGCTTCTCGATCATTGAGGGAAAGCCGTCACCCATCTTGAACTAGCTCTGATACCACTGAAAGAACTTGGAGAAGCTTGTCGAAGGTAGAAAAGTGCGTTTCGAAGCGATGAAGTTTGGTCAAGCCAACCGGCACAAGACCAGCCCTTGAGCTTATGGAGACTCAAATAGACCTTATAGGCATGCTATAAGTGCAAAGAAACACACTATGTACCTTGGAGCATCAAGGAGAATGAGTCGATACAAAACAGATAGGTTCGCGGGTCGACTAGCTCAAAAAACTTACTATCTATGGAAGAGACAATGAACTTCAAATGCCCATAGCGACCAGCGTGATTACAATTAGAAAAAATCCTTTTATGGGAGTGATACAAATAGGGTTGAGTGTATGGAATGCACAAAAGTATAAGGAATAAGCAAAATATGCTATAGGAATGAATGCGACATTCACCGGTGGTACCTCCTATTTTTCAGGAATACTCAGAGATTGACCCCGAGGCAGAAAAACTGAGATTTCTCCAAATCTGCTGAACCAAATGCTTTGAAAATTTACAGGCATAAACTAGACACTAATACCTTTCCAATGAGTCCTCTTGCACTCAATTTGGAGCTCTGAGGAGAGAGCAGCAGCCTCTGAAAGATTACTGTTGGCGAAGAAGATGATGCAGAAAATTGAAGGAGCAAGACAATGATGGTCACAAGTGTATGTATATTGCTTCCATGTAATGTACAAGTGATTTCAACTCCTTATATAGCCTCTAGGAGTGTTCCACGACTTTTACAACTTGAATTTGAATTCAAATGAAGGTGGGAATGGTTGTTGGAGGGAATCAATTCACTTCCCTACAATCTAGGAAAAGTGAAGATCTTGATTGATCTACTTTTAGGTGATTGATTGCTTGATTGAATGCAACTTCAACCACCAAAATTTCGTGGGATTTTGGCCCTATATTTGTACCTTTACATGTGTACAAGTCAAGGCTTTTACAACGGTAAATGAGCCATCAAAATATTCTCAAAAAATACAATAAATGAGCATATGAAAAAGAACTCTCCAACGGATATTCTTTCGACGCAATAGCCTTTGATGTAGATCAAATCCACCTCAAGCATAGTGTATGCTTGATGTTCCAACACTATGTATGTACATTTTTCTTCTTCTCCTTCTATGGCTACGATTATTTTCTTGGTTTTCTCTCGGTTATCATATACTTGTCCGTCATTCGCTTTTCTATTAGGCATTCGTACCATGATCCTTCTATCTTCGATTTCATATTTCTTGAAGTTCTCGGGTACTTCAAACAAGGATTCTTCTTTTTCAGACATGGTTTCTTTCTTCTTTCTTTTCTTGCCTTCACTCTTGTTAGTCACTTCCGTGGCTAACCTCACCTCATTCGTAATTTCCTCGTGTCTCTGAGGGTGAGTCTCTACTTCGTAGAAATATTCTTCCTCTGATGCAAAGGGTGGGTCCATGATAATTGATTCTAAATCAAAATCGCTCGCATCCTCAAATGCATCAGTGCTAGGTTCACATTCTTCTAAAATTGCATCGCACATGATTGGCTCTATCGTGAAAACTGAGATATCATAGCCATCCTCGTCACAATGGGGTGTCCATTGTTCTTCATTGATGGCTACATCCATGGTTGCTAGGATTTCTGCCCAACCATGGGGTTCAAACTCTTCGTCTGGAAATACTACAGGTGCATAAGCTGGGTCTTGAAGGGTTCTTGGATGTTGTTCTGCACCTAAGGTCCTGGCTTCTAACCTTTCTTCCTCTTGTTTTGCTACGTTACACATCCATAAATGAGCATCCTCATGCAACCAAGAAGGATCTGATTCTAATGAGTGCACGGATTCCGTCTCTACTGGTGTCTTATGGATGGTATTCCATTGTATTGGGGGTACATCTCTATGTGAATAGTCTTTAAGATTGACTTTGGTAGTCACTCCTAAATGTTGCAAGTACAAAGAATTAGTTCCCCAATCTTGTACAATTTGCAACTGACGCATGAATGGTCGTCCCAATATCATCTCATAAGCATGGTTTTTTGCAAAGTCACAAATGGCAAAGGTATGCTCAAATTCTACACCACAAGTGGTGAGAGATATGCTTTCTAGTAAGCCTAATGGTTTTTCTATGTGTCCGTCAGCCATTTGTAGCTTCATCCTGGTGGGTCTCAATGCTGGCTTACCCCAACGTTTCCATAAGGCGGTGGTAGCTATGGCTACTCCGGCTCCTGAATCTAAGATGGCTTTCGTGGTGTAGCCCTGATGGGTTATCGGAAGATAAGTGTTACCTTCCTCTCCTTCGCTTACATCTCCAATCTTTTCTACGGGTATTTCTGGTACCTTATTTTGTGATCCTATTTGTGAGGGAGTAGTAGCAAGCTCGGGGAATTGATTTGCTACATGTTTCCACAATTCTGGTTTTATCTTCACAACTCCTCTAGAGTAAGGTTACACTGTACTTTAGTATTCTTGATCACTTCCGTGTTTCTAGGGATTATTGATTCTTCATTCCTCACTATTATCGTGGGTGCTCTCATACTAATAGACTTTGCTTCCCAAGGTCCTGTGAACTGAGGTAATTCTTGTAAAGAATTAGATTCAAAAGCTGTGTGTTCACTCAGTTGTTCCTCCTCTACATCATCATAAATGGAGGGAATGTCTTGGGGAAATTGCTCCTGCAAGTCATCTATTTCTTGAATAGGAGGATGGGTTCCTTGTTCCTTTCTCCATTTCTCTTCTTGTATTTCTCTCAAAAATTCATGTGAATATTTATGTATGGAAGACAAATTGTCTTGACTTTCTGTATTGGGTACTTGAGACAGGGATGGTGCATTCCTTTCTTGTGTCTCTGGGACAATAGGGTTCCTATGCTGATCCTTTTTCTCTTTGCTTTCAATCAAATATTCTAGCCTCTCCATTAGTCCTTGAAAATGTAATTCCGGTTTTGCCATGTTATTCCAATTAAGATATCTAGAGGCTTCGAACAAAGCTTGTGCTAGTTCTACCATCTTCATGCAAAGTTTAGTTCTCTCAATTTCTAGATCAGCTCGAGGGTAGTTTTTGCTCATCTCAGCTACCTGAGGTCCCTCTTTTAATCTAGCCTGATATGCACGAAACATCATGTCTAGATTTTCTGGTATGGGTTCCGCTAAAACTGATCCTGATTTCTGAGCTAGATTCTCTTGATTCAAGTCCTGTGAAGTCAATTCTAGGATTTTGGCTCTAGATTCCTTTAAACTTCCTTCCAACTCAGTTATCTTTTTACTCCATTTTCTCTTAATTCTTTCTCTAGAATCTTTCCAAGATTTTGTCTTTTTACTGCTAGATTCTGCAACTTCACCGGTTCCGGCTACTTTCTCTTGATTAAGCTTTTGGTTCTGTAAGAGCGCCTGGGCTCTTGTTCTAGCTTGGATAGGCACGTATGTAGGGTTGGATCCATCTGCGTTGTTCACAATACCTATCACGTTGATCGGTGTCACATTCGAAGCGTTAACTGGATTTTTAGGACAATCTTTGATTATGTGCTCTTTGCCACAATCAGCACAAAAGCCTTGGATGTTATAGTACTGTGATTGTCCTGCTACCGGGGGATGTGGACAATCCTTTATGAAATGATCTCCTTGGCACCTAAAGCATGGTCCTCTAGGGCCCTGTGGTCTTTGTTGTCTTATTTGGGGCCGTGGATTTGGGTTTGTGTACATCACATTAGCATAGTTGGGCTCCCAACTAGGTTCCACTGGTGGACTATCGTAATGATATGTTTCTACGTGTTCTGGTGACTCTGTGTAATATGCGGGTGGACTATCTACATGCGTAGAGTCAAAGCTGTTTGAATTCGGGTCACCCTCTGTGATCAAAGGTGAAGAAGGCACTAAGGCCCTACTTAGGTTCTCTTCTGCAGTAGCATATTTGACTGAGATGACATTCGCTGGTGGGGGTGGCTGCTGAGCTAAGACAGGTTGAGGTCTCTGTTGAGCCTGATATGGGTAGTTCTGAGGAGGCCTATAGTAATAAGGCTGAGCATTGAAATGGCCTTGATACCTACCTGGCTGCTGGTATGCTTGCGGGTAGTTCTGTCTCACGGTTTGTTTGTTGTATGGGTAGTCCTGAGCCGTATGATTCGTGTATCTTCTCTCAATTGTACAGTATTGGCCACTAGGGTTGGCTTGAGGTTGTGTTGCATTGGGACACACATTTGCCATATGGTCACCACCATAGGTGTAACAACGCTTGTTCATTAGCACCCTAGGTTTGCTAGAAACTCCTAGTTTCTGGGCCACTTTTTCTGCTAGGTCTTCTATCGAGCTAGACAAGTTTGTGGATGCTAGAGATGAACAGTCTGAGTCCTTATAGACCTTTGAGAGTTCTAGCTCGTCTCCTAAGTTGTCCTCAATGTCTATACAAATTCTTACACATTGCTCTAGCGTTCTAGATTCTTTTAGGTACACGTAGGAGCGTAGTTTAGAGCTCAACAAGCCATCTAAAAACAATGACACTTGCTTAGCTTGTGAGGGTAGCTCTTGCATTGGACATCGTTCAACATATTGTCTAAACCTACGTCCTGCCAGTCTAATTGTTTCCTGAGGGGTCTGTTTAAAGCTATAAATCAACGAAGACGAGTCATGTCTAATCCCACTTTTAGAGAATTCAGTGATGAATGACTCTAAAAAGTGATGGATGTCTCTAAATTGCCTTTGTTGCAAAGGTTGGAACCAAGTTAAAGCTGTATTCTTTAACGTTAGTCCAAATGCGTTGTATTGCGTGAACATGTCTTCGACTTGTTCTGCTCTTAGTACTTGCTTGAACTCTGCGACATGGTCATAGGGATCTCCTGTCCCATCAAAGTAATTCTTCATTGATTTTACTAATTGAGTGGGTCTCAATATTCTTGCGTGTTCGCGTGGTCTAGGTAGAGGAAAATCATCTCTACCACCTGGTATTCCATGATCTCTTTGTCTATCTGCTCTATTAGTGTCCGTGGTTGTTCTATCTCTCCCCATGGGGTGATTAAAGCTTACTTCCGGTCTCTCTTTATTTCCCTCTCTTTGATTTCCATGGGCTGATGATGTTCCTGCCCCTTGTTGACTTGTATTCATGTTCGTTCTAGATGGAGGGAATACCAATTCACCTCTCCATATGTATGTGTTTTTAGCGCGGTCAGGTACCACAAAGACTCTTTCTGAAGTCTCATCCAGGTATACAACCTTTCCAGGTGTATCCGGGTCCTTGAACTCGTATATAGTGATGATACCTACCTCACTAAGTAGTTTTGTCTTGTATCTCCAAAAGGCTTCATCAGTTTCTTTATTTATAAACAACTCTATGCTTCTGTTGTCCTGAGGGATCCATTCTAGGATTAGTACTCGTGTCAGTACAGATTTCCCTCTAGGTGTTCTAGGCTCTTCTAATGGTTCTTTTCCTTGAGATTTTGCTTCCGTCTCTGATTGAATCATGCCAAACTCATTGGTATTGTTTGGCTGCGTACTTAAGATGTACATCGTTCCTTCTTTGTCTATGTACGCGTCTCTCTCGAATTTCACCACTGGACGTTCCAATCCAATGGGTTGATCGGGGTTGTGCATTTACACCACTTGCCTTCGCAAACCATCCTCATAGATGCGAGCACCTAATCGGTTGGTTCGGAGAAACTCTAGTTGTGTTCTATAGGGTCCTTCTGGTTTTTCTAAATAGGCTACATTAGACCCTCCTTCTGGTCTTTCCGTGCTAAATGCCATTTCTGAATCACTAGTATCTGAGCTCTCGTAGGGATAACTAGTGTTCAATTGTTGAGCCCACGATCGTGCAGTAGTTCTTACATTTGCCTCTGATGATCTAAGGCTTCGCCGGTCTGACTTACCTAAATGTTTGCCCGATCTAAGGCTCATTAATTTTCTTCCTTCCACACTCAGTACACGCTCAGATCGTCAATGATTCTTTGTTATTACTTTCTTGATTCTTTTTAAATTTCTTTAGATTCTTGTCTTAATGTATGCGTCAGGAATTCGACTTTCTGTGGTACTTTGAGTTCCCGTTCCGTTAGACTTATGTTCTTTCCTTTAGGTTTTCGTGTGACACACCTTTACTTTAGTCTTGGACTTGATAAATTTAACTCTCTTGAACTTGAGGCATTCCTATCGTCTTAATCCACAATGCTACCGTTTATCCTAAGCTAAGAATTGACTGAGGGGGTTGAGTAATCTTCCAACCTCGAGTCAGCTTTTCTGGTTGCTCTGATGCCCAAGAAGCCGCGCTTCCCAAGCTTTATGCCCTTCACTGCCTTGCCTTGGTTGCCCTTGATTGTCCTTGCTAGACCTGGAAAAATCCAATATTAGACCAATTCACAGTTGGATGATCAAGCACTTGAGTATATACACCTTTTAAGTCCCTTCCCTTTTACCCAACTTTTCAATGTTTGCCCCCTGGCTTCCTAGTCCCAAACTAGGTCAACCTCAAAATAGCTTATCTAAAAATAGACGTATCCTTTAAGAGCTTTCTAATGAGCTATTAAGCTCAAAAAACAGACTTCGGATGAAAAAGTTATGATCGTTCAGGCCCTGGGGGGTAAAAACTGACAAACAGGTTTTTCTCCAAATATGAGCTAAGGGGTCTCCTATGAGTATAATCACCCAAAAATTTCCCAAAAATAGCTTCAAAATTGGCCAAAAAATGAAACCCTAAATTTTGCGATGAGGGTGCACAATCGCGATGGTCTGAGATGATCGCGATGGTCTGGGACCGTCGTGATGGCGTGAGGGTGAACCGTCGCGATGGCGTGAAAGTGGACAATCGCGATGGCTCGATCAGGCAGACAATCGCGATGGCGTGAGTTTGAACCGTCGCGATATCTTGATCAGGCGGACAATCGCGATGGCGTCAGTCAACGGTCAACGTGCACAATCACGATGGTCCAAAGTGAACCGTCGCGATGGTCACAGATGCGATGGCTTGAGCCAATCGCGATCGTCTGGGCGCGATGGCGTGAGCCAATCGCGATGGTCCAAAATTTCGGGTTGTCGTGATGGTGTGAGGTGCGAGCCGTCGCGATGGTCTAGCTTGCCACGTGGCACCGTCGGCACGATGGCGTGAGCCAATCGCGATGGTGTGGGGTCAACCGAATAGTCGCGATGGTCCGCGAACCATCGCGATGGTCCAAATGAACCGTCGCGATGGCGTGAGACCGTCGCGATGGTCCGGCCGAGCCGTCGCGATGGCGTGAGCCTATCGCGATGGTGTGACACAATCGCGATGGTCTGAGATCGTCGCGATGGTCCACCAAAATATGATTTTTGCAGATGCGGCTATGGATTCCTAGAGGCGCAGGTGTGCTCTTCACGCTGGTGTGGTCGCCTTCTTCAAATTCCGAACTTTGCAGACCATCACGATGGTCTGACACAGTCGGAAATTTCTGACAGAAAGTGAAGTTTTTACCTTTTCCAAGCTTCCTGATGCACTGGAGCTCTGTACCTGCAAGAAAACTCAAGAAAACAAAAGCACATGCAAGCACAAAAGCTCTCTCTCACTCTCTCGCATGCACAAATGAGGGGAAATGAGGAGAATGGGTGGATATGGTGAATTTTCTGATTTTTTTGGAGATGAAGATGATGATGCGGTGATGAAGATGGAGTGTGGGGGAGGTGAAAAACACTAAAAACTAAGTAAAAACAACAACAAAAACTGAAATTTTTACCTTCCAACGCCACTTCTTGCTATACTCTTACCATCACACATTCGTCCTAGACTCGATCCCCGGCAACGGCGCCAAATTTGGTGTTGCTCTAGCACAATGGTGAGAACCACGTTAAGAAGCTTCACCTCCTTAATTGTCAATCCGCGGAAGAGATAGGAGTGATATGAAGATCGTGAATGTGAGATGATGTGAGAGTGAAGGTGAGAAGCACCAAGATGCACACACACATACACACACACAATGAAGAGACAAGCAAGACACAATGGAAGGTGGGAAATTAGCTCTATTACTCAAGAACACTATTACAAGCTCAAAATAGCTCTAAGCTCACACTGACTAACTCAAAAATGAGCTCTCTAGCTCTTTTTATAGTTTCTAGACTAGTTTTGACCGGTTTCACATCTAGTGACCGGCATAGTTAAAAAATAGGTCCTAGATGCTATTTGGAAGGGTAAACGATGTCTAAAAATAAAAAAAATTGATACGCTTGTTCTACCTAAGCTCATCAAGCTCGAGGACTCCTCGACTTGCACAAAATGGAGCTGTGGATTACAAAATGGGGTTTTCTATGTTACATATGTTACAATAGTGATGAAAATCACTGTTGGAGGTTTTTGAAAAGTATTTTAAAACATAAGTCTTTGAAAAAAGATTTGACTGGCTTCCTGCTCCGTCGTTACATGCTTCCGCGTCGTCTGTGCCTCTGGCTGCTTCCAACAAATGGGGAGGCCTCATGGTCCAAGTTGATCTTCAAAAACAAGAATGAGTTGGCTCTCATGGGTTTCCCAAATTGGAAGAATCTTGACATCTTGACCTTCCTGTTTTCCCCGATCCCCGTCTTCCCGAAAGGCTCTAATCTCGTGAGCTCCCTATGGAAGAGTTGGAATAAAGTCAAAAGCTACACAAGAATAAGTGAAGACTGGAAGTGGGCAGCCAGTATCAGACAAAACGACTCTATCTAGTTTCTGATCCATGGCATTCGGAGTGTGGAATCTTGGAACATTCAAAATGCCAAGAAGTTATGGAACAAAGGCTCCAAAAAATGGAAACATCTCTGGAAACAAGACACCAATCGTTGGATCAACTTCGAGGATATTGACCCTTGCGTCAACATTTCGTATGAAGAATGGAACACTTTGCAAAGCAGATGTCTCGCCTGGGACCGACACAAAGTTCGCCTTCTCATGGGACACGACATGTCGAGCTCGCTTGGTCTCAAATGGCACAATGGGAATAGCCTATCAAAAATCCCGAACATCAAAGAAACGATTGACTATCAGGTTAACCTCAACAAGAAGTGGTGCCTGTCATGGACACGGCTTCGGTGGGACATGAAGTTCATGGCTATCTGGCACCCCCTCATAGAAATCAAAAAGTCTGTCCTCTTATGGCAAATCCTTCATCATGGAATCTGGACCAACCTTAAGGCTAGCAAATTTTGTGGGATTCCTCCCTGGTGCAAACACTGCTACCGAGCTATCGAAGATGTTTCACACATCTTCTTTACCTGCCCCAACTCCAACAGACCCTGGCAGACGGTTGGAAAGAAAATTAGACTTCTGAAACATCTCAGTTAGCAGCAAGCCCTGCTGGGAGAAGCGATCGGCTGCTCCGCAACTCTCTGGAATGCCATCAGAGGGGAGGTCCTATGGAAAATATGGCGGCAAACATGTGCTTTCAACTTCGGTGACTCCCCCAAAGAGTGGTCAATTGAGAAATCGTTGTTCCTCCTTGGCAAAAGGATTGTTAAGTGTAAGAAATCCCCCCCTTCAGGCATCATCAAGTACTCCTTTTGATCAATAACAAGCTTAAACCCAAGTGGGCCCCACATGAGGGTGATGAGAGGGTGATTAACCTTCTTTGTAATGCCATCTAAGCTCTGTAAAAGCTTCCCCTGCTTTGTGGGATTTGGGGGGTCCCATGGGCACTAGTCCCCTTCTCTTGTACTTTTCTTTATTTAATTCAAGTCCGAGAGAGTAGGCTAATGCCGAACTTCCTTTATATTAAAAAAAAATGCATAAGTATGAAAAATCTTTGAGATTGTAATTGAAAGAGATGAGAAAAACAATGATTATCAATGAAGGATGGAAGATATTTATTGCAAAACAAACAAGAAAAAGTTATATTAATCCTGTTAAGGTTAAAGATTATTCTAAAGGAAAAACAAATTATTATTGGCTAGTTTTTAATAGTAAGCATGTTATGGAATCAAATTTATCTTCTTTTAAGAGATTGAGTCCATGGGGAAACAATGAAGAACATCCTTGTGCGAATAGAAAGACGATTGAGTGCTGGTACGGACATTTGCATCAGTTATACATTGAAAACACCTAGAGGTTACTTGCATGAAGTTGACAATGAAGTTGCTTTGAACACAGTATTATCATTTTCCTTGTCGCACCTAAGGAAATAATAAGAGTACCACGTTCAAGCCCATGTAGCCTAGTGGCTTCATGCCTTGAGTCTCTCGGAGGAAGTCTTGAGCTCAAGTCCTGGCTGAACATATCTCTGAGTTTCTAAAAAATGGGTGCTTCTACCTTAAGAGGTTCGTGTTTTGAGTGTGTTTCCAATTCATTGTACTCTCAAAAAAGAAAAAGAGTAGTGCAATACTATAAAAAACCTTATCAACCTTGCTTTTTATAGTCATATATCTGCATATGGTGGAGATCTCTGAAGATAGTTTGTATATATAATGAAAGTGCACAGAGTTGAAAGAGTCATGCCTCAAAAGGGAAGGTAAGAAGAAAGCAAATACGAGCTGTATTTAATCTTAGGTAATATTTGCAAACAAAGTATCGTTTTTCGAAATTACCAAGAAATAAAACATTTTAAAAAGCAAACTTTAAAGAAAAGACCTTATTTAAAGAATAGCAAACTTTAAAGAATAGACCTTATCTGTTTTTATTTGCTAAGTAGACTTAGAGAGATGTGACGAATAAAATATATAAGATGGTTTTGTATTAAATACTCAGAGATGCATTTTAAGCAGTCAAGAGGTTGAGAACTAGAAAGAATTTCTTATTATAATCATAAAGTCTCAGCTAATAAATAAAAGTAAATATATAATTACAACGCTCAAGAAATCAAAGAGATCTCGGTTGATCTAACAGGAGAAGAGGTACTTTTAGTATACTGTTTTGATTAATTATTTGCTTCACTATACAAAGGAAGAACAATAAAATATGGTGCCAGTTTGGATTTCTACAAATAAAACCGGTCCATGTAGTGCCAGTGTTTCATTTTTACCAATTTTTACATTCAAGATGCCATATATTGTTTGGAGATTCGGAAAAGACTACCAATCAACATGCTCATTAGAGAGATCTACAAATAATTTGGAGATGTAATTAGTAATCTATTACTCTCTGCAAAGCCTAAACATGACATTTGGAGATGTAATTAGTAATCTATTACTCTCTACAAAGCCTAGACATGACATTTGGAGATGTTATTAGTAATCTATTACTCTCTGCAAAACATGCAAACCCATTGTGATGATTTCTCTTACTGAGCATTGTTTCATGGTATAAATACCACAAAAATGTACGCGGAGAATTCACTAAGCTCATAGAGGGCATGACTATCGGAAAAGGATGACTTCTATTTTAAATCCCACCGAGCTAGAGGTACCACACTCGTTCTTAGATAAGCATGCAAACGAGAACTAGGTTGTAACAAGCCTTTTGTGTTTTCCAATGAGGAAGTTCAACAGAGGCATAGTCTCCCTCGCATGAATTAATTGAAAGAACAACTATACAAGTGAAGGAGCATAGTGCCCATGGGAACCCCGTTATCCCACAAGTCACGAAAAGGCAAAACAATGTTGATGGCCTAAAGGTGCTAGGAATGCTATGCCTAAGACAAGACATAAGAGATGGTAGAATGGACAAAATAACTGATAAAGAAACCTTTATACAGTGTTATAGAGAAGTAGATAACCTTTTCGTCCCCCCTTATAAGGGGCCCATTTTTACATGGATCTTGGTGTTCTTCAAAACAAACACCCTATGATGTCTAAAGGGAGGAGACTTCTTACAATTGTAAATTTTTGTACTTAAAAGTCTAAGGGTCTTATCAATTGACCACTCTTTTGGAGGGTTGTTGAAGTTGGTAGTGCATCTTTCTTTCCAAATCTTCTAGAGAGATTGTCTGATAGTGGCATTCAACAAGGCCGCATAGCAATTGAAATTCCCTAGTGGAGAATTCACCATATCATAAGAAGTTTTTATTCTAAATGAACGGATACCATCGAGCAAGATACTTCAGAATGTCATCTGATATTTGGCCAATTCAAAAACCATTTCCTATTAAGTAAGATATTAAGATCCAAAATCTTCTTGAAACTAGATATCCTTTCCAAGCAATTCCCATTTTATAAGTTTTATTCGGGGGGATCATGGTCGAGAAGAAGGCTGAACTTTGAGTTATCCAAAGCATTGATTCTGCTTCTTGTCACACACCAATCTTCATACTCCACTCTCCAAGCTAGGTTAATGTCCTCAAATTTAATCTATTGTCTTTTGTCCTAATTCTAGAGGTGCTTCCACAAATGAAACCCTTTATTCCATAGCGTCTTCACTCTTTGAAAGTTTGCATAATCAATATCCCTCATTCCCTTGATCAGGGTTCCTAGATCAAATTGTTTTGCCTAATATAGAAATCCCACATCCACTCTTCATTGATATTAAGGTGAGGTCTCATCTTGTTCCAACTTTTCTAGAACCAAGAAACTAAATCTAAGCCTTTTGGAGTAATAGAGAAAGGGGAGAACAATAAGGTGAGTAAGTCATGCCCTTCCACCTAGGCAGACCGATAAAAGTAAGAGGTCTTTTTTTTTTTGAAAACCAGGTTGGCCTAGGAGGTATCCATATTACTCCAAGCTTTTATCACCCATTTGGATGCCAACTTATCCATTAGACCTTCAATGTTTAGAATGTCACGCCTGCCTTATTCTTTTTTACTCGCACAAACACTCCATTTGATTTTGGGGATATCCCTCCCATTGGGATCACTTGTCCAAACAAAATTTCTACAAATTCTTTTCAACTTAGCTAGGTCTTTGTCTTTCGATCTCCAACACAAAAGAAAATATAGATAACCAAGGCAATGAGGAACAAGATGAGAAAAAGTAACAATGAAGAAATGCAAGGAGCAATGATGCCTATGAAGCAACAAAAGAGCATCAATTCAATAAAGGACGTTTGTATGAGTTTTCAAGTTGATAAGGAAACTCTTAGACGCCAAACACGTGATCAAGAATGATTGCAAGAGCCCACCCAAAAAAGATGAAATAGAATCGCTTACTACTAAGATTTTAAAAACTATTCAAACGCCCTTTTCAAAGACTTTCCTTTTCGGCATCACAAAGTGTTTTTCATCGAGAACAACAAGCTTATATTCAAGTGGGCCCTCATGCTTATATTCAAGTGGACCCTACATGAAGGGGACGAGAGTGTTATTAACTTCCTTTGCAACGCGCTCTAGATCTGTAAGTTCTACCCCTGCTTTGTGGGATTCGAGGGGTCCCAAGGGCACTAGTCCCATTCATTTGTATCATTTTCTTCCTTTTTACTTAAAGTTCGAGAGAGTAGGCCATGGCCAAACTTCCTCTTGATTAAAAGAAAATGACTTTCCCTTTTTATTTTAAACAAAAAAAAAGACTCAAGATAAAAGACCCCATTTATGCCTACAAACCACCTCCAACAAAACAACCCTACCTCATTCGGAGGAGAGCAACGAAAAGCTAAAACTAAAAAGAGCACCCTACTTAAAGCAGAGTTCATCTGGAAATCTAGATGCCAAATAGGAACTTCAATTCTCTTCATCTGGCCTTCTTCAAAGAGTTACCCCAGATGGTCCAGTTTAGTCCTACTAGTTGTTTTGGTCCTATCCTTCTAATTGTATTGCCCTCTGACTAGCTCTTTTGTTCTCTGTCCTTTGTTGGACCCCTCTCTTTTATGAGATATTGTAATCTTTAAGTGGGGGATCTTGCCCTCTCTACATCCACACTTCCATCAGTAACTCCAATTTTTCTGTTCTCTAAAAAAAAATAACAGAGTACATGAAAGCTCTCATTTGAGAAAAAAAATTAAACCAGGCGAGGCTTTGAAAGCTAACAAGAGAAAGAGTGGCATGCAACCTCAAACCTCAGGAGTGCCAATGAGGCGTGCATGTGGAACTACACATTGGAAAACCAACAGAAAAGCTAAGAATCCTACCCTTGACACGAAAACCAGCCAAGGTCTATCGTCACTCAAGGCCTATGGCAAGATTTTCAGATCATATTGTGCACAGGAATCAACTACGCATTTTTTTTGTTGAAAGCACAATGAATTGGAAACACACTCACACACTCGACCTCTTAAATTAGAGGCACCCATCTTATATCGAGCCAAGACTTGATCTCATGACATCCTCCCAGAGACTCAAGACATCAAACCACTAAGATTTTCTGAAGTGCCTCTCTTCATTTAACGATACTACTCAATGCGACATCTTTTAACATTTTACTACATTGGAAGGTGTTGGCATCCATACTTATGTAATAGCTCAAGTCTACACACTTAACTAGTACATTGGAAGGTGTTGACATCCATACTCATGTAGTACAGATACTTTATCATGTTCATTGAATATGTTGAGTGCTTCTAAGCAGATGTTCCTGTGGGATCTAGGTTAGCGCGCAGTTCGGCATCGTAACCCGGATTTTGGTTCATCCCGCATCACGAGTTCTGCTTACCAAAAAAGGATATAATACAAGATACTATTAATGATTCACTGTTTTATTTAGTTAATCTCGAGTAGAAACTTTGGTACATTTGCACATATGCTTTACGATGGACATCGTTCCTTTCTTCACCTATCTTACTTTAACAGTACTTTGGTTTTGTACATTTGTTTCAATACATTCATTTAAAATTAGTGTATTTACACTGTTAACGATAGCCTGCAAGGATCATCCTCCATGATGGCAGCAAGTATCCTATATTTTTTTCAATGCATATGATGTTTTGGTGATAGATTGTCAGTGTATTTGCCTGTCTGTAAATAATCCAAAGCTGTGTTCACAAGATGGAACATTGTAGATATAATAACATATGAAATGTGTAAAAGGAGAGAGCGGTAGAGTTGACTTGGCTATGTTATCATGTGTGTAAAGAGGAGAGAGACTGGGTTAAATTAATCATGACATTTTACTAAAAAATACAAGGTGGACCTAACTCATGTGCCCCTATTTTGAGACATCGGAAGTCAAATGATCATAATGCATGTGCTCATAATTCCAGCTTCCTCAAATCTATCACATGTACTATTAATGCTCCGTTCCATGACCAAAATGTGTAATCTGGTCACCTGAGAAAACATACATGTGCCCTCCCTATCTATCACGATAAAGCATGTGTGGCCTAGTGGTTCACGCCCTAAACTCTTAGGGAGGAAGTCCCGGGTTCAATTCTTGTGGCTGGACGTACCTATTGGAATCCCTAAGATGCGATGGGTGTCTCTACCTTATGAGGTTGGGTGTGTGCGATATTTCCTATTCACTGTAACTTCAGAAAAAAAACAAGCCCTATCATGATAAGACCCACTATGACAAGCATGGTGCAAGCCTTGTGGCACAGGGAGGAGGGGGATGATAGATAGATACCGAGAAGCCATATGGCAAAATACTCATGATAAACGCATGGAGGATCTACTCCCTACGATAGATATAACCTTGATAAGGCCAAAATGTGGGAGAGCATCAAGGCTTCCATGCTTAAACAGCTCACTTGCTTATGTAGAGTAAATTTGTGCTATATGACCTACCCAAATTTATGTGGAATGGAAATAATAATGTTTAAGGAACCACTAGGATGATTGAGGAATTTTTTCCCCAAAAGGAAGTTTGGCCTTGAGCTACTCTCATGGACTTTAATTAATAAAAAGAAAGAACAACCTACTATCACGGACTTTAATTAGTAAAAAGAAAGAACAAGATACAAGTGAAAGGGACTAGTGCCCTTGAGACCCCCCAAATCCCACAAAGCAGGGGCATAACTTTCAGCTCTAGAGATTTACATCATATATGTTTGAGAGATTTCATTAAATTGTAAGACTCAAAGCAATGAAAAAGAATGTAAGAGATTTCATTATTGGATCGAAAAATATCTACTTAAATCACTTGAGAATGATTAATCATAGGATAATTATGTAATAACTCCTCTATTAAATTATTGAGAGATGTATCAAATTTCCCAATAACTCTTTGTTGCATGAACGTATATAGAAACCAAAAGAAGAGGTAAGATTAAAGAGAAGGATTTCTAAACAATCTATGAATATATGGCCGAGGTGGAAGATAACAAGCCATTGGGATTCTTCTATCATACAATAGATTTCAACAGTTGGATGATTGCAATTATACTTCCATACGCCCCATAATTTTATTTTCCAAAGGACTTATCTTTATCTATAAAATGATGGAAATTTCATGATGGGGGATGTAGAGATCTATAACTTAAAGAGAAATGTTATCCTTGAAATGTTATCCAAGGGCCTAAACTATTTATAAGATTAATCAACGCTTGATACCTATAATATTCGTATCAATTATTTTCCTACGAATGTAAATTACGAAAAAGAAGTATTTCGCATTAATACCTCAACATTAGTATGATTATTCTTAGGAAGCACCTATTAGTGGTCAAAGTATACAAGGGATGGTGTTGGAGTTCAAGGTCTATGCAAGCACACGAAAAACAAAAGGAAGAAAAAAAAAAGTTCTGAGCACAACACAACCACAATAGTGGATGAATTACCAAGTGAATGTACAACGATAAGTAACTTATTAGGGTTATAGGCATACATACATACAGAGGGAAAAAAGCTCCTAAAGAGGGAAAAAGTGCCCCGAAAATCCTAAATGTGTTCATACACATCACTACCAAAATATATTAACAAATACCCCTAGGAGTGATAAGGTGAACAAGCAGTTGGCATGCATGTATAAGGTTAGTGTCAAGCTATGGTGGAGAGAGATCAATGCACAAAAGGAAGAAGGCCCAAAGCTTTGGGGAAAGCTTCAAACTTCTCCCTAGGCCAAGCCTTTCTGAAAAGGTCTGCAATTTTATCCTATGTGGACACATATGCCAAACTCATCTCTCTAGTAGAGAACTCTCCCTCACATAATGATAATGCACCTTAATGAGCTTCATGGGAGCATGAAACATAGGGCTCCTCACAACTACCAGTGTGCTCTAACTGTTAGTGAAGATGGTGGTGGTAGAAGACTGACCAACACCCAAATCAGCCAATTAAAGGTGTCTAGGCCACACATTCTCAAGAGTCATTGTGAAGCTACCTTATACTCAACCTCACAACTACAAGTGGGCATAGTAGGCTTCTTTTTTCTCCACCAAGATATGCATGATCTACCAAGCATGAAGAAAAAACCATTGGTGGACACACAAGTGTCATAGCAACTAGCCCAGTTTGAGTAAAAAAAAGCATGTATTTTTGGCGGTAATGATCCCCCCATGGGATAAAACAACCCAAGTAGCTGGGCACCACTCAAGTAGCAAAAGATGCACTTAGCTATGTGCCCATGGATGAGACCTAGGCAATACATAAACCTGCTCATATGAGAGACAAGAAATTGAATATCAAGCCAAGTTATGCAAATGTAAATCAAGCATCCAACAAACTCCTGATAGAGAACAACATCTAATGCCTCTCCAACATCATGTAGACTCAACCATAAACCTAATTCCATAGGAGTGGCAGTAGTTTTGCAATCTTCAAGGAAAAAATGCTGCAATAATGTGTCAATATATTTTCTTTGACAAAAAGTTATTTCCCCATCAACTTGGATAGATTGAATGCCAAAATAATGATGCAAATGCCCCAAATTTGATATCTCAAAAGAGGCATGCAAATTAGCCCTAAATGCAATAATATGCTTTTGGTTAGGACGAGTGAGCACAGCATCATCTGCACGATTAACATGTTGATATATTTAGGTAGTGACGTGTGTGAACACACTAGGACCCTTGGGGTACTTTTTTCCCTCTTTAGGAGGTTTTTTTCCCCCAGCTCGTATATATGCATATAAGCCTAATGGGTCACTTATCTTTGTAATTCTTTGGTAATACATTGAGTATTGTGTGTTGTGCTCCAAGCTTCTTCTTCTTCCTTGTGTTGTTTGCATGCTTCTGCAAACCTCAAACTCTAACAATTCGTATCAGAGCAAGTCCTTGCTTCATCTAGGGCATCGTTGACAATGTTGGAGATAGATGTCTGCGGAAACACGCGAACAGCACAAGGACGAAGAAGAAGCTTGGAGCACAAACACACAATACTGAATGTATTACTAGAGAATGTACAAAGATATGTAGCCCATTAGGGCAATAGGCGTATATACAAGCCGGGGGAAAAAAACCTCCTAAAGAGGGAAAAAAGTGCCCCGGCGGTCCTAGTGTGTTCACACACATCACTACCTAAATATATCAACAAATCCCCCTTGGGAGTGATGCGGTGAACAAGGAGCTGGCACTCATGTATAAGGAAGTGCCAAGCTATGTGGAAATCACTCCACAAAAGGAAGTAAGCCCAAAGCTTTGTGGAAAGCTTCAAACTTCTCCCTAGGGAGAGCCTTCTTGAAAAGGTCTGCAATGTTCTCCTGCGTGGGCACATATGCCAAGCTGATCTCCCCAGCAGAGAACCTCTCCCTTACATAGGGATAATGCACCCCAATGTGCTTAGTGCGAGCATGGAACACAGGGTTACTCGTGTTGGAGCAAGACAATCAACAAATTGTGATTATACAAAGGCTAGAAGTAAAGACATGAAGAGGAGATTGAAGATCAATGTCATGAGTCAAAAGAAAGAATCAGATAGTAAAGTTCTTTAACCAAATGTATATTAGTTCTTTAAGATACTTCAATATACTTGAAGTAATTACGAGTTAGGACTTGTATATATATATAAAAGCACATGTTTGTAGCAGAGAGATATAGAGAAGAGAGTTGAGATGAGTTAGAATATGTACATTGTACAAATCATCCATCAGATGTATGAAGGAAATAGATAAGTGAAAAGTTCAGAAATGGCGCGTCGATCTTCTCTCCCATTCTCCTTTTGTGTTTAATCTTTTGAGAAATCCTTTTGCACGTATCTAAGTCAATAGCTAATCCATCTATGACTAAGATTTGAGAAGCTAATTGCAATCAGGCTGTGAGAATTTAGTTTAGGAACATTCATATGTGAAGATGTTCTGAGAGTCGAAAAATTGGCGCAGATTTCATGTTCAGAGAAATGAACATTGCTCAGTGCACAGTGTAAAGTTTTACACAAGTGAGGGTTCAAAATCTAAGTTGGAAGGTAAGCCATCTATGGCTAAAAGATCTTGATCAAACGGGTTCGACATTGGGAGAACTATAGCGAAGAAGTTGCAGGTGTCAAAGTCCCCATTGCAGAGAAGGTGTTTCAGACATAGGTAAAGTGTTTCACACATTTCTCAAAGTGTACTCAATCATTTTGAGAAATTTAACTTGGAATAGTTGCGCAATCTTCAGGCAAAGTATTGTGCAAAGTTTTGTTAAAAACTTTACAGGATTGATTAGTCAATGAGTGATTAATCTGCAGCAGACTTTTCTGAGAAGTTGAATTTTTCAGAGTAATCAATTTTCTGATAAGATTGATGAATGTTGTCTAAAGTTGGTGGAGTCTAAAGTTATTCTTGGTCTAGAGGTGGTCTAATATCAAGGATAGCTTGTTCTTTTGGAGATTAACACTCTCCATCAGTGGTATCAGAGCAGGATATGTCAAAATTGAAGTGAAGAAGATTCCGACTACTGCAGAAACACAAATCTTTACATCTCGAAGGTGCAAAAGGATAAAGGTTGAAGAAAACTTGAAGGTAGACACATTGAAGCTATCAAAAGGATCAGAAGGAGTAGATTCAGAGTCAAGGTACATTTATTTCTCATACAGATTAAAGAATTGGCAATACAGGTAAAGAAATAATGGGAGATAGTCTCCAAATTGAGAAGCTGGATAGAGAGAACTATCATGCATGGTCAATGAGGATGGAAGCTCATCTTATGAGCAAAGATCTGATGGGATATATCACAGGAGATGAAGAAAAGCCAGAATTTAGAGACTCTAGTGTTCCAACTAGAGAGGAGCTTGCAGACTTCAAGAATTGGATGAAGAAGGATGCTCAAGCAAGGAGCATAATCTACATGGCAGCCAATGACTATTTGCTTCCTCACATTAGAGGACTTGAAAGTGCAAGTGACATTTGGAATGCTTTGGAAGAGCATTTCCAAAACACAACCAAATCAAGGAAGGCTTCACTATGGGCAGAATTTACTACTTTCAAAAAGAAGGCCTCACAATCAATCTCTGATTATGTGACAAAGATGAAGGACATTGCAGATTCTCTAGGTGCAGTGGATGAAGATATTGAAGAAGATAAATTGGTAAGACAAATACTCACAGGGCTAAGAGGAGATGAGAAGTGGAAACCTTTTATTTTGTCTACAGAACTTTCATTAGATCACTTCACTCCTGATTTGAATCAATTGTTAGGTCATATGCTAACTTTTGAGAATGATGTCAAAGGAGATGTTGATAAGAGTGCAGGTCATGCAATGTACTCTAAAGACAAGAAGAAAGCTAACAAAGGAAAGCAACAATCAGGTGAAGAAGAAGGTACTTCAAACCAAGCAAATTTCATAAGAGGGAAAGGAAATGGCAGAAGTAGAGGAAGAGGCAGAAACAACAAAGATAATGCAAGAGCTTGTTGGATATGTGGTAAGACCAATCATCTATCTCATGATTGTTGGCACAATAATCAAAATAATGGTAATTATCAGAACTTTAATCAAAGAGCAAGAGGTGGTAGATTTCAGAGAGGAAATTTTAGAGGTAGAGGTGGTAGGAATTCTTTTGGAAGAGGTGGAGGAAGAAGCTTCCAAAACCAATCCTATAACAACACCTACTACAACTATGCATCAGATCAGAAGGAGGATTCAACTCTCATTATGAATGCAACATATGAGACCTCACATGAGGACATGAGAGTGTTCTACATTGATTCAGGATGTAGTAATCATTTAAGTGGAAATATTGCTTTGATGACTGATTTAGATCATAATGCAATTAACCATACAGTTCAGACAGGTGATAATACAAAGCATAAGGTAAAGTCAATTGGTTCAGTCAAAGCTAAGGATGGGAGCACTCTTCTGAGTAAGGTTCTTTATGTTCCCACAATTCCAAAGAATTTGATCAGTGTAGGTCAAATTGTGGAAAAAGGATATGAGGTAAGGTTCACCAATGATGGAGTCTATGTTGAAGACCCTAGTCAAGGGTATAAACAAGTTGTTACAGGAAAGAAAGAAGGAAGGCTCTTCACATTGAAGGTACAAGGAAATGTTGGACATGCTATGTTCACATATGGAGAGCAGAAGGTGTCAGAATTGGATCTTTGGCACAAAAGACTTGGACACTTCAATGAAAGAGGTATCAAAGACATGAGTAATAATGATTCAGTGCTTGGATTGCCTAACATTGCAGGTCAACACATGACATACAGATGTGAGGCATGTCAATTAGGTAAGGCTCATAAGCAATCCTATTCCAAGCATGGGTTTATGTATTCAGAAAGGCTTGAGTTGGTGCATACAGATGTGTGGGGTCCTTCAAAGGACTTTAGTATAAATGGTTCAAGATATTATGTCATATATGTTGATGATGCTACCAGATGGATCACAATTTATGTGATTAAAGAAAAGTCAGAAGTGTTTAATACATTTAAACACTATCATGCATATGTAGATTGGATTACAGGTCAAAAATTGAAGAGACTAAGGTCAGATGGAGGGGGAGAGTATTTTTCAAATGAATTCAATGATTACTTGTGGAATGCAGGTATAAAGAGAGAAGTTACTTGCAGGTACTCTCCTCAACAAAATGGTGTAGCAGAAAGGAGAAATAGGACTCTTGTTGAGTTTGCAAGGTCCATGATGAAAGAGAAGAATTGCCCAAATTATTTGTGGGCAGAGGCTGTAAATACAACTACTTATTTGGTCAATAGATTGCCTTGTAAAGCTTTGCAAGGTATGACACCATATGAAGCTTGGTGGGGTAAAAGACCTACCTTGGATCATTGCAGAATATTTGGATGCTTGGCATATGCATATGTGCCATCTCAATTGAGGCATAAGTTGGAGCCTAAGGCAGAAAAGTATGTATTCATTGGTTATGATGATAAGCAAATGGGATACAGGTTGTGGAGTCCATCCACAAAGCAATTCCTAGTATCCAAGGATGTTACATTTGATGAGCAAGGTACATGGTATGCAGGTAAATATAATGTACATGCAGATGTTGAAGAAGTAGTGGATCAAAGGAAAGGTAAAGCAAAGATTCAATTACTTGATGAAAATGAGAATAATGAAGTACAGGTTGAAGTTGAAGAGAGGCCAAGGTTTGATCCAGAATGTGATGAACCAGAGACTTCAAAAAGTGCAGAAGTTAGGAGGTCATCTAGGCACAAATGGCAACCTACAAGGTATAGCTATGACACCTCATTCTTGACTACTAAAGATTATGCTTATTTGGTAAAAGCAGATGAAGATCCATCTACATATAATGAAGCCAAAGGCAAGAGAAATTGGGAAGAAGCCATGCAAGAGGAGTATGATGCATTGATAGAGAATCAGACTTGGGATCTGGTTCCTAAACCTAATAGCCAGAAAATTATTGGATGTAAGTGGGTTTACAAAACAAAAAGATTTGCAGATGGAAGTGTGTCTAGGTACAAAGCTAGACTTGTTGTGAAAGGGTATGCACAGACATATGGAGTGGACTATGATGAGACTTATAGTCCTGTGGCAAAAATGACAACCATCAGAACTCTCATAGCAATTGTTGCTTGCAAAGGTTGGAAGCTATCTCAATTAGATGTTAAAAATGCTTTTTTGAATGGTTACATTTCATATGAAGTTTACATGGAGCAACCAGATGGATTCAAAGATCAAGTGAATCCAAATTATGTGTGTAAGCTCAAGAGAGCTTTGTATGGATTAAAGCAGGCCCCAAGGGCATGGAATTATAGGCTTGTAAAATTCTTGAAGGATCTTGGATTTCAAGCATCAAAGGCAGATAGTAGCTTGCTAGTCAAAGCAAGTGAAGATGGATTCATTTATGTTTGTATTTATGTTGATCACATAATACTTACAGGTACAGATGATAAAGGAATACAAGTGATCAAGAAGCAGATGGAGAAAGAGTTCAAAATCAGTGATTTGGGGAACTTGACATTCTTCTTGGGAATGGAGATTTCTTATACTCAACATGGAGTATATGTGACCCAAGAAAGGTATCTTAAAAATTTGCTAACCAAATTTAAAATGGAAGATTGCAGGGTTGCACCTACACCATTGGAAGTGAATCATAAATTGTCTAGGTTTGGAGGAGAAGAATTCAGAGACATGAAGCTCTATCAAAGTTTGGTTGGTAGCTTGATTTATGCTACATTAACAAGGCCTGATTTGTCATATGCAGTTGGTGTGCTTTCACAATTTATGCACTGTCCTAGAAAGGAACATTGGATTGCAAGACAAAGAGTACTTAGGTATATCAAGGGTACACTCAAAGAAGGGTTGTACTATGGATTTACTTCTGATACAGGAGTGAAGATATATAGTGATGCAGATTGGGCAGGTAATGTGGATGATAGAAGATCAACACATGGATATTTGTGCTATGTAGGAGACAAATTGATTTCATGGTGTTCTAAGAAGCAACATACAGTTGCTTTATCATCTACAGAAGCAGAATACAAAGGTATGGTGGAAGCTGCAAAGGAGGTAATATGGCTAAAGACACTTATGAAGAGTTTTGATGTTGTTCAGAGTATTCCTATAATTTGTGGAGATAATATGAGCTCTCTATACTTGGTAGCTAATCCTGTGTTTCATGCTAGAACTAAGCATATTGAAATACAATATCATTTCCTGAGAGAGAAGGTCATTGATAAGGAGATTGAAGTCATTCACACTCCTACAAAAGATCAACTTGCAGATATGATGACAAAAAGTTTAGATGGACCAAAGTTACAGAAGTTCAAAGACATGGCAGGAATAAAAAAGGTTGCAGATAATCACAATTGATGATTGAGGGGGAGCTGTTGGAGCAAGACAATCAACAAATTGTGATTATACAAAGCTAGAAGTAAAGACATGAAGAGGAGATTGAAGATCAATGTCATGAGTCAAAAGAAAGAATCAGATAGTAAAGTTCTTTAACCAAATGTATATTAGTTCTTTAAGATACTTCAATATACTTGAAGTAATTACGAGTTAGGACTTGTATATATATATAAAAGCACATGTTTGTAGCAGAGAGATATAGAGAAGAGAGTTGAGATGAGTTAGAATATGTACATTGTACAAATCATCCATCAGATGTATGAAGGAAATAGATAAGTGAAAAGTTCAAAAATGGCGCGTCGATCTTCTCTCCCATTCTCCTTCTGTGTTTAATCTTTTGAGAAATCCTTTTGCACGTATCTAAGTCAATAGCTAATCCATCTATGACTAAGATTTGAGAAGCTAATTGCAATCAGGCTGTGAGAATTTAGTTTAGGAACATTCATATGTGAAGATGTTCTGAGAGTCGAAAAATTGGCGCAGATTTCATGTTCAGAGAAATGAACATTGCTCAGTGCACAGTGTAAAGTTTTACACAAGTGAGGGTTCAATATCTAAGTTGGAAGGTAAGCCATCTATGGCTACAAGATCTTGATCAAATGGGTTCGACATTGGGAGAACTATAGCTAAGAAGTTGCAGGTGTCAAAGTCGCCATTGCAGAGAAGGTGTTTCAGACATAGGTAAAGTTGTTTCACACATTTCTCAAAGTGTACTCAATCATTTTGAGAAATTTAACTTGGAATAGTTGCGCAATCTTAAGGCAAAGTATTGTGCAAAGTTTTGTTAAAAACTTTACAGGATTGATTAGTCAATGAGTGATTAATCTGCAGCAGACTTTTCTGAGAAGTTGAATTTTTCAGAGTAATCAATTTTCTGATAAGATTGATGAATGTTGTCTAAAGTTGGTGGAGTCTAAAGTTATTCTTGGTCTAGAGGTGGTCTAATACCAAGGATAGCTTGTTCTTTTGGAGATTAACACTCTCCATCAACTCGCAACTGCCAATGCGCTCTGACTCTCAGTGAAGATGGTGGTGGCCGAAGACTAGCCAACACCCAAATTAGCCATAAGGCGTTTGTACCACACACACTCAACAGTCGCTGTGAAAGCTACCCTATACTCAGCCTCACAACTGGAAGTGGCCATAGTAGGTTGCTTCTTGCTCAACCAAGATAAACATGAGCTACCAAGCATGAAGCAAAAACCATTGGTGGACACACGAGTGTCATAGCAACCAGCTCAATCTGAGTCAGAAAAAGCATGCAAATCTGGCTTTAGTGATCCCCCCTTCGGATAAAACAACCCAAGTAGCCGAGTACCACTCAAGTAGCGAAAGATGCGTTTAACTGCCTTCCAATGTGTGACTTATGGGCAATGCATAAACCTGCTCATCTGTGAGACAGAAAAGTGAATCTTTGGCCAAGTAATGCATAAGTAAATCAAGCATCCAATAGCCTACTGATAGAGAACAACATCATATGCATCTCCAGCATAATGAAGACTTAATCGTAAACCTGTCTTCATAGGAGTGGCAATAGGCTTACAGTCTTCAAGGCCAAAATGCTGCAAATATTCCGTTTGACACAAAGCCATTCCACCATCAACTTGCATAAATTGAATGCCCAAATAGTGATGCAAATGCCCCAAATCAGACATCTCAAATGAGGCATGCAAATCAGCCTTGAAATCAGCAATATGCTTCTCAATAGGACCAGTGAGCAGCATGTCGTCAACATAGACAACAATGATCAGTGGTACATCATTAGCACGCTTAACATATAAGGTGCTTTCAGTTGGACTGTTCTCAAAACCATGTGCAACGAGATAGGCATGTATCTTCTCATACCAAGCACGTGGTGCTTTCTTTAAACCATATAATGCCTTCTTTAATCTGCACACCTGGTTTTCATGCCCTTTCTGCACAAAGCCACGGGGCTGAAAAACATACACTTCTTCATGCAAGTCACCATTCAGAAATGCTTTTTTAATGTCCAACTGATGTACATTCCAACCATGATGGGTTGCAAGTGCACAAATGCTCCGCACAGTAGTCATACAGCATATAGGTGCAAAGGTCTCATCAAAATCAATGCCTCTTTCCTGTGCATAACCCTTTGCAACAAGCCTAGCCTTATACCTGTCAACTGTACCATCAGGTTTACGCTTCAGCTTGTATACCCACTTAGTGCCAATGGCCTTCTTGCCAGGAGGCAAGTCACATAAAGACCATGTACCATTCTTCATTATAGCATCATATTCAGATTGCATAGCAGCCATCCAATTTTTTGAATTCTGTGCTTCATCAAAAGAAACAGGCTCATTCTCATCACAGAGACTAGACGCAGCCATAACATAGCAATCTGATGCAAAGGAGGTACTATGAGAGCCTAAACGAGTACAATATGACAAAGGTGCATCTCATCAACAAGTGCATCATGTAAATTTGCATCAGAAATGGAATGATCTACATCATCATATGAAACCTGCAAAGGCTGAGAAGTTGCCTCATTAGGACCAGCACTAGACTGTCCACCTGTAAAAAGAGGCATCAAAGTATCATACATGTCTTTGGAGCTAACAGATGTCTCCTTAGTACATGAAAGCAATGGCTGAATAGCATCTTCCATAAAGACAACATCATGGCTAACCAGAATGCATTTAGTCTGTGGATGATATAGACGATAGCCTTTACTTTCAGAACTATATCCAACAAAAATACATTTTACTGCCTTATCATCCAATTTTCTGCGATGTTGTTCAGGCACTAGTGCATATGCCAAACAAACAAAAACACGTAGATGAGCAATAGATGGTTTGTGGTCATGCCAACGCTCATATGGAGTGATAGACTACAACGCTTTAGTGGGACACCTGTTCAGTACATATGCTGCACACATGACAGCCTCAAGCCAGAAACTATGTGGTAAAGCCTGACTTTTGACCATGCAGCTCGCCATCTCCATGAGTGACCTGTTCTTTTGTTCAGCAACTCCATTCCGTTGAGGTGTATAAGGCACTGTACACTGGTGTTTTATCCCACGTTCAGCCAGAAATGCATTAAAATGAGAAGACATATATTCCCCCCCTCGATCAGAACGGAGGGTGCCCATTTTACATGCTGACAGATTTTCAGCCAAAACCAAAAACTGTTTAAAGCACATGAACACTTCGGGCTTTGCTTTGAGTGGATATACCCATGCTGATGGAGAGTGTTAATCTCCAAAAGAACAAGTTACTCTTGTATTTAGAGCACTTCTATAACAAGAATAACTCAGATCTTCACCAATTTTAGAAGATCAATACTCAATTGTCAAAACTTCTGAACAAATTGTGAAGAAGGAGAATACACAGAAAGTCTCCTGCACATAAATCACTCATCACCTTATAAATTGTGTAAATTTTTTGATAAAACTTTGTATGAGGTGTCACCTATAGATTGCGCACCTTCTCCAAGTTGAATCACTCCAAAAGATTTAGTAGAACTTGAGAAATGATCTCAACAACTCACCTATGTCTAAAATTGTTCTTCTGAGAAGACAATTTAGACACCTATGACTTTAAACCTTTGGTTCTCTCAATCTAGAAACCGTTTCTACAAATGCTTTTAGCCACAAGTAGCTTACCTTCCAACTTAAAGATTAAGTACTTGCTTGCTCAAAACTTTAAACTGTGGATCGAGAATCGATCAAAACATTCGTATCAAATTTTGCGCCTCTTGCAACTTCACTTCTTCTCATTCACATATGCAAATGTTCCTACACTTAATTCTCTCAGCCTGATCACAATTGGAAGCTAAAAATTTGTACAGAGGTTGATTACCTATAGACTTAGACTTTTTACAAAAGCATTTCACAAAATATCTAACACAGAAGGAGAAAACTCAGAAATATCGAGTGCAACATTTTCTTCATTTCTGAGAAAAATTACAACTGAGTGATGAGAGAGTCTTAACTCACTTCTAAGATGTCTAATGACACATACAACTTCTGATTACTCTATTCTAATGCTCTCTCATACTTGTCCCAACCTTTTCATAGTATATATATACAAAAAATTTACAACCTATGACTTCTCAAAGATATAAGTGAACTATCTGTACATATGTGTACACATCTTCCTCTTCTGAATGTATTCTTCTTCCATGCTTCACAACTTGAATCTTTCCTTCAAACCTTGACTTCAACTCTTCATCAAAACATCAATTGTTGATTTTCCTGCACCAACAGCTCCCCCTCAATCATCAATTGAGGTTTTCTCTATCTTCTTTATGTCTGCCATGTCTTTGAATCTCTGTAGCTTTGGTGCATCCAAGCTTTTGGTAATCATATCAGCTATCTGATCTTTTGTTGAAGTATGTATGACTTCAAACTCTTTATCCATCACCTTCTCCCTCCAAAAGTGATACTGAATCTGAATGTGTTTAGTCATTGCATGAAACACAGGATTAGCAGCTAAATACAATGAACTCATGTTATCTGCATAAATGATAGGTGTAGTCTATGTGGTGTCAAAACTCTTCATGAGAGTCTTAAGCCATATCACTTCCTTTGCAGCTTCAACCATACCTTTGTACTCAGCTTCTGTAGATGATAAAGCAACTATGTGTTGCTTCTTTGAACACCAAGAGATTAACGTATCTCCCACATAACACAAGTATCCATATGTTGATCTTCTATCATCAAGTTTACCTGCCCAATCTGCATCACTATATATTTTGATATTTGTATCTGATGTAAAACCATAATACAAACCCTCTTTGAGTGTACCCTTAATGTACCTCGACACTCTTTGACCTGCAATCCAATGTTCTTTCCTAGGACAATGCATGAATTGAGACAAAACTCCAACTGCATATGATAAGTCAGGCCTAGTTAATGTAGCATAGATAAGACTACCAACCAAACTCTGATATAGCTTCATATCCTTGAATTCTAAGTTTCTCAGATACCTTTCTTGAGTCACATACACTCCATGTTGAGTGTATGAAATCTCCAAGCCCAAGAAATATGACAAGTCTCCCAAGTCACTGATTTTGAACTCTTTCTTCATTTGCTTCTTTAGGCTTTGAATACCTTTCTCATCTGTACCTGTAAGAATTATATCATCAACATATATGCACATGTAAACGAACCCATCATCACTTGCTTTAACAAGCAAGCTACTATCTGCCTTAGATACTTGAAATCCAAGTTCTTTCAAGAACTTCACAAGTCTATAATTCCATGCCCTTGGGGCCTGCTTCAAACCATACAAAGATCTCTTGAGCTTACATACATGATCCGGATACCTTCCATCTTTGAATCCTTGAGGTTGCTCCATGAAAACATCATCTGAAATGTAACCATTTAAAAAAGCATTCTTCACATCTAATTGACATAATTTCCAACCTTTACATGCAACAATGGCTATGAGTGTCCTAATGGTTGTCATCTTTGCCACAGGACTATAGGTCTCATCATAATCAATACCATATGTTTGAGCAAACCCTTTCACAACAAGTCTAGCTTTATACCTAGACACACTTCCATCTGCAAACCTCTTAGTCTTGTAGACCCATTTGCATCCAATGATCTTCTGACTATTTGGTTTAGGAACCAAATCCCATGTCTGATTCTCCATCAATGTATCATATTCTTCCTGCATAGCTTTCTCCCAATTTTCCTTACCTTTTGCCTCTTCATATGTGGAAGGATCTTCATCTACCTTTATCATGTAAGCATAATCTTTGGTAGCCAAAAAAGAAGTTTCATAGCTATACCTTGTAGGTTGCCACTTGTGTCTTGATGACCTTCTGAGTTCTCCACTCCTTGAGGTTTCTGGTTCTTCACACTTAGGATCAAATCTTGGCATTTCTTCAACTTCAACCTGCACTTCTTTATTCTCCTCTTCATCAAATATCTGAACCTTTGATTTACCTTTCTTTTGACTCACAACTTCTTCAACACCTGTATTAATATTGATTGTACCTGCATACCAAGTACCTTGCTCATCAAATGTAACATCTTTTGATACAAGAAATTGTTTTGTGGATGGACTCCACAACCTATATCCCATCTACTTATCATCATAACCAATGAATACATACTTTTCAGCTTTAGGTTCTAACTTGTGTCTTAATTGTGATGGCACATATGCATATGCCAAACATCCAAATACTTTGCAATGATCCAAGGTAGGCCTCTTATCCCACCATGCCTCATATGGTGTCATACCCTGCAAAGCTTTACATGGTAGCCTATTGACCAAATAAGTAGCTATATTTACAGCCTCAGCCCACAAATAATTTGGGCAATTTTTCTCCTTCATCATTGACCTTGCAAACTCAACAAGAGTTCTATTTCTTCTCTCTGCTACACCATTTTGTCGAGGAGAGTACCTGCAAGTGACTTCCCTTTTTATACCTGCATTCCACAAGTAATCAATGAACCCATTAGAGAAATACTCTCCCCCTCCATCTGACCTTAGTCTCTTCAATTTATGGCATGTAATTCTTTCTGCATACACATGATAATGTTTGAATGTATTGAATACCTCTGACTTATCTTTGATCACATAGATAGTGATCCATCTGGTAGCATCATCAACATAAATCAGATAGTACCTTGAACCATTGATACTGAAATCCTTTGATGGTCCCCACACATCTGTGTGTACCAACTCAAGCCTCTCTGAATCATAAAACCATGCTTGGAATAAGATTGCTTATGAGCCTTACCTAATTGACATGCCTCACATCTGTATGTCATATGTTGACCTGCAACATTAGGCAATCCAAGCACTGAACCATTGTTAATCATATCTTTGATACCTCTTTCATTGAAGTGTCCAAGCCTCTTGTGCCAAAGATCTAACTCAGAGATCTTATGTCCTCCATAAGTGAACAAGGCATGACCAACATTGCCTTGAATCTTCAATGTGAACAATCTTCCTTCTTTCTTCCCTGAGACAATTTGTTTATACCCATTGCTAGGGTCTTCCACAAACACTCCTTCATTAGTGAATCTAACTTCATAACCTTTTTCAACAATTTGTCCTACACTTATCAGATTCTTAGGAATTGTAGGAACATACGAGACCTTACTCAAGAGAGTACTTCCATCCTTGGCCTTCACTGATCCAATTGACTTCACATTGTGCTTTGTATTGTCACCTGTTTGAACAACATGATTAGATACCTTATTTTCCAAATCAGTCATCAATGCTACGTTACCACTCAAGTGATTGCTACACCCTGAGTCAATGTAGAAGACTCTTTGGTCTCACTTTGCCTTTCACAAGTTGCATTCATTATCAATGTTGAATCCTCCTTCTGATCTGAAGCATAATTGTAGTAGGTATTATTGTATTGTTGACTTTGGAATCCTCTACCTGCATTTCTTCCAAAGTAACCCCTACTACCTCTTCCTCTAAAGTTACCTCTTTGATTTCTGCCACCTCTTCCTCTTGAATTAAAGTTCTGATTATATCCACCATTACTCTGAGTATTATGCCAACAATCATTAGCTAAGTGATTTGTCTTACCACAAATCCAGCAAGCTTTGACTCCATCTTTATTATTCCTGCCTCTTCCTCTACCTTTGCCACCTCCTCTTCCTCTTAGGAAGTTGGCTTGACTAGTTGTGCTTTCATCTTCATTTACTTGTTGCTTCCCTTTGCTATTTTTCTTCTTATCCTTTGAGTACATTGCATGACCTGTGCTCTTGTCACCTTCACCTTTGACATCCTGCTCAAAGGTTAACATATGTCCTAGCAACTGATTTAAGTCAGGAGTAAAATGATCAAGTGATAATTCAATAGACAAAATGAATAGCTTCCATTTGTCATCACCTCTCAAACCTGTGAGGATTTGCCTTACCAATTTATCCTCCTCAATGTCTTCATCAACAGCTCCTAATGCATCTCCAATATCCTTCATTCTGGTTACATAATCTGAGATGGATTGAGAGGCCTTCTTCTTGAATGTGGTAAATTCTGCCCACAAGGATGCCTTCCTAGACTTTGTGGTATTTTGGAAATGCTCCTCCAAAGCATTCCATATATCACTTGCACTTTCAAGACCTCTAATGTGAGGTAGCAAGTAGTCATTGACTACCATATAGATAATGCTCCTAGCTTGAGCATCTCTCTTCATCCAATTCTTTAAATCTGATAATTCCTCCCTAGTTGGGACACTAGGATCTCTGAACTGAGGCTTTTCTTCTTCACTTGTAATGTAACTTATCAAGTCTTTGCTCATTAGATGAGCTTCCATCCTCATTGACCATGCTGGATGGTTCTCTCTATCCAATTTCTCTATTTGAAGAGAATCTCCCATCCTTTCTTCTCCTGTGCACCTGCAGCAGTCGAGGTCCTCCTTCCTTCAATTCTGATGCTTCCTGCTCTGATACCACTGATGGAGAGTGTTAATCTCCAAAAGAACAAGTTACTCTTGTATTTAGAGCCCTCTATAACAAGAATAACTCAGATCTTCACCAATTTTAGAAGATCAATACTCAATTGTCAAATTTTATGAACAAATTGTGAAGAAGGAGAATACACAGAAAGTCTGCTGCACATAAATCACTCATTGCCTTATCAATTGTGTAAAGTTTTTTATAAAACTTTGTATGAGGTGTCTTCTATAGATTGTGCACCTTCTCCAAGTTGAATCACTCCAAAAGATTTAGTAGAACTTGAGAAATGATCTCAACAACTCACCTATGTCTAAAACTATTCTTCTGAGAAGACGATTTAGACACCTATGACTTTAAACCTTTGGTTCTCTCAATCTAGAACCCATTTCTACAAATGCTTTTAGCCACAAGTAGCTTACCTTCCAGCTTAAAGATTAAGTACTTGCTTGCTCAAAAATTTAAACTGTGGACGAAGAATTGATCAAAACATTCGTATCGAATTTTGCGCCTCCTACAACTTCACTTCTCTCATTCACATATGCAAATGTTCCTACACTTAATTCTCTCAGCCTGCTCTCAATTGGAAGCTAAAAATTTGTATAGAGGTCGATTACCTATAGACTTAGACTTGTACAAAAGCATTTCACAAAAGATCTAACAGAGAAGGAGAAACTGAAAAATATCGGGCCCAACATTTTCTTCATTTCTGAGAAAAATTACAACTGAGTGATGAGAGAGTCTTAACTCACTGCTAAGATGTCTAATGACACATACAACTTCTGATTACTCTATTCTCATGCTCTCTCATACTTGTCTCGACATTTTCATAGTATATATATATACAAAAAATTTACAACCTTATGACTTCTCAAATATATAAGTGAACTATCTGTACATATGTGTACACATCTTTCTCTTCTAAATGTATTCTTCTTCCATGCTTCACAACTTGAATCTTTCCTTCAAACCTTGACTTCAACTCTTCATCAAAACATCAATTGTTGATTGTCCTGCACCAACACATGCATGCCTGGAAAAATCATCAATGAAAGTCACGAAGTAAAGGTAATTTCCAAAAGAGGGTGTCTGCATAGGACCACAGACATCACTATGTACAAGCTGCAATTTCTGTGTAGCCCGAACTGAACCATCTTTTGGAAAGGAGGAATGCTGAATTTTTCCCAAAATACAGCCTTCACAAACATGTTTTCCAGGTGCCTCAAGTTTGGGCAAATAGGACACCATTTCAGATTTCTACAAGCGTAGCAAACTAGCAAAATTCAGATGACCAAAGCGTGCATGCCAAAGCTTTGCATCTGACATAGCCTGAGAATCATTTACTGCACATGCCAAATCATTTACTGATCTTTCATAGTCTATGATCTTATACAGCCCACGACATAAAATGCCAGAAGCAATAATCACATCGCCATTTGACAGATCATGAACTGTACACTTGTCATCAACAAATTTTACAACCAAACTAATCTTGGCTAATGCAGAAACTGATAACAAGTTCTTCTGGAACAAATAAAGCATCTGACAGAGTGAAAGAACTATCATCAGCAGTAGTCAAAATGATCTTACCAACTCCCATAACAGGGTAAGAGGAGTTGTTGGCGCATGTAACAGTATTCCCTGTAGGGGCAGGCTCGAGTGAAGAGAAGAAACTCTGCTACGAGGTAATATGTTTGGTTGCCCCACTGTCAAAATACCAAACATCTGAGTCTAGAAGATGGGTCAAAACTGCAGACAGTAGTAAATGCCCATTCTTCTTCCTACACAAGATTTGCAGACTCTGTTTTTGGTGTAGAGGCCTCTGTAACAACCATTCCAGGCTCTTTCTTCTTTGCCTCTTTAGCAGCCAGTTTTGGACAGTTCTTTATGATATGATCATTCCCTTCACAGTACTTACAAAACAATTTCTGCTTTTCTGATTTCTTCTCATCTTTATCTTCCTTCTTCAAATATGCAGAATTAGCAAATTTTCTGCTTACTAGTTGAAGAGCTCCATTTTCCTTTGCCCTTCTAACTAGCCAAGAAAGCTTGATCTGCAACTCGCATAATGGACCTATTCTGCCTGGACTGATCTTCCTGCAACAAAATAGAGGCTAACTCCTCAAATGATAAGGCATTTGGATTGCCTTTCATCATCAATCGAAGAGTAGAAGCAAAACTCTGATATGAATCAGGAAGACCATTCATAACGGTCTGCACAAGTGAGCTATCTGGTATAACCTCATCAGTAGAAATCAATTGTTCCTTCAAGTCTTTGATCTGCGTTAGGAAACTGTCCATAGAATCACCTTCATTCATGTGCTCACTCTCCAACTGTTTTCAGAGATAAGCAACACGAGCCTCATTCCTAGCTTGGTACCTGGTATAACCTCATCAGCAGAAATCAACTGTTCCTTCAAGTCTTTGATCTGCGTTAGGAAACTGTCCATAGAATCACCTTCATTCATGTGCTCACTCTCCAACTGTTTTCGGAGATAAGCAACACGAGCCTCATTCCTAGCTTGGTACAATGTGGTAAGTGTATCCCAAGCATCCTTAATTGTTCTGCAAGAGCGAATGTGAGGAATAATGGCATGTTTGACACACAAAGCTATTAATGCATGTGCCTCGGCATCTCTGCCATCCCAGCAAATCTGCTCTGTAGTAGATGTAGCAATAGTAGCACGAACAGGAATCTGTGGAATATCATCTTTGATACCATCTTCATCAGCTCTAGCACCTATATTTGCAATACCTGTAGACAGAGGTGTAACAGGACGTCTTTCAACACCCTTCACAATGTTCCACAATCCTTTTGCAACCAATACATGTCGCATCATATAAGCCCATAATGGGTAGTTGGTACCATCCAACTTATCCTCAACAACCAACATACGGAATACATCACTACTTTCAGCCATGACCGGTGACTAAAATACCTTGATGCAGAAAATTGCCTATATCTCAAAAAGTTGAACAGAATTGCCCAGATGAGTTCTGCTAGACCTCTAGTAGACTTTGAGACGCTTATACTGGCGAATAGAAACTCTTATATACCTTTGGCACAAAAAGATGAAATAGCCTGCACAAGCACTGTGATAGTGCATTCGGAGGTGGAAACCAACTCAGACCGCAATTCGGCACCACAAAGCAAAGCTGTTTTGATCTTTGAAACACCCTGAGTATGCTCACCAAATTTCATGCGAATCTGAGACTGCAAACGGAGGAGTGTCGACGGTGACCTAGATGAAGCGATGACCTGCTCTGATACCAATTGTTGGAGATAGATGTCTGCGGAAGCACGTGAACAGCACAAGGAAGAAGAAGAAGCTTGGAGCAGAAACACACAATACTGAATGTATTACTAGAGAATGTACAAAGATAAGTAGCACATTAGGGCAATAGGCATATATACAAGCCGGGGGAAAAAAACCTCCTAAAGAGGGAAAAAACTGCCCCGGCAATCCTAGAGTGTTCACACACATCACTACCTAAATATATCAACAGACAACGCTCCGATCACATTCCCAGAATCGCATGAAATTTGGTGAGCATAGTCCGGATGATTAGGAGTTCAAAACTGCTTTGCTTTTTGGTGTCAAAATCATGATCTGAGCTTGTTTCAACCTTCAAATGCACTATCACAGTGCTTATGTAGGAAATTTTATCTTTTTGTGCCAAAGATATATACAAGTTTTGGTTTGCTAGTATAAGTGCCTTGAAGTCTGCTACAGGTTTAGTAGAACATGACAAGTAGTTCTGCTCAACTTTTTGAGACACAATCATTTTTCGCAACAAGGTATTTTAGTCAGTGGCCATGGTTGAAAGCAGTGACGTATTCCGTACATTGGATGTTGAGGATAAGTTGGATGATACCAATTACCCATTATGGGCTTATATGATGCATCATGTATTGGTTGCGAAAGAATTGTGGAATATTGTTTTGGGTGTTGAAAAATGTCCTATTCCACCTACAAACACAGTTGCTAAAGGTGATGTAGATTGCATTGAAGATGGTGATACTCTTTAGGTTCCTATTCGTGCTACGGTTCCTGCTGCATCTATTGTAGAGCAACTTTGATGGGATGGACGAGATGCTTAGGCACATGCACTGATAGCCTTCTCTATCAAATGTGCCATTATTCCTCACATTCGCTCCTGCAGAACAACAAAGGATGATTGGGATACTCTAACTACTTTATACTAGGCAATGAATGAAGCTCATGTTGCTTACCTCCGAAAGTAGTTGGAGAGTGAGCACATGAATGAAGGAGATTCCATGCATAGTTGCTTGACAAAGATCAAATATTTGAAGGAGCAATTGATTTCTGAAGATGAAATCTTGCCTGATAGTTCATGTGTGCAGAATCTTCTGAATGATCTTCCAAATTCATATCAGAGTTTTGCTTTGACTCTTTGATTGATGATGAAAGGCAATCCAAATGCCTTAACATTTGAGGAGTTAGTCTCAGTTCTATTGCACGAAGACTAGCCTAGGCAGAATAGGTCCTTTTACATGATGCACTTTTTGATGAGAGAACTGATATTGAGAAGGCAAAAACTATGCCAAAATGGCTCGTGCAAACTTTGCATGATAGCAAGTTTGATGCTCCTTTGTCATATCGTACTTGTTCAGGATCTGATAGTGCTTCTTTTGCATGAGATTGCTATGCTATGGCTGCCTCTAGTCTTTGTGATGAGAATGAGCCTTTCGTTTGATGAAGCACAAAGTTTTTAAAATTGGATGGCTGTTATGTAATCAAAATATGCTACTATCATGAAAAATGGTACCTGGTCTTTTATGTGACTTGCCTCCTGGCAAGAAGTCCATTGGCACTAAGTGGGTATACAAGCTGAAGTGTAAGCCTATTAGAACAATTGATAGGTATAACACTAGTCTTGTAAGGGTTATGCTTAGGAAAGAGGCATTGATTTTCATGAGAACTTTGCTCCTACATGCCGAATAACTATTGTTCGTAGCATTTGTGCACTTGTAGCTTGTCATGGTTGGAATGTACTCAGTTGGACATTAAAATTTCATTTCTCAATGGTGACTTGCATGAATAAGTTTTTTTTTAATCCCCGTGGCTTTGCGTAGAAACGGCATGAAAACCAAGTGTGTAGGTTGAAAAAGACATTATATGGTTTGAAGCAAGCACCATGTGCTCAGTATGAAGTGATACATGCCTACCTGATTGCACACAGTTTTGAGAACAATCCAATTGAGAGGACCTTATATGTTAAGATTGCAAATGATGTGCTTCTGATCATTGTTGTCTATGTTGATGACATGCTGCTCACTAGTCCTATTGAGAAGCATATTGATAACTTTAAGGCTGATTTGCATGCCTCATTTGATATGTGAGATTTCAAGCACTTGCATCATTATTTGGGCATTCAGTTTATGCAAGTTGATGGTAGAATAGCTTTGTGTCAAATATATTGACACATTACCTTGAAGATTATAAACCTATATGCCACTCTTATGGAAACAGGCAGAGATGCATTTGATGTTGTTCTCTATCAACAAGCTCTTGGATGCTTGATTTAATTATGCATCACTCGGCTAGATATTCGGTTTGTTGTCTCACAGATGAGCATGTTTATGCTTTGCTTAGGTGTCAAGCATTGGTAGGCGGTGAAGCACATCTTTCATTATTTGAGTGGTATCTAGATACTTGGATTGTTTTAGCCTAAGGGGGGATCAATACGGCCAGTTTTACATGCTTTTTTTTTTTACTCTAACTAGGCTGGTTGCTATGACACTTGTGTGTCCACTAGTGGCTTTTGCTTCATGCTTAGTAGCTCATGTATATTATTTGTGAGGCTGAGTATAGGGAAGCTTTCACATCAATTGTTGAGTGTGTGTGGATTAGATGCCTTATGGCTGATTTGGGCATTGATCGATCTTCTGCCACCACCATCTTCACTGACAATTAGAGCACATTGGCATTTGCAAGAGACAATGTGTTCCATGCTCACACTAAGAACATTGAGGTGCACTATCATTATGTCAGGGAGAGCTTTTGTGTTGGAGAGATCACTTTGGCATATGTGCCCACACAGGAGAACATTGAAGACCTTTTCACAAAGGCTCTACTTAAGGAGAATTTTAAAGCTTTGTGCAAAGTTTCAGGCTTACTTCCTTTTGTAGATTGCCACTCTAGCACAATGGTGAGTACCAACGTGAGGAGCTCCACCTCATATATGTCAATCCGCGGAGACGTGAGGACCGCTATGAAGACCAAGAGCAAGTGAAGTACACAAGTGCGTGAGTGAAAGCACACAAGCATGCACACACATACACACACACGTGCACAGGGTAAGAGCAAAGAGTGGAACAATGGAAGGACTTCAATTACAAAATAACTCTCTCACAAAGCTAAAATCTATAACAAGCTAACCCCAAAAATGAGCTCTCCAGCCATTTATATAGTTTTTTGAGTAGTTTGGGCCCTGTCCAGACCTAGTGTTCGGCCTAGTTAAAAAATAAGTTCTAGGGCTTATTTGGGGGCTCAAACGGAATCTAAAAATTACAAAAATTGGTAGGGTGATACTTCTAATACTCCCCAAGCTTGAGGACTCCTTGGCTTGAACAAAATGGAGTTATAAAAATGGAAAATGGTATTTACAATGGTTTTTAGTGATAAAGATCACTATTTTTATAGGGATTTCTTCTAAAAAGTTGACATGTGCTTCTTGGAGCTCCCTACATGCTCCTTCTTCTTGTGTGTCCACTTCATTGATGCGCTTCGCTGCTTGTGTGTGACCTTGACTGTCAACACTCCCCCCTTTAGAGTCTGTCATCCCAAACACACCCTTGTTGTAGCGGTTGTTCCATGGTGCGTGGAGAGATAGTGCCCATCATGTATCCACACGAGTGGTCCATCTTCCAAATGTAGCTTGGGCAGTTGTCTGGTTCTTCATTTTGTCATTGCTACCTTTGTATGTACTTCTTCCATGTATTCTAGCTTGATGGTGTCTTTGCAAGCTTTCCAAAGATTGTGAGCTACCCAACAGAGGTTGTCAATGCTGTTTATGAGCAGCTCCCATAATGGATTGCTTCCTGTCACTTGTTGTTGTCATCGTGATGTCCTCTGGTTCTTCCAAAGATGGTTTCCTTGTTTTCATGCCAAGTACTTGGAACCCATAATGGATGATGGGTAAGTGCATTAGTGCATGGGTTGGAAGAAGAATGTGCCTTGTGCACGGCCTTGTAATGTAGCCCTATGCATGTATACTTGGGAAATGCATTGGAAGAATTATGGTGCAAGAGTTGGGTCTTGAGCTAAGTGCTCAAGGGTATGCCGATGTAGATGCTTCCTAATCTATCACGGTTATAGTGTTGTTGAAGCATGCACATCTTACCATGTTGAAAGGTCCGTCGATCTTCATCTCGTTGTGTTGTACTCCATCATGGTGATTGAACATCAGCTTGTCTTCCATTGTTGATGGATGTCCTTGTTGATTGTTCACATTAGGGATTCTTCAAACGCACAATCCCTGTTCTTTCTCTCGTCTTTTTCCTCTTTTTTTTGGTGGAACAATTTCATAGAACAAGAACAAAGATGTTAGTATCAATAAAATATTTTACATATGTCAAGTGTATTGCATGTGCCTAGGATTCTCAATCCTCTCTATGCACGGGCGTGTCTCAGTAGTATGAAAGTCTAACTGTACTAGTTGCTGCACGTGAGTCAATCAATGCTCTTACAGTCCTTGCATTCTTCCCTTGTCCTACCGCAATGGTCATAAATGGATGTCAATCAATTATTTGAGAAGCAACTGCACTTGATGTTTGACACATGTCCATGTGGTCTCTTGGGGCCTCAATATTGATATCTAGACCTAGGAGTCTTATCTTATTTCTCCTAATGCGTTCTTTAGCCTCTGCCTATGCTTCTTCTCTAACCCTTAACTCTTCTTCTTTTCGCTTCTTAGTAGTGTTGAGTCTCATCAGCATATTCTCTGTAAGAGGTTCTTGATATAGCTTGAGTCGACAACCACTGATATAGTTTGGCAAGATATCACCTTCTAATGTGGCTAGTTGAACTGCACCGCTAGTAGAAATTCTATTAATGATCACGGGTCCGTATCCTCTTTTTTCCAATTTACGGACATGTTGCTTTAATGTATAAACCAACACTAGGTCTCCCTCTTTCAATCCTTTATCTTTGATATGTGCATTGAAGTATGCCTTTTGCCTTTTCTTTGCAGCATAGATGCATGCCGCTGCTCGTAGCCTTGTCTCACCTAAGCGTTCTAGATCAAAGATCCTAGAGGACAACTCGTGTCCATTCCATTCATGCTCTTGTGCTACTTTTAAAGTTGGGATTAGGAAATCTAAAGGTAGCACAACATTTTGTCCGAAGACCATCTGAAATGGGGTGGCATTGAGTACCGTTTTATAGGCAACTCGGTAGGCCCAAATAGCATGATGAAGTTGTTTTGTTATTTACTAGTTTTGTCAGTACATTATAGAGGATCTTATTTGTGCTATCCGCTTGTCGGTTAGCTTGTGGATGATAAGGGGCAGACTTCTTATGTATCACTAAGAATTCTTGGAGCAGATTTTCAATGAGTTCATTCAAGAAGTGTGTGCCTCTATCGCTCACTAATTGTATTGGTAGCCCGTATCTGGTGAACACATTCTCAAATAAAAACTTAGCTGTAGTTTGAGCATCATTCTTTGTTGTGGCTTTGACTTCTACCCACTTTGTGAGGTAGTCACTGGCTACAATAATGTACTCTGCATGGGAGTTTCTAGCTGGGGGGTTAATAAGACCTACAAAGTCTATGCCCCACTTCGAGAATGCACGTCCTCCCATCATTGGCCTCAAAGGCATCTCATCTTTTCTAATTGGGTACTATGCACGTTGGCATGTGTTGTATTTCTTCACATAGGTATGTGCATCCATATGAAGAGTGGGCCACCAAAGTCCTAAGAATAGAATGGACTTGATTACTCTGTCAGGCCCAAAGTATGCACCTGCAACATTGTTATGTGCGGTTTCTAAGACTTTCAAATAACCTGATTCATGAACCCACAATCTTAAGTAGCCATCTTTGTCTCTTCGGTATAGGTTATCACCTACTAAGGCATAGTCTTTAGCCTCTTTCTCCATACTTTGTTTTCTTGCTAGAGTTTCCTCTCTAGGTAGTGTTCCTGATCTCATGAATTCTACCAATGGGGCACTCCAATCTGGAATTAATGTTGCATGCTCCACTGGAGGTTTCTCCTGGCACATTGGACAATTCTTAATCCACTCATGTATTTCTTTGTCCACGCTAGGCCAATACACTCCTAAACGTTTTAGATTCTGCAATGTTCGTTGTTTAGAATAGTGTTCCTAGAAATTCTTCATGGGCTTTTTGCAACCAACTATTGTGTTCATCGTCCTCAACACAACAAGCAAGAACACCTTCCGTATCTTGTTTATACATGCTTCCTGCCAATATTTGGTATTTTTGTGATTTTACAATTTCATCTTTCTTTGTTTTTACATTCTTATTTGCGGGTTCGAAGGTTAGGACAAGTACTAACTTATTTGCCCATTTAGGAACAACTTTTAGATTGAACAGATAAGCATCAGGCAATTCATCAGACACTCCTTGTGGCGACTCGCCTGAAGTGATGCGAGAAAGGTGATCTGCTCTGAGGTCGGTCTTACCTTTCCTAACAACCACTTCAAAGTCATATTCCATTAGTAAGAGAAACCATCTTACTAAGCATCCTGTATTGCAAGGTTTATTGACCAAGTATAGTAAAGCTTGATGATCAGTAAAAAATTTGAACTTGTTGGCCAATAGATAGTGTCTAAACTTCTTCACAGCATATACCATGCCTAAATCTTCTCTTTCGGTTGTGTTGTAGTTTCGTTCAGTAGTGTTCAATTGTCTGCTTGCATATGCTATAGGCAAATTGAGATTTCCTTCTCGTGTTGGTTGTGACAACACACATCCTATTGCATAATAGGATGCATCCACGTGTACATGGAATGGCTTAGTCCAATCCGAAGTGGTCAATATTGGTGTTGTGCACAAGCGTCTCTTCAACTCATTGAAGGACTTCTCCCATTCGTCGTTCCACTCAAATTTTCTCAAAAAGGCATAAAGAGGCTTAGCTATAATTGCATACATGTGAATAAACCTACGGTAATATCCACAATGGCCCATAAAGGGTTGTACCTCTTTAACATTCCTTGGTCTCGACAGCTCTGCTATGGCTTTTACTTTGTCCTCATCTGTTGATATTTCATTCTTAGAAACAATATGACCTAAGATTTTACCTTAACGTACCATGAACACACACTTTTGTGGGTTCAAACACACTCGATAGTCTCTACACTTGTTGAAGATCTGTCTAAGCTCAGAGATGTGGTTTGTTGGGAATGAGCACATAAATCATCCACATATACTTCTAAGCTCTTTCGCAAGAACTCTTTGAAGACATGACACATAAGCCCTTGGAATGTTGCAGGTGCATTGGTGAGCCCAAATGGCATCACATGAAATGCAAAGACTCCCCACTGTGTGGCAAAGGCCGTTTTGTGTTGATCTTCTGGGGCAATGGCTACTTGGTTGAAACTTGAAAATCCATCAAGGAAGCTATAAACTTACTTGCCTACAACACGCTCCAATAAATGATCAGTGATTGGAAGCGAATAACTATCTCTTACCATGGCGGCATTAACTTTTTTAAGGTTAATACACACACGTAACTTCCCGTTCTTCTTGGGCACCACGACAATGGGGGACACCCATTTAGTATTCTCAATCTCATAGATGAATCCGACTTCAATCAATCTATAAAATTCCTCTTTTATTTTAGCTGCATAGGTGTCATTATATGTGTAGGGCTTCTGTTTGGTGGGCTTGGCATCTGCTATCATGGGGATCATATGAGAACAAACCTTCGGATCTACTCCCTTCAAGTCTCTATAGTGCCACGCAAACATGTCCCTATATTCCCTTAATAAGGCTACCAACTCTACCTCCTCTTCTTTCCTTACGTCGTCTCCTATGTACATACATCTCTCTTCGTTCTCTTCAATAGTGACTACGGATTTTTTGGTATTTTCTTTGTTATCACATGCTTCGCATGTGGTGCCCTCTCTCTTAGGCATTTGTACCAAAATTTTTCGGTCTTCAACTTCATATTTCTTGAAATTTTCTGGTACTTCAAACAATGATTCCTCCTCTTCTTGTTTCACTACTTTTCTTTTGGTTTTCTTTTTACTACCTTCACTCCCATCCTTTGAATTTACAGTTTTAATGCTCGTGAGAGATTCTTCTTCTTTTTGTGTAGATACTCCTATGTCTTCTAGATAGTGCTCCTCTGAAATTCATCACAATGGACTCTAGATCGTCATTGTTCTCTTCTTTTCTATGAAGTCACTAGGTTCACATTCTTCTAGCAAGGGCTGACACATGAACACTGAAATATCATAACCCTCCTCATCACAATGAGGTGTCCACTATTCTTCATTGACCACAATGTCCATGGTAGCTAAGATTTCTGCCCAGCCATGAGGCTCAAATTGCTCATCCGAAAAGATCATCAGTGTATAGGTTCGGTATTAAACTGGTCTATCTCCTGGGGAAGTTCCTTTTTCTCTTGCCTTTAAGCGTTTTTCCTCTTCCTTTGTGACCTTACACATCCACAAATGAGTATCTTCATGCATCCAGGACATCTCAGATGAACTTTTAGAATGCACACAGATTGAATCTTCTTGCTCCTTGTGGATAGGATTCCACTGTAGGGGTGGTACATCTTTGAAGGTGTAATCCTTCAAAATTGACCTTGGTTGTGACCCCTAAGTGGTGCATGTACAAGGAATTGGTTCCCCAATCTTGTACAACTTGTAGTTGTCGTAGAATGGGTCTTGCTACGATCATTTCGTAAGTATTAGTTTTACCAAAGTCACATATAGCAAAGGTGTGCTCAAACTCTACACCACAAGTGGTTAGACTTATCCCTTCTAGCAATCCTAGAGGTCTTTCAACATGGCCATCAGCCAGTCTTAATGCGGGTTTACCCCATTGCTTCCACAAGGAGGTGGTTGCAATAGCAACACCAGCACTAGAATCTATGATCGCTTTGGTTGTGTAACCTTGGTAGATGATAGGAAGATAAGTATTACCTTCCTCACCTTCGCTCATGTCCCCTACTTTGTCTAGAGGTATCTCTGGAACTTCCTCTTTAGAGTATGCTTTTGGTATTTTGGAATCAAGTTTTGGTACTTGATTCACCACGTGTTTCCATAACTCAGGTTTTACTTTGAGTAGCTCTTCTACAGTGAGATGACACTGAACCTTAGTGTTCTTCACGACATCAGTGTTTCTTGGAAGCACTGAGTCTTCATTTCTGATCAATATCGTGGGAGCTCTGATCTGGAGAGATTCAGATTCCCATGAGCCTGTGAACTGTGGCAACTCTTGCAAGGAATTGGATTCAAATCCTGAATTTTTTTCCTCTTGTTGATTTACTTGGTCTCCATAAATAGATGGAATGTCTTGTGGAAATTGATCTTGATGGTCATCAATCTCAAGAATAGGAGGGGGATTATCCTTCTCCTTGGCCCATTTCTCCTCTTGTATTTCCCGCAAGAACTTTTGAGAGTGTTGTTGATTTGAAAGAGGTTCTCCCTCATCTATGGAGTCAGGAACATAGACTTTCTTTGGTGATGAGCCTTCTCTTTCAACAATTGGTTGAGCTTGTGGAGGTAAAGAAACTTGAGGTTTATTTACCAACTGCTCTAATCTATCTAGTAAGCCCTAGAAGTGCAAACCCGATGTAATAGCATTCGTCTGATTGAATGACTGATTGGCCTCGAACATAGCTTGAGCTAGTTCTACCATTTTTATGCACATTTTTGTCCATTCAATCTCTAAATCTGCTCTAGGGTAGCTCTTGTCTAGTTTTGCAAATGTTGGCCCTTCTTGAAGTTGAGCCTGGTATGCCTTGAACATCATGTCCAAGTGTTCTCGGGTTGGATCTGCAAGAACAGAGCCTGGTTGTGGTGGTCTATTTACAATGGTTGGTGGGGTGGGAGGAGGTGGTGTGAATGGAGTTTCGACATGCGAGGGGTTTTGAGAGGCAATATCTTCTATTTTGGTTTTTGCATCTTTCAGGCTTTCTTCCAGTTTGGATAACTTTTTGGTCCACTTACGATTGGCCTTCTCTCTAGTATCCTTCCATGTTCTTGTTCTTCTCTTACTAGGCTCTCTTGACTCACTTCGCTCTGATTGCTCAGCTGGTTTAGCTTGTTGTAAGGCTTGTGCCCTAGTAACTGCATGTATAGGAGCCACATTATCGCTACTGGAACTTGAATCCTCTACTAATCCCACCACATTAATGGGTGTAACCTTTGGTGCACTAGAGGGATGTCTAGGACAATCTCTCAGGAGTTGTTCTTTGCCACACTCAAGACAAACGACTTGTATTGTGATGTTCATCCTTGTATCGAAGCTAGTGGGTGGGGTGGTTTTTGTCCTCGTATAGGTTGAGGTTGACTATATCCTCCATGTTCATACAATCTAGTTGCTCCTTGTGGTCCTAGACATGGGTTATACCTAAGAAATTCTTTGCTTTTTCTCTAGGAGGAAACCCATATGGTCTACATTGAGGTGGTACACATGGTCTTGGCTGTCTATTCATTGGATAGTTTTCAGTGTTCTAGTTGTTGGTGCAATTCACAAGCCTACACATTTGGCTTGTAAATTCATACATACATGAAGATGCATAGGAATCAGTGCTAGTGGATATTTACCACTTTATACTTTTGTAAAAGTCACATTTGACTTGGAATCTCTGTAAACGCCTACCAAAAAGAACTCATGGAAAAGTTATCTTTGATTGATGGAATATCTCCTAGGATGTAGGAGCATGATTATAGAGAGCCAGAAGTTTGAATTCAAATTCAAAGTTTGAACTCAACTACTATAAAAGTGATCATCAAAAAGTCACGGGTAAGACTCATCAATCCCGAGCTCCTCATTCTCGTTTCTGAGTGTGTGTGAGGCCTAAACTCTAGCCCACACCTATCTTCACCATTAGGCAATGATCTTCATGCCTATGGCATTGTACAACAGTGTTCATTAATACCTATATCTACATTGTTCATTTCTGAGTTCTCTGTCATAGTGTCTGAAAGTCTGTCAACTTGTGGAGATCCTATCTCACTCATTTCTTCACCAAATTCAGAGATCTATAGCTTGTTGGAACCAGCTCAAAGTATTCTACATGCTGTCAAAATTTTGAAGGATTTATATTCAGCCATTTCAAAGAAAAGTCCATCAAGGTGATCAGTGTTCGAAGTTTGCAACAGTCCTAAAATATCGGGGGTAAAGGTTTACTTGCTAAATTATTTTCTCTGAGCATAGTTAATCTTTTTAAGTGATTTTACTTGGAATAGTTAGCTTGCTAAGCTAATTAGATACCCCTAAAAGGAATTTTTCCAATTCCTACTATGATGGGCATACTGAGCAAAAGATACGGCAGGTGTCTAGTAAAAAATAGAAGGTTTTCTTGAAGACTTGAAGTTCAAAGTTGTCTGTTTTGATTCTATCTGTTCATACATCATTCCAAAGTACATAGGCCATTTTATGGTGTCATTGGAAAGCTAAAAGGGTCCACTTATCAACTCTAAAGCATCAAAGGTCTGGTACTAAGCTGGATTTGGCAGTACCTACTCATCATCTTGAAGTGTCCATCCATCATTCACAACAGTGGTATTAGAGCAAAGTTAAGGTAAAATGGGAGATGGTTTTCCTTCATTTAGAAAATACAGGTAGACTTTTTACCTTTGAGCTAGAAGATACAAAGAATATTGCACTTTACAATTACAAAGATCAAAAACTTTCAGAGCTTGAGATTTGGCATAAAAGATTAGGGCATGTAGGAGAAAGAACCTTGAAACAAATATGTAGGGATCAATGTGTAATTGGAATACCCAATGTTTCCAAACAACACATGATATATAAATGTAGTGCTTGTCAGTTTGGGAAGTCTCACAGGTTATCCTTCTCAAAGAAAGGCTACATGCATGAGGACTACCTAGAGCTTGTCATACAGATGTATGGGGACCAAGCAAAGACCCCTCAATCTCAGGATCAAGGTACTATGTATCTTTTATTGATGATTATAGTAGGTGGACTGTATTGTACTTTATGAAGCACAAAGATGAAGTGTTCAATTGTTTTAAAAAATATCTTGCACTTGTTGAGAATCAGACAGGGAAGAATCTAAAGAGGCTAAGGTCAGATGGAGGAGGTGAGTACTTCTCCAATGAGTTTGAAGCATTCTTACAGGACAAAGGAATCAAGAGAGAAATCACCACAAGGTATACTCCTGAATAGAATGGGGTAGCTGAGAGAAGAAATAGGTTAATTGTTGAAACAGCTAGGTCAATGTTGAATGAGAAGAAATTGCCTAACTATTTATGGGTAGAGAGTGTATCTACTGCCACTTACCTCATAAACAGGTTAGTTACCATCTAAGTCCCTTGATGGGATGACCCCTTATGAAGCATGGCATGGGAAGAGACCCTCAATTGATCATTGCAGGATATTTGGATGCGTAGCATATGTACACATTCCTTCTCAGATAAGAGGTAAACTAGACCCTAAGGCTGAGAAGTGTATCTTTATTGGATATGATCTGAATCAGAAAGGATACAGGTTTTACAACCCTTCAAATAAGGGATTCATCATTAGTAGAGATGTTGTCTTTGATGAAAATGATTCTTGGTATGAGAATGAATGCAGGAAGTTTAAACTACCCTATGACTTGGAGGAGGAGTTTCCAAGTCTTGCTAAGGAGGAATCTACACAGAATGAAGACTCCAATTCAGATGATGAAGACATTATCAATCTTGAAGAATTCAAGGCATGGAAGTCCAAAGGCAAACTCAAGATGAAGAAACCACATTTGACTTGGAATCTCTGTAAACACCTACCAAAAAGAACTCGTGGAAAAGTTAGCTTTGATTGATGGAATATCTCCTAGGATGTAGGAGCATGATTATAGAGAGCCAAAAGTTTGAATTCAAATTCAAACTTTGAACTCAACTACTATAAAAGTGATCATCAAAAAGTCATGGGTAAGACTCATCAATCCCGAGCTCCTCATTCTCATTTCTGAGTGTGTGTGAGGCCTACACTCTAGCCCATGCGCACAGGGTAAGAGCAAAGAGTGGAACAATGGAAGGACTTCAATTACAAAATAACTCTCTCACAAAGCTGAAATCTACAACAACTTAACCCCAAAAATGAGCTCTCCAGCCCTTTATATAGTTTTTTGAGTAGTCTGGGCCCTATCCAGACCTAGTGTCTGGCCTAGTTAAAAAATAGGTTCTAGGGCTTATTTGGGGGCTCAAACAAAATAAAAAAATTATGAAAATTGGCACGGTGATACCTCTAATACTCCCCAAGCTCGAGGACTCCTCAGCTTGAACAAAATGGAGTTCTAAAAATGGAAAATGGTATTTAAAATGGTTTTTAGCGATAAAGGTCACTATTTTTATAGGGATTTCTTCTAAAAATTTGACATGTGCTTCTTGGAGCTCCGTACATGCTCCTTCTTCTTGTGTGTCCACTTCATTGATGCACTTCACTTCTTGTGTGTGACCTTGACTGACAACATAGATTGATTCCACATAGCTTGATACTTCCTTATACATGAGTGTCAACTCCTTGTTCACCGCATCACTCCCAAGGGGGATTTGTTGATATATTTAGGTAGTGATGTGTGTAAACACACTAGGATTGTCGTGGCACTTTTTTCCCTCTTTAGGAGGTTTTCCCCGTAGCTTCAACCTACACACTTTGTTTTCATGTCCGTTCTGCACAAAACCATGAGCCTCAAACACATGATTCTTCATTTAATGCACCGTTCAAATTTTCTTTTTTTTAATGTCCAACTGATTATCCAACCATGATGAGCTACAAGTGCATATATGCTACAAATGATGGTCATTTGGCAAGTGGGTACAAAGGTTGCATCAAAATCAATGCCTCTCTCTCTCTCTCGAGCATAAGCTTCTCCAATAAGCCTAGCCTTATACGTGTCAACACTTCCACATGTTTATGTTTTAGCTTGTATACCCATTTAATTCTAATGGCCTTTTTGCTAGGAGGAAAATCACAAAAAGACTAAGTACCATTCTCCATAATAGCATCATATTCTGATTGCATGGCATCCATCCAAATTTTTCTAATTTGTTCGTCATCAAAAGGGAGAAGCTCATTCTTATCACAAAGGCTAGGGGCATCCATCACATAGCAACCTGGTTCAAAGGAAGAACTCTAAGAGCTTGGTTGATATGATAGAGCTGCATCTAATTTTCTATCTCTTAAACTTTGCGCAAGCCATTTAGGCAAAGTTTTTGCCTCCTATACATCAGCTCTCTTATCAACAAGTGCACCATGTAAATCTGGATCATGAATGGGATGATCTACATCATCATATGGAACCTTTTAAAGGCTAAGAAATTGCCTTATTTGGACCAACAACTGATCGGCCACCTCCAAAAAAAGGCAGCAAAGTGCCATACACATCTCTGGAGTTAATTGATGTCTCCTTAGTACATGAAAGTCATGGCTGAATTGCATCTTCCATAAAAACAACATCATTCCTAACCAAAAATGTGTTTATTTTGTGGAGGATATAGTCAATAGCCCTTTTTTTCAAAACTATACCCAACAAAAATACATTTCACTGCGTTCTTGTGTTGTTGTTCAGGCACTAATGCATATGCGAGACAACCAAAGACATAGAGATGAGCAAGTTATGGATTGTGGCCATGCCAATCCTCATATGGAGTGATAGATTGTAGTGCTTTGGTGGGGCACATGTTAAGTACATATGCTGCACACATAATAGCCTCAAGCTAGAAGCTATGTGGTAAAGCCTGACTTTTGACCATACACCTTGCCATATCTATGAGGACCTCACCTTTCTTTCTACAACTCTATTTCGTTGAGGTGTATATGGCATTGTATACAAAAACCCACGTTCAACCAGAATTGCATTAAAATTAGAAGAAATGTAACCCCCCCCTCCCTTGATGAGAACTTAGGGTGCCCAATTTACATGCTATTAGAATTTCAGCCATAACCAAAAATTGTTTGAAGAAAACAAACAATTTGGACTTTGATTTCAATGGGTAAACCCATGTGTGTGTGGGAAAATCATTAATGAATGTCATGAAGTAAAAGTAGTTTCCAAAAGAAGTTTTTTGCATAGGGCCATACACATCACTATGAATAAGCTGCAATTTTTGAGCAACTCTAATTGGACAATCTTTAGGTAAGGAAGAATGCTGCATTTTTCCCAAAGTAATACCTTCACATACATGTTTTCAAGGTACCTCAAGTTTGGGCAAAGAGGACACCATATCAAATTTCTACAGGTGTAGCAAACTAGCATAATTTAGATGACCAAAGCGTGCATGCCAAATTGTGCATGCCAAAGATTTACATCTGAGATAGCCTAAGAATCTTTAACTACACATGTTGAATCATTCACAAATTTTGCATATTCTATGAGCTTATATGACCTATGACATAAAATTCAAGAAGCAATAATGGCATTGCCATTTGAAAAAGGTATGCCTATCATAAACAAACTTGACAACCAAGACAATCTTGTCTAATGCTGAAACTAACTCATAAAAGATTTTTCTTGATCCGTGGCACATACAATGCATTTAACAATGTGAAAGAACTAAAATCAATAGTAGTCAAAATGATCTTACCAACTCACATTACAATAGATGAGGAGTTCTTTGCACCTGTGACATTATTCCCTATAGGGGCAGGCTCAAGTGAATTGAAGAAACTACGCTATGATGTAATATGTTTTGTTGACCCACTACCAAAGTACCACAACATCTGAGTCTACTGCATACATCCAATGCTCATGAGAAGGTGGGTCCTAACTGCATATAGTAGTAAATACCCATTCTTCATTCTACACAAGATTATGAGACTCTTTTTTTGATGTAGAGGCCTCTGTAACAACCATTCTAACCTCTTTCTTCTTTGCCTCTTTTGCATCCAATTTTGGAGAACTCTTTATGACATGATCATTTCCTTTCTAATATTTGCAATTTTTTTTTTGTTTTCTATTTTCTTTTCATTTTTGTGTTCCTTCTTTGACAGTGCAGGATTAGCACATTTTTTCTTACCAGTAGATAAGCTTCATCTACCTTTACTCTTCTAAGTAGCTAAAAAATCTTGATTTCCAACACATGTAATAGACCTATTATGCTTTGACGAATCTTCCCATGGCAAAACAAAGACTAACTCCTCAAATGTTAAGACATTTGAATTGCCTTTCAACATCAATCAAAGAGAAGAAGTAAAAATATAATATAAATCTAGAAGACCGTTAAGAACAATCTATACAAGTGAACTATCAAGTAAGATTCCATCAGCAAAAATGAATTGTTTGTTCAAATCTCTAATCTTTTTCAAAAAGTATCCATAGGATCTCCTTCATTCATATCCTCACTCTCCAGCAATTTTCTCAAGCAAGCAACAAGAGCCTCATTTCTTGCCTGATATAAAGTGCTAAGTGTATCCGAAACATCCTCTGCTTTTTTGCAAGAGTGAATACGAGGGATAATGGCACATTGGATAGATAATGCTATCTGTGCATGTATCTAAGCATCTCTTCCATCCCAACAAAGTTTCTTTGTAGTAGGTGTAGCAAGAACCGTATCATGAATAAGAATATGAAGATCATCATCTTCAATGCCATCTACATCACCTTTTATAATAGTATTCATTGATGTAGTAGGGTATTTTTCAATACCCTGCACAATATTCCACAATCCTTTTGCTAACAATATATGATGCATCATATATGACCATAATGGGTAATTGGTACCATCCAACTTGTCCTCAATAGCCAACATATCGAATACATCATTGCTTTTATCCATGGCCACTGACTAAATACCGTAATGCAAAAAACAACTATAACTCAAAACATTGTACAGAACCACCCTTTTGATCTCTACTTAACCTAAAGCAAACTTTGAGGCCCTTCTACTAGTGAATAAAAAATTGTATATATGTTTGGCACAAATGGATGGAATTACATGCACACGCACTATGATAGTGCACTCAAAGGTCGAAACAAGCTTAGATCATAATTTTGATGCCACACAACAAAGCTATTTTGAACTCCTCATCACCCTGAGTATGCTCACCAATTTTCATGAAATTATGAGACTATGGCCAAAGGGGTGTTGAAGACACCCTCGATGAAGTGCCGACCTGCTCTAATATCAATTTTTGTACTTTAGGTCTATGCAAGCACATGAACAAGAGAAGGAAGAAGCAACAGAAGAAGAAGAAGCTTAGAGCACAACATAACACTGGATGATTACCAACTGACTATACAAGGATAAGTGATCCATTATAGTTATAGGCATATATACAAGCTTGGGGAAAACCATCTAGAGAGGAAAAAAAGTCTCTCGACAATCTTAAATGTGTTCACACACATCACTACCTAAATATGTCAACAGATAGGGGATAGTCTATATGGAAAGTTCTTGAAATTGCCAATTCGATAATGGACAAAAGGGTAGGATTTGCAAACATAAAATAGCTTATGACCTTGAGACACATTTGAAAAGGGTGAAATCATGGCAATGTGAACACTAATAAGTTTTACATGAAGCTTTCTTAGCCATCACTAATTTGTTCCATTAGCTCAATGTACACTAGGTCAATCATGGGTAATTTCTCTTCAAATTGCATTTTATGTGAAAATGTTAATATTTGATTATACTCCTCATTCACATTACATCACTCAAGAACAAAGATATGAAATAATGATGAACATATTGAGAACAATGTGCCACCAGTCCCACTGAGTGTGGAATTCTCCCATGAATGTATAAGCCATGGGCAAGGTTATATATGAGCTTGGGAGATCACCTGGACATAGATGGGGTCTATCTAGAATCATGAGGACATGAGTTGTTGAATCAAGCAAGGACAATGAAGGCAACAAAGAGACTAGCAATAGGAACTATCTATGTTCAAGGTTTTTGATTTGTTCACCTTTTTTTTTATTAGAAACATCTGCATAGAACCTTTGGATGTTGAATGACAACAATCCATAAGGTAATCAAACTCATTGAATAGTTTGGATGAGTGACATAGTGTGGACATGCATGTTCACAATCCTTCACTATTCAATAGTCTATGGTAGTCTTTGAATGTTAACATGCATGTTTCCTCCTCTAATGCATTATTCATGTTCTATTACAGATGGGTAGTGTTGTACATCTCCAAAGGTCATTGATTATAGCTTCTTTTGTAAAAAAAAAAAGAAAGGAGTTCACTCAAAGTATGACCTTTCTCTTATTAGTATTGATTGTGCGATCATACCAAAGAGATCCATTGGTGAAATGGGTTGGCTATCTATCTTGAAGGTCATGAGAGTAATGGGCAAAGTAAAACTTACACATGTAAGCCTGAGTTGTTTGATGCAATTATGCTGTTAGATCAAAAGATACTACTTTTTGGAATTATTTAGACCACCATGGTCTACCTGCATTTGGTCAAGGATCCTAGCCAACTCAATGACTAGAACTCAAGGGAACCAAGGCTTTAGCACAAGTCTTCAAGGTTATTTTCTCTCCTTAGGGTGGCCATATGAGGGGCGTTTGGACCTTATAGAAGACTCTAGATGTGCCAAGGGCAAGGGCTATTTAAGGTTGGGAGGAGAGTGGAAGGTAGCTAATTGGGATCTTTCACCATTAAACTATGAGCTCACTATACTCTTTGATAGGGGGTTCACTTATGAGTTATGCACGACAACAAAACAATCTCCAAACAACTCAATGTAAAACTTTGTTTGGGCTTGCCACCAAGGCTTTTATAATAAGATGGAAAAAATTATGAACATAACAACAAAAAAGGAAAGTTTTTTTGGTTATGATAGATGATGCAAACATGGTAAACACATAACCAAGTATGATGGAATGGATGGGATAAAACTAGTACAAAGTTCATGCTATGGGTCTGACTCTTTGAGTATTAGTGTGATTAATGTGCATATTGATGCATTGTTGGAACAAGTCCATGAAACAATGGAGAGAGCGAAAGAAAAGTTGTCTAGAATTCAGAGAAATTCGGAGATGGCAAAGCTATCCAAGAAGAATGAATCAAAAGTTAGTACAATGGTGGATGACATGAGGAAGAAGTTGCATAGTCCTAAAATTGATCTTAACCTTGAAGTAGAGTTAGATGAAGGTAGAATAATAGTGTTGGAGACACAAGGATATAGTGCATACGGTATAGGCGCATTGTCAGTCGAGTTAATTTTCTTATCTTGAAACTTTTAAATGATTCTTGTGATTTTCATGCAGGGTTAGTATGATGAGCAATTGTGATTAGTAGATCAACTCATTGGTCAACAAGAGTTTGTTAGTAACCTTCTAAGAATGTTGCAGAATATGAGCTACCAAAAACTTGCCCCTGCATCCACCTTTGTACCTGGCAACAATCAAACTCAATGTATCAACCACATGCTTGGCATTTGGTTTGAACAATATAGAAAATGTTAGTTTCCTAGTACATTTGATGCCTTGTTGTCATACATATCACCACATATAGTTTGCAGGTATGTGCAAACTATAAAACAACAAATGGTTGTGTGGGTGAATGTTGTATCAAAATCCCCATTAGCTTCATGAAGCAAATCTCAATAGGATACAAATTATAATCGAGCTCAAATCAAAACCAAAGAAGTTAATCTCATGATCCTAGGGCTTTGCTATATCTAATAGTTAGTTATCTTTAAGCTAAGATCTCTATCTATTAGCTAACATTATTATTTCTCTATATTTGAGCTAAGAGCTCTACCTTTCAACTAGCTATCTCTCAGCTAATAGTATAACTTAATATTATTTGAATAAAACAATTTAGCAATGCTTCTCTATTCATCTATTCAATTATTAAGTTAATGGTACATAACTAATAAATTTGTTTATGTGCTCTATATAGTTAAACTATAAATAGGCTAATTGACTAATTGTACTTAGCTAATATGTGATATCAATAAGCTAATTTTGGTTTGCTAGTATTCAGCTATTTCTCAAGTAACAGCACTTAGCTAGTAGGTATTAGTGCTTTCCTAAAAGGTGATACCAGTTAGCTAAAATCTGTGTAAAGTAGTTACTTAGATAGCTATCTCTTAGCTATTTTGCAATATCTAAACACATGTTTAATTTAGCTAACTAATATTAATTAACTAAACAAGGATAAAAATTAGCCTACATCTATGTAAAGTAGCTACTTACATAGCTATTTCTTAGCTTTTTTGCAATATCTAAACACATTTTCCTTTGGATAATACTTAGCTATATTTCAACTAATGTTACTTAGATAAAAGTTGATAATAGTTTTCTTAAATCCATGTAAATTGGTTACTTACATAGCTATTTATTAACTACTTTGTAGTAGCCAAAAACATTATGCTTTAGACAAAAACTTAGCTATTTCTAGCTAATACTACTTTGCTAATATGTGATAACAATTAGTGAATTGATGATAACAATTAGCTAACAGTTGATAAAAATGAGCTAAAACTTAGGTATTTTTTGAGTTAATAGTACTTAGCTAATAGGCAACAAGAATTAGCTTAAACAAATGTAAATTAGTTACTAACACAACTATTTCTTGGCTATTTTGTAGTAGGTAAACACATTATACTTTAGCTTATACTTAGCTATTTCTCACGTAATAGTACTTAGCTAAATAGTAATAACAATTAGCTAATACTTAGGTATTTTATCATTCAAGAGTACTTAGATAATAGGTTATAACAAGTAGCTATCAACTTTGAATAGTAGTAATTGATACCTTCAACTATTTCTTACCTACCTGGCTATTTCTCACATAATAGTACTTAGCTAATAGGTGATAATAGCTAACTTAAATCTATGTAAAGCAGTTACTTACACAACTATTCCTTAGCTACTTTATAGTAGCTGAACACATTATGCTTTAGTTAATAACTTATCTATTTCTCAAGTAATAGTACTTAGCTAGCTAGTGGTGATAATTAGCTAATACTTAGGTATTTTATCAATTAACAACACTTAGCTAATAGGTTATAAAAATTAGCTATTAACTTTGAAATAAGAGTAATTGATAGCTAGTGGGTGCTTAGAATTAGCTACAACTTAGGTGTTTCATCCATTAAAGGTACTTAGCTAATAGTTTATAAAAATCAACTATCAAATTTTTATAGTAGTAACTCATACCTTCAACTATTTCTTAGCTACCTAGCTATTTCTTAGATAATCGTACGTAACTAATATGTGATAATAGCTAGCTTAAATCTATGTAAATTGTAACTCGCACAACTATTTCTTAGCTACTCTGTAGTAGCTAAACACATTTTACTTTAGCTAATACTTATCTATTTCTCAGCTATTAGTACTTAACTAACTGTTATAAAAATTATCTAATGCTTACGTATTTTATCATTTAATCATACTTATCTAACACGTTAAAACAATTAGCTATCAAATTTAAATACTATTAATTGATACCTTCACCTATTTTTTATCTACCTAGCTATTTCTTAGCTGATGGTACTTAGTTAATAGGTGACACTAGTTAACTTAAATCTACGTAAATAGTTACCTACATAACTATGTCTTAGCTACTTTCTAGTAGTTAAACACGTTTTACTTTAGGTAATGCTTAGCTAATTTAGAGCTAATACTACTTAGTTAACTAGTGGTAACAATTAGCTAATACTTAAGTATTTTCTCTATTAATAGTACTTAGCTAATAGGTTATAAGAATTAGCTATCATCTTTGAATAGAAGTAATTAATACCTTCAACTATGTTTTAGCTAGCTAGCTATTTCTCAACTAACACTACTTATCTAATAAGTGAAAACAACTAGCTTAATCTATATAAAGCAATTATTTACATAACTATTTCTTAGCTACTTTGTAGTAGCTAAACACATTTTACTTTAGCCAATACTTGACAATTTCTCAGCTAGTTTTACTTAGCTAAATGGTAATAACAATTAGCTAATACTTAGGTATTCTCTCAGTTAACAATACTTAGCTAATAGATGTAATAATTAGTTATCAACTTTGAATAGTAGTAATGGATACCTTTAGCTATTTCTTGGTTACTTTGAAGTAGTGATCATCTTTGAATATTATTTCTTGATTAACAACCATTTTTATCTAATCACTAATGTTTTAATGTTATGTGTGGAACCCACACTTCAAATCCATTTGATAGGGAGACCAACAATCAAAAAACACTACTCCTCATGATCGTACAACAGTTGCACAAAGTAAGACAAATGCTCACTCATCTCCATCAAAATTTCTTACAGGTGTTCCATCTATTGTCCTTTTCCCTTCTACAATTGATTTCACACTAGGTCCATCTGGTGTTGAACATATTGATGATCCTTAATCTACAAGCATTGATTTTTATAGTGCTTGTGACCAAATGATAAATGAACTCTTGATCCCATTAAACCCCTCTAAAGGATTAGCTAGCCCAAGTTGTTATGATAATGCTAACAATATTCTAGTGCCTTAAGAAATGCATGTGCAAGACAAGTGCCATTCCATTACTCGAGAAAGTAGTAATATCGATCCTCTTTTTAAGTCACAAGTTGAGATTGAGGAAATTGAACCATTTATTATGGAGACAATGCAACTTGTAGATGAAGACATTGAAGAAAATCTATCATAATGGATGAAACACAAAAAGAAAATCCAACATCTTGCAATGAAGAGGTAGAAGAAGTCCACAAGCATACCCACTAAGAGGCCTACAACCCAAACATCTAACACATTCTCTAATATGTCTTAATATTTTTTTTTGACTAGTTTTGTCTTCACACATAATAGTATCCAATGGATTTTTTGTCTAGTCTACCCCCATAACTATTTCTTGCATGGTAGAAACATGCCAATGTAACTCAAAACTTTAGTGACATCTATATTACATGACTTTGTAGATATTGAATATTAGATGAAACTATTTTTGTTATTTTGATTCAATATATGTTGGTACCTCTTTTGTTCAGTTTTTCAAGTTTTTTATTGCACTTATTTTCCCATGTTGTAGACGCTACAATCCAATCATCATCTCCCAATCAAAAGGTCACAGTGGGAACTCTTGAATTGATTCAATGTTATAACATGCATTGAGAGAGAACCCCCAAAAATTGTGCTAAATGGGTGGACGCAAGAAGAACTTGATCAGTCAAAACCATGACATCTTGATAAAGAAACAAGAGCACTAATTTTGGAGCTTGATGGTGTCCTTCTTAACTTCACTAAGTTGTATGATTACCATGATAGTAAGGCATTTCTCAAATGGGATTTGGAATGGCTTGATGTTTTCATCTAGAGATCCTTTGAAGAAGCTCGAGTACAACCTGCAATTGACACCATATCTCTTGAATTCAAAAATAACTTTACCACGGTTTGGGGTAAATTGAAATATAATAGCCAACTTGGCCAATATTATAAGATCTTCAAGGACTTCTAGAAATATTTTAAAGGTTATAACATAGGCACAACATTGTTCATGGACGCACTTCTAATCTTTTTGTAATTTTTCAAGATGTTGTCTTGTGGTATTGAGATTAGATTTTTTTGAGAAGAGAGACATACCTATCTTTCCACTACTCATTCTTATCAACTTCAAATCTAGTTATTAGCCCACAATCGAAAAAAAAAATGTAGATAGCGTTTTCAGGAGTTGTTCCACTTAATGAGAGAAGCTTGCATGTGTTTCATGATCACATTGAATTATAAAGAAAGAGTACCAAGAAACATCACTTAATTAAAATACAAAAAATGTACCAAGAAATAGCACTTAATAAAAAAAGAAGTGCCAACAAATAGCACTTGATTAAAGAACGTACCAAGAAAGAACACTTATTTAGAAAACAAAATGTACTAAGAAAAAGCACTTGATTGCATGCATTATCTTAATGTACTACATATTTATCATCAATTGCAAGGGAATCACTCAAATAATCAGCCCCACCTTGAAAACTAAATGTGTTAATACTCATGTCAGCCTCTTCATCATCAACCACAATTGGGACAAGAGTGTTTATTTGGAGTTCCTTTAAAGAAGATTGATTGCACAATGCAATTGAACCATATTTCCTAAAACCAAGAATAGGTTTATAGTAGTTAATGGATAATACACACTTACTATCTTTTTGTAATTTATGAAGATGTCTTGGTGCTGAGATTTTCTTCACAAGAGAGACATGCCTATCTTTCGAGTACTCTTTCTTGTCAAGTTCAAACCTAGTTATTGGTTGTTGTCTTCTCATGGAGACACAAGTATGATGGCATAGTTGGATGACAATGCTTAAACTAAATGAACAGTTCAACTTGTTGATGAATGATAGAATTGTAAGGTATTCAACACTGATATATAAACCCTATCTAAGCTATTAATCACAAATATACTTAGTTCTTCATCACTCATATATGTAAGCTATTCATCAAATATATAAGTTAGTTATTGAGCACTAACATAGTCATCACTAATATATGTAAGCAATTCGGCACTAGCATATGTAATCTAGCCATCACTTACATATGTCAGCTATTCAACATTAACATATGTTATCTATTCAACACAAACATATGTAATCTATTCCTCACTAATATATGTAAGCTACTACGCACAAATATATCTTAGCTATTCAACACTAATATACTTACTTCTTTGTCATTAATATATGTAAGCTATTTAACACTAACATGTGTAATCTATTTGGGGCACAAATAGAAGAGGTGTCCCGAGTCCCAAGTTTGGCAGTCCCTTGAGAGAATCATGCTATTACAAGGACAAATCAAATGAGAGAAATCTTTTCTTGCTGAAGCTATCAAATGTTCCTTAGCACTATGGAATGATATAGAGGGGAGATTCTATGGGAAATTTGCAAAGAGAGTTATTGATTGAAAAATATCTTTTCCTTTTAGGGAAGAGAATTTCCAATTGTGAGAAGACCCTGCCCTTTCGACATCATAGAGTGTTCTTCCTAGAGAGCAACAAGAACAAAACCGAATGGGCCCCATATGAGGTGCACGAGAGGGTTATCAACCTTCTTTGTAAAATTCTTTGGTAATCTTTAAGCAGCCCCTGCTTTGTGGGATATGGGGGGTCCCATGGGTGCTAGACCCATTCACTTGTATAACTGTTATTTCTACTAATTAAAGCTTGGAAGAGTAGGCTCTACCAAACTTCCTTTAAAAAAAAACATATGTAATCTAGAATTCACTAATATATGTTAGCTATTCAACACTAACATATGTTATCTAGTCATCACTAACATATGTTAGCCATTCAACACTAGTATGTGTTAACTATTCAACACGTTAACATATGTAATCTAGTCATCACTAATATATGTTAACTATTTAACGCAAATAGATGTTAACTATTCAGAACTAATATACTTTGTTATTCATTCCCAATATATATAAGCTATTCAGCACTAACACATGTAATCTATAATTCACTAATATATGTTAGCTATTCAACACGAACATATGTAATCTAGTCATCACTAACATATTTTAGCTATTGAAGACCCATATGTTAGCTATTCAACACTAATATGTGTAATCTAATAATTGTAAAACCAAGCAAGTTTTTGACATGCTTGAAGATAAAGGGTTGATCAAGACCAATCAATTTTATGTATTGTAGTGAACGTTGTTCATGTGGCAAATCATATGGTCTCACATACACCCTTTGTATACTCACATACATGATCAATTCTTCATGTACCATAGCATTAGCTCATTATTTGGGGATGTAATATGAAGCCTAAGCCATGATTCAAGTGGTTGGATTCTCCCACCAATACTTCCATCAATTTCAATTTGATACCTCATTTCCTAGACTATAGGAAAAGAGAGAATGTCACAACTAAGGCATTCCGGTGAGACATATGAATTGATTTTGTTTGGTAGAAGTTGTGGAAAACCTCAAGGATACATGGAGTGTATATAATCACTCTACACACTTGTACTTAGTGACATATGAGAATATAATCAAGTTGGATCTACTTCTTGCTTACTGCCCTTTTCTCTGTGTCATATTCTCCAAAGTTAGCAGACTTGTAGAGCTTGTTTGTCTTTGCACAAATTAAGGATTAATTGTAAATTTCTTAGTGTCTTATTCAAGTTTATAAAATCTTTTATTATTTGGATGCTTCTATAGTAAGTTAAAGCTCATTTGCCTTTTAGGGTCTATTACTACTAGTCTTTGAAAAGTTGGGATGACCATCTGTAGATGCTAAGCTCATCATTAGAACATGCCTTATTAATTAAGTATACTTTGGTGCATTATAGCAACTTAGATTTATAAGGCATCATCATTTAAACATGTTGTGAGTATTGAGCATTTCAATTGATATCTTTCATCCACAATTAGAAATATTTTTATAGTTGCTTCATGTGCAACTAGTCTATTTTGCACCATATTTTACAGTGATGTTACAAAGAACAGAAGGTGTTTTGTTGCACTACATTGAAGCTCATAAGTTCAACCAAAGATTCCAATCCATAAAGGGCAGGTTCTATGCTAGATAGTTGAACCAAACGTCATTACTCAAGGCAAGAAATTTCTTTCATCCTCTTCCTTTCAAGCACTTTCTATGGTATTCGAGAATTCGTCATCCAAATAGGTGATGGATTTCCTTTCATGATTTACAAGCTTGATAGCAATAACTATGTTGCTTGACAAATCACAATGGAGGCCTACTTACAAGGATGAAATCTCTATGGATTAGTTAAGGGTGATGAAGACATGCATATATCAAGATGCAAAAGAGGACCTACACAAGAGGAAACTCAAAAGCTCACTTAATGGTGTTCAAGAGATGCTCAAGTGAGGTCTTATATCTTAAACTATATCTTTTATTCATTGCTTCCACACATTAGAAGTTTTAAAACATGAGAAGAAACTTTGGATGCACTTGATATATTCTTCTCTACTAGTACCAAAGCTAAGAAGAATCACTTGTGGAATGAATTCAATCGAATGAAGAAGACACGTAAGCAGATTAAAATAGATTTTTTTACCAAGGTTAAGGAGGTTTTAAATCAATTAGCTTCAACTAGAGAGCCGATTGAGGATGAAGCCATTATGAGGCAAATCCTAAATGGTATTAAGACCTAACTCTTTTGCTAGCCTTCACTTGATTAAGTTTGTGTGTGTCACTAGAAAACTTAAGTTTTTCAGAAACATCCTTTGCAAGTCTTCCATTGTGTTGTGTTGTGTGATTCAATTTTTTCTCAAAGTTCAAGAGTATCTTTAGAGGTTCTAATAGAAATCACATAGAACTTGTCATTGGAGAGATAAGTATTAATCTAGAAAATGCCTACTCTATGGCATGGATAGAACCTTGCTGAGAGGATAAGGAAGCGATATATCCATTCCTATTCTTGATATCTTGAAAGATCATATTTCACCTATTACATCCAAAAAACTTGTTCATGGAACTTTCGGTATGCCTTCAAGATAGACGAAAGAATTAATCACATGAGCTGCTAGGAAAATGGAGGATCCAAGTTTGCGTTCTCATCTATGTCATCTTACTGATGGATTCAGCCATTCTTTTACATTTTTTGATGAATTGAAGATTTAAATGTGTGTCATTTCAAAATCTTTATGAGTGTGTGTTTGAATCAAACAAGCTCTTGCATTATAGACTCTTGAGGCTCATCTGAATCTTTTCTTATTGTTCTTCATCATACATTACAAAGGAGAACAGTAGGATCATGGTTAATCAATACTGATGTGGAAGAGTTGAAGATTTTACTTTAATGTACATTATTTAGTTGTAGAGATATATATTTTTGTAGGTCATTTGCGATTTCTAGTGGTAGTCATATCCATTGCAGAAAAGGAACAATCAGTCTAAGAATCCTTCTATAGTACTCTGAAGCACTCTCTTCTAAGAACAAGATCATTTGACTCAAACCTTTGAATAATACACATTGCAAAAAACACTTGGATGCAATCTCTCTACACCTTCAATTTTTTTAATTTCTAAGTTCTTCCAATGACTAGGCATATAACATCTAAGTGTCAATTTCTCACCATTTAAATTTGTTTTCCACACTTAAAACTTTGTATCTTCGAACTCTGCCATGTAAAAGGGAGCAATAATGTTATCAAGATCTTAACTCACATGCACACATAGGTTATGAATGCTAAAAATACACAGAAAAAATAGATACGCGAGGAAACTAGACAGAATGTAGTATTGGGTGCAATCTCCCCCCATTCACTCAGTTTTGATAGTACGTAGAGTGCATGTATTTATAGGATTTTTTGATTATGTCGAAATAGTGGTTACATGAGAGCGGCTTCGAAAAGCATGCATGAAATTAAAAGTTGTTCACCGATTAAGAGAGCCTTTGCTTTTAATAATAGAAATTGCGATCTACAACGATCCTTATTCTAACCACTACTTTACTAACTATTTCTAAAAATAGAACCTTCTATGCGGGTTTATTTACAAACTATAAAAATTATAAATCGGATTATTGATGTCCATCCTTTCACGTCTTTCATGCCCTCACGAACATTCAATTGCTATATCAAAAACACTAAAACACATTAATACATTAATAAATTAATAGTCCAAGAATTCCTTGTTCAACACATTCCATAATTCATGACATGCACCTTAGTTGAAAAAGCAACTAACCTCACTTTATAGAATAACATGGATGGCTAGTCACATGTTTCATCACCATATGAAAATAATCATGTTCCATGTAAAAACACATGCATGGAAATGTTCATGGAGGAGTTACATTAATGTGTTTGTGTATGATATGCAAAAATTAAGTGGTCATAATGGGGTGTTAATTGTGTTTTATGTATCCATTGAAATTCTTGAATAGAGTGATTTTTGTACTTAACTAAATATCAACGATATTGAGTATCTATGCATGTAGTAGTGACATCATGATCAATTATTTTCTCAAGAACTAAGATTCTAGATTGTTCTTCAATTAAAGGAGGTTCATCAAGAAGTGGAGTGAGTGGTAAAGTTCCTTTAAATGTTTTAAGTAAACTAATATGAAAAGAGTTATGTATATTCCAATGAGATGGTATTTGAATGAACTATCATTAATTTTCTATATAATGCAAAACGGTCCATAAAAGCATGGTGCAAGTTTAATTTTAGGATGTTGTAAAATATTTTTTGGACATCTTTTAATTATATGCAACCATACGAGATCATTTTCCTTGAATTCCTTGGCTAATTGTTTTCTATTGACATTACGTGTATACCATTCTTAACTTTTCCTAATGTGCTCGTGAACATTGTGAAGTATAGAAATGAGAACTTGAGCAATATAATCAGCCATCAGATTGTCAGTTTGAGTGAGTGACATGGGAGTGGGAAGCTTATTACCATAAAAGTTTTCAAAAGGTGCATGACCAGTAGTGGTGTGTGTGGTTTTGGAAGCAAATTGAAGCAATGGAAAATTTTCATCCCAATTAATGGGACTATCTAATGAATAAAAACACAATAAATCAAGAATAGTATTGTTTGTAGCCTCAATAAATACTTAATAGCTTGTTGATCGGTTTTCATTAAGAGCTCGGATCCCATAAGATAGTGTTTCTAAATTCGCAAAGCATGCACAACTGCTAACAATTCTTTATCATATGTACTATAATTATTTTTTTAGGGCTTAAGCTTCATATTCTCAAATGCAATGGGCTGATCATTTTGCATTAAAACAACACCTATTTTTGAACCACTATCATCAGTAACAACATGAAATGGTTCTCAAAAATTAGGTAACTATAAGACATGTGCATGTGAAAGTGCATGTTTGCATTTTTCAAAGGATTGTTGTTCGGTAAGCCCCCATGCAAATTTTATTTTCTTATTCAATGACAAGGTAAGAGGAAATGCTAAATAAGAAAAATTTTGAACAACCTTCCTACATAAACTAGCCAAACCAAGAAAAGAACGAACATCATTGATTGATTATGGTGTAGGCCATTCTACTATAACTTTAATCTTTTTTGGATCCACATGCACACCTTCAATTGAAATAATATATCTAGATATTCTAGCTTACCTTGAAAGAAGTAACTCTTTTCAGGATTAGAATAAAGTGTGTTCTCTCATAGCAAATGAAAAAGTGTATTAAGATGCTTCTCATGCACCCTATCATTCTTACTACAAACAAGTATATCGTCAAAGAATACAAGAAAAAAAAGCTTGGTAATCAAGAGAAATGTTGTTCATCATTCGTGCAAATGTAGTAGGAGCATTAGTAAGTCCAAAGGTCATTACCATAAATTCATAATGGCCGGTTTGAGTTCTAAATGTAGTCTTGAAAATATCACTTTGTGTCATACAAATCTGATGGTAACCTAATTTAAGATCAATTTTACTAAAGACACGAGCTCCTCCTAATTTATCTAGGAGATCATTTATTTGAGGAATATGGTATTTATTCTTTATTGTGATCTTGTTTAAGGATCTATAATCAATGCACATTTGATAAGTTATATTCTTCTTCTCTACTAAAAGAACTAGTGCCCCAAATGGGGAAAAACTAGGCCTTATAAGTCATTTATGGAGTAAGTCATTCACTTGGTTGTATATTTCCTTTTCATGTAGTGGGCAATGCCGATAAGGTGCTTTATGAGGAGGAGAACTACCTAAAATTAAGTCTATGCTATGGTGAAAGGATCTCGCGATGGTGGTAGTTCAGAGGGATAATTAAACATAAAACAATCCTTATAAGTAGTCATGAAAGGTTTATGTGCATTGGGAAGTGTATGAGTATAATAGTTTATGACATTGACAAAAACAATGCATGAATTGAATCCTTTCCTAAATGCATCTTTTATGGCTAGAAATCATGCCGCAGAGACAAAGTAATGATTTGAACTTTAGATTCAAAGTTAAAGGTATGTGTATGATAGTCAATGCATGCGTTATAATGATGATGAAAAGGCATACCGAGTATAACATCGTAAGATTGCAAAGGTGCAATTAAAAATGTTCATGCATCTACATATGGTCATAAGCTAATTGTAACATCTTGCACTTCTCATGTTACATTATAACGACTACTTTGAAATGTAGATCTCACTTTACAAAAGGAAGGAAATATTTTTAATTTAATTTCTTGTACTAATAAATGTGAAATGAAATCATGTGAACTACCATCATCATGTAAAATATTAACTAGTTTGTTATTGATAGTACCCTGCATGCAAAGTAAAGAATGAATAGAGATATTGATATTGAAGGTACTTAAGTCCTTGTCCAATGCTTCCTCTGTCCAAGCAAGAGGAATTTGTTCATTATGAGCCTCCATGTTATGCAATTGAGCTTCAACTAGTTTCATGTGAAGAGGTCACAATTGGCACTTCATTTTTGTATGTCCAAATTTACCACAATTCCAGTAGGTGATACGTGGTCACTTCTATTGGGCATCCACCACTGAAGTTTGTAGGGTAGGTGGTTTGGTAGGTTGGAGAGATGAAGCAACAGGTGCAGTTGAGTAATTGGATTGTGGAGGACGAGGAAAACTAGATTAAGATGGGGCATTAAAATTATGCTTCATAGGAAACATAGGTTTAACAAAAAGTGGTCGTTGATGTGGTTATTGTGGAGGGATGGACTTGGTTATGGACTGGAATTCCTTCTCTGCATCATACACAAAAGAGATAGCCTCCTTGAGGGTTGTAGGCCATAGGGTGTGAAGTTTGGCTTGGATTCCCACCTTCAAACCATCTTTGTATTTCCACTGCAAGCTATCCTCTGGTACATCATCAAGCATTTGAACCAATAATAATTTTTTCCCAAATTGCTCCATGTAGGTAGTGATTGTGTCATCCTCCTTCCATGTAAAGGTTGTCCATGCATGTCCAACATGTAAATGATCTTGAGGAGGAAGAAAATAATCCTTCACTTTAGCTTGGAAAGCCTTCCATGTGGTTGGATGATCTATATTATGACATATGAAATTCCACCAGAGTTGAGCTTTTCCTACTAAATAATTAATGGCAAATTTGACTTTTTCACTTTCAACATATGTTTCATGAGTATAAAAATAATGAAACTGTGATAATCATGAAAGAACTAAATGGTCATCCTTACGACCATCAAACCGTAGAAATTGGTATTCTTTAACACCAACCTTGGAATGCATGGCATCCAATTGGCCAAAGATAATAGCTTTTACCACCCTCATAAGGTTATCTTCATCATATTGCATCCTCTGAAGTACTTCATCCTGTTGTCACATCTCCTCTTGAGCGCCTCAAAGTTCATGCCGCAAGAGCTCCAATTATTGCTTGAGTGTTACCTCGAGTAGAGGTGACTCACCAAAGTCCTCCGTGGTGTTCGTAGGGTCCATGGGTAAATAGAGAACAAAACCCTCTTGCTAGATATGTAAAAACAATTCTGAGATTGCTTGAATTAAAAGGTAAAAGGAAGGGTTGTTATTGGGAATTGAAAAAGTAAGAAAGAGATGCAAGTTGTGTTAAATATAAGGAAAGAAAACTAGAGTGACAACACAATGAGATAGTGTAGTGGTAAAACACTTTCCTTGTGAGATTGAGGTTGTGGGTTCAAATCTGCCCTCCTTGGTGAACATAAAAATCCTTATTGCCACTCATAAATTAAAAATGGTTCGTGCATAGCCAATGACTACCAATGGTTGCCAAGGGAGCCATGGATGCCAAAGATGCCAAAGTAATGCCTTAGTTATGTTGGAACATCAAGCTTACATTATGCTTGAGGTGGATTTGATCTACATCAAAAGCTATCGTGTCGAAAGAATTTTATCCGTTGGAGAGTTATTTTCCTTATGCTCATTTATTGTATTTTTTGAGAGATTTTTGATGGTTCATTTACTGTTGTAAAAGCCTAGAGCTTTACACATGTAAAGGTAGAAAGATAGACCCCAAATCCCATGAATTTGTGGTGGTTGAAGTTGCATTCCATCAAGCAATCAATCACTTAAAAGTAGATCAAACTAGATCTTCACTTTTCCTAGATTGTAAGAAAGTGAATTGATTCCCTCCAACAACCATTCCCACCTTCATTTGAATTCAAACTCCACTTGTAGAAGTCATGGAACACTCCTAGAGTCTATATAAAGACTTGAAATCACTTGTACAATACATGGAAGCAATATACATACACTTGTGACCATCATTGCCTTGCTCCTTCATTTCTCTACATCATCTTCTTCACCAATAGTATTCTTGCAAAGGCTGTTGCTCTCTCTCTAGAGCTCCAAATTAAGTGCAACATGGCTCATTGGAAAGATATTAGTGTCCAGTTTACGCATAGAAGTTTCCATAGCATTTGTTTTTGTAGATTAGGAAAAATTGGAGTTTTTTTGTCTCGGGGTCAATCTCTACATATTCATGACAAATAGGAAGTACCACCGTTGAATGTCTCATTCATTCCTATAGCATATTTTGCTTATTCCTTATGCCTTTGTGCATTCTATAAATTCAATCTTATGTGTATCATTCTGATAAGAGGATTTCTTGTAATTGTAATCACGCTAGTCGCTATCGGCATTTGAACATCATTGTCTCTTCCATAGATAGTAAGTTTTTTTGAGCTAGTCGACCTGCGAACCTATTTGTTTTGTATTAACTCATTCTCCTTGATGCTCCAAAGTACATAGTGCATTTCTTTGCACTTATCACATGCCTATAAGGTCTATTTGAGTCTCCATAAGCTCAAGGGCGGGTCTTGTGTCGGTTGGCTAGACCAAACTTCGTCGCTTCGAAACACACTTTTCTACCTTCTACAAGCTTCTCCAAGTTTCTTTCAGTGGTATCAGAGCGAGACCAAGATGGGTGACGTCTTTCCCTCAATGAGTGAGAAGCTTGATCGACATAACTATACAGCTTGGAAAATTAGAATGGAGGCCTATTTGCAAGGTAGAAATCTTTATGGAATTGTAGCAGGTGATGAAGCTATGCCTATTTCAAGATCCTAAGGAGGGCCTACACAAGAGGAGGCAGATAAGCTCACACTTTGGTGTGAAAGGGATGCTCAAGCAAGCTTGTACATACTAAACTCTATCTTTGACTTTCTATTACCACATATTAGAGGATGCAAGACATCTCAAGAGGCTTGGCATGCTCTCGAGACTTTCTTTCATGCTAGTACCAAAGCAAGAAAGAATCATCTTTGGAATGAGTTCAACCAAATGAAGAAGACACCTAAACAAACCATCACAAAGTTTGTTACCAAGGTCAAGGAGGTTGCGGATCAGTTAGCATCCATTGGAGAACTGATTGAAGAAGAGGTCATCATGAGGCAAATTCTCAATTCGAAGATAAGCAATGATGATCCTTCACAACGGCTTATGATCTCATCATGGATGTACGAACTCCAGACTTCAACATCTTTCTTGGACAATGCTTCAATCAAGAAGCCAACAATAGCATAAACGAAGGTAACTCTTATCATGGTAATTCAACTAGTGCTCTATATGCAGATAAGAAGTAGAAAGGCAAGAAGAAGGAAGAAGAGACCTCCCAAGACAAATTCGCAAGCAAGAGCAAGTGGAAAGGGAAGAAGAAAGGACCGAAGCAAGACAAAACCAAAGGGCAGAATGTTCAACCTTGTGCCATATGCGATAAGACCAACCACACCACTCAAAATTGCTGGTTCATTGGGAAGACCTAGAAAGGAAGTGGAAGACGTGGACATAGCAGCAATAGAGGTAGAGGTGGACACAACTTCAACAATAACAATAGAAACTATAGTAGAGGGACTACAACAATTATTCAAAAGGTCAACCACATGAAGACTCATTGCTTCTTATGAATCTAAGCCACAAAGAAGGTAAAGAAGATGATCATTTGTTCTACATAGATTCAAGATGTTTGAATCATGTTGCAGGCAACATTGCTCTTCTATCTGATTTGGAAAGTCCAAAGCATAGACATGAAGTGCAAATAGGGGATGGCACAAAGCACAATGTGGAGAAGATTAGTAATGTCAAATAATGGCAGGACAAACATTCTAAGTAAGGTTCTCTATGTACCCACTATCACTAAAAACCTAATAAGTGTAGGCCAAATAGTTGACAAAGGCTTGCAAGTTAGGTTCACCTAACATGGAGCTTTTGTGGAAGATCCATGTCAAGGCTTCAAAAAGATAGCCCGAGGTGAGAAGCATGGTAGGCTCTTTACTTTTGAAGTAGGAGAAACTAGGAACATAGATCTATTCAACTTTGGGTCTCAAACCCTAAGTGAGCTTGAAGTGTGGCATAAGAGACTTGCTCATGTGAATGAAAGAACCTTGAAGAATATATGTAGTGACCAAAGTGTTCTAGGACTTCCAAACATATGAAAGCAACACATGATCAAGAGGTGTGATGCATGTCAAATTGGGAAGGCACAAAGAAAACCATTCAACCACAAGGGTTACATCCACAACAACGTATTGGACTTAGTACATATAGATATGTGGGGACCAAGTGAAGAACCTTCATTGGCAGGATCAAGGTATTATGTCTCATTTATTGACAACCATAGTAGATGGATTGTTCTATACTTTATCAAGAGTAAGAATGAAGTGTTTGATTGCTTCAAGAAGTATCTTGCACATATGGAGAATCATACAGGTAGATCACTAAAGAATCTTAGATCTGATGGAGGGGGAGAATACTTCTCCAAAGAGTTTGATGAGTTCTTGCAGGACAAAGGTATCAAAAGGGAAGTAACTACTAGGTACTCTCCTCAACTAAATGGAATTGCGGAGAGGAGAAACAAGACACTGGTTGGATCAGCCCGAACAATGCTTGAAGAGAAGAAGTTGCCACATTATTTATGGGTAGAAGCCATTTCAACTGTTGTGTACCTTGTCAATAGATTACCATCCAAATCACTTCAAGGTATGACTCCTTATGAAGCATGGCATGGAAGGAAACCTAATCTTGGACATTGCAAGGTTTTTGGTTGTTTAGCTTATGTTCATGTACCATCACAAATAAGAGGTAATCTAGATGAAAGGGCAACAAAGGTAGTGTTTATTGGATATGATTCAACTTAGATGGGTTACACCTTCTTCAATCCTTCAACCAAGCAGTTCACTACAAGTAGTATTGTGTTTGAAGAACATAGGTCTTGGTATGATGAAGACAAAAAAAAGGTTACACTACCATATGATCTTGATTCCGACTCTTATCAATTAGGAAACAAGGATGATACATAGGTCGAGGATTCATGAAGTGATACAGATGATGACCAAGATGAAAGGGAAAAGGATTACAAGCTATGGAAGTCAAGAGGCAAAGCAAAGATGCAAGAAGTTGGAGAATGCTCCAAACAAGCACCTAGAAGATCAACAAGAGAGAAGAAACAACCAGAAAGGTATGGATATGATTCCAAAGTTGTTACCAAGCATTCAATATACTTGGCAAAAGACTCTATTTCAGAGGAACCCTCAACCTATGAAGAGGCAAAGGGAAAACCTAATTGGAAAAAGGCCATGAAAGAAGAGATAGATGCATTGAAGGAAATGGACACTTGGGATTTGGCTCCAATGTCCCCAAATCAAAAGGTAATTGGTTGCAGATGGGTATATAAAGTTAAAAGAAACTCAAATGGATCAATTTGTAGGTACAATGCAAGATTAGTTGCCAAAGGATGCTCACAAGATTAGTTGCCAAAGGATGCTCACAAGATTCGTTGCCAAAGGATGCTCACAAACTCATGGTATAGACTATGAGGAAACATTCTCACCAGTTGCAAAGATGACTACAATCAGGACATTGATAAAGTCTAGCTGCTGCAAGGAATTGGAGACTCCTCCAACTTGATGTGAAAAATGCATCCTTGAATGGATGGATAAGTGAATAGGTATACATGTCACAACCACCAGGTTTTGAAAACAAACCCTTATCATCCATCTTATGTCTGCAGACTTAAGAACGCATTGTATGGATTGAAACAAGCTCCTAGAGCTTGGAATTATAGGTTGGTTACATATCGTCAAGATCAAGGGTTAAAAGCTAGTAGCTCAGATCCTTCTCTATTCATCAAAAGGGATCACAATGAGGTTATCTATCTATGTGTATATGTAGATGATATTATTGTGACAGGTGATGATCTAAATGGAATTCAAAGGATCAAGAGGCACATGCAAGAGGAGTTTGAAATCAATGACCTAGGTGAGCTCACATATTTCCTAGGCGTGTAGGTGATATATTTAGATGAAGGAACGTATTTGACTCAGAGAAGATACATTCAGGATCTTCTTCTCAAGTTCAAAATGGAGAACACTAAACTTGCAGGTACACCTTTGGAGATGAATCATAAACTTAGTGTTTATGAAGGTGAAAAAACTTGGTTTTAATGCCCTTTCTAAACAAACTCATGGGGATAAAAAAACATACACTTCTTCATGAAAGTCACCATTCAGAAATCTGGTTTTAATGTACAAATGATGTACATTCGGAACATGATGAGCTCCATGTGTACAGATGCTATGAACAATAGTCATTCGGCATGAAGGAGCAAAGGTCTCCTCAAAATCAATGCCTCTTTCCTTGATAGTAAAGCTATTATCTTGCCATGATGAAGATCTCAAAAGACCTTTGATATTGGGCCAAGATTGGATCTAGAACCATGTTATCTACTTGAACCTTCAAAGAGGTCTTCTTCATATTAGGGTTGAAAAGAAATTCCTCACCATAAACAATCAAGTTGAAGGCCCTCACGTCTTCTTGCTCTCTATTTGTAGCCATCATACAACTAGAGACTTCAGGATGCATGTATCTTGAAGCCTGTTGTGAAAAATGCCTCAACTCTTGATGGATAGTTCATGCAAGTGATGGAACCCCCTTCTTTTCCAAAGAAAAATTTATGATGGAAGACTCAATCAGAATAGAATAAGAAACAAGCATAGGATGATCATAAAAGGTGACGCTTCTCCCAAGAGTTTGGAGGCCTAACAAAATTTGGAAGTGTTATAACCAATCTAGGAGAAATTAGGTTTGGCTTAATCGTTTATGACAGCCTTACTAGAACTAGATTTCTATCATTACTTTTTATACACACTCTACAACTAGGTAGTGACAAGGATGTGCCACTGACCTTTGTGATTCCTTCCGTTCTACTATGCCAATCCCTAACGAAATTCAAGCCATCACATGAATTAGTTAGGGAAGAACTTAAGATGTTAGGGATGCACATTCCCTTGGATTAAGAGACCCTCATTCGAGAAGAGATGAAGAAAAGTGAGGTGTTGAAGCTAACTCATATGTCTTCAATTACACCTAATCTATCCACACCTCTTAGAATGCGTATGTAGAACTTTGCCTTTCTAGGCGAGGATCGATTTACATAGTTGCACAAGAAGGTATGGTTTATTCTTTACTTGGTACAAAACGTGACACTTTGTATTGACTTACCTCACTTGATAATGGATCAATGTTATTGAGCCAATGCTTGATGGCCTCAAAAGCAAGTTATCAATGACTATTGTGCGATCATCAGGTTTGGATACATGTGTTTAGCATATGATATTCCAATTGAAGGAGAACTCACTCATCCTTAGTTGAAACTTTCAAGGACGCAAGAGGTGAACCTCCCATTAGAAAAAGAGGAAGCATGGCACCATCAAGTACCAAAAACCAATAGAAATATCACCCACCCCACAAACATCTCTAACACGAGTTGCACCAGTTGTCACACCATTCAGAATAAGGGTAGCACAACCTATAAACTAGATGGCCAGGGAGAAAACATTCATGAATAAGCCACTCGTGAAGGTACCACCATACAAAGTAAAGTCATCATTGCTGAGGGATTTTTCCTTCTAGTCATTGACACCACCACTCATAAATTTGCAACAAAAATTGATTTTGACATTCCTTGTCCCTTACATATCGAATTCTAGTTCTCTGATACACATTATGTTTTGCAAGAATATGAAAGGCCAAGCTACCTAAGTTCTGAGGTTGATTGAGAAGAAGAAACGGACAAACATGATAAGTGTCAACATGATGATCAAGAAGATGATGACGACAATGCAGACAAGAACGAGAAATAAGGTGACAACCCTACATAGAGCGACACATTACAAAGACTCTATGCCGAATTGAGGAAGTGCAAATAGGGAACTAGTGAAGTGTAGAAAAATACATGCCTTTTTTGAATGGGAACTTACCAATAGTTGATTCAATGCCTCTTTTATCAAAGCCGTGCATCTACTATTAGAAGTTGTGGGTATGGTGGACACACTTTGATTCCTCATGAATTGACCACAAATGTAACATCATCAAAAGAAGAGTAGGACAACAAAAAACCATAGTTTCTACTCTCAATGTACCACTTCATCCCAATTCATCATGAAGATCCATTGTTAGAGGACACACACCATCCTTGACTGCACCCATTGATACATCCCCATTTTTCATTGCTCATTCTCCACTTTTAACTACTAGTAGATGTCTCAAAGCACTACATCGCACATTTGAAAAACACCCTATCAATCCACTCCACCCATACTCACCATATCGTCACTCATCATTCCCACTCAACCACCCTTAACACTAGTCTTCACACGCCCTACACCACCAATCTGACCTCATGTTCCGGATTTCCAACTAACCACATCCATACCCAACCCCATTGTGAACATGTGTACTTTATTATTTGGTATCCTTCTTGGTTTTGCCCTCCACCTACTACTTTCATCATCCCACCTATACATACTACAGAATGAACCTTTTCTTGAGTCGCTGCTATTTTGATCCCCTCTTTAACATATCCACCTCACAAGAAAGTTTTACAGAAGCCATGGATATGTCACTGTTGGAAGCAGTCAGAGGCACAGTCAGAGGCACAGACGACGTGGAAGCATGTAAAGACGGAGCAGGGAGTCAGTCGGATCATTTTTTTCAAGCAACTATGTTTTTATTACCTCTTCAAACATCCAACAGTGATTTTCATCACTCTTGTAACATATGTAATATAGACAAAATCCCATTTTCTAATTCATAGCTCCATTTTGTGCAAGCCGAGGAGTCCTCGAGCTTGAGGAGCTTAGGTAGAATGCGCGTACCAATTTTCGTTATTTTTAGACATCGTTTACCCTTCCAAATAGCATCTAGGACCTATTTTTTAACTATGCCGGTCACTAGATGTGAAACCGGTCAAAACTAGTCTAGAAACTATAAAAAGAGCTAGAGAGCTCATTTTTGAGGTTGGTTCATGTTGGTTAGTGTGAGCTTAGAGCTAGTTTGAGCTTGTAATAGTGTTCTTGAGTAATAGAGCTAATTTCCCACCTTCCATTGTGTCTTGCTTGTCTCTTCATTGTGTGTGTGTATGTGTGTGTGCATCTTTGTGCTTCTCACCTTCACTCTCACATCATCTCACGTTCACGATCTTCATATCACTCCTATCTCTTCCGCGGATTGACATTAAGGAGGTGAAGCTTCTTAACGTGGTTCTCACCATTGTGCTAGAGCAACACCAAATTTGGCGCCGTTGCCGGGGATCGAGTCTAGGACGAATGTGTGATGGTAAGAGTATAGCAAGAAGTGGCGTTGGAAGGTAAAAATTTCAGTTTTGTTATTGTTTTTACTTAGTTTTTAGTGGTTTTCACCTCCCCCACACTCCATCTTCATCATCGCATCATCATCTTCATCTCCAAAAAAAATCTGAAAATTCACCATATCCACCCATTCACCTCATTTCCCCTCATTTGTGCATGCGAGAGAGCGAGAGAGAACTTTTGTGCTTGTGTGTGCTTGTGTTTTCTTGAGTTTTCTTGCAGGTACAGAGCTCCAGTGCATCAGGAAAGCTTGGAAAAGGTAAAATTTTACTCTCTGTCAAAGATCTGCCGAGTGTGGCGGACCATCGCGATGGTCTGCAACCTTCGGAATTCTTGGTAGGCGACCACACCACGAGGTAGGCAACCCTTGCGCATCTACGAATCCACAGGCGCATCTCAAAAATTCACACTTTGGTGGACCATCGCGATTGGCTTGGACCATCGTGATTGTGTCGCACCATCGCGATAAGCTCACGCCATCGCGACGGCTCGGCCGGACCATCGCGACGGTCTCGGACCATCGCGACGGTTCATTTGAGCCATCGCGACAGTCCACTTGGACCATCGCGATTGTTCAGCTGACCCCGGACGATCGCGATTGGCCCATGCCATCGCCACGACAGTGCCACGTGTCACGATAGACCATCGCGGCGGTTCATTTTTCGGACCATCGCGACAGCCCAAAATCGGACCATCGCAATTGGCTCACGCCATCGCACTTGTGACCATCGCGACGGTTCACTTCGGACCATCGCGATTGTCCACCTTTGACCGTTGACCCGCGCCATCGCGATTGTCCGCCTGATCGGGCCATCGCGACGGTTCGACCTCACGCCATCGCGATTGTTCACTTCGGGCCATCGCGACGGTTCACCTTTTCGCACCATCGCGACTGTCCAAATTCCACGCCATCGCGACGGTTCGCTTGGACCATCACGACGGTCCCAGACCATCGCGATTGTGCACCCCCATCGCAAATTTAGGATTCCAATTTTTGACCAATTTTGGGGGTATTTTTGAGAAATTTTGGGACCATTAGACTCATAGGAGACCCCTTAGCTCATATTTGAAGGAAAACCTGATTGTCAGTTTTTACCCCCTAGGGCCTGAACGCTCATAACTTTTTGAGGTTCACCTAGTTTGGGACTAGGAAGCCAGGGGGCAAGTATTGAAAATTTGGGCAAAAGGGAAGGGACTAAAAAGGTGTGTATACTCAAGTGCTTGATCATCCCACTGTGAAGTGGGTGGATATGGTGAATTTTCAGATTTTTTTTGGAGATGAAGATGATGATGCGATGATGAAGATGGAGTGTGGGGGAGGTGAAAAACACTAAAAACTAAGTAAAAACAACAACAAAACTGAAATTTTTACCTTCCAACGCCACTTCTTGCTATACTCTTACCATCACACATTCGTCCTAGACTCGATCCCCGGCAACGGCGCCAAATTTGGTGTTGCTCTAGCACAATGGTGAGAACCACGTTAAGAAGCTTCACCTCCTTAATGTCAATCCGCGGAAGAGATAGGAGTGATATGAAGATCGTGAACGTGAGATGATGTGAGAGTGAAGGTGAGAAGCACAAAGATGCACACACACATACACACACACAATGAAGAGACAAGCAAGACACAATGGAAGGTGGGAAATTAGCTCTATTACTCAAGAACACTATTACAAGCTCAAACTAGCTCTAAGCTCACACTAACCAACATGAACCAACCTCAAAAATGAGCTCTCTAGCTCTTTTTATAGTTTCTAGACTAGTTTTGACCGGTTTCACATCTAGTGACCGGCATAGTTAAAAAATAGGTCCTAGATGCTATTTGGAAGGGTAAACGATGTCTAAAAATAACAAAAATTGGTACGCGCATTCTACCTAAGCTCCTCAAGCTCGAGGACTCCTCGGCTTGCACAAAATGGAGCTATGAATTAGAAAATGGGATTTTGTCTATATTACATATGTTACAAGAGTGATGAAAATCACTGTTGGATGTTTGAAGAGGTAATAAAAACATAGTTGCTTGAAAAAAATGATCCGACTGAGTCCCTGCTCCGTCTTTACATGCTTCCACGTCGTCTGTGCCTCTGACTGTGCCTCTGACTGCTTCCAACACCCCCCTCCCTCTCGCTTCTGTCGTCCTCGACAGAACCTTGTTGTGCGGTCTGTCGGATGTAGTTTTGTAGGAGGTCGTGAGCGAGGGTGTGCTCAGATACTCGAATGCCTCGGGCCAGATCAGCCTCGAGTTTCTCCCAGTCGATCGGTTGTGGTTCGTCGGGTGGCAGGAGTTGATAGTGCGCGGAATAAACCATTCGCTCACAGGCAAATAGTTGCAATAAATGTGTGGGCCTGCTTATGAATACCTCGGAATGGTATTCCCAAAATCCGGTGGTGAACATCTCTTCGAATGTTTGCTTGTAGCACGCCGGTAGGTATTTTATTCTACAGTGCCAGGCATAACACACCCGGAGCGATGGCGTTGTGCTCATGTCATATACTAGATCAAAGTTACCATGCTCAAATCCCGGGGTGTTTACATGCGGTGCCTTGACGCGTCGGAAGACTTTAAATATCATTTGCATCATGTCAAAAATTTTGACAGTCATATGCGCTGCGATATCATCCATATGCTTCAGGCGAGGGAGCCAGTGACGGATTGTAGCCATCATATAGCCAACTGTGGGTAACTCGGTGGGCGGCTTGAAGTAGGGGTAATTCAACCAATCCTGACACTGCCTATTGTTTTGTACTTTGATAGCGAATGCAGTCCAGGAGCGGCGTCGTGGTACTGGTCCCCAGCAAGGATTATACTTTAAATGTAAAGGCGCTTTCACCCATGTGCTCATCATTTCTGGGTACTTCTGGAGTAGATCTTTGCGCCAATCAGGTTGATGGATCTCTCCTCTTTGCGCATTTGGTGGCAAGTCCGCCGGCTCGAATTGTGTAGCATGCGTGGGTTTCATGCCGGTTTCTTTCTCTATAGCTAGCTGATATTCAGCCATTAACATGAAGTACGGTTTATACTGCAGCTCATGCCCAGATATATAGCGTCGGGGGGCCAAATGAGCAAAGAACGGGGATTGTAAGATTCTCTCTTCAATCATGGCCATGGCGTGTAACTGTGCCTCTACTCTGGCTGAATGTGTCGTTCCCAGTTCCTCAATTGTTTTCATCCACGCGGGGGTAGGAAGTTCATAGGTCATCTGGCCTTCGGCCGTGACTTGTCCGCCTGGGATGGGTATTGGCTCGTATGCTTCTTCAAACGTTTCCTCCACCGGAATGGTTATGTTCTCGTCGTCCGCTGGGATCTCCGGTGGGGAGTCAGGCCGTGGTGGTGCTTCGTATACATCAATTCTTGACTGGAGAGTGATTACCTGGGCCCGTAATGAGTTGAGTTCCTCTAGGAGGTCAGGAGAGGGGTCCACAGGTTCTGGGACTTCAGCTGCTACTTGTACTTGTTGTGGTGCCGGTTCTCTGAGCTGTAGTAACTTGTGATCTTCTTTTAACTTCTGATGCTCTTCGTTCATTCGATCATAGTCCTCTAGCAATCGCACGTGATCCTCTAGCAACATCTGCATCGATTCGGATGGGACTGCCTTGAATCTGCTAGGACTTAAGGGTTGTTCTGGATGGTCCAATGCCGCTTCCAAATTCTCTCTATTCTACTCTTGGAGTCTCTGGTTCTCCTCTTTTGCTGCGGCTAGGTGTCTCCTGAGTAAGCCCATATTCCTGGTCAGCGTCGCGTTCCTAATTGTTTGGGCTCGAAGCAGGTTGTCCAGATCAGCAGTGGCTTCTTTTGTTTTCTCTTCACTTTCTAGCTCTAGCTTATGATATGCCTCTCTTAGTTCTTGGTATCGCGTATTTAAAGAGGCATTCTCGATTGATAATGAGTTAAGCTGCGACTGCAATTCATTTGTCGTCCTCTGCAGCTGTTGATAATTGTTGCCAAGAGATGCGAACTCATCTCGTACTTGTGTCATGCATGTGAACATTTGTTGAAGTGCAGTGTCTATGATTGGCGAAAATAGTAATGGAGTGCTAAGTGAGGATGCAGTGGAAGTAGATGCAGCGGGAATGGGGAATGGGGTTGGGAAGGTGGATGCAGTGGTGATCGTGGAAAATTGTGACGTACCTAAATATGATGGTGTTGTGAGTGGAGTGGGTGATGGTGCGGTGGGTGGTGAGATGTCCATGTCACTGGACGTGTCAAGTGCGGTGACTGTGAAAAGCGGTGTGTATGTGGGTGGTTGTGTAGGTGTGAAGACGGGACTTACAAATGTAGATTAATTTACAGGGGGGATGGCTGGAGCAGCTTGGTGAAAAGGGGAAATAGGGGTTATAGTGGGTTGGGGAGGTGAAACTGGTGAGAAGGTTAGTGGGGTTAGAAAGGTGAAAGGGTGTCTTAAAGGTGGGGGGAAGGATGGGAAGGATGAAGGGATGAAGGGGTTAACATGTAGACGAGGTGGGGTGGGTACGGGCATGGTGGCATGAATGGGCAGGGCAAAGGCTGTGGCTATGTTGCCGTGGACTGGTGTGGAGGTGGGAGGAGCAGGTGGTTGAGCGGGGGATACAGGATGGGTTGGTGAAACATGAGGTGAGAGAGGAGTAGAAGGTGTGGATGTTATTTCAAGGATAGGGGTAGTATGTACAACGGTAGTACGTGGTGGGGAGTCGACTAGGATAGCTTCTTCGGTGATGGATCTTTCCGGACGTAGGCGTGCCTCTTGTGCCTGGTGGGATGATTGAGCACCTACCGGAACTCGAATATATTCATCGGGCTTTGATAACAGGCGAACTCTGCGAGGGTCATATTGTGGAAGTGGCTTCCTTTGTAAATATCTCAGTGCTTCGACCGGGCCGATGGATTGGACCAGTTCTCTAAACCCTCTGATGTAGACTTCTTCAAATCCTCCGGAGACGAGTTCTTGTTCGATTAGGGTCTGGCTCTCTTCTTCAGTAAGTTTCTTCCGTGCCCAGACTTTCTCCATTGTTCGATATAATTTCTTGATTGCCAGCGTGTAAGCTGCTGCTTCGAAAGTCTCCTCTTCATGCGTGCTGGTGTCACCTTGTGCATCGGTTTGTTGGCCTTGGCCATCTGTGTCTCCTTGTTCTTGGGAATCATGCGTGCCCTGGCTGGCTTCATCGTCACCTTCATCGTCATCAGATGCTGTTCTTTCGTCATCAGAGCTCGACACCACTTGTCCCTGCGGCTGATCCCGCGGTGTGGTAGGGTAGCTGGGGCGTTCATATTCTTGAGAGAACATCTGTGCCTCTGAAAACTGGAACTCATTTGAGAATGCATCAGGCATTTCAAAATCGAATGTTGTGTTTATTGGTTCTGCCTCCATGTGTGGTAATGGGAAAGAAAAGGCTTCCGCACCAATAGTGGTGGGAGCTTCTGCTGTCGTGGTGGTGGGTTCTATGGTGGTAGCTGCTGGAGGTGCAACGGTACTAGTAGTGCCCTCCGTGACCACTGGTCTAGATAACCTTATGCGAATAGGTTGTACTGTGGGAGCGGCTTCTATCGGGGATTGCGCTGGAGAGGGTTGTGGTGATGGTGACTCTGGCACTTGAAGGCAAGGAATAGTGCCTCTCATGCGCTTACCTGCCCGTGTTCTGCTGGGCTTCCTGGCTTTCTTCGTCGGTCCTTTGAATGCTTTCAGCTCTTCTCCTATTAATGCACGTTCAATTGGCAAGTCATAAGCCAAGCACATATAAACAATTCTTGTCAACGCACAACATCCATTAAGCACTTTCTTTCGTTCCCATCTGTGTTGTGCCAGATACATTTGATCAATGATCCAGCTCGCCAGATCGACAGTCTGAGGTCCAGTACAGGCTAAGTACAATCCAAACCATATTCTTTTATGTGGCATGGTGAATCTGTCCTGAGCGGGGAATGCAAAATGTTGCATGCATATCCGTAGCGGCTTTGACAGCTCAGGTGTAATTGCGGAGATCTCCTCCCACTTAGTGACATCCCCACGTTTCATAGGGTCTGGAACTAATCTTTCTCGATCTGTGGGCGTGTGGGTTCCATGAATCTTGATGGCAGCTCTGATTAAATCCTTCGAAAGATAAAACCTTTTGTAAGGTGGATCATCCACTAAAGAGGGCAAAGTAAAAGTTCCTGGGATATCCTTATTCTCTGAGGCCAGCAAAGTAGTGATTAAATAATAACACCTATAAAAGTCAGGTTTGGGCAGAGGATCACTGAAATACTCAGTGAAGCCGGCTCTGGCCCAAACATGAGTTAAGTCCTGGGTGTTCTGTAGGCCTTCGAACTCTCTGGAGAAGAATTGGTATTTTCCCCAAGTGCGGTCATCAAACGTCAAATTAGATTCAAATATAAAATCCGCGTCTGCTAAGGGTCCTGCAAGTCCCTGAAACCAGTGAGAGTTACGGTGTATCTTTTCTGTGTGGCCCATAGGTGGGTTATCGATCGGCATGGGCCCTGGAAATCCTTGGAATTCTGGTGGTGGGGCAGTCGGGTGGGATTCTGCTCGTAAAATGTTGAGGGGCACTGCCGCTACGCTGGGGCCTGCTTCTGATGGTCCTTCGTCAGTTTGCATGATGACTGATGCGCTAATGAGAAAGATCTGCAATAAAAGATTAACACATTAGCATGGAAATTAATTATGATCCCATTAAAGTGAGACCGCAATCCCTTTCCATAACTGATGCGTAACCCGTGTAGCCAAGTGCTGTGATGTGATGGATGCAATGCTTCTTGCAGCACTAGTGCAGGTCTCTAGACACCTACACGTTTCAGATTATGCATACATTTCTTGACGAGATGAGATTATGAGTGATGTGTGATGATGGTGGGTGAATTTATACAAGGTTTAAAGGTTAGTGATTTATTACAAGGTTGTATGTTAGTCGGGGGGGTAGTTTTGTCAGACAATGGGTTAGGGGAAGACGGTTGGACACGTTTCGGTATCCATTTCGTAAGAGTCTTTGAGTGGGTGGTGGGTTTCTGTTGAGGGGCAAAAGGTGGTATCGGGTGTGGTGGTATTGAGGGATGGAAAGATTTGTGAGGGGTACATATTACATGGCTTAAGGGTTGAGCTATGATACATGGTTTGGGTACCCAAATCTGCGTGGGTGTGGGTCTATGGGTAAGGTATTTCTTGGCGATCCAAATTTGTCGAATGCTCGGACCTGTAGAAGAAGGTCGAGGGGATGGTGGATACCGATTCTGTTTCTGCCCTGCCTTTTTCTTGTCGATCTCTACTTGGTTGGAGTTCTTCGGTGCTTTTTGTCCTTTTGGCACCCATATTTGTCTGGTGCCGCTTCCTTTGGGTGGCCTAGACTGCTTTCCTTGTTGTGTCTTCTGATACTGCCGTCGGTCTGGGTTCCTTCGTCGTGGGTGACTGTTGTTGTTGACGTTGAGAGGTCGGATGGACGCTCTGCTTTGGAAAAGAAGGGAGATCCAACACTTGCGTGACCTGCCCATTAGGAAGTGATTCGTTCCTTAACTTTAATCTAGGCCAGTCCGCAGCAAGTTTGGAAGGATGAGCACCGCAGGGTATTGTGCTCATTTGGCCGCTGATGCAACCCACCTGACCGCTGATTGTGTCCATCTGCCCTAGCGGTTGGGTAGCTGCCCCTTCTAGTTTGCAGGAAGTCCCAGGGAAGATCTCCTGTCGTCCTTCTGATTGACAACTGTCCATAGCCAAGCCCGAGTGGGTTGGTGTAGACGTAACGTGACTGGTCTGACCAAAGATCTTCCGGTCTTCCGTCGCATGTATTTCATGGGGTCTAGGGTTACAAACCTCAATCGGAATGCCATTAGGGAAGTCAAGCGGTATCACTCGCTTCTGCTCTAAGGTTCCAATCTGTAAGGAGCCTTGTCTAAGATTTAGGTCCACTGAGTGATCGTATAGCCAATCTTGGCCAAGGATTAGGGGTTCTATCAGGTCGTCATCATGGCACACTAGTAGCTTCGCTGTCATGGTCATATCCTTAATGAGGATAGGAAGGTCCACCTCACCCATGCAAGGGGTTTCCATGCCTCCTAGCCCTATGAGGTATGCCTCAATTGGCCGCATTTCTATTCCTGAATCCTTATAGTGGGACCATCTAATCGCACTAGTCGCAGCACCTGAGTCAATTAAAGCCTTGAGTTCTTGGCAAGGGTTGCCGTGCTCTAGCCTAACCGTAATGAATGGTCTCCTGTCCACTATGCTAGGATGAGTGGTTGACTTTACTTGACACATGGCCATGGGATATCTGGGTGATGTTTCCAGATGGTTATAATGTTCTCTCCCTAGTCCTTATCTTCTTAACTTCATGCGTTTAATGCGTTCTATTGCTTCTGCCTGAGCTTCCGCTCGTATTCTATTTTCTTCCTCCTTACGCTTCTTTGCCAACGTGAGTCGTCTAAGCATATCCTCAGTAAGAGGTTCTTGATATAACCTGACTCTACAGCCACTAATGTAATTAGGCATTATGTCTCCTTCTAAGGTGGCTAACTGTACTGCTCCACTTGTCGAAAGTCTGTTAATGATCATAGGTCCATAACCTCGCTTTTCTAACTTCCATGCGTGTTGTTTCAGTGTATACACTAGAACTAAATCTCCTTCTTTTAACCCTTTATCTTTCACATGTGCATCAAAATGTGCTTTCTGTCGCTTCTTCGCTGCGTATATTCCTGCTGCTGCTTTCAGCCTGGTTTCTCCTAATCGTTCCAAGTCCATTATTCTCGCTGATAATTCATGGCCGGTCCACTGATGTTCCTGTGCAACCTTAAGGGTAGGTATCAAGAAGTCCAGAGGAAGCACTGCATTCTGACCAAAAACCATCTGAAAGGGAGTCGCATTGAGTACGGTCTTGTAGGCCACTCGATATGCCCAAACAGCGTGGTGTAACTGTTTGTCCCAATCTGAACGTTTGTTGTTCACGAGTTTCGTCAGTACGTTACAAAGTATCTTGTTAGTGCTTTCAGCCTGACCATTAGCCTGAGGATGATATGGTGCAGATTTCTTGTGAATCACCATAAAATCCTGTAACAAATATTCAATGACTTGGTTTAGAAAGTGAGTGCCTCGGTCGCTCACTAACTCTATAGGCAATCCATATCTCGTAAAGACATTTTCAAATAAGAATTTTGCAGTCGTGTGAGCATCATTCTTTTTTGTGGCTTTTGCCTCTACCCATTTCGTAAGATAATCTGTGGCAACAATAATGTATTCAGCATGTGTACCTTTTGCAGGGGGGTTAATGGGTCCTACAAAGTCTATACCCCACTTTGAAAATACACGTCCGCCCATCATGGGTTTCAATGGCATTTCATCTCTGCGAGTAGGAAACTGAGTTCTTTGGCACACATCACATCTCTTAACATAGGTATGTGCATCCATGTGAAGAGTGGGCCACCATAATCCTGCAAAGAGAATGGCTTTGACGATCCTATCGGGTCCAAAATGACCTCCTGCAACACCTTGGTGTGCAGTCTCTAGTATGCTCAGATAATCGCTTTCATGAACGCATTGTCTTAGATATCCATCTTGTCCTCTTTTGTATAGGTTATCGCCAATAAGTGAATAGTCTTGAGCTTCCTGCTCTAGACTGCGTTGTCGAGCTATGGTCATGCCTTGAGGGAATGTGTTCGTTCTCAAGTATGTCACTAAAGGTTCACTCCAGTCTGGTGTGAGAGACACGTGATAGAGTGTAGCATGTTCTACTGGTGGTCTTTCACAACAAACATGGCATTCTTTGCACAACTTGTAGACATCTGCTTCCATAGAAGGCCAATATACTCCTAGTCTTTGCAGAGTCTGTAGTGTTCGATGTTTTGAATGATGTTGCTTTAATGCACCTACATGTGCTAATTGCAACCAATTCGCATGTTCTGATTCATCTACACAACAAGCAAGAATCTTTTGATTATCCTGTTTATATATGCTTCCTGCCATTATTTGGTATCTCTGAGACTTGGTAATCTCTCCTTCTTTGATCTTGATCTTAGGAGTCTTGGGTCCGTATGTCAGAATAGGGACTATAGGTTTAGCCCATTCTGGTGCTATCTCAAGGTTAAACAAGTATGCATCTGGTAATTCATCAGCTACTCCTTGAGGAGCTTCTCCTGAGGTTAATCTTGAAAGGTGGTCAGCTCTAAGATGTGTCTTTCCTTTCCTGACTACGACTTCAAAATCATACTCCATGAGTAATAGAAACCAGCGTATTAGTCGTCCTGTGTTACAGGGTTTGTTGACTAGGAACAATAGGGCTTGATGATCTGTAAAGAACTTGAATTTGTTGGCCAACAAGTAGTGCCTAAACTTCTTTACTGCGTAGATCATCCCTAATCCTTCTCGTTCCGTCGTGGTGTAATTTCTTTCTGCTGCGTTCAATTGTCTGCTCGCGTAAGCTATGGGTAGATCTATGTTACCTTCATTCGTGGGTTGTGCTAACACGCATCCTATGGCGTAATTGGATGCATCCACATGTACATGGAATGGCTTACTCCAATCTGGGGTAGTCAATATAGGTGCTGAGCACAAGCGTCGTTTAAGTTCATTGAATGAATTTCCACATTCATCTGTCCATTCAAAATTGGTTAAAAGAGAGTACAAAGGCTTGGCTATGATTGCATACATGTGTATGAATCTCCTATAATAACCGCAATGGCCCATAAATGCCTGTACCTCTTTCACATTAGTTGGTCTGGGTAGATCCGCAATTACCTTCACCTTTTCCTCATCCGTGGAGATTCCATTTTTTGACACAATGTGTCCTAGAATTTTGCCTTGTCTGACCATGAAAACGCATTTTTCTGGGTTCAAACAAACCTGATATTCTCGACATTTGTCAAATATTTGTCTTAACTCTGGGATATGTGTCTGCCTTACATTTGAATGTGCACATAAGTCATCGACATAAACTTCCAAGCTCTTGCGTAAGAATTCCTTAAAAACATGACACATGAGTCGCTGGAAAGTGGCGGGTGCATTTGTTAAGCCAAATGGCATCGCACGAAATGCAAATATACCCCATTCAGTGGCAAATGCCGTCTTGTGTTGATCTTCTGGAGCAATGGCTACTTGATTATAGCCTGAAAAACCATCAAGAAAGCTGTAAACTTCCTTGCCCGCAACTCTTTCCAATAGATGTTCTGTGATAGGAAGAGGATAACTGTCTCTAATCGTTGCGGCATTAACTTTTTTAAGGTTAATACACACACGCAATTTTCCATTCTTCTTGGGCACAACCACAATGGGGGATACCCATTCGGTATGCTCAATTTCGTAAATGAATCCTGCTTCTATCAATCGATCTATCTCCTCTTTAATCTTCGCAGCGTAGTTATCATTGTACGTGTAAGGTTTCTGTTTTGTCGGTTTTGCATCTGGAGTCATAGGGATTCTATGAGAACATATATCCGGATCTACTCCTTTCAAATCTTTGTAACTCCAAGCAAAAACGTCTCTATATTCGCGCAATAAGGCAACTAATTCTTCTTCTTCTTCAGTCGTCAAATCATGCCCTATGTATGTGCATTTTTCTTCTTCTCCTTCGATAGCAACTATTATTTTCTTGGTTTTCTCTCGGTTATCATATACTTGTCCGTCATTCGCTTTTCTATTAGGCATTCGTACCATGATTCTTCTATCTTCGATTTCATATTTTTTGAAATTCTCGGGTACTTCAAACAAAGATTCTTCTTTTTCTGACATGTATTCTTTCTTCTTTCTTTTCTTACCTTCACTCTTGTTAGTCACTTCTGTGGCTAACCTCACTTCATTCGTAATCTCCTCGTGTCTCTGAGTGTGAGTTTCTACCTCGAAAAAATATTCTTCCTCTGATGCAAAGGGGGGGTCCATGATAATTGATTCTAAATCAAAATTGCTTGCATCCTCAAATACGTCAGTGTTAGGTTCACACTCTTCTAAAATTGCATCGCACATGATCGGCTCTATCGTGAAAATTGAAATGTCATAGCCATCCTCGTCACAGTGGGGTGTCCATTGTTCTTCATTGATGGCTACATCCATGGTTGCTAGGATTTCTGCCCAACCGTGGGGTTCAAACTCTTCGTCTGGGAATACTACAGGTGCGTAGGCTGGATCTTGAAGGGTTCGTGGATGTTGTTCTGCACCTAAGGTCCTTGCTTCTAGTCGTTCTTCCTCTTGTTTGGCTACTTTACACATCCATAAATGAGTATCCTCATGTAACAAAGAAGGATCTGATTCTAATGAGTGCACGGATTTCGTCTCTACTGGTGTCTTATGGATGGTATTCCATTGTATTGGGGTTACATCTCTGTGTGAATAGTCTTTAAGATTGACTTTGGTAGTCACTCCTAAATGTTGCAAATACAAAGAATTAGTTCCCCAATCTTGTACAATTTGCAACTGACGCATGAATGGTCGTCCCAATATCATCTCATATGCACGATTTTTCGCAAAGTCACAAATGGCGAAGGTATGCTCAAATTCTACACCACAAGTGGTGAGAGATATACCTTCTAGCAGGCCTAATGGTTTTTCTATGTGTCCATCAGCCATTTGTAGTTTCATCCTGGTGGGTCTGAGTGCTGGCTTACCCCAACGTTTCCACAAAGCGGTGGTAGCGATGGCTACTCCGGCTCCTGAATCTAAGATAGCTTTCGTGGTGTAACCCTGATGGGTTATTGGAAGATAAGTGTTACCTTCCTCTCCTTCGCTCACATCTCCAATCTTTTCTACGGGTATCTCTGGTACCTTCTTAAGTGATCCTATCTGAGAGGGTGTGGTAGCAAGCTCAGGGAATTGATTTGCTACGTGCTTCCACAATTCTGGTTTTACCTTCAGCAACTCCTCTAGAGTGAGATTACACTGTACTTTGGTATTCTTGATCACTTCCGTGTTCCTAGGGATCACTGATTCTTCATTCCTCACTATTATCGTGGGTGCTCTCATTTTAATAGACTTTGCTTCCCAAGGTCCTGTGAACTGAGGTAATTCTTGTAAAGAATTAGATTCAAATCCTGTGGGTTTGCTCAGTTGTCCCACCTCTACATCATCGTAAATAGAGGGGATGTCTTGGGGAAATTGTTCCTGCACGTCGTCTATTTCTTGAATAGGAGGATGAGTTCCTTGTTCTTTTCTCCATTTCTCTTCTTGTATTTCCCTCAAAAATTCATGTGAGTACCTATGTATGGAAGAGAAATTGTCTTGACTTTCTGTATTGGGTACTTGAGACAGGGATGGTGCATTCCTTTCCTGTGTCTCAGTGACAATAGGGTTCCTATGCTGATCCTTTTTCTCTTTGCTTTCTATCAAGTATTCTAGCCTCTCCATTAGTCCTTGAAAATGTAATTCCGGTTTTGTCATGTTATTCCAATCAAGATATCTAGAGGCTTCGAACAAAGCTTGTGTTAGTTCTACCATCTTCATGCAAAGTTTAGTTCTCTCAATTTCTAGATCAGCTCGAGGGTAGTTTTTACTCATTTCAGTTACTTGAGGTCCCTCTTTTATCCTAGCCTGATATGCACGAAACATCATGTCTAGATCTTCTGGTATGGGTTTCGCTAAAACTGATCCTGATTTTTGAGCTGGGTCTTCTTGATTCAATTCTTGTGAAGCCAATTCTTGTATTTTGGCTCTAGATTCCTTCAAGCTACCTTCCGACTCACTTATCTTTTTACTCCATTTTCTCTTCATTCTTTCTCTAGAATCTTTCCAAGATTTTGTCTTTTTACTGCTAGATTCTGCAACTTCACTACTTCCTGCTATTTTCTCCTGATTAAGCTGTTGGTTCTGTAAGAGCGCCTGGGCCCGTGTTATAGCTTGGATAGGCACGTATGTAGGGTTGGATCCATCTGCGTTGTTTACAATACCTATCACGTTGATCGGTGTCACATTCGAAGTGTTAACTAGGTTCTTAGGACAATCTTTGATTATGTGCTCTTTGCCACAATCGGTACAAAAGCCTTGTATGATATAGTACTGTGATTGCCTTGCTATTGGGGGATGTGGACAATCCTTTATGAAGTGATCTCCTTGGCACCTAAAGCATGGTCCTCTAGGGCCCTGTGGTCTTTGTTGTCTCAGTTGGGGCCGTGGATTTGGGTTTGTGTACATCACGTTAGCGTAGTCGGGCTCCCAACTAGGTTCCATTGGTGGACTATCATAATGATATGTCTCCACATGTTCTGGTGACTCCGTGTAATAAGCGGGTGGACTAGTGACATGAGTAGAGTCAAAACTGTTTGAGTTCGGGTCACTTTATGTGATCAAGGGTGAAGAAGGCACTAAGGCCCTACTTAGGTTCTCTTCTGCAGTAGCGTATTTGACTGAGATGACATTCGCTGGTGGGGGTGGCTGCTGAGCTAAGACGGGTTGAGGTCTCTGTTGAGCCTGGTATGGGTAGTTCTGAGGAGGCCTATAGTAATAAGGCTGAGCATTGAATTGGCCTTGGTACCTACCGGGCTGCTGGTATGTTTGCGGGTAGTTCTGTCTCATGGTTTGTTTGTTGTATGGGCAGTCCTGAGCCGTATGATTCGTGTATCTTCTCTCAATTGTACAATATTGGCCACTAGGGTTGGCTTGAGGTTGTGGTGCATTGGGACACACGTTTGCCAAATGATTTCCACCACAAGTGTAACAACGTACATTAGTTGGTAGCTTGGGCACCTGTTTACTAGAAACTCCTAGTTTTTGGGCCACTTTTTCTGCTAGGTCCTCTATCAAATTAGACAATTTTGTGGATGCTAGAGAAGAACAATCTGAGTCCTTGTAGACCTTTGAGAGTTCTAATTCATCTCCTAGGTTGTCCTCGATGTCTATACATATTCTTACACACTCCTCTAGCGTTCTGGGTTCCTTTAGGTACACATAGGAGCGTAGTTTAGCGCTCAACAAGCCATCTAGGAACAGTGATACTTGTTTGGCTTGTGAGGGTAGCTCTTGCATTGGACATCGTTCGACATATTGTCTGAATCTACGTCCTGCCAGTCTAACTGTTTCCTAAGGGGTTTGTTTAAAGCTATGAATCAACGAAGACGTGTCATGTCTAATCCCACTTTTAGAGAATTCGGTGATGAATGACTCTAAAAAGTGATGGATGTCTCTAAATTGCCTTTGTTGCAATGGTTGAAACCAAGTTAAAGCGGTATTCTTTAACGTTAGTCCAAATGCATTGTATTGCGTGAACATGTCCTCGACTTGTTCTTCTCTTAGTACTTGCTTGAATTCTTCGACATGGTCATAGGGATCTCCTGTCCCATCAAAGTAATTCTTCATTGATTTTACTAATTGAGTGGGTCTCAATACTCTTGCGTGTTCACGTGGTCTAGGTAGAGGAAAATCATCTCTACCACCTGGTATTCCATGATCTCTTTGTCTATCCGCTCTATTAGTGTTCGTGGTTGTTCTATCTCTCCCTATGGGATGATTAAAGCTTACTTCTGGTCTCTCTTTATTTCCCTCTCTTTGATTTCCATGGGCTGAGGATGTTCCTGCCCCTTGTTGACTTGTATTCATGCTTGTTCTAGATGGAGGGAATACCAATTCACCTCTCCATGTGTATGTGTTTTTAGCGCGGTCAGGCACCACAAAGACTCTTTCTGAAGTCTCATCCAGGTATACAACCTTTCCAGGTGTATCTGGGTCCTTGAATTCATAAATCGTAATGATGCCTATCTCACCAGGGTGCTCCTTTCTGTACCTCTAAAAGGCTTCATCTGTCTCTTTATTTACGAACAACTCGGTGCTCCTGTTATCTTGAGGGATCCACTCTGGGATGAGTACTCTTGTTAATACGGATTTCCCTCTAGGTGTTGTAGGTTCTTCTAACGGTTCTTTTCCTTGAAATTTCGCTTCCGTCTCTAATTGAATTGTGCCAAACTCATTAGTATCGTTTGGCTGCGTACTTAGGACGTACATGGTTCCTTCTTTGTCTATGTACGCGTCTCTCTCAAATTTCACCACTGGTCTTTCCAATCCAATGGGTTGATCAGGGTTGTGCATTTGCACCACTTGCCTTCGCAAACCATCCTCATAGATGCGAGCACCTAAGTGGTTGGTTCGGAGAAACTCTAGTTGCGTTCTATAGGGTCCTTCTGGTTTTTCTAAATATGCTACATTAGACCCTCCTCCTGGTCTGTCTGTGCTAAATGCCATTTCTGATTCGCTAGTATCTGAGCTCTCGTAGGGGTAATTACTATTCAATTGTTGAGCCCACGATCGTGCAGTAGTTCTTACACTTGCCTCTGATGATCTAAGGCTTCGTCGGTCCGACTTACCTATGTGTCTCCCTGATCTAAGGTTCATTAATTTTCTTCCTTGCACCCTCGATTACACACTTAGATCGTCAATGGTTCTTTGTTATTACTTTCTTGATTCTTTTTAATTTTCTTTGGATTCTTGTCTTGATATATGCGTCAGGAATTCGACTTTCCGTTATAATCTTGAGTTCTCGTTCCGTCAGACTTAGGTTCTTTCCTTTAGGTTTTCGTCACACACACCTTTACTTGTAGTCTTAAACTTGAAAGAATTAAGTATCTTGAACTTGAGGCGTTCCTATCGTCTTAATCCACAATGCTAACATTTATCCTAAGCTAAGAATTGACTAAGGGGGTTGAGTAATCTTCCAACCTCGAGTCGGCTTTTCTGGTTGCTCTGATGCCCAAGAAGTCGCGCTTCCCAAGCTTTGCTGTCTTCACTACCTTGCTTGCTTGCCTTTGATTGCCCTTGCTAGACCTGGAAAAATCCAATATTAGACCACTTCACAGTGGGATGATCAAGCACTTGAGTATACACACCTTTTTAGTCCCTTCCCTTTTGCCCAAATTTTCAATACTTGCCCCCTGGCTTCCTAGTCCCAAACTAGGTGAACCTCAAAATAGCTTATCCAAAATTAGATGTATTCTTTAAGAAAAAAACAGTTGAGGTCACGTAGTACTCTCACGAGCTTTCTAACGAGCTATTAAGCTCAAAAAACGGACTTCGGATGAAAAAGTTATGAGCGTTCAGGCCCTAGGGGGTAAAAACTGACAATCAGGTTTTCCTTCAAATATGAGCTAAGGGGTCTCCTATGAGTCTAATGGTCCCAAAATTTCTCAAAAATACCCCCAAAATTGGTCAAAAATTGGAATCCTAAATTTGCGATGGGGGTGCACAATCGCGATGGTCTGGGACCGTCGCGATGGTCCAAGCGAACCGTCACGATGGCGTGGAATTTGGACAGTCGCGATGGTGCGAAAAGGTGAACCGTCGCGATGGCCCGAAGTGAACAATCGCGATGGCGTGAGGTCGAACCGTCGCGATGGCCCGATCAGGCGGACAATCGCGATGGCGCGGGTCAACGGTCAAAGGTGGACAATCGCAATGGTCCGAAGTGAACCGTCGCAATGGTCACAAGTGCGATGGCGTGAGCCAATCGCGATGGTCCGATTTTGGGCTGTCGCGATGGTCCGAAAAATGAACCGCCGCGATGGTCTATCGTGACACGTGGCACTGTCGTGGCGATGGCATGGGCCAATCGCGATGGTCCGGGGTCAGCTGAACAATCGCGATGGTCCAAGTGGACTGTCGCGATGGCTCAAATGAACCGTCGCGATGGTCCGGCCGAGCCGTCGCGATGGCGTGAGCCTATCGCGATGGTGCGACACAATCACGATGGTCCAAGCCAATCGCGATGGTCCACCAAAGTGTGAATTTTTGAGATGCGCCTGTGGATTCGTAGATGCGCAAGGGTTGCCTACCTCGTGGTGTGGTCGCCTACCAAGAATTCCGAAGGTTGCAGACCATCGCGATGGTCCGCCACACTCGGCAGATCTTTGACAGAGAGTAAAATTTTACCTTTTCCAAGCTTTCCTGATGCACTGGAGCTCTGTACCTGCAAGAAAACTCAAGAAAACACAAGCACACACAAGCACAAAAGTTCTCTCTCGCTCTCTCGCATGCACAAATGAGGGGAAATGAGGTGAATGGGTGGATATGGTGAATTTTCAGATTTTTTTTGGAGATGAAGATGATGATGCGATGATGAAGATGGAGTGTGGGGGAGGTGAAAAACACTAAAAACTAAGTAAAAACAACAACAAAACTGAAATTTTTACCTTCCAACGCCACTTCTTGCTATACTCTTACCATCACACATTCGTCCTAGACTCGATCCCCGGCAACGGCGCCAAATTTGGTGTTGCTCTAGCACAATGGTGAGAACCACGTTAAGAAGCTTCACCTCCTTAATGTCAATCCGCGGAAGAGATAGGAGTGATATGAAGATCGTGAACGTGAGATGATGTGAGAGTGAAGGTGAGAAGCACAAAGATGCACACACACATACACACACACAATGAAGAGACACGCAAGACACAATGGAAGGTGGGAAATTAGCTCTATTACTCAAGAACACTATTACAAGCTCAAACTAGCTCTAAGCTCACACTAACCAACATGAACCAACCTCAAAAATGAGCTCTCTAGCTCTTTTTATAGTTTCTAGACTAGTTTTGACCGGTTTCACATCTAGTGACCGGCATAGTTAAAAGATAGGTCCTAGATGCTATTTGGAAGGGTAAACGATGTCTAAAAATAACAAAAATTGATACGCGCATTCTACCTAAGCTCCTCAAGCTCGAGGACTCCTTGGCTTGCACAAAATGGAGCTATGAATTAGAAAATGGGATTTTGTCTATATTACATATGTTACAAGAGTGATGAAAATCACTCTTGGATGTTTGAAGAGGTAATAAAAACATAGTTGCTTGAAAAAAATGATCCGACTGACTCCCTGCTCCGTCTTTACATGCTTCCACGTCGTCTGTGCCTCTGACTGTGCCTCTGACTGCTTCCAACAGTCACTATCATCATTGGTGATCCCACTCCCCATCCCACCCCATCCTCCTACTTCACCTCCACAATATTTCCCCATTCCCCCTCCACCAACATGCACATACATACACACATTCCCACCCCCTTTTCCCATTTCCCTTGCATTTTAAATTCCTCTCCTAGTATTCATGCATGCAAATCCTATCTTTTGAGTATTAACTATGGGCAATGCTTTTGCACAAATGTTTTCTTGTATGATGCAAATATGAGAAGAGCACATAGCTCTAGGTCAAGTGAAAAACAAGCTATAGGCTCATGCAACTTTTCTAAAAACTCAATTAAACTCATTGATGAGCAAGAATGCAACACTCAATGTTTCCTATACAACACTATAAGAAGATCACATTGAGCTGGAAGCATGATTCAAATGGCAAGACAAAGAAGCATTTGTGCAACTAGAGGATAACCTTCATATTCAAATGGAATGAAATGCAAAACTTAGAAGGAACATGGGCTTGCTCCATAGTCATTTGGTAGAAGCTCTGAAGAAAATGCATAGCTCAAAAACACAACCAAGAGAATTTTGATGCAACTATGGATATGACAGGCCTCATTCTAGTTAGCCCTTCACAATTTTAGGTTGTACTTCTAGATGCTATGAAAACCATACTTGAAGATTACACAAATCTCTTTACTGCGCACGAAAATCTGATCCAAGAATTAGTGCACTTAAAGGATGCACAACGCATATTAGCTACCCGAACTCACCCAATTGAGAATATGATATTCCAAGTACTTAAAGAAATGACAAGGCAATTAGATGAACTGTGAAGAAAAGTCACATAAATGTCCATGTAGTTACAACAATATGAGGTCAGTCTCAAAAAGGCAAGTGACGAGTGTCCACCCTTGCTGCTAGAATTAATGATAGAGGAAGGAGTGGTCCAAATCCAAGTGGATGTGGTTTATGAAGAAGAGTATGAATTGGAACAAACAATCGATGGGCATGTGACTGAAGAAGGCAAGACGTTTTTGAGATACAACATGCTTCATGAGTAAAGCAAATTGAACAAATCAAATTACCCACTTGGGTTGAGTGCAAGTACAACAAGTGCCATTATCCCTTATTGAGGATCATATTTTGTGCTCTAAATATTTCCAACAACTAGCACCCCACTGCTAGATTTTTTTAGATGACCTTCAGTAATTTCCCATTCTTCGTACTACTGGAAGAGTATAACTCACATGTGGAACACATAATAGTGAAGAGACCAACCTTTGCCACCCATGTCAAGCCAAAATAGATAACTACTATAGCTATGTGTGGAAATATCTTTCAATCCAACTAGCATGTAGAGTTTGTTGGTGCAATTAATCCAAGCCTAAATGCTTGGTCACTTATCCTAAAGTTCATATGTTGCATTCATGTACTAGCACATGAATGATATCTTGTAAAAGATCAATTTTTACTCCTTGTAAAAGTGCATAGGTGGAATGACTTCCAATTACGAGTTCTTGGGATAATCTTTGCACGAATTATTTGGTGAGGATTTATGGCAAATGAAGACCTAAAACCTTGGAAGACTTTTAGGTAAAGACTCAAATTCAAACTTGAATCTTGGCTCCAACAAAAAGGCTATAAAAGAGGACTATCTAGTCATGTGGATAGTAGCCAGAGATAGCAGGGAATTTAGAGGAATTTGTGTGGCATATTAAGCTCAAATTATAGCTCTTCTGGTGCCCTCACATTGTGCAAACATTCAAAGTCAATGCAATTTATGTGCATTATTACATATATTTTTCTCATATCTCATCTCTTCCACTCTCTCATATACTACTCAAAACAGTGAGCTTCTCTAATCCATCTCACAGCGTGTACTTGACCATTTGTAGTGATTTAAATTGGTATAGATTTATTAGATAGCTATTTGTATGTTACGAAGTTTCCATTCAATTTCCTCAACCATTTTGGGTTATGTGCAAAATACCGCTCTCTGGTCTGCATACTATTAACTCCGTAAAATGTCAGGATAGTGATCTGATTTGCTTATCATCATTCTCCAAGCATAGTTGATCGTTTCAAGTGAAATAATTTGTGAAAGCTAGCTATCTTAGTCAATTAGATATTCCCGAAAGTTTTTTGTCCAATTGTTACCAAGAAATGAGTATTGTTCATTTCTTTGAATAGGTGTAGTGACCAAAATAGCAAGTTTTTGGCCCATTGTGAAACTCCAAGTTATCTATTTTGATCTAGTGATTTGAGGATCATCTTACAAAGTACTTTGCTGATTATTTGTGCTTCTTGGAAATCTCAGGAGGTCTAACTTGCACTCATCTACTTAATTTTGGTTGGTGTGAAGTAGGAGTTTGCAGCACCATCTCATCTCTGGAAGGTGTCCACCATCTCCTCCAACAATGGTATCAGAGTAACATCAAGGTAAAATGGGAGATGCATTTCCATTATTCATTGGTAAATTGGATAGGGGAAATTATCCATCATGGTCCCTACGGATGAAAGATTACCCCCAATGAAGAAGATTGTATGTATACATATCTAGAGATGAAGAAATTCCAACCTTTAGAAGCAAAAACAAACCTACAAGAGAGAAGTAAGAGAGACTAGCTACATGGTGTGCAAAGGATGCTCTAGCCATGACTTACATACTCAATTCAATCTCTGATTTTTTGTTACCTCATATTAGGAATCGTAAGAATTCCCAAGAAACTTGAGAAGTACTATCTTCATACTTCTCATCAAATACAAGGGTCACAAAGAACCAGCTTTGGATGGACTTCACAACCTTGAAGAAGCAACCAAATCAAAGTGTAGCTGACTATGTGACCAAGATGAAGGGTGTAGCTGATCAACTTGGAAGTATTGGAGAAGAAATAGAAGAGGAGCAGATAGTAACGTAGATCATAAATGGCATCAAGGCTGATGATAAATGGGAGCCCTTTACCACAACAATGGACCTATATATGGACTTGTAGATACTTGACCTCAATACATTGATTGGGCAACTCTTCAAACATGAGATAAAACTCAACAAGAATGGAGATATTTCTAGAGGTAATCAGTCTTCTGCCTTTTACAAAAATAAAAGTAAGAGTAAAGATAAAGGAAAAGGTAAGAAGAATGAAGAATATGCAAGCACCTCTCAAGTGAATTTCATAGGTAGAGGAAGAGGTACTAGAGGAAGGGGTAGAGGAGGAAAGCAAGGCAGGGGAGGCCATACAATTCTTCACCTTGAAACATTTGTGGCTTGACCAATCATACCGCAAATGAATGCTTCAGAAGTACAAAGAATAAGAGAGGAAGAGGCTTCCATAGAGGAGGCTATGGACAATTAAGAGTTAGGTTTAATAGTGGAGGAAATAACTACCATCACAATTACAACCAAGGCTACAACAACAACTATCAAGGAGGCTTTAGAGGAAGGAGAGACTACAACAATTAGTATTTTTTGTGCTTTTATCAACTCACTATAGATTATAATGATAATCCACTTTGACTTCGAATGAATAATTTACAAGAGCTTCACTAATTCATGTATATTAGCATTGCAACAATAAGTATGAAATTTATTCACACCTTTTATCTCAATGGTGCATATGTAGAAAAAAATATTGAAATAATTGATCCTTGTTATGACCTTCTACTAAACATTTGGGTTTAGGTTATAAAGAAGACTTTTTTGTGTTAGTGTTATAATCTTCTAGACTTACATCCAAGCATTTAATAGGGTGTGAGACCACCTAACTCAATTTTTTCGTACCTTTTTTATTGAAAGAACGAACGAATGAATGGGTAAGCAACTCACTTACAACATTATTTGTGAAATATCTCCATAAGAAATTCAGAGTTGGCTTGGAATGTAGAAAAAAGCTCATGGAATAAATGTGAAAGTAGAAAAATAAGGTTCGTTAATTCATTCCTTATCAAATCATGATATCATTACAAATATAAACTATTAATTTGTATACCTTCTGTTGAGGAAATGACTCCTAAAGACATAGCTGTCTACGAAAAAACTACCACATCTGAGGTGGTATGCTAGGTCGCCTCTTATTTTTTTCCACCATACAATATCTCTTGTCAATTTAATCTCAAACAGGAAAAAAGAAATACATACACATATATACACACACATACACATACACATACCCACATACACATATACATGCAAACATATACACACACATATATGCATACATATACACATATACATAGATATAACATAAACACACATACACATATCCACATATATATGTACACACATATGCATGCATATACACTCATTCATACAAAATACATGCATTTATCCCACAATAATGTGTATTTGTGTATATGTGAATATGTGTATATGTGTAAATATGTATATGTGAATGTTTATGTATGTAGATAATCAGATTATTAATATCAAATACCATTATTTGTAGATTCCGATGAATCAATTGGAAGTCCACCACCGTCTCCTAATTGTGCAAGGACTATATACTGTAAGTATATCAAACATTTAATTTTAAATATATTTGATAGATACATAACTTATATATTTTTTTGTTTCTTATTATAATTAGATTCTGATCAATCAGAGGGCACTCCACCACCTCCTACCCATGCAATGACTTCACATATGTCCTCCGATGGGAACTATGATGAATTTTACTATCAAGAGCATATTATATGTTGGTGTAAATCTTTTTATGGCACATATCAAAGAGTGTGATTGGAATGTATTGAACATGAGGCAGATTATGGTACTTTTGAGCATGCACCATCACCTGATCAATGTGATAATCCTTGGGTATGTATTTTTTCTATAAATTAATGTCATTATTTTATTTAAAAACCATATACAAAATCAAATTACTGTTGCTATATAGGAATACTTGCTCGATGATGATGATGATGATAATTTTTCTCATAATGTTAATATACCTCCTATGCCTCATGGACTTGCTATTCATCAATTACAAGCAATGGTTTCTAGAAATCCTATACCTCTTGGTTTAGAGACTGAAACAATTGGAGATTATCCATTTCCAGCTCGTAACCGTTCTCTAGTACAAACATATGATATAAGAAGATATGGAGGATGGAATAGAGGACCACTTCCTTTAGATGGAGAGGTTTTCAACTTTTGGGGTAATCGCCATATGATTGCTCCATCCACTATTACTAATGTTAGTCATGGTCTCTTTATTATAGAGGATTTGTATGTGCCTCCAAACTCTGAAGTCACTCTTATGTCATTTTGTGGTCCTATATATGGATGGGGAGATTGGCATTGACTTGCATGTTATGTTCAAATCATGAGTACTTATGGAATATGCTTGAATGCAGCATCCCTTACTAGTCGAAAGATTTCACATGCAAAAAATGAAAGATTATATATTGATGGGAGACCTTATACGCATGGAAATATAAAAGGTTTAATTAATAGTAGTTGAGGGTTACATAATAGTTCAAGGACTAATTGCACATTTGAGGAGTGTGAAAATAGTCATGAATCACCATACATGAGTAGAGATGTATCAAGATACATAGTTGTCAATGCTATTACTACATTACATGCTGGTGATGAATTATTAGTGAATTATGGATGGCGTAGACCTCCAAGAGAACCTTTTAGCTAAAGAGATAATGAAAATTTTCTATCCATATTTAATAACGTATATATTTAATTCTATTTTTAAAGTTTATTTTTTATGCATTTATGGAATACTAATGATTTTTAATCATGTGTGTAGATTCCAACATATGATGTTGATGATATTCCTCCACACCATTCACAATTGCGAGTAGGACCTCATTTATGAGAAGCTTCTATGAGAAGGCTACACAAAAGTGATACTGTGGAATATGCAAGGTTGAAAGATCTATATTCAAAAGAAGATAAAGTACAAGATTTGTGCGACAATGATGAAGATGATGGTATGGCATATTTTATTGAGGACTGGTATCGAAATGATAGTGAGAGCATTGATATTTCTAAAAATGAGAAATATCTTCGAGATGAATGTCTAAAGCATGTATATGAAGGAAGTCGTTTGATACGACTAAGTGCAAGCTTACTTATTCTCAATCTTCAAAATCATTTTGGATGGAGTAATGTATCTATTTCGGCACTATTAAGGTATAATTTTCAATTTTCTATATATATATATATATATATATATATATATATATATATATATATATATATATATATATATATATATATATATATATATATATATATATATATATATATATATATATATATATGCATAAATATATACATATAAATACATGCATATATAAGCATACACATAATATACATAAATGTATACACACATATAAACATACACACACATATACACACATACACATGTTATGAGAGTAAGGTCAAATTATACATACCTGTATCCAATGAAGATGTTTTGTCCATCTAGCATTTGAAATTGTCCACCCAACCTTTAGAATCTTCTTGACACATCTGTTTCTCCTATTCTAGTTGAACTAATACCTATGCTGCTAACTCTTTTGCATGCAAATATTAAGTATTAGCTAGCTATGAAGGTATTAAGTCATTAGAAAAATGGGAGGACCAAATTTATCTTGAAGATTTTGAAGGATGGAGAAAAATTTTAAAGGATGGGCAGAAAAAAAGCATCCATTCAATGCAAGTTTTTATTCTTACTTTCGCTAAGGTAAGAACAAGAACTTGCATTGAATGGACACTTTTTGTCTGCCCATCCTTTAAAACTATTCATGCATCTTTCAAAATCTTCACAATAAATTTGATCCTCCCAATTTACTAATGACTTAATACCTCCATAGCTAAATGATACTTTATATTTGTAAACAAATATTTAAGCCTTACTTAGCAAGACAAGTAATAGATTGACTATAAAATGGGAGACAACCAGATGATTGAATGGTCTAGATATGAAAATCTGCAAACCAGAATATACAAAAAAAAAAAACAAAATCAAATATACACAGCTACACATGCATACATACATATACATACATACATACACATTCATACATATATACACATACATACATACATACATACATACACATGTATACACACATACATATACATATATGCATATACATACGCATATGCATATATACATACATATACACCTATAAAACATATATACATATATACATACATACATATATACATACACATATGTATATGCATGCACATGCATATACACATCCACATACACATACACATATGCATATACATATAAAATTATATGCATATATATATATGTATATTTATTTATTTATTTACGTATATTTATTTATTTATTTTAATATATCTTTTTGTGATGAACTTAGAAGTTATTATCTGAAAAGTTTTTACCAAGTTAGAATATTGTTCCTACCTCACATGATGAAATGAAGAAGATAATCAACAATCCTGGTATAGATTTTCAATGTATACATGCATGTCCTAACGATTGTATTTTATATAGAGGTGAATATGCACACTCTTTGACATGTCCCAAATGTCAATCTCCTCGATATAAGGACGAAGAAAGTAAAATACCAAAAAAGGTATTGAGACATTTTCCATTGGCTCCACGTATTAGACATATGTTTCAAAGCCCTGAATTATCAAAGCTTTTGACATTGGGACATGATCATAAAAGTACTGATGGAATAATCAGAATTCCTCATGATAATGTTTCTTTTCAACATATTGATTCTAAATGCCCTGAATTTGCACAAAATCCATACAATCTAAAGTTAGGAGTTTCATTAGATGGGGTTAATCCATTCTCCATGAAATCCATTAAATGGTCAACATGGCCAGTGGTATTCATAAACTACAATCTTTTGCCATATCATAGCATTAAAAAGGAACATTTAATGCTTTCACTTTTAATCCCAAGCAAAAGACAAGTTAAAGATATGAATATATATCTTGCTCCTCTCATTGAATATTTCCAAGAGTTATGGAGAGGTATTAATGTCATTGATGTATCAAAACACATAAATGAAAGACATATTATGGTTCATGGTATTGTGACTTGGACTATTCACGATTTTCTAGGATTTGGTGTTTGTTCAGGTATTGATGTAATTTTTTTATTCAATATGCATATAAATAAATGTGATTTAATCTAATTATATTTTATTGTTTTCATGATGCAAGAATATCTACTAAGGGTAATAAATCTTGTCCTTAATTTTGGTGATTGGTTGAGATCAATCTATAGTAAGAATCTCAACAAAATTTTTTGTCTTCGACATCGACGATTCTTGCATGATGATCATCCATTAAGATCTAAAAGAGAAGCGATACATTTTAATGGAAAGCTTGAAACAGGTCAGTGTCCAAAATCTATGACACCTATGGATTGGTATAAAAAATGGACAGATGGACCAGATCTAGAATAAAAAATCTTTAGTGATGATGAAGATAATGAGTATGTGAAGAGAGGTAAAGGAAAATTGGCACTCACAGAGAAGATATCAATATGGTATTCTTTGGAGTATTGGAAAGAGTTAAAAGTATGTCATCTTTTTTATCCTATGCATATATTCAAGAATATTGGTTATTCACTATGGCAGCATCTTCTTGGACTAAAAGATATCATAACATCAAGGAATGATTTGAAGGATCAAAACTCAAAACCAAAGTTATGGCCAGTTTCGATAGACATCGATAGCAAATGACTTATGCACCTACTCCTTGGGTACTTACAAAAAAAGAGATATAGACTATCAACAATAGGATTATTTCATACATTCAAACAGGTAGAAAAACGTTTATATTTTTTATGATAGAGTTAGTTATCTTTTAAGCACCTAATAATGGGTTTTTGGTGTTATATATTTTGATAGGTCATTTTGAAGGTTGACTGGTTTCGAGCCAAGTATGAAGGTAGTAATTCCACATTAAGAAAGGAATTATCTGAGTTTTGGGCAATTGATTCTTCCAAGGTAATGCGATCTACTAAAGAACCATATATTCTTCCTAGGCATATTGAACAAGCATTTTTAGATAAAAACCCAGATGCTCACCCTTGGTGGCAAGTCATTCATGTTCAACCTAGAGGTAGGTCATTGTTTGAATAGTTTTTTGTTAGAGAGATCGAAGAAAGTCCTCTTGATGATTCACCATCAGATACTGATACATCAACATTTGAAAGAGAAATTAGAATCATTATACGTGATAATGATACTAAAAATCGATATTAATCCATCAATAGATGATGTGACTTATGAGAACATAGATGTAACAATAGAAGAAATAAATGAAATCAATAAGGATAATGAACATGAGACAATATGATGTCTTACCAAAATGATGGAAATAATGAAAACATACGAGCAAATTAGATAGTAAATTCTACTCTAGTTATCGATCAATAACTTGAAGCTTCTGAATGGATATTAGATAACATATTCTTTATTCAACTTGACTATTGATGAATCCTACTAGAGAGATGAAATCATGTTCTTTTAAGTTAGAACATGAAGCTTGGAGGTATGCATAATTATTTTATATATAGCTTTATCTTTGAGGAGCAAATTTCTCTCATGTATGTATGCATATGTGTGTGTATTCATGTGTAGTATATGTATACATGTGTTAATATTCATATATATGTGTTTCATGTTTATGCATGTGTGTGCATGTGTGTGATAGATGTATACCTGTGTTAGTATGCATATGTGTATATATGCATTTTTGTAAAATATTCATGTACTCATGTAATATATGCAAGTGTTTATAATTGTGTAGCATGTATAAGTATACATTTGTGCATGTAGGCATGTATATGTGATGTGTACATGTATATATGTATATGTGTCTATGTGTAAATGTGTACATGTAAATATGTATGCATGTATATATATTTATGTGTGCATTTAGGCCATATATTTTAGGATTTTTTGCATTTAATGTATTTCTTTTTTCTTAAATAAACAGGCTGCTGCAAAGAAAAGAGTTGAGTCGGGCCACACATCGCACCTAAGCCAAATGGGTTTAGATAACCACTCAAATTGAGACCAAGTGGTATTAGGTTTTCTTTGTCCAAACTCATCCACCACTTATAGGCCTTGGAATCCAAGGATTAAATACCCTCCAAAACCTTAGATGTATCTAGAGGTTTTCTAAGTCTATGAAAAATGTATCTATGCTATTTTTATACCTAGTCTATTGTTTTATTAAAAATTGAAAAAATTGAAGATATTTTCATAAATTTGGTTCCTTGAGATGGAACTAACTTCTTTAGGAACTGCACTAGCTACTATTCTAGTTGCAAGTCCTATGGGGATCAACTCATAAAGGCAATGAACTGGAGAAACTAAGTCAATCCATAATATTTAAGAGGATGGTTGGAGATAATCTAGGACACTAGATCATGTCACAACTAGCACTAAGGATGTAGCTAGAAGGTTTCCACAACTTTATTTCTATTCTCATTACTCAATATGTGAGAACTGATGGACAATATGCATAGATGAGAGGATTCTGGCAAAAACTTGCTCCCAAAAACCATAAGTGACACGTGCACCTTAGTAGATTCCCTAAGCTTCCAATAAATGCAATAATACCACTATCTTACTATGGAACATGAATCACAAAAGTTTATGACAAAACAAATAACTTTTGAGTGCTTCTCATGTAAAGAAAACATTTTAATTAGCGAAGAAGTGTTAGAATAAAAAAGCCATCACCATGCTTGAAGAAGTACTTATCATGGACAACGAAGTTCATTTTTTGGAGTGAACTTTAGTTATGTGGCTAATCATATGGATTCACACATGCTTTTGTATACTCACACACTTAAATGATTATTCATGTATCATAGCATTAATTATTTATTTGAGGATGTAATTTGAATTCCTAAGTCACGAATCAAGTGGTTGTAATTAATCATTTAATTGAGGATGCAGTTTGAGTTCCTAAGTCACGAATCAAGTGGTTGTAATCTCCTACCAAAATTTCAATCAAATTTAATTTGATACCTCATTCCTAGATTGTAGAAAAAGGGAACATGTCACAACTAAGTTATTCCTATGAGGATTATGAGATGATTTTGACTGTTAGAAGTCATGGAATATCACGAGCACACATGTAGGAATGTATATAAATACTTTACATACTTTTAAAAATAGTGAAAAGTGAATACAATCAAGTTTTATCCACATCTTCATCATTGCCTCTTCCTCTATGTTATCTTCTCCAAAGTTAGCAGAGTTGTAGAGATTGGTTATAATGGAGAGTGTTAATCTCCAAAAGAGCAAGTTGACCTTGAATTCAGATCACCTCTATATCAAGATCAACTTTAGACTCCACCAAAATTAGAGAACCTTCACCAAATTATCAGAAAAATTGATTATTCTGAAAAATTCAACTTTTCAGAAAAGTCTGCTGCAGATTAATCACTCATTGACTAATCAATCCTATAAATTTTTTGATAAAACTTTACACAACACTTCTTCTTGATATTGCGCAACTTTTCCAAGTTAAATCTCTGCAAATGATTCAGTACACACTGAGAAATGTGTGAAACACTTTACCTATGTCTAAAACAGCTTCTCTACAATGGCGACTTTGACACCTGCAACTTCTTAACACTGGTTCTCCCAAAGTAAATCCCGTTTGATCAAGATCTTTTAGCCATAGATAGCTTACCTTCCAACTTAAATTTTGAGCCCTCACTTGTGTAAAACTTTACACTGTAGACTGAGCAATGACCATTTCTCTGAAGATGAAATCTGCGCCTGTTTTGACGACTCTCAGAACATGTTCACATATGAATGTTCCTAAACAAAATTCTCTCAACCTGATCACAATTAGTCTCTCAAATTCTAGTCATAGATAGATTAACTATTGACTTAGATTCGTACAAAAGGATTCCTCAAAAGATTAAACACAGAAGGAGCAAACAGCAAAACATCGGGCGCAATATTTTCTTGATTTCTCATAAAAGTTACAACTTGTGAAGTTGATTAGTTCAACTCACATTTCATGTGCCTAATGACACTCTCTACTACTCATTTCTCTCCTCCTATTCTCTATTCTCATTCTGCTCTCTTTGCCCGACATTTTCCAAAGTATTTATAGATAAATATATACAAGTTTATGACTAGACAAAAGTATAAGTTAGCTAATGTACATATGTGTACATATCTTTGGGTTTCTGAATATGTCCTTCCTTCAACCTTCTTAATTTGTTCTCTTCTTGACTCCTTGACTTCATTTCTTCATAATCCTTCAATTGATGATTGTCATGCACCAATAGCTCCCCCTCAATCATTAATTGAGGTTCTTCTCTATCTTCTTGATTCCTGCCATATCCTTGAATCTTTGTAGCTTTGGTCCATCTAGACTTTTTGTCATCATATCTGCAAGTTGATCTTTTGTAGGAGTGTGTATGACTTCAATCTCCTTATCAATGACCTTCTCTCTCAGAAAATGATATTGTATTTCAATATGCTTAGTTCTAGCATGAAACACAAGATTAGCTGCCAAATATAAAGAACTCATATTGTCTCCACAAACAATAGGAGTACTTTGAACCACATCAAAAAACCTTCATAAGTGTCTTTAGCCATATTACCTCCTTTGCAGCTTCCACCATACCTTTGTATTCTGCTTCTGTAGATGACAAGGCAACTGTATGTTGCTTCTTAGAACACCATGAAATCAATTTGTCTCCTACATAGCACAAGTATCCATGTGTTGATCTTCTATCATCCACATTACCTGCCCAATCTGCATCACTATATATCTTCAATCTTGTATCAGAAGTAAATCCATAGTACAACCCTTCTCTGAGTGTACCCTTGATGTACCTAAGTACTCTTTGTCCTGCAATCCAATGTTCCTTTCTAGGACGATGCATAAATTGTGAAAGCACACCAACTGCATATGACAAATCAGGCCTTGTCAATGTAGCATAAATCAAGCTACCAACCAAACTTTGATAAAGTTTCATATCTCTGAACTCTTCTCCTCCAAACCTAGACAATTTATGGTTCACTTCCAAGGGTGTAGGTGCAACCCTGCAATCTTCAATTTTAAATTTGGTTAGAAAATTTTTAAGATACCTTTCTTGGGTCACATATACTCCATGTTGAGTATAAGAAATCTCCATTCCCAAAAAGAATGATAGGTTCCCCAAATCACTGATTTTGAACTCTTTCTCCATCTGCTTCTTGATCATTTGTATCCCTTTATCATCTGTTCCTGTAAGTATTATGTCATCAACATAAATACAAACATAAATGAATCCATCTTCACTTGCTTTGACTAGCAAGCTACTATCTGCCTTTGATGCTTGAAATCCAAGATCATTCAAGAATTTTACAAGCCTATAATTCCATGCCCTTGGGGCCTGCTTTAATCCATACAAAGCTCTCTTGAGCTTACACACATAATTTGGATTCACTTGATCTTTGAACCCATCTGGTTGCTCCATGTAAACTTCATCTGAAATATAACCATTCAAAAAAGCATTTTTAACATCTAATTGAGACAACTTCCAACCTTTGCAAGCAGCAATTGCTATGAGGGTTCTGATGGTTGTCATTTTTGCCACAGGACTATAAGTCTCATCATAGTCCACTCCATATGTCTCTGCATACCCTTTCACAACAAGTCTAGCTTTGTATCTAGACACACTTCCATCTGCAAACCTTTTTGTTTTGTAAACCCACTTACATCCAATAATTTTCTGGCTATTAGGTTTAGGAACCAGATCCCAAGTCTGATTCTCTATCAATGCATCATACTCCTCTTGCATGGCTTCTTCCCAATTTCTCTTGCCTTTGGCTTCATCATATGTAGATGGATCTTCATCTGCTTTTACCAAATAAGCATAATCTTTAGTAGTCAAGAATGAGGTGTCATAGCTATACCTTGTAGGTTGCCATTTGTGCCTAGATGACCTCCTAACTTCTGCACTTCTTGAAGTCTCTGGTTCATCACATTCTGGATCAAACCTTGGCCTCTCTTCAACTTCAACCTGTATTTCATTATTTTCATTTTCATCAAGCAATTGAATCTTTGCTTTACCTTTCCTTTGATCCACTACTTCTTCATCATCTGCATGTACATTATATTTACCTGCATACCAAGTACCTTGCTCATCAAATGTAACATCCTTGGATACAAGGAATTGCTTTGTGGATGGACTCCACAACCTGTATCCCATTTGCTTATCATCATAACCAATGAATACATACTTTTCTGCCTTAGGCTCCAACTTATGCCTCAATTGAGATGGCACATATGCATATGCCAAACATCCAAATATTCTGCAATGATCCAAGGTAGGTTTCTTACCCCACCAAGCTTCATATGGTGTCATACCTTGCAAAGCTTTACAAGGCAATCTATTAACCAAATATGTAGCTGTATTTACAGCCTCTGCCCACAAATAATTTGGGCAATTCTTCTCTTTCATCATGGACCTTGCAAACTCAACAAGAGTCCTATTTCTTCTTTCTGCTACCCCATTTTGTTGAGGAGAGTACCTGCAAGTAACCTCTCTCTTTATACCTGCATTCCACAAATAATCATTGAATTCATTTGAAAAATACTCTCCCCCTCCATCTGACCTTAGTCTCTTCAATTTTTGACCTGTAATCCTTTCTGCATATGCATGATAGTGTTTAAATGTATTAAATACTTCTGATTTTTCTATAATCACATAAATTGTGATCCATCTAGTAGCATCATCAACATATATGACATAATATCTTGAACCATTTATACTAAAGTCCTTTGAAGGACCCCACACATCTGTATGCACCAATTCAAGTCTTTCTGAATACATAAACCCATGCTTGGAATAGGATTGCTTATGAGCCTTACCTAATTGACATGCCTCACATCTGTATGTCATGTGTTGACCTGCAATGTTAGGCAACCCAAGCACTGAATCATTGTTAATCATTTCTTTAATACCTCTTTCATTAAAGTGTCCAAGTCTTTTGTGCCAAAGATCCAATTCTGACACCTTTTGCTCTCCATATGTGAACATAGCATGTCCAACATTTCCTTGTACCTTCAATGTGAAAAGCCTTCCTTCTTTCTTTCCTGTAATAACCTGTTTATACCCTTGACTAGGGTCTTCAACATAGACTCCATCATTAGTGAACCTTACCTCATAACCTTTTTCCACAATTTGACCTACACTGATCAAATTCTTTGGAATTGTGGGAACATAAAGAACCTTACTCAGAAGAGTGCTCCCATCCTTAGCTTTGACTGAACCAATTGACTTTACCTTATGCTTTGTATTATCACCTGTCTGAACTGTATGATTAATTGCATTATGATCTAGGTCAGTCATCAAAGCAATATTTCCACTTAAATGATTACTACATCCTGAATCAATGTAAAACACTCTCATGTCCTCATGTGAGGTTTCATATGTTGCATTCATAATGAGAGTCGAGTCCTCCTTCTGATCTGATGCATAGTTGTAGTAGGTGTTATTATAGGATTGATTTTGGAAGCTTCTTCCTCCACCTCTTCCAAAAGAATTCCTACCACCTCTACCTCTGAAGTTTCCTCTCTGAAATCTACCACCTCTTGCTCTTTGATTAAAGTTCTGATAATTACTATTATTCTGATTATTGTGCCAACAATCATGAGATAGATGATTGGTCTTACCACATATCCAACAAGCTCTTGTATTATCTTTGTTGTTTCTGCCTCTTCCTCTACTTCTGCCATTTCCTTTTCCTCTTATGAAATTTGCTTGGTTTGAAGTACCTTCTTCTTCACCTGATTGTTGCTTTCCTTTGTTAGCTTTCTTCTTGTCTTTAGAGTACATTGCATGACCTGCACTCTTATCAACATCTCCTTTGATATCATTCTCAAAAGTTAGCATATGACCTAACAATTGATTCAAATCAGGAGTGAAGTGATCTAATGAAAGTTCTGTAGACAAAATAAAAGGCTTCCACTTCTCATCTCCTCTTAGCCCTGTGAGAATTTGTGTTACCAATTTATCTTCTTCAATATCTTCATCCACTGCACCTAGAGAATCTGCAATGTCCTTCATCTTTGTCACATAATCAGAGATTGATTGTGAGGCCTTCTTCTTGAAAGTAGTAAATTCTGCCCATAGTGAAGCCTTCCTTGATTTGGTTGTGTTTTGGAAATGCTCTTCCAAAGCATTCCAAATGTCACTTGCACTTTCAAGTCCTCTAATGTGAGGAAGCAAATAGTCATTGACTGCCATATAGATTATGCTCCTTGCTTGAGCATCCTTCTTCATCCAATTCTTCAAATCTGACAATTCTTCTCTAGTTGGAACACTAGGATCTCTGAACTTAGGCTTCTCTTCTTCACCTGTAATGTATGCTATCAAATCTTTGCTCATCAGATGAGCTTCCATTCTCATAGACCAAGCTGGATAGTTCTCTCTATCCAACTTTTCAATTTGGAGACTATCTCCCATTGTTTCTTTACCTGTATTGTCAACTCTTTAATCTTTATGAGAAATAAATGTACCTTGACTTTGAATCTCGCTCCTTCTGATCCTTTTGATAGCTTCAATGTGTCAACCTTCAAGTTTTCTTCAACCTTTATCCTTTTGCACCTTCAAGATGTAAAGATTTGTATTTCTACAGTAGTCGGAGTCTTCTTCACTTCAATTTTGACACAACCTGCTCTGATACCACTGATGGAGAGTGTTAATCTCCAAAAGAACAAGTTGACCTTGAATTCAGATCACCTCTATATCAAGATCAACTTTAGACTCCACCAAAATTAGAGAACCTTCACCAAATTATCAGAAAAATTGATTATTCTGAAAAATTCAACTTTTCAGAAAAGTCTGCTGCAGATTAATCACTCATTGACTAATCAATCCTGTAAATTTTTTGATAAAACTTTACACAACACTTCGTCTTGATATTGTGCAACTTTTCCAAGTTAAATCTCTGCAAATGATTTAGTACACACTAAGAAATGTGTGAAACACTTTACCTATGTCTAAAACAGCTTCTCTGCAATGGCGACTTTGACACCTACAACTTCTTAACACTGGTTCTCCCAAAGTAAATCCGGTTTGATCAAGATCTTTTAGCCATAGATAGCTTACCTTCCAACTTAAATTTTGAGCCCTCAATTGTGTAAAACTTTACACTGTGGACTGAGCAATGACTATTTCTTTGAAGATGAAATCTGCGCCTGTTTTGACGACTCTCAGAACATGTTCACATATGAATGTTCCTAAACAAAATTCTCTCAACCTGATCACAATTAGTCTCTCAAATTCTAGTCATAGATAGATTAACTATTGACTTAGATTCGTACAAAAGGATTCCTCAAAAGATTAAACACAGAAGGAGCAAACAGCAAAACATCGGGCGCAAGATTTTCTTGATTTCTCAGAAAAGTTACAACTTGTGAAGTTGATTAGTTCAACTCACATTTCATGTGTCTAATGACACTCTCTACTACTCATTTCTCTCCTCCTATTCTCTATTCTCATTCTGCTCTCTTTGCCCGACATTTTCCAAAGTATTTATAGATAAATATATACAAGTTTATGACTAGACAAAAGTATAAGTCAGCTAATGTACATATGTGTACATATCTTTGGGTTTCCGAATATGTCCTTCCTTCAACTTTCTGAATTTGTTCTCTTCTTGACTCCTTGACTTCATTTCTTCATAATCCTTCAATTGATGATTGTCATGCACCAACAGGTTCTTCGTACTAGAAGCTCAATGATCCTGTTTAAGGATTCATTCAAAATGTAATTTTTATAAACCATTTTTCATTTGGATTTTTCTACCATGAGTCAGAGTTCATTCTTTGTCATGGGTTCTATTACTGCCATTCCTTGAAAAGTCAAGGTAACCATCTGTTCATATTAAGCACACAAATTGACCATGCCTTAATTATAAATCATACTATGGTGCATAATAAAATCTTCAATCTATAGTGCATCATCCTCTAAGAGGAATTTGACCAACTATAGTTGGGCTAAGAGAACTCAGTATTTGAAGTTACACTTTCCATCCATAATTAGAAAGTTCTTCATAGTTGCTTCATGAGTGAATAGTTTATTTTGCATCAACTATTCATAGTGATGTCACAAAGGAAAAAAGGGTAGATTCTATATGGTGAATTAATCTCTCCAAGTACTAAAGGGTAGATTCTATACTAGAAAGTTGAACCTAACTTCATTACTCATGGCAACAAATTTCCTTCATTCCTATTCCTTTCAAGCACTTTCAATGGAATCAGAGATATCTTCTCTAAAATGAGTGATGAAGTTCCTTCAAGGATCAAGATGCTTGATATGAATTATGCTACTTGGAAAATCTGAATGGAAGCCTACTTACAAGCAAGAAATCTCTATGGAGTAGTGGAAGGTGATGACATCATGCCTATACAAAGATCCAAAGGAGAACCTACACAAAAGAAAACTAAGCAGACATTATGGTGTGCAAGAGATGCTCAAGCTAGGTCTTACATTCTAAAATATATTTTCTGATTTTTTTTTTCTTCCACAGATTAGAAGTTGTAAAACATCACAAGAAACTTGGGATGAACTTTGAGAAATTCTTGTTTGCTAGCACAAAAGCTAGGAAGAATCACTTGCGGAATGGACTCAATCAAATGAAGAAGACACCTAAGCAAAAAAACAACACAGGATTAGGTGCCATCTCCCCCCACACACTCTGTTTCAATGGTCCACATAATGCATGCATTTATATGATTTTTCATTATGTCGAAAATAGTGGTTACATGAGAGCAACTTACAAAAAGCAAGCATGAAAGTAAAAATTTGTTCTCTTTTGTGGAGAGCCTTTGCTTTTACTTTAAAAAAATCAGGATCTAGAGCAATCCTTATTCTAGCCACTACTTTCACTAACTATTTCTAAAAATAGAACCCTTTACATGGGTTTATTTACAAACTATATGAAATATAAATTAGATTATTGATGTCGGACAAATTCAAAATGTCCATTCCATTTCATGCCTTGCATGCCCTCATGAAACTTCATCTGCTATATCAAAACACCAAAACACATCAATAAATTAATAAATATCACTCCACTAACTCCTTGTTCACCAAATTCCATAATTCATAACATGCCCCTCAATTGATAAAAATAAACATGCATGGCTAGTCATATGTTCCATCAGTGAACAAAAATAAGCATCTCTAAAGAATACAAGATTAAAGAAAGACAAAATGGAAGTTTGATAATCAAAGAAATTAGTCTAGTGAAAAGATTTTTGTTGCTCATGTGGTTGCCACAAATAGAGATTTTGATAATTGATCAATATTCTTTCTTCGCATCATGAGAAAGGAAATATCTTCATGAAGTGATGTAGGTTGGCATGACTAAAGCTTTGCTTGAATCTCCTTGTCTAAACCATCATCATACTTATTCTTCATTTTTCTTTGAAAACATCTTCAAGCAGGCAAAGAAATACTAAATATTGCAAAAAATAGTCCATATAGTTTGTACAACTATCACCTTCCATCCATGTAAATGCAACCCACAAATGTCAAACATGGAGGTGGAATTGTAGGGGAAGAAAAGACTCTTTAAGCTTTTCTTGAAAAGCTTTCAATGTGGTTGGACAATCTGTATTCTGACACAAGACATTCCACTAGAACCGATCTTTTCCTACTAAATAGTTAGTAGTAAATTTGACTTTTTCCCTTTCAACATATAATTCCTGAGCATAGAAATCCTTAAATTGTGATAACCATGAAAGAACTAAAGGGCTATCCTTACAGCCATCAAACCATAGAAAGTGGTAATTTTTAACACCAATCTTCAAATGAGTGCTATCAGATTAGGAAGACAATAGCTTTTACCACCTTGCAAGGTTATCTTCTTCAGATTACATCTTTTGAAGTACTTCTTTGCATTGCCATATCTCATTTTGATCACCTCAAATTTCATGCCACAAGAGCTCTAGCTATTGCTCGAGTGGTACCTTAGGTAGAGGTGACGCACAGAAATCATCCATGGTATTTTTTCGGTCCATGGTATGTAGAGAACAAAACCCTATTGCTAGATATGTCAAAACAATTTTGAGATTGCTTGAATTAAAATGAAAAAGGAAGGGTGGTAGTGATGTGTGTGAACACTCTAGGATCATTGGGGCACTTTATTCCCTCTTTAGGAGGTTTTTTTCCCCATCTTGTATATATGCATATAGCCCTAATGGGTAACTTATATTTGTACATTCTCTAGTAATACATTTAGTATTGTGTGTTGTGCTCCAAGCTTCTTCTTCTTCCTTGTGCTATTCGCGTGCTTCTGTAGATGTCCATCTCCAACAATTGGTATCAGAGCAGGTTGCCGCTTCATATAGGGCATCATCGACACCTCTCCGATTGCACTCTCAGAATCTCACCAATTTTGATGAGCATACTCAGCATGTTTTTGAGATCAAAACAAGTTCGTTCTATGGTGCCTAAATCGCGATCTGAGCTCGTTTTGGCCTTCAAACACACTATCATAGCCCTTGTGCAAGCTATTTTATCTTTTTGTGCCAAAGGTATATACCACTTTCCATTCCCCAGTATAAGTGTCTCGAAGTCTGCTACAGGTTTAGCAGAATTTATCCAGGCAGTTTTTTTCAACTTTTTGAGATAGTGTCAATTTTTTGCATCAAGGTATTTTAGTCATTGGCCATGGCTAAAAGCAGTGATGTATTCCGTATGTTGTCTGTTGAGGATAAGTTGGATGGTACCAACCACCCGTTATGGGCTTATATGATGCGACATGTATTGGTTGCTAAAGACCTATGTGCAGGGTGTTGAAAAACATCCTATCACACCTATAACTATTACAATTGCAGGTACTGAAGCTGATGTAGAAGGTGTGGAAGATGATGATATTCTACATATTCTTGTTCCTGCTACAATATTTGTTGCACCTACTGTAGAGCAAATTTGTTGGGATGGCAGAGATGCCAAGGCACATGCATTGATAGCTTTGTCTATCGAACGTGCCAGTATTCTCTTGTTCTCGCGCAACAGCTAAGGATGCTTAGGATACACTTACCACATTGTACAAAGCAAGGAATGAGGCTCGTGTTTCTTACCTCCGAAAAGAGTTGGAGAGTGAGCACATGAATGAAGGTGATTCTATGGAAAATTTTCTAACAAAGATCAAAGACTTGAAGGAACAACTGATTTTTGATGATGAAGTTATACCAGATAGCTCACTTGTGCAGACCGTTCTGAATGGTCTTCTTGATTTATATAAGAGTTTTGCTTCTACTCTTCAGTTGATGATGAAAGGCAATCCAAATGCCTTGTCATTTGAGGATTTAGTATCTATTTTGTTGCAAGAACATCAATCGAGGAAGAACAGGTCCATTATGTGTGTTGCAGATCAAGCTTTCCTGACTAGTGGGAAGGGCAAAGGAAAATGGAGCTCTTCAATTAGTAAGCAGAAATCTGCTAATTCTGCACATTCAAAGAAGGAAGACAAAGATGAGAAGAAATAAGAAAAATAAAAATTGTTTTGCAAGTACTATAAAGAAAATGATCATATCATAAAGAACTGTCCTAAACTTGCTCCAAAATAGGCAAAGAAAAAAGAGGTTGGAATGGTTCTTGTAGAGACCTCTACTCCAAAAACATAGCCTGCTAACCTTGTGTAGGATGAAGAATAGGCATTTACTACTGTTTGCAATTTTGACCCATCTTCTCATGAGCAGTGCATGTCTACAGTAGACTCGGATGTTTGGTACTTTGATAGTGGGGCGAACAAACATATTACCTCACACCACAGTTTTTTCTCTTCAATCGAGCCTACCCCTATAGGAAATACTATCACATGTGCCAACAACTCCTCTTATCTTGTCATGGCAGTTGGTAAGATCATTCTAACGACTCCTGATGGTAGTTCTTTCACTTTGTCAAATGCTTTATTTGTGCTAGGGATCAAGAAGACTATGTTATCAGTTTCTGCATTAGCCAAGATTGGCTTGGTTGTGAAATTTATCGATGCTAGATGTACAGTTCATGATATGTCAAATGGCAATCTTATTATCTGGCATTTTATGTTGTGGATTGTATAAGCTCATAGACTATGAATAATTGGTGAATGACTTGGCATGTGTAGTATGCAATTCTCAGGCTATTTTAGATGCAAAGCTTTGGCATGCATGCTTTGGTCATCTGAACTTTGCTAGTTTGCTATGCCTGTAGAAATCTAAAATGGTGTCCACTTTGCCCAAACTTGAGGCACGTGATATGGGCAAAATGCAGCGTTCTTCATTTCCAAAAGATGGTTTAGTTCGGGCTACTAAAAAATTGCAGCTTGTTCATAGCGATGTTTATGGTCCTATGTAGACACCTTCTTTTGAAAATTATCTTTACTTTGTGACTTTCATTGATGATTTTTCCATGCATGCATGGGTATATCGACTCAAAGCAAATTCTAACGTGTTTATGGGCTTCAAATAGTTTTTGGTTTTGGCTGAAAATATGTCAGGATGTAAAATGGACACCCTCTATTCTAATCGAGGGGGGGATATATGTCTTCTAATTTTAATGCATTTCTGACTGAACATGGGATAAAACACCAGTGTATAGTGCCGTATACACCTCAACAACATGGAGTTGTTAAATGGAAGAACAGGTCACTCATGGAGATGGCGAGGTGTATGGTAAGAGTCAGGTCTTACCACATAGCTTCTAGCTTGAGGCTATTATGTGTGCAGCAAATATACTTAAGAGGTGTCCCACTAAAGCACTGTAGTCTATCACTCCATATGAGGCTTGGAATGATTGCAAGCCATCTATTGCTCATCTGCATGTTTTTGGTTGTTTGGCATATGCATTAGTGCCTAAACAACATCACAGAAAATTGGATGATAAAGTAGTAAAATGTATTTTTGTTGGGTACAGTTCTAAAAGTAAACGCCATCGTCTGTATCATCCACACACTAAACACATTTTGGTGAGCCGTGATGTTGTTTTTGTGGAAGATTCTATTCAGCCATTGCTTTCATGTACTAAGGAGACATCTGTTAGCTCCAAAGACATGTATGATACTTTGCTACCTCTTTTTCCAGGTGGAGAGTCTAGTGGTGGTCCTAATGAGGCAACTTCTCAGCCTTTGCAGGTTTCATGTGATGATGCAGATCATTCCATTTCTGATGCAGATTTACATGATGCACTTCTTGATGAGATAGATAATATTGAGGAGGCAAAAACTATGCCAAAATGGCTGGTGTAGACTTTGCATGATAGCAAATTAGATGCACCATGGTCATATCATACTTGGTCAAGATCTCATAGTGTCTCTTTTTCATAAAATTTCTATGCTATGGTTGCCTCTAGTCTTTGTGATGAGACTAAACCTGTTTGGTTTGATGAAGCACAAAATTTTGAACATTGGATGGCTGCAGTGCAATTTGAATATGATGTTATAATGAAGAATGGTACTTGGTCTTTATGTAACTTTCCTCCTTGCAAGAAGGCCATTGGCACAAAGTGGGTGTACAAGTTGAAGCGTAAACCTAATGGAGCAGTTGACAGGTATAAGGCTAGGCTTGTTGCAAAGGGTTATGTGCAGGAAAGAGGCATTGATTTTGATGAGACCTTTGCACCTACTTTCCAAATGACTAGTGTTTGTAGCATCTGTGCACTTACAGCTCAACATGGTTGGAATGTACATCAGTTGGATATCAAGATAACATTTTTGAATGCCGACTTGCATGAAGAAGTGTATGTTTTTCAGCCCCGTGGCTTTGTGTAGAAAGGGCATGAGAACTAGGTGTGCAGGTTAAAGAAGGCATTATATGGTTTAAAGCAAGCACCACATGCTTGGTATGAAAAGATATATGCCTATCTGATTGCACATGGTTTTGAGAACAATCCAATTGAAAGCACCTTATATGTTAATCGTGCTAATGATGTACTTCTAATCATTGTGGTATATGTTGATGACATGCTACTAAGTGGTCCTCATGACATGCATATTGCTGATTTCAAGGCTGATTTGCATGCCTCATTTGAGATGTCTGATTTGGGGCATTTGCATCACTTCTACCTCGGGAGAAGTTTGAAGCTTTTCACAAATCTTTGGGCTTACTTCCTTTTGTAGAGTGATTTCCACATAACTTGGCACTCCCTATTACATGAGTGCCAGCTCCTTGTTCACTGCATCACTCCCAGGGGGGATTTGTTGACATATTCAAGAAGTGATGTGTGTGAACACTTTAGGATCATCGGGGCACTTTTTTCCCTCTTAAGGAGGGTTTTTTCCCTCGGCTTGTATATATGCCTATAGCCCTAAGGGGTTACTTATCTTTGTACATTCTCTAGTAATACATTCAATATTGTGTGTTGTGCTCCAAGCTTCTTCTTCTTCCTTGTGCTTTTCATATTCTTTCGTAGGCATCCATCTCCAACAGGTGGTTCTTGGGAATTGAAAAAGTAAGAAAGAGATGCAAGTTGTGTTATATATAAGAAAAGAGAACTAGAGCCATAACACAAAGAGATAGTGTAGTGGTAAAAAACTTTACTTGTGAGAGTGAGGTTGTGAGTTGAAATCCTCCCTGTTCACGCATAGCCAACAGTCACCAAGGAATCCATGGGTTCTAGGGAAGCTAGAGATGCTAAATTTATGCCTTAGTTATGCCCAAGTTCTATGCCTTAGTTGATGGTTTGGAGTAAACGTAGGTGTAAATGTAACTTTAGGTTCACGAACTCGAACTGAAAGAGAAATTGAAGTAAAAATAGAAACCAAAACCAAAACTAAAACTCAAACTTAGGCAAGGGCAAGGATAGGGATCGGAATCACAATAAGAATCGGAATCAAAATCCAAAAACAAAAGTGAAAATGAACAACAAACAACAAAACATAGATCAAATGCTAAAACAAATGAAAACAGACCCCTCTATAGTGACACACACATAGAGCTCTGATATCACTATTACCAGGATCTTAACTCATGCTCACATAGAGGATATGGGTGTTGAAAACACACAAAAAATAGATATGCAAAGAGACAAGACAAAACACACTATTGGGTGAAATCTTCCCCCCTCCCCCCCATGCACTCTATTTTGAGAGTCCATAAAGTGCATGCATTTATAGGATTTTTTCTAATGTCAAAATTAGTGTTTACATGAGAGCCGCTTCAAAAAGCAACCATGAGTAAAAATTTTTTCTCTTTTGTGGAGAGCCTTTGCTTTTATTAATAGGAATCACACTCTATAGTGATCCTTATTCTAACCAATACTTTTACTAAATGTTTCAAAGAATAGAACCCTTTTTGTGGGTTTATTGACAAACTATATGAAATATAAATCCGATTATTGATGTTCAGACATATTCAAAATGTCCATCCCCTTTCACACCCTCACGAACCTTCAACTGCTATATCAAAAAACCAAAACACATTAATAAATTAATAAATATCTCTCCAATAATCCTTATTCAACACATTCCATGATTCATAACAATTTCAATAAAATTTCTACTAACAATAAGTATAAAGATGATGGAATTGTCCACCCGTGCGCTCTCAAGGTAGAGCTTAAATGGTGATCCATACAACTCTAGATAGAGAGTCACAAGGTGAAGGTATGCTAGTTCAACTCTATGTCTCAAGTAGTGTTGAGGCTATGTATATATATGCTAACATAGATATATAGCCTTTGGTGGATGACTATACATGGGTAGTAGAACATGGGAAAAAACTACCCACATAATCCTCATGTGCAGCTTAAGCTGGTTCAATCGACTGAGCAAATATGAACGATTTTGGACTTCCATAGAGAAAATTCCATGGAATATTCCTTTCACCATCGTGCCAAGGGCATTGCCCCCAAATGCCCACTAAGGGGACCACTCGCCCCCTTGGACCTCCCAAAGGACTAACTCAGACCCCACAGTGGGGGACCCTAGTAACTCCCTTTTGTTACAATACCCTACATAGTCCAATTTGACTCTTATCCAACATGAAAGTTGGGATTCCCATGAATTGGGTAATGCATGCTTAGCTTCTCCTCATAATGGGGGCCTTACAAAATGTGCATTAGTCCATACAATCATGAGGGGTAAACATTGGTAATATAATAATGCCTTTGAGGTACTTGAGTACTCTTTTAGTTGAACCCATATGTGGTTTTCTAGGTGAGTGCCTAAATTCACTAAGTAATCCAACACTATACGATATAGGTGCCCTTGTATGTGTAACATAAATCAGACTACCTAGAAGGCTTTTACAATCCTTCCCATCTTTTATGTACTCTCCTTCATAAACACTAAGGTTATGGTGCATCTCCATCGGTGTTCCTACAGGTTTATCATTATCCATCTTGAACTTCGAAAGTTGAACCTAAATATACCTTCTTTGAGTCAAGTAGATTCCTTGATCTATATAGATAACCTGCATAGCTAAAAAAAATGTGAGTTCTCCAAGATCACTGATCTTGAATTCCACCTTTATGTCCTTTTTTATCCTTTCTATCCCAATCACATCATCACTTTCCATGACTATGTCATCTACATAGACACATAAGTAGAGAATATCATCATGAATACTTTTGATGAATAATGATGGATGTGCATTGCATGATTTTAATCCTTCATCTTGTAGGTTACCAACCTATAGTTCCAAGCTCTAGGGGCTTGTAGTTGACCATATAATGCTTTCTAAAGCTTGTATTCTCTTCCCTTTTGTTACAATACCCTACATGGTCCAATTTGCCCCTTATCTAACATGCAAGTTGGGATTCCCATGAATTGGGTAATGCATGCTTTTGCTTCTCCTCATAATGGGGGCCTTACAAATGTGCATTAGTACATACAATCATGAGGGGTAAACGTTGGTAATATAATAATGCCTTTGAGGTACTTGAGTACTCTTTTATTTGCACCCATACGTGGTTTTCTAGGTGAGTGCCTAAATTCACTAAGTAATCCAACACTATAGGATATAGGTGCCCTTGTATGTGTAACATAAATCAGACTACCTAGAAGGCTTTTACACTCCTTCCCATCTTTTATGTACTCTCCTTCATAAACACTAAGATTATGGTGCATCTCCATTGGTGTTCCTACAGGTTTATCATTATCCATCTTGAACTTCAAAAGTTGAACTTAAATATACCTTCCTTGAGTCAAGTAGATTCCTTGATCTATATAGGTAACCTGCATAGCTAAAAAGAATGTGAGTTCTCCAAGATGACTGATCTTGAATTCCACCTTCATGTCCTTTTTTATCCTCTCTATCCCAATCACATCATCACTTTCCATGACTATGTCATCGACATAGACACATAAGTAGAGAATATCATCAAGAATACTTTTGATGAATAATGATGGATGTGCATTGGATGATTTTAATCCTTGATCTTGTAGGTTACCAACCTATAGTTCCAAGCTCTAGGGGCTTGTAATTGACCATATAATGCTTTCTAAAGCTTGCAAACATAATTAAGATAATTAGGATTCTCATATCTAGGGGGTTGGGACATATGTTCCTCTTCACGTATCCATCCATTCAGGAAATCATTCTTTATATCAAGTTGAAGTAGTTTGTGATTCCTTGTAGGTACAACACTTAGCAAGGTTCTAATGGTGGTCATCTTGGCCACAGCTCAAGAAGATTTCTTCATAGTCTATGCCGTATGTTTGAGCACATCCCTTAGCAACCAATCCAGCTTTGTACATGCAAATAGAGCCATGTGAATTCCTTTTTAGTTTGTACCCATCTATACCCTATCACCTTTGTGTTGGTTTGCATAGGAACCAACTCCCATGTATCCATTTCCTTTAAGGATTCTATTTCCTCTATCATGGCCTTCTCCCAATTAGGATTATTTTTGGTTTCTTCATAAGTAGAGTGTTTTTTTGAAGTTAAATCTTTTTCCAAATAGATGGTATGTTTAGTTACAAATGTTCAATCATAGCCATACTTTCCATGTTATTTTCTCTCTTTTGTTGATCTTCTAGAAGCATATTTGAAGCATTCTACACATTCTTGATCTCTCTCTTTCTCATCTTTTTCTTTTTTTTTGAATCACTTCTAAAGTGCTACACTTGTGCATCTTGCTTATTGTCTAATGGGAGAAAATCTATATCAAGTTCAAATGGTACTTTACCTTTTTCTTGTCTTCTTCATACCATGATCTCTATTCTTCAAATAGAACATCCTTGCTGGTTGAAAATTAATTTGTAGTTGGATTGTAGAATCTATAGCCCATTTGTGCTGATTCATATCCAATAATACATCCTTGGTTGCTCTTTCATCCAATTTCCCTCTGATTTGTGAGGGTATATGCACATATACTAAACAACCTAAGACTTTACAATGACCTAGACTTGGCTTTCTACCATTCCAAGCTTCATAGGGAGTCATACCTTGACTAGATTTAGACGGGAGTCTATTGACAAGATATATTGTAGTAGATATTGCTTTTGCTCATAGGTAGTGTGGGAGTTTCTTTTTGTCAAGCATAATCCTAGCTTTCCCAACTAGGGTTTTGTACCTCCTTTCAACAACACCATTTTTTTGAGGAGAGAACCTAGTGGTGAATTCTCTTTCTATTCCTTTACCCTGCAAGTATTCAACAAACCTTTTGGACAAATATTATCCCTCTCCATCAGATCTAAGCTTCATTCATAGGTCTAAGCTTCATTCATAGATCTAACCTAGTGGTGAATTCTCTTTCTATGCCTTTACCCTGTAAGTATTCAACAAACATATATTTTGAAGCAACCAAAGACTTCATTCTTATTTTTGATGTAGTATCCTACTTTCCATCTATTTTGATCATCAACACAAAATACATAAGACTTCATTCTTATTTTTGATGTAGTATCCTACTTTCCATCTATTTTGATCATCAACACAAAATACATAATACCTTGAACTTGATAATGATGGTTCTTAAGTTGGTCCCCACACATGTGTGTGTACTAAATCAAAGAGGTTGTTGTTGATGTACCATTTGTTTTTGTAAGGTTGTCTTTGTGAGTTTCCAATCTGATAAGCAACACATTTCTTGGTCATATGTTGTTTTGGGTTGTTTGGCACCCTAGAAAACTTTGATCCCAATATATGTCATTTAATGTTATTTCATTAACATGAACAAGTCTCTTATGCCAAACTTCTAGCTCACTTAGGGTTTGTGACCCAAAGTTGTATGGAAAATTTCAGATTCCTCCCACTTCAAATGTGAAGAGCCTACGAGGTTTCTTACCTTTAACTACCTTTTTGAATCCGTGGCATGGATCTTCCACATATGCTCTAGGTTCGGAGAACCTAACTTGGAAGCCTTTTTTTACAATTTGTCCTACACATTATATTTTTGGTAATAGTGTGTACATAAAGAACTTTACTCAAAATGTTTGTTCTAACATTGGGAGCTTTGGGATCGCCAATCCTTTCCACATTGTGTTTGGTATCATCTCTTATCATTACCTCATGTTTATGATTTGGTTTCTCCAAGTTTGATAGTACAACAACATTGCGTGCAACATAGTTTGAACAACCAAAATCTATGTAGAACAAATGCTCATCTACTTTACCTTCTTTATGGCTCAAATTCATAAAAAATAATGAGTCTTCATGTGATTGATCCTATGAGTAGTTTTTAAAATCCCTTTTTCAATTGTTTTGTTTATTTTTGTTGCATATTTGTGTATCGCCAAATTCACTTCTTCCTCCTTGTTTCTATGTTCTCATATTGAATTGACGGTTTTGAGTGGAGTGGTTTGACTTGTTGTAGATGGCACAAGAATAAGATTCTTGTCCCTTATATTTTCTTGCTTTGCTCTTTGCTTTTATTCCCATTCCATTTTCTTTTACCAACATAGTTGGCTCAGGAAATTTCTTCATCCTCATCTTCCTTCTTATTCCCTTTATTCTTCTTGTCCTTCTTATATATATAAAGAGTAGTAAATGTTGTAGAGTTACCTTGAAAAGCTTTACCTTCTTTCATGTTATTGGTGGCCTCTTGGTTGAAGAGTTGTCCAAGAAATATGTTCAAGTCAAGTGTCTACACATCCATGATGAGGTCATGGGATGTAGCAAATGATTGTCAATGTCTATGAGTCCTAATACCATTTTGGATCTACCTATATATTGGCTTCATCTTCAATTATATATTCAATCGATGCTAATTAATCTTCAAACTCCTTGACTTTGGGAACAATTCACATTTCTATTTTTTTGTGTGTTTTCAGCACCCATATCCTCTATGTGAGCATGAATTAAGATCCTGTTAATAGAAATTCTACTATATATGTTATCTTGTCTACTAGTGCTCCTGTGTTCTCTTGTGTAACTACTTGGTTACATGGTACTAGAGCCTTAATGTTCCAAAAGCTTGAGAAGTATCACTATTCGAGCCAACTAGCAGATTAGAATATCACTAGATTATGTGAGTGATTACGTGATGGATTCATCATCAGACACTTATAAGACCAAGAACCACACTAGGATGTAGAATCTAGAAAACTAGTTGGCAAATGAAAAAAATTCTCATTTCAATAAAGCTGAAGATTTTGTCAAACAAATAAAACATCTACAAGATCAGTAGACTACAATTTGTGTTGACATAACACCGGAGAGATGGCTCAAAGATGTGTGCATGTTCTTCTAATAAATTATGATGGATTAGTAACATCCATTAAAACTCAGGTAAGACCAACTCCCCTTACATTTGAGGTGTCATGTGCTATTATCTTAGAAGAGGAGATGTGGTTGAAGAATTGGCAAGGTACAAGCGATGTTGCATTCTTAGCCAATGCAAAAGCAAAAGGCTTTTCTGATGGATCAAAGAATCCAAAGAAGAAAAAGTGCATAGGAATTTGCCTCTATTATGAAAAGAAAGGCAATGCCATCAAGGATTGTATAGAGAAGTAAGTTGATGAATGAAATGGACTCTGAAATCACTTGGAAGAACAAAGAGTCTTCAAACAACATACAGCTTGAATTTTGGGCTGCTATTGAAGAGGTAGGCTCATTTGCTCAAGCTTGTGTTGATGAACGATGGATCTAGATCTGGAGCTTCTTGCCATATGACTAGAAAAAGGATTGGTATAGTTCCATCATGCCTCTATGGGAATCCATCAATGTAGTGGTGGAAAATGACCCCAAGTTTCCAGTTGAAGGAACATGAATCATCTGTTTTATTACTTCTCTAGGTGTTGAAAAGAAGTTATATGACGTTCTCTATGGACCTACACTTAAAAGAGATTTTTTGTCAACTTTTCAATAAGAGATTATGGACTCGAAGTTCACTTCAACAAGAATGGTGCAAAAGTCATGGATTCATGAGGAGGAGGTTATGTCATCAATGATTTGGGCATCTCAAATTTGTAGTTTTGAAGGAGATGCAAAGAAGAGGGATGGTCACTCATTGGCTTGCATTTTCAGAGTTGTAGGAACCCTTCTAAAGCTTGTATGATGGGCAAGCAACTAAGAGAGGCATTTAAATGAGAGAGCACCAATCGCATCAGGCTCCTCTAGAGTTGGTACATGCTGATCTCTATGGTAAAATGGCTACACCTACTTCAAGAGGATCTTTCTATTTTTTGTTGTTAGTCGATGGTTATAGTCGAAATATGTGGGTTTATTTCATTCAAGAGAAGGCTTATGCTTTTGAAAAATTTCAAACATGGAATAAGTATGTGGAAAATGAATCAGTCATGAAATTGAAGAAATTCAAAACATATAGAGGAAGGGAATTCTGATCAATACAATTCAATAACTATTATAAGGAGCATGGTGTAAAAGGCAACTTACCATAGATCATAGACCTCAGCAAAATGGCTTTATTGAGTAGAGCAATATGAGAGTAGCAGCAATGGCTTTTTTCTGTTAAAGGCTCAAGACATCCTAATTCATTATGGGCAAAAACAGTTAATAGAGTAGTCGACATCCTCAATCGAAGCTACATGAAAGCACTTAAGTGGATGAATATTCAAGAAGCATATTTTGGTAAAACGTCTTTACTTTTTTATTTCAAAATTTTTTATTCTTCTTGTTATGCACATATTCTTAATTTAACATGATCAAAGTGGGATTCAAAAAGAAAAAAGTGTGTTCCTTAAGAATCCAAAGCATATAGGTTGTGGGATCCTAAGGCAAGCGAGATTTTTGTTAGCCAAGATGTGGTCTTTGATGAACAACCACACTTAGTAGAAGATAAATGTAAATCTACTATCTCATCAATGAAATAAACATCTCACCTTCTGCCTATTAAAAGGCAGTTTAAAGTTGAGGAGGAGGAAACATCTAATAGTGAATTTTCTTTACTAAAAAACCAACTAGTTTTAGTTTCACAGCATAAGCCACTACCAAAGTGGGCAAAAGAGCTCTTTGATGATCCATAGTTACATGTAACAAAATCATCCTTGGATGGATTATGTAGATAAAAGAAGAGCCTCAGAAAAAATTGCTAACATGACTCTAATGGTATACATCATGGGCTTGGTAAAGGAACTTACCACCATTGAAGAACCCCTTGACGATCCACGTTGGAGAGTGGCAATGTAATCTAAGTATGATAGTGTAACTAAAAAATGATACATGGAAGCTAGTCAACTTGCCACCAAAGAAGAAGGTAATCAGTATTAAAAATATTTGGAAATCTAAGTATAATGCAGATGGCACATTAGAAAATTATAAGCAAAGATTAGTTACATAGGGTTTTTCACAAATTGAAGGTTTTTATGTTCAATAAACCTTTGCATCAACAACATGCATGACAAGTATTTGGATGGTACTTGTAATAGCTAAACAAAAGGCCTAACCTATTTTCTAGATGGATGTCAAATCTTCATTTTGGATGGTCACCTCAAGGAGGAGGTATATGCATCTCAGCCACCAGGTTTTGAGATGCCCAATTCACAAAATAAAGTCTGTAGGTTGAAAAATTCTTTGAATAGACTTAAGCAAGCACCATCAGCTTGGTACTAGTGGATATATAATGTTTGCATAAATATGGGTTCTTAAAGAAGTACTTCTGATGCTAACTTGCATTTAATGAAAAAGGATAGCAAGCTAGTGGTTATTATTGTATATGTAGATGATCCAATCAGTTCAAGAGATCATGAGGAACTCAATAAAACTCGAATCAGCTTGGGAACTGAGTTTTAAGTGAGAGACTTAGGTAGAATCCCTTTCTATCTAAGAAATAAAGTATGGAAAAGAAAGGATGGCATTTTCATCTCACAACTAAAGTATGCCAAATAAACTCTTAAGTCATTTGCAATGATGTACCACAAACCAATTGGCACACCCATGGAGTTAAAACATAAGCTATCTATGGGTGATAACATGTGTGATGTAGATGCTAAGAAGTATAGGAAGCTCATTGGAAGTCTTTTTTTTTTTTGCAACACTAGACTAGACATCAGGTTTTTCAAAAAACCTAAGGAAATTCTTTGCAGTGCTAGAATGCAAGTTCTAAGGTAAATTGTAGGAATTTTGGATTTTGGTCTTATTTATACAACAAGTTATGTACTTCAAGGATATTGTAATACAGATTGGAATTGTGATTCTAGAAGATTAGTTTTTGGATACTATTTCTCACTTGATTCATGAATATTTTCTTGGGTAAGTAGGAAACAACGAGCTCTTGCACTCTCCTCTACTGAAGGAGAGTACAAAGCATCTTGCTTTGCCTCTTGTGAGGGAGTTTGCTTAAGGAGAATTCTCACATATTGGGGCTTTCCATCACAAATGGCAACTATACTTAAATGTGATGACCAAACTTGTATGGCCATTGCAAAGAACCCAATATTTCATGCTCACACCAAGCATATAGAAGTACAATACCATTATGTTAGTGAGGTAATTGAAGATGAAATTGTTTAGCCAGAATATTGCCCAACAGAGGCAAATTATGTTGATATATTCACTAAAGCACTTGGAAAAGAGCCACTCAATAAGCATCTTCAATAGATGCGCATAGGACCCATACCTACTTCATTTATCATTTCATAAACCTTGAGGGGATATTTTTATATGGCCAGTGACTATGACTCATGATTCTATGTACTAATGCACATGTTTAAAGGCCCCGATTATGAAGAGAGGCCAAGATTGCATTACCCAAGTTTTGGGAATCTCAACTTGCATGTTGGATGAAGGTATAATTGGACCACATAAGGTGATGTAAGGGAAGGGAGTTAGGAGGGTTCCCAATTGTGGGGTCCATGGCAGCAATGAGTAGCCCCAACTGGGGGTCTGAAGGGGCCAATGATCCCCCTAGTAGGGCTCTAGGGGTAGGTCCCCTAGAATCACAATAAAGGGAATATTCCATGGAATTTTCCCTATCAAAGTGACAAATCATTCATACTTATTAGGTTGGTTGCACCGACCTAAGCCGCATATGGGGATTACATGGGCAATGACCACCCATGTTCTACTGTCTATGTATAGCCAGTCCCAAAAGGTCATATCTCTCCATAATCCTATATATACATAACCTTTGCTATAACCTAGATATCAAATTGATTGAGCATACCACTGCCTTGTAACTCTCTATCTAGAGTTGTCTAGATCACCATTTAAGCTTTACTTGGAGAGTCCATGAATGCACAATGCCATCACCTTTGTACTTGTTGTTAGTTTTTTTTCCTTTTTTTTGAAATTCTACTATATTTGTTAGCTTATCTACTAGTGCTCTCAAGTTATCTTGCATAATTACTTTGTTACAAAAGGAACTATCACTGAAGGTATATTCTACTCATATACATCTAATGTCCATCTCAAGGTATATTGATATGCAGATTGGGTAGGATCCAGAGATGACAAGAGAAGAACATCAGGGTTTCTAGTATTTTTAGGATCTAAAATTGTCCCTTGCAGTTTTACGATGCAACCTACAATAGTATTATCTTCAAGTGAAGCTGAACATAGAGAGTTGTTAATAGCTACACGAGAAGTTTTATGGTTAAAGGAGTTGTATGTAGACTTAGGACTTATGAGCTCCAAACCTCACTCTTTCGAGACAAATTGAGTTCAATGCATCTAGAAGCTAACTCTGTATACCATGAAAGAACCAATAATATAGAAGTTCATTATCACTTTAATAGGGAGAAGCTCTTAGAAAAAGAGATTGTTGTGTCATTTTTTGAAAGAGATAAACAAGTGGCAGATATGATGACCAAGGCTATAGATGGAGTAAAGCTTTGTAGATTTAAAGAAATTGTAGGTATACAAATCATTGTTAATCTTGAGATGGAGATGTTAGAACAATCAAGATATCACCATCCATGAAGGAGTTATCATGGACAATCAACTTTGTTTCTTGTAATGAACTTTAGTTATGTGGCTAACCATATGACTTTACACGCATCCTTTTGTATACTCACATACTTAAATGATTATTTGTATATCATAACATTAATCCTTTATCTAAGGATGTAATTCTAAGTCTTAAACCATGAATCAAGTGGTTGGAGTCCTCTACCAAAACTTCAATCAAATTTAATTTGCTTCCTCATTTCCTATATTGTAGGAAAAGGGAACATATCACAACTATATTTTTCGTGCAAGGATTATGAGTTTGGAAACTCCACATATAGCATAAGATGAGGAGCCTTGACATCTCCCCCTACCTTTTCTAAATCCTCTATCTCTTCCCCTTGATCTTCTACCTCTATGTGCAAAGTTAGATTGCAAGATGCTTCCATCATCATTAGATTTTTTTGCCTTTTTGTTTGTTATCTTTACCGTTTCTTTTATCAGTGTAAAGACTAGAGGATTTGTCAAATTTTTTATTATGACCATTCCTCTGAATTTTGGCCTCATTGGTTACGAGTTTTCCCATGAGAATGTCCAAGTATCGCACTTGTATATCCATCTACAAGTCCATGGTAGTAGTGAAGGCTTCCCACTTCTCATCAACTTTGATTGCATTGATGACTTGCCTCACAATCTGATCTTCATCTATGATCTTTCCAATTCTCCATAATTAGTGTTGAATGTCCATTTTGATGACAAAGTTAGTGAGTGTTGGGTTGGGCTACTTTTTTATCGATGTGCACTCCATCGATAGATGGTTCTTCCTAGGCTTAATGGTTGAAGAGAAGAATGCTTCCAAAGCATTCTAGGTCCCTTGTGATCTCTTAAAACTCCTAATATGAGGAAGTAAGATATTAGAGATAGATTTTAGAATACATGACCTTGCCAAAGCATCCTTTGCACACCATGTGTGTAACCTTTACTACTCCTCTTGAGTTGGTTGTGCTTTGGTTTTGAGTATAGGCATCTTCTCATCTCTTGATATGTACCCATATAGGTTTCTCCATTGTAAGTAAGCCTCCATCCTTAGAGATCATGTTCAGTGTTGATTCAATCCCATTTTTCAATTGATGAGGAAAATCCATCACCCATAATGTCAAAACTATGACTATGCTCTAATAACACTATGAGAAGCGATGGAAAATATGCAAAGATGAGAGGGTCCTAGAAAAACCTTGCTCACGACCAGCCTAAGTAACACCCAAAATACTTAGTGGATTCTATGAGCTTTCAATAATTGTAGTAATACCGCTATGATACCTTTGAAAACCTTCTATCTATGGAAAATGGTACTGAGAATGTTAGAGAGAGCTCGAACCTTGTTTGTAACTGACTCGAGACTTTTGCATACATTCAAATGAACTGATTAGTGTACTATTCCAAGCTAATCATGAATTTATAAGGATTATGCTAAGAGAAATATATATAAGAAATGAGAGTTATGATCCGGACTTTCGAGGTGGACAAGGATGCACAAAGATGTTCACATAGATCTGCTCATATCTTAGTGTATGCAACTTTAATGACCATGGAACTTTGTAGACGAAGAAAAATTAATAGACTCAAAGTGATATGTTGTAATAGTGAACAAAGAACAATGTAGCTAATCGAATTTGATATAAATGTATTGCTAAGTAAGATATGATGCAAAGAGATGTTGGGGACTCTAGGAGCTTTGAGGTAAGCACAATATCCCCTTGAATGACTGTGTTCTTCAGTTCTTCTTGCGACTAAATGATTAGTGTATATATACACTTTTTCAGAGAAGGTTATTGGTTGGATCTACCTAAAAACCTTCCATGCTTTTAGGAGTTAATTTTCAAATTCGAATTCAAATAAGATCATGCAATTTTCCTTCCAATACATCTATGATATTCACTTTTAGTAACCCTTTCACATTTGGCCAAATTAATATCTCACTTTAACCTTAGAACTCAATTAACTAAGGCAAGCACAAGGTCTTATGAAGTCCAATGCACAAAATGCTTATGAATTCCAATGCACAAGGTCAAGCACTTAGGCTTGCCATATGCACCTAAACTTTCACCCCCCTTTAATGGCTTTTAATAAGTGAAGACTTGTTCTAGTTTTTCTTGCACTTTTATCAATAGAAGTATGAAGATTAACTATTTTGGTTTTGATGTTAACTGGTGGACTCAATCCCTCCTATAAATCTTTCACAAGAACCCATAATTATGTATAACTCTTGAAATTCTAGCTCTTCATAGTTATTTTCCTATGCCCTTTTCATACTTCCATGTTTCCATGTTCTCGGAAAGACCTTCATGCACATGTTTGAATACATAAGTGTAAATGCATGTGACATAATATCCTCCATGTTTTTTGAACACCTTGCAATTTAAATAAGAAAAGAGTTACTGTGCACAATTTAGAAAAAACATGAGTTCACAAGGTTTGTTCCCCATGAGGCTTCTAGAAGACCAGAGTGTCTTAGATTTTTTTTCAAAAATCCTTATCGAGCAAGCATCCATGTTGAGAATTCTTGATATTCAAAACTTCAAAATTTGTTCTTCAAAAAATTTATGAAGCTTCCAAGCCCTTTCGGCCACATTCTTAGCTTTCTTCCTCTTGAATAATGGATGAAGGTGAAAATTCCTTGGTTAACATTTGTTACTAATATTTGTTTGGATACATAAAGAGAGTCGTGAGTTGTTTTGTTTTCATGCTTCCCATGAGATATGTAGATAATGAAATACGATTGGAGAGAAGTAGAGCTAAGAATTTATGCACCAAAGTATGAGACGGCTAAAAGTAGTGATAGTTATCCCATGTATGGAAAGGGAACACAGAAGAAGGGATTATAACAAATATTTTTCAACTTAACTCTTCTCAGCTTTAAAGAGAGGGATAGAAAAGGACCATGGGAACATACAATAGATGGATATCCCAAGACTTTGGCTTCCAAAAGCACTGAGATACCTAGTATGTCAACATAATAACATATTTTGTTTGCTTATAAACAAAAAAAATATCAAATAAGATCCTCCATGCACCTCATTCTTATTCCTCATAGATGTGATACCTCCATAGTCTGATGTGAATGTTATAACACCCCAAAATGTCAAAAATAGTCATGAATATCCTCTCTAATTGGAGGTGATCTCCAAAGAATTTTAGAGCTCACACATGCATGCTAATCCTCAAAAATGGACAAATGTCCTAGTTAACTAAAGTGTGCATATTTTGGGGGAACTAGATATCTTGATATAAGTCTCATTTTAACCAAGTTAACTCAAGTTAGGGTGCTTTTGGTAGGATCTAGAGGATCTTTGGCAAAACACTCACAACAATCAAGCTACAAGGATTGAACCCAAGACCTCCTACTTCCTAAAGGGCTTTGGTGTGCAGAACAAGTGGAGAAACGAGGAGATGGAGGGAGAGAGAAGAGAAGAGATATGCACACACATGTGTGGAAGCCTTGAAACCCACGTAATGATCTCTCTTGAGGGAATGCTCTATGAATGATATAATATATATGAACATAAGTGTAAGGTCACATGATGCTTACATCCCCAACAATCTCCCACTTAAAGGTCAATGTGACCATAAGTTGTAAAACATACAAAAAATGATATAGGACTATACAATAATGTACAAGAAGAGTCCGGATCTCAACCCATACAGATCATCCTACACCAACTACCTTGAACAAGGTGTATGCATGCACCCTTATATCGACAAGAGTTGAGCTAACATCTGTTTGATGCAAGAACTGATGAAGTTCTTGCAAAGCTCCCACTCTCTCTATGCCTATGTCAATCATCGAGCGGCTGACAACTCCAAGTGCAAATGCTCCAATAGCAATTGCAATTTCTAGTCTTGTAACAACTCATACATAAGACTCCCGAATGCTGATGAAACATGTGCTATCCTGGCTAACAAAAGCATGTCAGCCATGCCTATATCCAAGGCATCCAAAGCACCATCATCAAGACCAACATGTCGTGACATATCTATGTCAACATCTTGCATGAGCGAATCCAAGCATGACTACATGATTTTTGACTCATCAACATCTAAATTAGTCATCCTCTCAACCAAGGATGTGTTTAGTTGTTCACCCTGAGAGCTAGTATGCTTTGGCATACATTGTGTATCACAAGAGCTATTCTGCTCTACCACACCAAGTGTATCATCATGCTCCATATGAGCTAAATGCACAACATCAAAACCAAGATCAAACTGATGATGAAACTCTAACTGAGTACAATCATAATGCTCTGCATGAGCATCCACGTTATGCTCTAAAACATCCAACTGATCATCCAAAGTGTGCTCCGTAAGAGCATCCACATGATCAATAAAAGTATGCTCTATATAAGCATCATGAGCATCCAAAACATGCTCTACATGTGCATCCATCTCACCATTTGAATCCTGCCATACATGTGCATCAAGAATGTCAGTAGACCTATCTATAGGTAGACAAAATGAGACATGACAAGTCTCACATCGCATACATGCTCTACATGTGCATCCATCTCACCATTTGAATCCTGCCATACATGTGCATCAAGAATGTCAGTAGACCTATCTATAGGTAGACAAAATGAGACATGACAAGCATCAGTTGTCCCTACTAGACCTGAAAATGATGCTCACAAAGGAATGCATAACATCTACTCTCCCATAACTTTCTAGCTAAATTCAAACCGTAGGGAATGAAGGCACATAACGTACATGTCTGAGTATAAGTGATGCTCCACCAGGTAGCATAAGGCATACATCTCCTACACCCTCAATGTCATATGTCGTACCATCACGCAAGTGCACGCATCCATGACTCTCACATGAGAATCAACAAAACCATTCACGATGTGGAGTAACATGGAACGTGGCTAACGCATCAAGCAACAGCCATATGTGCGCTCTCCAATGAACAAGATAAATCTTGCGATGAACCATAAGAGAAATTGATATCACCATCACTAAGATAATCAACGACCATGGACTCTCCTGAAATCACTACTTGACCTGCATTACGTGCATATCTCTGACATCATCCTCACATCTACCTGAAGTAGCATCATTGAGTATGGCCCTCATGACCATAGTGCCAACATCAAAGCTATCGATGTGATCTATGTCTTGCATGAGTCCATTATAGAATCCTATACATATCATGTAGTCTCTGCCATAATGCACTATTTTTCTCCTCATACATCACATACTCATATATAGAATCCACAAGTTGTCAGATACTGGAGCTGGTCGATGCATTCGTATCCATCCATACATGGTTGGGCATTTCACGAGGCCTCTGTGCATCTCTATGCACATACATGTGTAACCCTGCATGAACCAATGTATGCCACATCTGAGCTTTCCATCTCGGAAATTCAGTGCCATCAAATCGAGAAGACACCATGCTAGCAATCCAAGAGACTAGCAATGTAACAAGAGACTAGAAACAATACTCTATCCTCAATAGGATGACACCTGCATATCCATATGCGTAAATCACATCACAAATATCTCACTAGAGAAGAAACCATGTGAACCACATGTGACATAACCATGCATCTAGCATGCACATAAAACCATGAGCATAAGCCTCCTCACCAAGTCTTCAAATTGACCAAGTAGATGTGAAAGAGTCCTAGAAAAATTTTGACAGAGTATCCCCTATAAACTGAGCAATCAAAAAAGATAACCAATAGCAAAGGAACAATGAGTAACCTATCATCACCTATCACTAATCCAACCAAAGATAATGGCAAATACATATGCCAAAAAACTGATAGCAATACATCCCAATATAATGGCGATACATCTCCCACTCAAGAATGAATCCTGCATGCCAAGAATCACACTCGCAAGTACATATGAAATCAATGATCATATGCTAATAGAATAGCCAATCAAGGTGACAAGTGAGTATCCAACTAAGACTCCAATCTAGATCATGTACCTGCAAAGAAAACCAAGATACAAGAACCAACCAAGATCCAAAATCAAATCTCATAAAATGATATGCAACTCAAAAGTAAATCCGTAACCAAGTGGTACAAATGAGATAGAAACTACAATGCCATGATACATCCACTAACAATACTATGATCAAACCATGATGACATAAACCTCAAAAAAGAAGGTATAACACAATATCATCTCACATGCCAAACACGTGAAAATCATGCTTTACTCTCATATGGAGGAGCTACCATAGTGATCATACATGTGCAATGCCTTCAAGCTCTAAAACTAAGAGCTCACACACAAAAACATTCTCTCTCCAAGAAGTTCCACAACAAAATGAACCTCCAAAAGCAATTAAGGTTCTCATGGTGAAAATATGTTGCTCTATGCTTTACTATTTCAGAGATGATAACCTCTAAATTTGAATTTCTCTCTTCCGCAAACTTTAAAATCTCTTTCTTGGCTATGTAATGATATAAATAACACCTCAATCAGAGGTGTGTAGCTGAAGATACACACAAAACACGCATCTGTTATCAATTTCATCTTCACCTGCAGTACTAGTGCTCACTAGTTTGCACTTTTGGTGACCTAGCATTCATAATCTAGACTCTGTTCTTCTCAAAAAATTTAGCCTCCGTTCCAAGCTATGCATCTCAAGTTGAATCACATGAATCGTACTTGTAAAACTCAAGCTACAGCCCAAAAATTGACCTATTGTCCAAGTGATTGTAGATTCATCTTCTACATCAGTCTACATTTTTTGAATTTTTGGCACTTTGGCACTCTCAACCAAGTTATGCACCCTTCTATGAAGTTGTAGCCTTTTGTCCCAACTATGCATAGAACTTTAAAACGCATAAATTTGAGCTTCTTAACTCAAAACCAAAATACTAAACAATTTGTTGAGAAGTGTCGACCTGCACATTCACCTCTTGTGACCTAAGCTTCCATTGAAGCTTCTTACACACAAGCCTTCAACAAGGTCTGATAGCAATGGAGTTTGGTGTGCAGAACAAGAGGAGGAAGGAGGAGATGGAGGGAGAGAGAAGAGAAGAGAGACGCGCACACATGTGTGGGAGCCTCAAAACTCATATAATGATCTCTCTTGAGGTAGTGCTCTATAAATGATGTAATATATATGAACATACGGGTAAGATAGCATGACCCTTACATCCCCAAGTACACTTCCCATCCATTAGAAAACAACTAGACTATGTTTGTTCCTTTGACAAATCTCTATTAGATCATAATGTAAACTTTCTTTTAGCCTTTTCAAAATAGTTTATAGCAAAAGGAATGACATGAAAAAAAATTCCATGAAGATTCTCACATGGAATCCTAAGCTCCTTCAAAAATCTATTGTATCATACAAAAAAAATGAGATATTTTATTTCAAAGTTATGAAGGAAAAAAGTTGAAGTTTTGAATGTACAATCTTATAAAATTGAGCTATGAGACAAACAGTGTACTTGCATGTAGAATGACAAATAGTTTCATGAAGGCTAACAATTGGTATCTGTAATGATAGTAATACAAAGTTTTTTGAAGCTAGATATGGCTCAAAAACCTTTCTTCATTAGCTTTCCATCATTTTATATGTCCTCCTAGAAGTAGACTATATTGAACAAAACTATGTTTTCTACATTAGAAAAAAGGCAAGGAAAACAAAATTTTCATCTACTACCCACGCGTATGTGTGATGCATAATGTATCTACTCCATTTTATATTTATGTATGTGTATCTACATGATGTGTATATATCTTTACATATATTATGATCCTCGTTGATTCCAGTAGCTATATATAGAGGGAGAAGGTTGGGAGGAGAGACATCTCTCTAGTAGGACGTCGGAGGAATAGATGCAATGTGTACATATACTTCAATCATATGGCTAAAAGGCTGAATTAGAGTTTCTAAATTAGGGGTTCTAAAACCCTAATATCAAAATTAGTGTTTTCGAATTAGAATTTTTGAATTAGGATATATATATATATATATATATATATATATATATATATATATATATATATATATATATATATATATATATATATATATATATATATATATATATATATATATATATATATATATATATATATGTGTGTGTGTGTGTGTGTGTGTGTGTACATCTAGATATATTAGTATGCATGTGTGTGTATGTATGTGTATCTATATGTGTGTATGCATGTGTGTGTATGTATGTGTATCTATATGTGCGTATGCATGTGTCTATGTGTCTGTATGTGTCTATGTGTGCCTATGTGTACGCATGTATCTATGCATATGCATGTGCATTATGTATGCATATGTGTGTGTGCATGCATGTATGTATGTATGCATATGTATGCATGCATGTGTATGTGTGTGTACGTCTCTCTATGTGTGTGTATGCATATATGTGTGTGTGTGTCTATGTGTGTATGTGTATGTGTATGTGTGTATGCGTGTGTATGTGTGTGTATGCATGTACGTATGCATATGCATGTGCATTTTGTATGCATATGCATGTGCATTATGTATGCATATGCATGTATGTGTGTGTATCTATATATATGTGTTTGTATGCATGTGTATGTGTGTGTGTGTGTAAATGTGTGTGGATGTGTGTGTGTAAGTGTGTGTGTATATGTGTGTGTATGTGTATGTGTGTGTGTGTCTATGTGTGTGTGTATGTGTGTATATACGTGTGTATCTATATATATGTGTCTGTATGCATGTGTATGTGTGTGTGTCTATGTGTGTATATACGTGTGTATCTATATATATGTGTCTGTATGCATGTGTATGTGCGTGTGTGTCTACGTGTGTATCTATATATATGTGTCTGTATGCATGTGTATGTGTGTGTGAAAATGTGTCTTGATGTGTGTGTGTGTGTAAGTGTGTATGTGTCTATGAGTGTGTATGTGTTTATGTGTGTCTATGTGTCTATGTGTGTGTATGTGTTTATGTGTATGCATGTATGCATGCATATGCATGTGCATTATGTATGCATATGTGTGTGTATGTGTGTCTATGCATTTAAGTATGTATGTATGCATATTCATATGCATTATGTGTGTATGTGTCTGTGTATGTGTGTGTGTTTGTCTATGTGTGTATGCATGTGTATGTGTGTAAATCTATGTGTATATGTGTGTCTATGTGTCTATGTGTGTGTATGTGTATGCATGTATCTATACATATGCATGTGCATTATGTATGCATATGTGTGTGTATGCATGTAAGTCTGTATGTATGCATATGCATATGCATTATGTATGCATATGCATATGCATTATGTATGCATATGTTGCATGTATGTGTATGTGTGTGTATGTCTCTCTCTCTCTATGTGTGTGTATGCATATATGTGTGTGTATGTGTGTGTTTATGTGTGTGTTTATGTGTGTGTTTATGTGTGTGTGTCTATGTGTGTATGCGCGTGTATGCATGTAAGCATGTATGTATGCATATGCATGTGCATTATGTATGCATGTGTATGCATGTGTGTGTATGTGTGTGTATGCATGTAAGTATGTATGTATGCATATGCATATGCCTTATGTATGCATATGTATGCATGTATGTGTATGTCTCTCTATGTGTGTGTGTATGCATATATATGCGTGTATGTGTATGTGTGTGTATGCATGTAAGCATGTATGTATGCATATGTATAATTGTATGTGTATGTGTGTGTATGTCTCTTTACGTGTGTGTGTATGCATATATATGTGTGTGTGTGTGTGTATGTGTGTGTATGAATTTAAGCATGTATGTATGCATGTGCATGTGCATTATGTATGCATATGTATGCATATGTATGCATATGTATGCATATGTATGCATATGTATGCATGTGTGTGCATTCATGTAAGTATGTATGTATGCATATGCATTATGTATGCATATGTATGCATGTATGTGTATGTGTGTGTATGTCTCTCTACGTGTGTGTGTATGCATATATGTGCGTGTATGTGTCTTTATGTGTGTGTATATGTGTGTGTGTATGTGTGAGTGTGTCTATGTGTGTGTGTGTCTATGTGTGTATGTGTGTGTGTATGTGTGTATATACGTGTGTATCTATATATATGTGTCTGTATGCATGTGTGTGTGTAAATGTGTGTGGATGTGTGTGTGCAAGTGTGTTTGTACCTATGTATGTGTGTGTATATGTGTGTGTATGTGTATGTGTGTGGGTGTGTTTATGTGTGTATGTGTGTGTGTATATGTGTGTATGCATGTATCTATGTGTGTATATATGTGTGTGTGTATGCATGTGTATGTGTATATGCAAATTAGTGTGTATATATGTGTGTGTATGTGTGTGTGTCTGTGTATGTGTGTGTGTCTATGTGTGTATATGTGTGTGTGTATGCATATGTATGTGTCTGTGTGTGTGCATACCCAGATTCACGGAGTGTGTGTTGATCTGTGTGTGTGTGTGTGCGTGACATCCAAATGCTAGCACAAATGTTCCGGGAGAAATTGAATTTTTTTTAGCATTCTAGAGAATCGCTTATGTGACATTCTGGAACACAAAATGTCCCTTTATGCGATGCTAAAGCGTCACAGGTAGTTTGCCAATGTCTTTAAAAGTGTCGCTAACTAGCGATGCTATTTGCGATGCATAGTTTTAGTGCCGCATAAGCGACGCTAACATCGCTTATGTGACGACAAGTCTTTTAAAAGAAATAAAAAATAGGGCCATCGCTTATGCGATGCTAGTGTCACATAAGTGACGGTTCCCAAGTTTTGTTCAATTCCGGGGCGTGGCTATGCCCCCTATTTCTAGTAGTGAAAAAGCCCCTTGATTTCAAGCATAAAGTTTATGAAAATTTTATGAGAAAGATTACATTAGTACCACACTTCAACGAGGTGGAAAACTATAAGAGACCTCAAAAAGGAAACAAGGAATAGGAATCAAGAAGTCAATGTGATATAGGAGAACCATAATTATAGGGCGAGAACCATAACTGCGGGACCCAACATTATATTTGTGGTCCTAAGTAGACACCTTCATTTGGGAATCACCTATACTTCATGACTTTCGTTGATGAATTTTCCAAGCAAGCATGGATTTATCCATTGAAGGAAAATTCTAAAGTGTTTATGTGCTCTAAATTGTTTTTGGTTAAGGTTGAAAATCTATCAACATGTAAACTAGGCAGCTTCCATTAGGATCAAAGGGGGGGATATGTCTTTTGAGTTTAATGCATTTCTAGCTAAGCATGGGATAAAATATCAATGTTAACTACCATATATACTTCATCAAATGGAGTTGATAAAAGGACAAACATATCTCATATGAAAACTACAAGATGTATGGTCAAAAGTCATGGTTCATCACATAACTTCTTGCCTTGGGTTTTTATGAGTGCATCATGTGTACTTAATGGGTGTCCCAACAAAGCATTTTAGTCCATCCCACCATATGAATAGCCCACACCATGTTTTTGACACTTTTCTACATCTTTTTTTAGGTGGATAGTCAAGTGCTAGTCTGAATGAGGCAACTTCTTAGCCTATACAAGTTTCAAGTGATTATATATATCATTCCAATTCCAATGCAAATTTACATGGTGCAGTGATTTATGAGAGAGCTAACATAGATAAGGCAAAACTTTACTGAAATGCTAGTGCACACTTTGAGAGATAACAAATTAGATGCACCTTTGTCATATGCCACTCTTCTAGGCTCTCATTGTGATATATTTCATCACATTGTTATGCACAGGGTGTCTCTAGTACTTATGATGAGAATGATCATGTCCCTTTTGATGAAGCACATAATTCAAAAAATTGGATGACTATTATGTAATTAGGTTATGATGATATTATGAACAATGGTACTTCGCTTTATGTGATTTTCCTCCATGCAAGAATGACAATGGCACTAAATGGGTATACAAGCTAAAATGTAAGCTTGATGGAAGAGTTGATCAGTATAAGGCTTGGCATGTTTTCAGAGGTTATGTGGAAAAAAATGCATTGATTTGAATGAGACTTTTGCTCCCACTTGTTGAATGAACACTATTCTTAGCATCTATGCACGTGCATCTTATCATGGTTGGAATGTACATCAGTTGAACATTAAAACTGCATTTATGAATGGTGGTCTTGAGGAAGAACTATATTATTTGAGATTTATCGTTTTGGGTCAAAAGGGCATGAAGACAAAGTGTGTAGGTTAAAAAAGGAATTTTATGCCTTGATGCAACTAGTACATGCTTGGTGGAAAAAGATACATGCCTACCTGCGAGCACATGGTTTTGGGAACACTCCAAATGAAAGCCACTTATATATTATGTGTGTAGATGATGTACTTATTATCGATGTTGTATATGTTGATGATATGTTCCTCAGTGGTCCTAATGAGAAGCATGCTGCTAAATTGGAGGTTGATTTCCATGCCTCTTTGAGATGTCAAATTTGAGACGTTTGCATAATTATTTACACATTTAGTTTATGCAAGTTGATGGGGGAATATATTTGTGTCAAATATACATTGCCCACACATTGGTAGGCATTTAAGCACATCTTTCAGTACTTGAGCGATAAGCGATTACATGGATTGTTTCATCACAAGGGGGATCATTACTACTAGGTTTACATGATTCTTGTGATCCAACAATGGTCTTTTCTTCATGCTTGGTAGCTCATGCATATCTTGGTTGAGCAAGAAGAAGCCTATTGTAGCCACCTCTAGTTGTGAGCAAGATTATAGGGAACTTTCACAATGAATGCTGAGTGTGTGTGGCTTAGAAGCCATTGGCTGATTTGGGTCTTGGTCATTCTTCTACCACCACCATCTTTACTAAAATTAGAGGGCATTGGTAGTTGCAAGGAACCTTGTGTTCAATCCTTGCATAAGGCACATTGAGGCGCACTATCATTATTTTAGGGGGAGAATATCTTTTGGAGAGATGAGTTTGACTTATGTGTCCACACAAGAAAATGTTGTTTAATATTTCACAAAGACTCTACCTAGGGAGAAGTTTGAAGCTTTTCATAAATCTTTGGGATTACTTCCCTCTCCGCATACCTTGACACTTCCTTAAGCATGAGTGTTGTCTCCTTGCCCATCACATCACTTCTATGGGGATTTGTTAATATTTCCTGGTATTGATGTGTGTAAACACACTTAGGATCGCCAAGATAGTTTCTTTTCCCTCGTTAAGTGGCCCTGTCTTCTATACACTTAAAACCCTAATGGTTCACTTATCTTTGTACATTCACTAGGTAATAATTTAGTATTGTGTTGTTGTACAAGCTTCATCTTATTCTTCCTTTTGTTTTTGTGTGCTTGCACAAACCTCAAACTCCAACAAATTTTTCACTTCAGTAATGAGTTTGAATTATTATTGAGTAGGTAGAAATAGAGCACTAATTTTATCCTCTAAGATGGGAGAGATGTGATCACAAACACTCTTAAGATTTAGGACTCTACAATCAATATGAAACCAATCAATTCTTTGAGTTGCAGAGTAGCTTTTGAGAGTACATGAGATAGGGAAATGATCTAAAAGAAGCATGAAGGTATCAACTTTGACTTAAAATCCAATTGGAGGATAGACAAGACGAAATATAAAGCCTATCTAGCCTAGCACCTATATAGTTCGAGTCCCTCTTGTTATTGGATCTAGGAAATGCTACATGAGAAGACAAGTTTGTGAGCAAATGCCATCGTCATAATTCTTCCCATGCCCTCCTTTTGTTACTCTAGATGATATGACCAACCTTGTTGAATGTGTCTTGAATATTTATGACCATATTGAAGTAACCAACCATAAAAATGGGTCCTTTAAGATCAACAATAAAGAAATGATAATTTTCACCTAATCAAGACATTAGCAACATAAACCGACACTATTGTGAGGTTGAAATGTTTTCCCAACTAAATAACAATCCACTGGTTCTAAGTATCTATTCCATGCTTCTGAATCAGAGTTGCAAGAAAATGATGAATGCCAAATAAAGTACCATGCACACCTTGGGGATATTTTGAGTTAAATTAGAGATAGTGTGGAAGAAAGATATTTTAATTCCATGAGAGTCTAGGTCCTTACACCATGTTTTTATGAAGTCAAAGGATGTAATCAAGGCTGATAGGATCCTTCAATGCCTTTTTAAGGTCATGAGCCTGTGAGATTCCAATGAAACCTTTACATGAAATTTCAAGATTCATAAAGAAAACTAAGTAGAGGAGGAGGACCCTTTTTTAAGCCTTTCAAGACCTTTGGTGGAAGATCTAAGCTCATTTAAAATATGTTCTTGACCTTTATTGAATTCTTTGTGAAGGAATCCTTTACAAGGCCACAAATATTTTAAAGGCTTTCCTTGACTTCCATATCTTAAACTTTGACTTTTTTGAATAAGGACTTTTGTGGAGTATTGGTTACTACTTCTTCAAGCAAGTCATAATCATTAGACACTCTTGAAAATCTTTTGTTTCTAGTGGTACAAAAAGTTCCAAACTTAGCAAGCAGAACAACTACAAAGTTTTCAACCTCGTCTTGAGGCCAATTTTTCCTATTGACTATGATGATAAAGCCTTCTTCTTCCACTTTCTCTAGTAGGTTTCTCGATACATTTTCTTTTTATTTCTTGAAGGGATATTGTTTTGCAACGTGTCCCTACTCATAATAACAGAAACACAAATTTGGGAGATTCTTATACACATTTTTTTGGATGTGTTCAACTCTTTATGAATCATCTTCAAATTGAATTGAGAGGATGTTCCTTAACGCTAGTGTTGTACTTGGACAATTTAGTGACCTTGGACACTTTAGTGTCCTAAGGAAGAGATATTATTTGATGAATTTTTTAGATTACTCGAAGGAACATTTATCATTATAACTATGCAACATTTTAGCATAAGGGTTGAGTATTTCTAGAAAAATATGGTTTTTCACTAAAGGATAGAAAAAGTAAGATTTATTCACTAATGTATGATGCTAATTTTAGTATTGGCACATAAATTATAGTAATATCAATAAGTGGTTATTTTTTATTAAAATCATGACCTAGCAATTTCCATTGTTGTAAATGCAACAAAGTCTCTTGTTTTATATACATCAATACTTTTCTATCCATAGTTAGATATTTTTAATGATTTTTACTAAGTTTATGGCATAAAAATTAATCTCATATGTGCCATGATAGTCTTATCATCCATGAATTATTTTAGAAAGTGATTGTATGAATATGAGTCATTTTTTATTATCAAAATACTATTTAAAATTTGTAAAGCTACAGATATTTTTGAACAACTGTAGGAGTCAAATTTCTATGCAGATTCTTCAAGTTAAACAATGCTACTATTTTTATATGCTAAGAAAAGTTCATTTGATGAGAAAATATTGCATATGCTACATGATTAAAGTTAATTTGCTAATTTTTTTCTATATAAAGTAGTTTATGATGTTTACATAGTTATTTTGATTGATAATATATACCTTATATCATTGATAAAAGAAAATATTTTAGGATGAATTTCTATTCTTGGTAGAGTGAAATATGGCTATTCAATGAAATACTCAGATGGTTGGTGGTATGTGAGATAGGTACAAAAATAATTGATTCAAAGACTTGTACCATATTTGTATGATACTATATGATGGTTTTTGAGATAAAACACCAGACATTTTAGTGTTTTTATGCATCGATAGCATATAAAAGCCTCCTACAATCTATAGCTATATAAGGAACACCCAATATTGTAGTAAATTTCTTAATATGAAAATGAATTTTTTGATTTCCAAGACTTGTCTTAAATGATTATATGACTATAAATAAACATTAGAAAAATTATTTTAATATGAGGATTTTTTTTTTCATGGAGATATTTCTTTCTTCTCATATATTAGTCTTCAAAATAACTATTTTTTAACCATATTTTATTCATTTCTATATTTTACGTTATTAAAAAAGGTTATTTTTTAAAAATATAGTTTTTAAAGAGCAATTAGGTATAGCTCTTTATGGGGCTTGAAGGTTTTTTTCAATATTTTATTTCATTAGTATGCATGATTTTTCTTACTTGTTAGAGAAAATGACACTAAAGTGTCGTGTTTTGGTCCAACACTAGTGTTAATCAATAGGACAAAACAAAGGGAAATAGTTATTGTTGATATAATGTGGAGGCTTTGGAGATAGAAATTGAGACATTCAACCCATATTAGGAGTGTTCTTTGCTTATCCAGTAGGGGATTGAGGATTGAATACCATTTAATGAGCACAAGAGGTGTGTCCCTAATATACCCATTTGGATGCTTAAGAACCATGTTTACCTCTATAGCCTTTTCAAAGAAGAAATAGACTAGCCCATTGGTGTGAAATTGTATAGTGCTTTTCGAATATCCAAGCGGGTGAGGCATTGGGAAACCACATAGAGAACCTACATTAGAGAATGAGGATCTTGATAAGGAACTAGAAGAGTCATTTCCTCCAAAAAAGTGATTAAAGCATGAAGAGCTTGCTTTGGACAACAAAACCTTTTCTTTGAACCATATCTAATGCCCCTTCAATATTCTCACAACCTATGTGCTCATTCTCTTAAGGTTGCTCTTTCTTACTAGTTTTGCATGCAACAATGGTGGAATGGGGCTTGTCCAAGGAAAAGAATATTTCTTTTTGGGGAAGAAGGGGAAACAAAAATCTTTTCACCATAGCAGTAGGGTAAGGTGTGCTAGCCACCTCAAACCATGACATCTCCTTTTCTAATAGGGACTTTGAAAAATACAATTTGCTAGATAGAAATCAAACTTTACCTATTGTCGAAGCGTTCCTTGACACCATAGATTGAGGACTTTAAACACTAAGATTTGCCTCTATTTGAGGAACTAGCATGGAGCAGCTCACAAGGGGACTTTCCAAAAGTTTTTCTTGACCAAAAGGCATCTCTTTTGAGACTCTTAAAGGGGCTTGAGGCTAAAGCCTCTGGACCGCTCCAGTTGTCTTGGAGAACCTCTCAAAAGGAGCATTTTTTAACTTTAGCTAGGGTGGAAGTATGAATAAGGGAAAATCATGAATGGTTTAAACCCTAGACATCATAACATGTAGAGCATGAAGCCTCAATGAGATATATTATAAGCAAAAACATTTATGCTTCTCCCAGCTCATCAAGTTGATGTGAATAATTTTTTTGATGACTTCTCCCTTGTCCATTTTAACGTTTAAAGAAGTCAAAATAATTATTTTAGAGTTTAGAAATGTATTCCCTAAGGAGTTACCTAATGTCTTGCCATCCCTATTAGGGCTTCCTAACCATTCCATCTATTCCTATCAAGTTTTAATCATACATATATTGGTGCTCCTTGAAACTCCCTTTGTCATACACACAGAGGTACAAAAATAGTTAGATGAATTACCTTATAGAAGGACTCATAAATAATAGTCTATCAACATATGTAGCTCCCATATTTCTAGTAAGAAAGAAAGATGTTTCAATGTAGTTATGTTTTCACTATAGGGATTAGAAAGATGTGATAATAAAAAACAAATTCATTGATGCCACAAGTTGAAGAACTACTTAATCAACTAAGAGGTGTACTTGTCTTTTCAAATCTAGGTTTACATTGAAGATATAAGCAAATATGATTCAAATCCATGCATTCCCTAAATCAACATTTCAAAAAAAGTATAGACATTTCACATTTTTTATTCATGCCATTTGGTTTAAAGAATGCCTTGGCCATGCTCATGCCATTAATGATAAGGAAAGTGTGGTTGGTCTTTCAGATGGCATCCGTACATGTAGAAAAAGTTAGGAAGATTATCTCGAACATCTCATAACATGTTTTAAGTAATTCAATGGCAGAAGTTTCATGGTAAATAATCCAAGTGTGAATATCTTCACCATGTGATCTTTGCAAAGCAAATTCAAGTGGATGCTAATATATTCAAGTTCATAAGATAATGCTGTTATCTGACAATAGTAAAGAAGCTCTAAATTCTTATTGGATTGGCATGATATTATGGAAATTTCATTCAAAGCTATTCCAAGATATTTTAAAATCTAACAAAATAGTTAAAGGCTAAGTTTAGTTTTCCCAAATGGATTAAAGAAAATTCGAGAAGTATGGAACTCCTTGATGCTATAGCATTGGCCACATTTATGAAAATTCTAGATCGAGATCAACTTCTTCTAGTAGAGAGAGAGTTTGGTGCATACAAGATTAGAGTTTTGCTAATTGAAGAGGTTTCACACACAAATTGTTGAAATTAAAGAGATAAAAACAACCCAAGAAAACTATTCTACCTATGAACATGGAAATTTCAATATTAGTAATGTTGTAAGATATTGAAACATTACTTATTTGGTGCGAAAAGTGATTGTAGGTCTTTATCAACAAAGCATCAAGTCATTCATGAATCAATGAAAAGTAGAAAAGCAAAGTGGATTGAGATATTTCGAGAATTGAATTATGGATTCATGTATAGGGAAGGAAAATTCATAAAACAATATAGGGAATGTAATGATGTGTCGAGGCTTCGGAAGTGGTCCAAGAAATGCCAAATTAGTCTAAATAACTCTTGAATAAATAATTTAAGAATTATTCAGATCAAGATGATCTCTTAATCTACAAAAGAAAACTTTGCATACCAAATCATCAATAAATTACAAAGCATTTTTTGAATATCATGATCCTCCAAGTGTAAAACATCATAGAGTAAACGAGGCTCATGAGTTAGTAAAATGTTAATTTATCTAACAAAAATACAAAAGTATTTACAATACAACATGCTAAGATATCACAAATGATAGGCCAATAAAGTAGAAAGACCTAGGATTTACGGACTTCTCCATCCACTAGAAATATCTAAAGAAAAGTAGTTAAGTGTTTGTAAGGATTTTATAAAAAGCTCACCCAAGACTCAAAAAGAGATATGCTACAATATAGATCATGATGAGATGATTTTCTAAAATGAATAAGCTAACCCCAAGTTGCATGGCTATAAAGGCCCCAAAGTTTTTCAAGTTGTTTTTGGACTCTATGGAATGTTGCAAGACCTAGTTTCTGATCAAGATAGAAATTTCACTTGCTATTGTTGGAGTTACAAAATTGCAGAAGCACATGAACAACACAAGGAAGAAGAAGAAGCTTGAAGCACAACACACAATACTGAATGTATTACCACTAGAATGTACAAAGATAAGTAGCCCATTAGGGCAATAGGCATATATACAAGCTGGGGGAAAAAACCTCCTAAAGAGGGAAAAAGTGCCTCGATGGTTCTAGAGTGTTCACACACATCATGACCTAAATATATCAACAAATCCCCGCTGGGAGTGATGCTATGAACGAGGAGCTCACACTCATGTTTAAGGAAGCTCCAAGCTATGTGGAATCAATCCACAAAAGGAAGGAAGCCCAAAGCTTTGCGGAAAGCTTCAAACTTCTCCCTAGTTAGAGCCTTCATAAAAAGGTCTGCAATGCTCTCCTGCGTGAGCACATATGCTAAGGTGATCTCCCCAATGGAGAACCTTGCCTTGACATAACTATGATGCACCTCAATGTGCTTAGTGCGAGCATGGAACATAGGGTTCCTCACAATTGCCAATGTGCTCTCACTATCAGTGAAGATAGTGGTGGCAGAAGACTGACCAGCACCTAAATCAACCATAAGGCATCTCAGCCACACACACTCAAGAATCACTGTGAAAGCTGCCCTATAATTAGCCTCACAACTAGAAGTGGCCACAGTAGGCTGCTTCTTGCTCAACCAAGATGTACATGAGCTACCAAGCATGAAGCAAAAGCCACTAGTGGACACGTGAGTGTCATAGCAACCATCCCAATCACTGTTAGAAAAAGCATGCAAATCTGGCCGTAGTGATCCCCCCTTGGGATAAAACAAACCAAAGTAGCCGAGTACCACTCAAGTAGCAAAAGGTTTGCTTGACCGCATGCCAATGCTTAACACTTGGGCAATGCATAAACCTGCTCATCTATGAGACAACAAACTAAATATCTGGCTGCATAATGCATAAGTAAATTAAGCATCCAACAGCCTACTGATAGAGAACAACATCAAATGAATCTCCAACATCACAAAGACTCAATCGTAAACCTGTCTCCATAGGAGTGACAATAGGCTCACAGTCTTCAAGGCCAAAATGCTGCAATAATGTTTCAATATATTTTGTTTAAGACACAAAGCCATGCCACCATCAACTTGCATAAACTGAATGCCCAAATAGTGATGTAAATGCCCCAAATCTGACATCTCAAATGAGGCATGCAAATCAGCCTTAAAATTAGCAATATGCATGTCATGAGGACCAGTGAGCAAGATGTCATCAACATACACAACAATGATCAGAAGCACATCATTAGCATGCTTTACATATAAGGTGCTTTCAGTTGGATTGTTCTCAAAACCATGTGCAATGAGATAGGCATGCAACGTTTCATACCAAGCATGTGATGGTTTAAACCATATAAAGCCTTCTTTAACCTGCACACCTAGTTTTCATGCCCTTTCATCATGCGGCTGAAAAACATACATTTCTTCATCCAAGTGACCGTTTAGAAATGCTATTTTAATGTCCAACTGATGTACATTCCAACCATGATGAGCTACAAGTGCACATATGCTACAACCAGTTGTCATTCGGCAAGTAGGAGCAAAGGTTTCATCAAAATCAATGCCTCTTTCCTATGCATAACCCTTTGCAACAAGCCTAGCCTTATACCTGCTAAGTGTTCCATCACGTTTATGCTTTATCTTGTATACCTACTTAGTGCCAATGGCCTTCTTGCCAGCAGGCAAGTGACATAAAGACCAGGTACCATTTTTCATGATAACATCATATTCATTGCATTCCAACCATCCTTGTTTAGAATTTTATGCTTCATCAAATGAAATAGGTTCAATCTCATCATAGAGACCAGAGGAAGCCATAGGATAGAAATATGATGCCAAAGAGGCACTATGAGAACATGAACGATTATGATATGATAGAGGTGCATCTAATTTGCTATCATGAAAAGTCTACACAAGCCATTTTGGCATAGTTCTTGTGTCCTCAATATCAGCTCTCTCATCACCAAGTGCATCATGTAAATCTGCATTAGAAATAGAATGATTTGCATTATGAAATTTGCAATGGTAAGTTGCCTCATTAGGAACAACACCAGAACATCCACCTATAAAAAGAGGCAGCAAAGTATCATACATGTCTTTGGAGCTAACAGATGTCTCCTTCCTACATGAAAGTAAAGGCTGAATAGCATCTTCCACAAAAAAAACATCATGGCTAACCAAAATACATTTAGTCTTTGTGTGATATAGATGACAACCTTTGCTTTTAGAACTCTACCCAAGAAAAATACATTTTACTGCTTTATCATCCAATTTTCTGTGATGTTGTTTAGGCACCAATGCATATGCCAGACAACCAAAAACAGGTAGATGAGCAACAGATGGCTTGCGACCATGCCAAGCCTCATATGGATTGATAGACTACAATGCTTTAGTGGGACACCCGTTAACTACATATGCTGCACACATAATAGCTTCAAGCCAAAAACTATGTTGTAAAGCCTCACTCTTGAACATACACCTCGCCATCTCCATGAGTGACCTTTTCTTCCCTTCAACAAATCCATTTTGTTGAGGTGTATAGGTCACTGTACACGGATGTTTTATGCTAGGTTCAGCCAGAAATGCATTAAAATCTGAAGACATATATTCTGCCCCTCGATCAGAATAGAGGGTGCCCATTTTACATGCTGACAGAAATTCAATCAAAACCAAAAACAATTTGAAGCACATAAACACTTTAGAATTTTCTTTGAGTGGATATACCCATGCATGCCTAGAAAAATCATCAATGAAAGTCACAAAGCAAATATAGTTTCCAAAAGATGGTGTCTGCGTAGGACCACATACATACTATATACAAGCTTCAATTTCTAAGGAGACCAAATTGAACCATCTTTTGGAAAGGATGAATGCCATATATTTGCTCAAAATATAGCCTTTGCATACATGTTTACGTGGTGCCTCAAGTTTGGGCAAAGAGGACACCATTTTATATTTTTGTAGGCATAGCAAACTAGCGAAATTGAGATGATCAAAGCATGCATGCCAAAGCTTTGCATCTGACATAACCTGAGAATCATCTACTACACATGCTGAATCAATCATAGAATTTTCATTGTCTATGAGCTAATATAGCTCAGGACATAAAATGCTAAAAGAAAAAATCACATCTCCATTTGACAGATCATGAACTATACAAAGCATATGACAAAGTGAAAGAACTACTATTAGCAATAGTCAGAATGATCTTACCAACTCCCATGATAGGATAAGAGGAGTTGTTGGTGCATGTGATAGTATTCCCTATAGGGGCAGGCTTGAGTGAATTGAAGAAACTATGCCACAAAGTAATATGTTTGGTTACCCCACTATCAAATTACCAAACATCTGAGTCTACTATAGACATACACTACTCATGAGAAGATGGGTAAAACTACAAATAGTAGTAAACGCCCATTCTTCATTTAGCACTATATTAGCAAAATCTATTTTTGGTGTGGAAGCCTCTGCAACAACCATTCCAGCCTCCTTCTTTGCGTCTTTAGGAGCTAGTTTTGGATAGCTCTTAATAGCATGATCATTTGTTTTACAATATTTGCAAAACAATTTATGCTTTTCTGATCTCTTCTTATCTTTGTCTTCCTTCTTCAAATGTGCAGCGTTTACAGATTTCAGCTTACTAGTAGATGAGCTCCATTTACCTTTGCCCTTCTGACTAATAAAGCAATCTTGATCTACAACATGCATAATAGACCTGTTATGCCTAGACTGATCTTCTTGCAACAAAATATAAAGTAAATCTTCAAACTTTAAGGCGTTTGGATTGCCTTTCATCCTCAAATAAAGAGTAGAAGCAAAACTCTGATATGAGTCAAGAAGACCATTCAGAACAGTCTGCACAAGTGAACTGCCAGGAAGGACTTCATCAGCAAAAATCGTCTGCTCCTTCAAATCCTTGATCTTTGTCAAAAAACTGTCCATAAAATCACCTTCATTCATGTGCTCACTCTCCAATTGTTTTTGGAGGTAAGCAACATGAGCCTCATTCCTAGCCTGGTACAATTTGGTAAGTGTATCCCAAGCATCCTTAGCTATTCTGCAAGAGAGAATGTGAGGAATAATGGCACGTTTGACAGACAAAGCTATCAATGCATGTGCATGAGCATCTCTACCATCCCAACAAATTTTCTCTATAGTAGGTGCAACAGAAACAGTAGCACGAACACGAATCTGTAGAATATCACCATCTTTGATACCATCTGCTTCAGCTTCAGTACCTGTATTTGCAGTACCTGTGTTCATAGGTGTAATAGGATGTTTTTCAACACCTTGCACAATATTCCATAGTCCTTTGGGAACAAATACATGATGCATCATATAAGCCCACAATGGATAATTGGTGCCATCCAACTTATCCGCAACAATAAACATACATAATACATCACTACTTTTAGCCATGGCCATTGACTAAAATACCTTGATCCATACACATGACTATATCTGACAAAGTTGAATAGAACTATCCAAAGGAGATCTCCTAGACTTGTAGTAGACTTCTATGTTGAAAGTTTTTCAAGCTCAAGAGTGTGGGAACATGCCCCAAATTGAACCTTCCACATCATCCAAAATCAAAGGAGGCTGATTTCTACAAGTTGGAGGCATCCAATTATGCTCATAATGGAAAGAAGTTGATTAGAGAAGATTTAGCTCACCTCTTGATGTGATTGGACCTCACTTTTGACATGTATATGCTTTTGATTGGTTAAAGAGGTTAGTATGTGGTCTTTAAAACCTCTAATGAGTTGTATTATGACTTAGAGTCGTGGAAATATGTGCCCAAGCTGCCCCCTTGCTTAAGCACACCCCCTACTAGCTGTTCTCTGCATATTTTGCAGAAATTTCACTTTTACACACTCTATCTATCTAGATGTTTTTGGTAGAACCCCCGGTCTTGTAATTGTTGTTTCTCCTTCATCCGGAATCCATTTGCAATGATTTTTGTCTTGATTGAAAGCTTATAAGTTCTACGTTGTCTGGTATAAGTCTCAGGTTCAGTGCCTGCACATGTGCAGATAAATGTCCAGAATAGTGTCTGTCTAGTTAGCTCATACTCTGTGAAGAGATCAAGTTATCTGTCTTGTTGCAGCTGGTTGAGGCATCATCCAGTATCAAAATGGAGTGATTTTACTCTCATTTGAAAGCTCTTAAAGTCTAGTTTATGCCTGCAAAATTTCATTTTCAATCTCTGCATATACTCAGAGAAACGCAGAAAATACAGAGCCTATGTCTGAAAAATTTCAGGATCCTAGGAGGGTTCATTTGCTTTTGTTGTGCACATAGGAGTGTTTATCCTCCAACAGTGGTATCAGAGCTATAAGTGGAGTATCAAAGAGAGAAGAAGGAGCTACTGAAGTGAAGTAAAGAATTCATCAAAGTTTGAAGGAAGGAAGCAAAGAACGGGCACGTCAACAACAAGGGGAAGCAAATACATCATCAAATCAAAGATGAAGCTTCCTCAAGAGGAGTAGCTCTATTTTTTGAGGTAAAAGCCATCCTTTTCAACTTCATTGCATCAAGAGGGAGGTTCAAAAGAGTTAGGAGGCACCATGGCTGATCTCAATGCTCAGATTGAGAAGCTCGAAAAAGGAAACTACCAACCGTGGCGATTTAGAATAAGCAATTTTTTGATGGGGAAAGGTTTGTGGGGACTTGTGAGTGGTGGAGAGCCAAAACCCTACATAGATGAGGTAAATCCAACCAATGACCAGAGAAGAGCAGTAATAGAGTGGGATGAAAGGGACAAAAGGGTCATTTTCATTTTATCTCAGCATATTAGCAACTCTATGGTAGGGCATATTCAAGATTTGGATACATCGAAGAAGGTGTGGGAGTGCTTGGAGAGATTGTACTCAACCTCCACAAAAGCTAGAAAAATTCAGCTCAAGAATGAGCTAAATAATCTTAGGAAAAGCCCCTCTCAAGGTGCTAATGATTACATATTAAAGGTTAAAGAGCTTGCAGATGCACTAGGGTCAACCGGTTGTGCCCTAGATGATGATGATCTTGTCTCCCACACCCTAAATGGACTTAGGGATGATGAAAAATGGAGGGCTTTCACAACTTCAGTGTATGTAAGGGACTCTCTTCCTGATTTTGATCAACTAATCACTCTCATGGTGACAGAGGAGATGAACCTTGGTGGTCATAATGCCAAGGATAGCCAAGGGCAATTGTTGTATGCAGGTAGAGGAAGAGGAAGACACAACCGAGGTGCTACAAGAGGAAGAGGAAGATATCAAAGCAACCAAGGAGGTCAAGGACAACAAGAAAATGCAGGTCAAAGAGGTGGAAGAGCCACAAATAGAGGAAGAGGTGGAAGATTTGGTGGAAGAGGACAAGCCACTTCAAATGGATGCTTTGTATGCGGTAAGCCCGGTCATTTTGCAAATGAATGCTATCATAGAGCTCAAAGACAAGGGAATCAAAGCAACAACAACAATTATAGAGGGCAAGGTAATTATGCAAACACATCATCCAACCAAGGGAATGATTATTTACTTGCCATGAGGTATGGTGAAGATACAACTCAAGCTAGTGAAGATGTATGGTATGTAGACAGTGGATGTAGCAATCATATGTCATGTCGAAAGGAGTTTTTTAGTAATTTGCAGGTCCCAAAGCATCAAGGGCATGTGGAAACAGGTGATAACTCAGAGCATGTCATTCAACATGTGGGAGATATCAGTTTGGAAGGAAATCAAAGAGAAAAGTGCTTATCAGAGGTATTACATGTCCCTACTATTACCAAAAACTTGATTTCGGTAGGCCAAATGGTAGAAAAAGGCTATCAAGTTAGGTTCAATGAAAGAGGATGTTTTGTTGAGGATCCAAGGGCAGGTTTCAAGCTCATAGAAAAAGGAAAGAAGCAAGGGAGAATGTTCACAATGGACATAAATCAGCCACACCATTCAATGTATGTCACATATGGAGACAAGAGGATAGCAGATTTGGATCTATGGCATAAACGAATAGGTCACATCAACCTACAAAAGCTCAAGGACATGCAAAGGAGGAGCTTGGTAAGAGGCCTATCAAATTTTACATCTAAAATGTTGCATGAAATTTGTGTAGCTTGCCAACAAGGAAAACAATCAAGGCTGCCCTTCAAAAAGAGTACCTATGTAAGTGCAAATGTTTTAGACCTCATTCACACGGATGTTTGGGGTCCAACAAGAGAAGCATCCCTTGCTGGAAATAGGTATTTTGTAACCTTCATTGATGACTTTTCAAGGAAAGTGTGGTTGTATTGCATTAGAAACAAATCAGATGTGTTCCACTACTTCAAGAAATTCAAAGCACAGGTGGAAAAGGAATCTGGCAAGTTTATCAAAACTTTGAGATCTGATGGAGGGGGAGAGTATTTCTCCCATGAATTTTTTGAATTTTTGCAGGTCAATGGCATCAAAAGACAATTTACATGCAGGTATACCCCTCAACAAAATGGGGTAGCAGAGAGAAAGAATAGACACATAGCAGAGGTAGCAAGGTGTATGCTCAACGAAATGAATATGCCGCATTGTTATTGGGGAGAGGCTACATATACAGCCACATACATCATGAATAGATGTCCTACATCAGGTATACATCATCTAACCCCTGAGGAAGCATGGAGTGGAAGAAAACCTTGCATTTCACATCTTAGAATCTTTGGTTGTATATGCTATGTACATGTACCTCAAGAGTTGAGGTCAAAGTTAGATGCCAAATCTGAAAGGTGTATTTTTTTGGGAGATTCTATGGAACAAAAGGGGTATAAATGCTAAAATCCCATCACCAAGGAGCTGAAGGTAAGTAGGGATGTTGTCTTTGATGAGTTGAAGCCTTGGTATGCATGCACAAGTCCATTGCAGGTTGAAGACATAGGTGAGACAGATTTGACGAATGATGATAGAGTTCAAGAAAGCATGGATTTGAGTGGTCCAAGCAACTCATGCAACACAAGGACACCCTCACCTTGGAGTGGAAGGCTTAGGGAAAGAGAAACGAGCTCTGAAGAAAGAAAAGTCAAAGGCAAAGAGAAGATTTCAATTGAAGAAGGAAGCTATGTGGATGAGAGCATGTTGGAAGATGAAGAGATAGAAGAAGTTCAAACTCCAAGAGTGGCCAAACAAAGAAAGAAGATGGCAACCACACCTAAAGGAAGTGAAAGAAGGTCTTCAAGAGTAAGATATCCAGTACAAAGGTTAACATATGATAATTTCATTGCAAAGCATTATGCATACATGACTCAGGTAATCAAGGACAAAGAACCAACTAGTTATGAAGAAGCTAAGGATTGCAAGGAATGGCAAGAGGCAATGAAGGAAGAGCTCAAAGCACTTGATGAGAACCATACTTGGATCTTGGTACCAGCTCAAGAAGGCATGAAGGTGATAGGTAATAAGTGGGTTACAAAATTAAAAGAAATTCAGATGGTTCCATTGCTAGGTACAAAGCAAGGTTGGTGGTGAAAGGCTTCTCCCAAAGCTACGGGATAGATTATGATGAAACTTTCAGCCCCATAGCCAAGATGCCAACAATTAGGACTTTGATTGCAGTGGCCACATCAAGGAAATGGAGCTTATATCAGTTGGATGTGAAGAATGCCTTCCTCAATGGAGAGCTTGAAGAAGTAGTCTATATGAGCCAACCTCAAGGATTTGCTAGTATGAGGTACCCAAATCATGTTTGCAAGCTAAGGAAAGCATTATATGGACTAAAGCAAGCCCCAAGGGCCTGGAATCAGAGGTTAGTGGATTATTTATCAAGTTGTGGATACAAAGAAAGTGTTGTAGATCCATCACTTTACATGAAGAAGCAAGGAGACAAGACGGTATACATATGCATCTATGTGGACGATTTGATCATCACAAGAAGTGATATTGCAGGTATAAAAGATATCAAATCAAAGCTAGGGAAGGAGTTCAAGATATCTGATCTTGGAACACTAAAGTACTTCTTGGGAATAGAGGTAATCTATGCACACAATGGCATCTTCTTGATTCAAAGAAAATACTTGTTGGATGTGCTATACAAGTTTGGTATGAGTGGTTGTAAGCCACTTTCTCAGCCCATGGAGCCCAATACAAAGTTGGTTGCAGGTCAAGGAGAGGCTATACAAGATATTACACTATATAGAAGCATAATTGGTTCATTAATTTATGCTACATTCACTAGACCTGATCTTGCATATGTAGTAGGTGTTCTCTCTCAATTTTTGCATGCACCTACTCATGATCATCTTATGGCGGCAAGAAAGGTGCTTCATTACATCAAGCACACCATCAACCAAGGTCTATTTTACTCATATGATGCTGATCTAAGTGTCAAAGGATATAGTGATGCTGATTGGGTAGGTAGCAAGGATGATCCAAGGAGTACATCGGGTTATGTTTTCATGATAGGTACAAAAGTGATCTCTTCGAGCTCTTAGAAGCAACCCACTGTTGCTCTTTCATCCACAAAGGCTGAGTACAGAGGTTTAGCATTGGCTACATGTGAGCTATTATGGCTTAAGAAGCTACTTAAGAACTTGGAAGTGGAAGTGGAGGAGTTTCCTCTTTATGGAGACAACATTTCAAGCATCTATCTAGCTAACAATCCCATGTTTCATGCAAGGAGCAAACACATAGAGGTTCATTACCACTTTGTTAGAGAAAAGGTGATGGAAAAAGAGCTAGATATAAGGTATGTGAACACTAAAATGCAGGTTGCAGACATGATGACAAAGTTTCTTGAAGGTACAAAGCTTGGAGGATTCAAGGAAGCTATCAACATAAGAGACATAGGCTAAAGCAACAAAGGAAAAGACTTGAGCTTGAGGGGGAGGGTTGAAAGTTTTTCAAGCTCAAGAGTGTGGGAACATGCCCCAAATTGAATCTTCCACATCATCCACAATCAAACGAGGCTGATTTCCACGAGCTGGAGGAATCCAATTATGCCCATAATGGAAAGAAGTTGATTAGAGAAGATTTAGCTCACCTCTTGATGTGATTGGACCTCACTTTTGACATGTATATGCTTTTGGTTGGTTAAAGAGGTTAGTATGTGGTCTTTAAAACCTCTAATGAGTTGTATTATGACTTAGAGTCGTGGAAATACGTGCCCAAGCTGCCCCCTTGCTTAAGCACACCCCCTACTAGCTGTTCTCTGCATATTTTGTAGAAATTTCACTTTTACACACTCTATCTATCTAGATGTTTTTGGCAGACCCCCCGGTCTTGTAATTGTTGTTTCTCCTTCATCCGGAATCCATTTGCAATGATTTTTGTCTTGTTGGAAAGCTTATAAGTTCTACTTTGTATGGTATAAGTCTCAGGTTTAGTGCCTGCACATGTGCAGAGAAATGTACAAAATAGTGTCTGTCTAGTTAGCTCATACTCTGTGAGGAGATCAAGTTATTTGTTTTGTTGCAGCTGGTTGAGGCACCATCCAGTATCCAAATGAGTGATTTTACTCTCATGTGAAAGCTCTTAAAGTCTAGTTTATGCCTGCAAAATTTCATTCTCAATCTTTGCATATACTCAGAGAAACTCAAAAAATACAGAGCCTATGTCTGAAAAATTTCAGGATCCTAGGAGGGTTCATTTGCTTTTGTTGTGCACATAGGAGTGTTTATCCTCCAACATTCTAGAGCTTATATTGGCGAACCGAAACTAATATATATCTTTGGCAGAAAAAGACAACATAGCCTGCACAAGTGCTATGATAGTGTGTTTGGAGGTTGAAACGAGCGCAGATCGCGATTTCGGCACCAAAGCGCAAAGATCTTTTGATCTCATGAGTATGTGTACCAAATTTCGTGTGATTCTGAGATTACGACAGGAGGGGTGTTGACGACACCCTAGATGAAGCAAGGACTTGCTCTGATACCGATTGTTGGAGTTACATGTCTACAAAAGCATGTGAACAACAAAAGGAAGAAAAAGAAGCTTGGATCACAACACAGAATACTGAATGTATTACCACTAGAAAGTACATAGATAAGTAGCCCATTAAGGCAATAGACATATATACAAGCTCGGTGAAAAAACCCTCCTAAAGAGGGAAAAAAGTGCATCGATGATCCCAGAGTGTTCACACACATCACTATCTAAATATATCAATGGCTATTTCTATAAATTTTGATAAAAATTTATCCATGAATGCATTAGATTATCCTTGGAAGCATAGTTAGAGAAAAAACGTTTATACTTTTGGAAGAAATGTTGAGGTCCAAAGAAAATCAACTCTCGCCATAATCTACCACTTGTAAAATTGGTTTACAAAAGTGCCAAGAATCTTGTAATTCGATTCAGTCCCGTCACGCTAAGCTCCAAACAAAAGGGCCCTTATGCAATTGGATTTCAACATGAAATGGTTCAAGTGCCTCACATATCAAGAAATCGTGGGATCGAGCAAAAGCTTTCAAAGCAGGGAACAAGTTTATCTTTTGAGTTTTTTATCAATTCTTAAAAAAAAAGATTCAATATAAAAATTACAAATACTCATTTTCCGCCAAATCGAAATATGTGGATCACATGCAAAATAACACATGAAATAGTGTCCTTATGCGATAGCGGTCTTTTTCGAGACATGAAGAATCCGCATGTGTTTATGTGAACGAGAGTAAATTAGTGAATTCTTTCAAATTGATATGCGTACCTCAGAGATCACGAAGTCAATATGCACACTTCATAAAAGTGATGTTTTGAGGCAATGGGAGACCGCATGTGTGTGTGTGCGCGTGTGTACGTGGATGAGAGTCAATGTGTGAATTTTTGTTAGTTTACACGAGTAGCTAAGAGATGACATAGTGAGATATGTACGTGAGAGGACGACATGATATCCCTATGCATGTGAATGTGCAAATGATTGAAAACATGTTGTGTGCGTTCTCATACACGCCGAAATCGCTATGTACCTGGAGAGAGAGAGAGAGAGAGAGAGAGAGAGAGAGAGAGAGACGCGTATATTGAGACGATCCCTCCAAGACTGAAAAAGATCCGTAGATCTAAATCTCACAAAATAGGCAGAGAGAGAGAGAATCGCCACCTTTCAGTTGTATTCCTTCTTTGGCTCTCTAATTTTTGTATCCATTCATTAAACACACTCTCTCTCTTTCTATATATATATATATATATATATATATATATATATATATATATATATATATAAGAAAAAATATTTCAAGAATCCGATTATGAACTCAAGTATAAGAGAGAAGAATTCAATGCAGTGGTGGATACATTGACTTATATGCCAATTTTGAAGCATAATATTTAAGAAAATAAAAAAAAAATCTTTAAGATACTATAAAGTAGTTTTTCAAAGGCGGAATTCAACAAGAAGATTAGCCAAATAATTAATTTTAATTGATATATATTAATTAATTTTATCATGTTGGTGCATTCCCCGAAATTCCTCTTCATTCATATAAGTACGTCAGAGACGCTGAAGTGAATATGCTGAAGTGAGAGACCGCATGTCTCTGTGTGTGTGTACGTGTGTGTGTACGTGGACGAGAGTGAATGTGTGAAGGTCTGTTAGTTCATATGAGTAAGTAAGAGATGATGGAGTGAGATATGCATGTGACAGGACGAGAAGGTATATTTATGCATGTGGAACTGGAAACGATTGAACATGTATCGTGTAAGTGCTCATACATGCCGAAATCGCTATGCACCTGGAGAGAGAGAGAGAGAGAGAGAGAGCGCATATATGGAGATGATTCCTGAGAGATCGAAAGAAATTCGTAGATCTAAAGTATGATTGAAAGAATTCGTAGATCTAAAGTATGAGTGTCTGTGAGAGAGAGATGATCGCCACCTTTGATTTTCTTTATAATAATATTAAAAACAAATTGTCTGTCAAGCACTCTTAAACAAATATTTTAAAACAAAAGTAAAACAAAAATATAGCCTTATTGGGAAATATGTCGATTCAAATTAATGTTAATGGCCAATTTTTGAAAGCGATCAAATTAAAATAATCAATTAGACAAGGGTACCCACTAGCTCCCCTTATCTTTGCCATCACCATAGGAGGGCTTAGCCGGCTAGTGGAACAACAGTTGGAAGTTGGTAATATCAAAGGTCTCTTATTGCCCTGTAACCATGGTCAGATCATCATGAGAATTTTGGTCGATGATATGAACGCGTTTGTCCACAATGACTGTACTAGCCTGAATGTTTTGGAGGTGCCTGGATACTTTCTATGAAGCCTCTGGATCCAAAATTAATCACTCAAAGACCACTTTTAGAGCTATTGTTGAGATCCAACCCGACCTTCTCTTTGAACATGGCTGTCAAAACATTCCCCCAAGCTAAATTTTCTGGCTGCTTTGGATTCCCTTGGGCTTTGGTAATTGTTGGAGCAGCAGCGGAAGTGGGTCCTAGCTAGATGCGAAAACAAGTTAAACTATTGGAGAGGTATGCAAATCCATCTCATGGGTCGTGCAATGGTTATTAACACGTTCCTCATTTTGTTGACCATTTACTTCCTCTCTTGTTGGAGACCGAAAGAGCAAGACCTGTCCAAACTGAAAAGTATTTGTAGAAACTTCCTTTGGACAGGAGACCACAATAGGAGGGGGTGCCTAAAATCAAATGGTCGATCTACGCTAGCCAAAGGGATAGTGGGGACCTTGGTATTTTGGACATTGGGTGCATGGCTAACAAACTTGTGGCAAAATGGACGATTAAGGCATGGTGGAAGAGGGAGACTTTGTGGGCCCAATTGATCTTCAGAAGCAAGTATGCATTGACTTTTGTGGGATTCCCGAATCGAAAGAATCTTGACATTCTGACCCTTTTGTTTACCCCGATCCTACTTTTCTCGAAAGGCTCGAATCTAGTGTGCTCCCTATGGAAGAGTTGGAATAAAGTCAAACACTTCATAAGAATCAATGAAGATTGGAAGTGGGTGGCCAGTATCAAACAAAATGACTCTATCTCATTTCCGATCCATGGCATCAGGAACATGGAATCTTGGAACATTCAAAGTGCCAAGAGGCTCTAGAAGAAGGGATTTAGAAAATCGAAACATCTCTAGAAACAGGACACCAACCAATGGATCAACTTTGAGGATATTGACCCTAGCGTCAACATTACCTATGAAGAATGGAATATTTTACAAAGCAGATGTGTTGCCTAGGACCGCTCTAAAGTTCGCCTAACAAAAATCTTGAATATCAAATGAAACATTGATTATTAGGTCAACCTTAACAAGAAATGGTGTCTATCTTGGATGCGGCTATAGTGGGATATGAAGTTTATGGCTATCTGGCACCCTCTCATAGAAAACAAAAGGACTATCCTCTTATGGCAAGTTCTTCATCGGGGAATCTCAACCAACCTAAAGGCTTGCAGGATTTATGGGGTGTCTCCTTGGTGCAAGCGTTGTTGCCCATCCATTCAAGATGTTAGTCACATCTTCTTTACGTGTCCCAACTCCAACAGGCTCTGGCAGATTCTTAGAAAGAAAATTAGACCTCAGAAGCATATCAATTGAAAACAAGCTATGCCCGGAGAAGCAATCGACTACTTGGCGACTCTCTAGAATGCATCAGAGGGGAGGTCCTCTCGAAGATCTAGCGGGAAAGATGGGCTTATAACTTTGGAGACTCCCCCAAAGAGTGGTAGATTGAGATATCATTGTTCCTCCTAAATAAAAGAATCACCAACTGTAGGAAATCACCCCCCCCCCCCCCCACCTTCAGGGATCATAAAGTGCTCCTTCTGATCAACAACAATCTTAAACCAAAGTGGGCCCTGCACGGGGGTGATTAACCTTCTTTGTAATGCAATCTAAAATCTGTAAGATCTACCCCTACTCTGTGGGATTTGAGGGGTCTTGTGGGCACTAATCCCCTTCACTTGTACTTTTCTTTTTCTTTTATGTAATAGAAGTCCAAGAGAGTAGGCTAAGGCCAAACTTCCTTTATATTGAAGAAAATAACGATACTCTCCACCTTCTCTACTAATAGCTATTTAAACTACATTTTAGTGTTTCATTTATGTGCACAAAGAACAATTGTATCTTTCGGCTCCAAAAAATTCCAAGATCGTAAACGTGGACCCTGTCCTAAGTTCAATGAACCTTTCAATTTATGAGAACGGTCATTGAGCTTCTGAGAAAATACTTCAAGAATCCGATTATGAACTCAAGAGTAAGACAGAAGAATTCAATGCAGTGGTGGATGCATTGACTTATATGCCAATCTTGAATACATAGAGCTTCATTCAAGTCTATAATGGCTTAATTGAATCATTATAGGGAATGTATAAAGAGGATGTGGGATGTGGTAAAGCTTTGGAAGTTGTCTAAGAAAGACCAAATTATTCTAACAAACTCTTGAATAAATAGAAAAAGAAATATTCAAATCGATTTCTTACTGTACGAAAACAAACTTTTCATAGCCAATAATCAAGCAATTAAATGTAAAGTTATTTTTGAATCTCACGATGCCCCAAGTGCGAGACATCCTTGAGTTAACAAGACTTATGAATAAGTAAGATGTCATCTTTATTGGCCTAGCATACATCAGGACGTATGAAACAACATCCTAAGGGGAACTTTGGATTGGAGGACATTCATCCACTAGAAATACCTAAAGAAATATTGGAAGGTATTTCTTAAGACCTTATAGTAGGCTTAGCCAAGACGGAGATGGGATACGAATCATTTTGTATCATGCTAGCCAACCAACTCTCGAAGATGGATAATTTCATTCCAAACTACAGTACTATAAGGACACAAAATCTATCCGAGTTGTTTGTGGAACATCTATATCCACTCTATAGTATGTTGCAAGACATAGTTTTTGATTAGGATAGAATTTTCACAAGCCATTTCTAGAGAGCTACTTTTAGCTAGTTGGATACAAAGTTATCCATGAGTGCATTACATCATCCTTAGAAACATGACCAAATCAAATCAGCGTATCAAGTTTTGAAAGAAATGTTGAGAGCATATATGTATCCAAAGAAAAAAGAGTTGGATGATCCAACACTTGCGCAACCGCCTTACAAAAGTAGATCCTCCCTTCACACTAATGCATGGAATCCAACAAATAGATCCTTATGTAGTTCGACTTCCACATGCAAGGATTGAAGTGCCTCATAGATTTTTGGAAGAGGCGAACTTCAAGATAATTTCATTTCAAGATAGAGAGTTTTCTTTCCAAGATAGAGAACAAGTCTATCTTTCAGTTCCAAAAAGGTTAGAGATCCTAACAAATTATGAGAGCACTCAGATCAATGCCATATGCGATTGAATTTGTAGAAGATTATTGGGTTTAGTCAGTTTTTCATGTTTAATTTTAATTTTTCATTCATGCTCCCAAGATGGGACCATGATCTTCGGCAAATATAGCTCATACTTGAAGCATAATTTTTAGGAAAATGAAAAAAAAAATCTTGAAGGAGAAGCAAATACTATAAAGTAGTTTGGCAAAGGCGGAAGTCAACAAGAAGATTAGCGGAATAATTAATTTTAATTGATGCATTCCCAGAAATTCTTCTTAATTCATATGAGTACGTCTCTGTGTGTGTACGTGTGTGTGTGTACGTGGACGAGAATGAATGTGTGAATTTCTGTTCGTTCATATGAGTAAGTAAGAGATTCCAGAAATTCTTCTTAATTTACCTTTGGTTATCGATGGATGTACAACGAAAGGAGTACAAGATGTGATCTATCGTCTTGGATCACTTATAAGGTAATTATCATATGTTTATATTTAATATGTATGAATATTGGATATCTTTTATTTTTTAATTAACTTTTGTATAATTGTTTTTATGATATGTATAGGTCGATTACATCCAAAGAGATCGACAAAAACTCGATCCCACAAAAAGAAACGTGAATGCAAAGAGCTACTATTTTTGATGGAGAAATAACTTCCTACTTCATTTTTTGATATTCAGGTTCATTTATTAGTCCATCTTGTAGATGAGATAGAGATTGCAGGTGTTGTCAACACTCGATGGATGTTTTGCGTCGAGCGATTTATGGGAATGCTAAAAGGTTATGTGCGACAAAGAGCAAAACTAGAAGGATCCATGGCAAAGGGTTGGATGCTTGAAGAGTGCATGTATTACGTTAGTGAGTACCTTGAAAGAGTTCACGAAGAAGCTCCACATGCATGGACCAACGAGTCTTCTTCAAAAATAACAGATGAGGTATTATCAGGTAAGGGGGTTCCATTCTTATTTACATTTCAAGAAAAAAAATGATGTTTCTACTTTTGTAGCATATACTAGTAAATGCATGCAAGCATTCCTTAGCGAGTACGAGGAACTTCAAAATCTCCAAAGTAAAAGGCGAAAAAACAAAAGATCTAGACGTAATCTCGATAGTAATGAGATTACAGATATACCTTCTTTCACGGATTGGCTATATAGTCCTTTGCAACGCACCAATGCAAATAATGAAGAAATCTCAGATGAGCAAAGAGATTTAATGATAGGTTGTGAACGAAAGGTAATTTTATTAAAATAATATTTTATTTTTTTCATATATGTATGTTAGTTTCTATTTACTAATTGAATTTATTTTGAGGGCTCAAATGTTCACTAATATGTGGGCTTTTGGACAACATATTAGAATCAAAGCCATTGATTCTTTACGTAAAACAAAGGATTCTAGTATTGTTGCTTCTTTCAAGCAACTATCACGTGCTAGCTCAAAAGACACGAACCTTATAGATAGCGAACTTGGTTACGTAGGAACTATTGTTGGTATCTACAAAATTTCATTTCGTACATTCAAGCAGGCAGAAAAAAGTTTATATTTTTTTTTAGAGTTAGTTATTTTTTTAAGCACCTAAAAATGGGTTTTTGTTGTTATATATTTTGATAGGTCATTTTGAAGGTTGACTGGTTTCGAGCGGAGTATAAAGGTAGTAATTCCACATTAAGAAAGGAATTATCTGGGTTTTGGGCAATTGATTCTTCCAAGGTAATGCGATCTACTAAAGAACCATATATTCTTCCTAGGCATATTGAACAAGCATTTTTTTATAAGAACCCAGATGCTCATCCTTGGTGGCAAGTCATTCATGTGCAATCTAGAGGTAGGTCATTGTTTGAACAGTTTATTGTTAGAGAGATCAAAGAAAGTCCTCTTGATGATTCAGCATCAGATACTGATACATCAACATCTGAAATAGAAATTAGAATCATTATACGTGATAATGATACTAATCTTGTTGATGAAGAGGATAATTCTCTACATGCTGATTCTACTGATGAGGAAGAGGAATTACCAGAAATAGATATTAATCCATCAATAGATGATGTGATTCATGAGAACATAGATTTAACAATAGAAGAAATAAATGAAATCAATAAGGATAATGAAGATGAGACTATATTGATGTCTTACCAAAATGATGGCAATAATGAAAACATATGAGCAGATTAGATAGTAAATTCTACTCTAGTTATCGATCAATAACTTGAAGCTTCTGAATGGATATCAGATAATAGATTTTTTTATTAACTTGAATAACGATGAATCCTACTAGAGAGATGAAA